>CM017439.1:2730748-3386183 GCA_007726485.1 Eragrostis curvula | reverse complement strand
AAGCCCGACGCACGCCTTGCCTATGACGGTCCTCGACAACATCGACTTCGGCATCGACCTTCTTCCTCACGGTGCCTCGATCGCATTGCCATCTTCTCCATGCGCATATTCGCACACCCTCGTATTAGTGCCTCCCTGGCCGCGGCTTCATGTGCGTTTCCTCGACAATGGCAACCTCTACTTCGGCTTCGTCGACCACTTCTATCTCAAGCACGACCTCATCGACCACTGCTACTCGCCCATGCTTTTGGCTACCTCAACACTTGGCACAAAGGGCTTTCATCCGCATGAGCTACTCGCCGGTTTTCTCTCCAGTCGCAGCTTTCCACGTGGATGCTACAACTGCAGGGGAATGTCAGCCCGTCGGCTTCTACCTTTGGCTTCTTCTCCAGTCTCACCATTTGTGGTGCTCTCGCTGTGACTGCGGAGAGATGTTAGAGTATATTTGGTAAGCTAGATATATGTACCACGGACTGCCATATGTATCCTGGGAGGTGCCTTGCTCTCCAAGTCATGTACTCTCATATACCGGCCCAGAGGCTCAATGCAATGCAATTCACCATTATACACAATCTATTCTTCTTACAGTCATCGCCGCCGCTGCTGTTGGACGAGATGAAGTCACAGCTGTCTCTCGGCTACCCTCATTTTGGCGGTGGAGGCGCTTTCCATCGAGGCCCGTCCATTGGCCACTTTCCTCCATGCCTCTTATGGATTGCGGCCATGAAGATTGTGGAGCGGAGATAGAGTGTGGGAAGACCTCGGATTTGTGGCTGACGGCGCCATTGCGGGACGAGGTGATGCTCACGCTATGAGAATCAGAGCCCGCAGAGGGCGGTAGTTCCATTACGGTGGACCTCCAGTGGCGGTATCTGCTTACGCGCGGGACTCGATCACGGAGTGCATTAAAAACCAAGGCACGACTGATTATGCACGGGACTCGATCATGGGAGTGCACTAAAACCAAGCACGACTTAACGTAATCAGATAGCACCGTAATCGAGATGCGTTACAATAAGGCGAACCAAAGTGTGGGCACCATGAATGCATGTGGCAACCTGGATAATTTGTTAAGGTTTTTCTAGTTGACCAGGAGTATCAGATACTACATCTAGTTGCTCCTCTAGGTTCCCAAGGTAATGGAGGTCATGAAAAATCATAGTTGAGAAGAGAAAGCGTTGCTAAATAACCAACATTTCTCTCTTAATCATACGTTCTTGTCCGGAGGATGTTCCACAAGCTTTCCCGGCCGGCGTAAGAAGTTTTGCCATCGGCTTCTGCCCCCAATAGTTTCCACAATTGACATCTGCGTTTCTCTGGCGGCTTACGGCATATATTTTGCACAAAAGAAAAAAAAGTTGGAAAATCAATGAGCTATTATTATTTCTTTTTTTTGCGAGGGAGCTATTATTATTTCTAGTGGCAAGAGATCGATGTGAGTTCATTACGGGCAGATGGTCGTTCAGATTTTCTCCATCAGTAATCGCTGAGTGGTCAAAAATTGGTCTACATATCAGACAAATTAGCACTACTAAAATATATATATATTTGGTAACTAGAGTGGCATCACCGACTGCTATAATAGAGTTTTTCTGAAGAATATAAGTTATACTCAGTTTTCCATTGCCTAAAATAATTTGAATATATGCAATGGATATTATTCCTTTCTTTCATTGAAATGAACTAAACATTCATACTTCGTTTTGAAAAAAAATAGATTAAACTGAAGTTATATTAAAGCGAATTGACGTATCACTAGCAATCTGATGGGTTAAACAGTTCAAAATTCAAATGGCCTGGTCGCTTCCTGTGCTTGAGCAGATAAGCATGCCGTGCACAAGGGGGAATATTTCTCTACCGCCACCAACGAATCTGTGCTGACTGTAAGCAGGTGTCTATTCGTAGCAAAAGGGCATCTTAGAGCGGTCCTAGTGATGGAAAACAGTTGAAACAATCGCAAGGCTCTGAGCAGGTTTACTAGTCGGTTATTATTTGCATTGTCATGTTTTGGTCGACAAGGTTATGCATAATGATATATGTTGAATAAATTACCAATGATTTGATTGTTATATGGTGGTCTTCAGAGGCACATACTGATTTTGTTTTTGGAGGCCCTTGCCAGGAAACCTACAAGGAAAAGGTGGTAAAGTCTGCTATCTATCGGAAGTAGTAGCTATGAGGGTCTTCGCCAAGAATGAATGGCCATTGCATCATAGGCTTTGTGTTTCATCTTTTAATCACGCCAAAACATTGTATAATTGTATTTGTGGGCGGTATGCAAATATGCAAAAGGCCAGAAATATGTCAAGCCACTCTACATTAATGTACCACTGCCTTTTGACACAATGACACATTACGGTTTTGTACTTACTATTATAAAGGGTGCCAATCAAATCCCGGATTTTGAGAGTAAGATCCCGTCTATTTTTACACACATATTCATTTTACATTTGAAGTACGTCTATCACCTATCATAGTTAGAATTTGCAAAACATAATGCGAAAAGTGTAGCAATCTATCTTCGTCTTAGGGATTTTATGTATCCACCTGCAAGAATTATTGCATGGTCTAAGACCTCAAACCTTATCCACCCCCCCCCCCCACCCCCCCCCCCCCCCCCCCCCCGGCCAACACTACAAGAAAATAGACTTTTAGTCACCAAGTTTAGTGATCAAGAAAATTTTTCCTTTGTTGGTCACTAAAAGTTGATCAATAGTGACCAATTTTGAAATTATTGGTGAATAAACGGTTTTAGTGACCAACATTATATATAGTTACCAGGTTGTGTTGGTTGCTATATAGTTTTAGTGACTAACATTTATAATTGTTGGTTACTAGATACAGATAGTGACAAGTTTTTAGCCACCACAATGTGACCAAGCTTGTTGATGACAAAATAACTATTGTGACCAACAATACACCTATAGTGATCAGTATCTTGGTGACTAATAGTCTTTTTTCTTGTAGTGAAACATAGCTTTGTCTTGTCACTAGATGTTTCTTTGGATGCTTGTTTTTTTACGAGTAAACGAGAACTTTATTGATCACTCAGCTGGTATAATACGCTCGTGAGCGACCAATTGCTCTACATATGTAGCGGGGAACCTGCGTACATTACATTGTTGTGTGTATCTGTGCAAGCTCATGTGCGACGAAGTCTTGTTCTATCCTGACAGCCCGGAATTACACTTCCAGGAAAAAACTGCTCGATATCTAATAAAAAACAAAGCGGGGAGTGGCATGCCTCATTATTCCTAAGAGCCACAATCACCATTCGCACAATCAGAATTCTAGGATAATTTATCCCTTACCCGTTCTGCCGCCAGTTCGAGCTTGTTCCTTCGGATGCTGAACCGATACACGCAAACAATTTGTGTACATCCTACATTCAATTATGCATTTAGCATGTATATAAATTCGCAACTATCCATACACTTACAGTTCTGAAGGCTCGCAAGGGCTCAAATGGGAATACGAATGGTTCCAGTAATACGAAACCAGCATTCTCACCAGAACCCTTTTGCAAAAACAAACAAAAAGCAGATAAACCGAATATTGCAAAAGGAGTCAATAATTCCGTAGAACGGAATATCATATCCATGCGAGGAATACTCTGCAGAAGGTTGATGGCAACAGTTCACGTTGCTTTCCAGATAAAAAAAAATAATATCTCTTTAATCTGGATACGGCATCCTTTTTCCTATATTTCACTTTCTTTCTTTTTTGCGGGACATATTTAACTTTGTTGATTGCTTCAGCCTAAGTAAAACATACATTCCCTCCCAACCAAGTCAAAAGCCAAAAGCTTAGCCTTATATAACCCTGGTTTTGTTCTGGTCAAAGTTAAAGCTTCTTAAAAAAAGTTTATCGGAGAATATAAAATTTAGGTTCCCAGCTTAGATAATAGCTTAGCCCTTAAAATAATTCTATTCGGTTATTCTGCATCTACTTCTTTTCATCGGTAAAAAATTCAGACCAACATTTACCGTGGCAACTACCCATGGAACCTAACCACAGTCTCGTGCTTAACTAGATCTTTCTGCGCACGCATCACGTATTTGGAATAAGGAAAAAAATAGTATAATCGAGTCAAGACCATAGGATACTATAAGAACATTCTACAGAAGTACAGCTAGAACCTTTATCTATTAATGTGAGAGGGAATAAGAATATTTGGTACCTTCTGAGTTGCAGTGTGCAGTACAAATAATGTTTTATTCGCGTGTAGGTACTTGGATATTGGTGGCCAAGGAATAAAGTGAGTGTATCAAATAAATTATTCTACTATCTGTTATCATGATTTTTGACATGGTCAATATCTCTTATAAAAAACACATAGTCGGCTTTTTAAAAATTTCAATTATTTTTTTTCTGGCTATTGGCTGATGTGTCATTGAGGAATATATGGACTTTTTTCTCCCAAACTTTGAAGAAGTGTAGCAGATGAGATATAGGTATTCTGTATTGTTGATCAAGAAGGAATATTCGTAATCCTCCACCAGATGAAAATATGCGACTGGTTGGAGCATAATGTGGCAGCAGCTCACACACCTCTCACAAAAATCTGGTATGAATGTTCATGCTAGGAAGCATGCGACCAATAGATGAAACCGGCTGAGGTGCTAGCATATACCGTATACGAAAACTTGAGAAAAACACAGGTGCCACTTGTCTATTGTGCAGTATTGCGTTGGGCCTACGAGTACGGACCCCTTATAGCACAAAAGGCTCTGCTCCTTTGATCTTGACACCCCCAGGTGCCCAAAAAGAAATTACTAGTATATCGACTTAACAACCCAGGTGGCTCATTGATTGTTATTATATACTCCTACATGGAGTAGCTGTCAGTAAGCCTCAAGCGTTCAAACTCAACACGCGTGTAGATTCTCATCTTCTTTTTCTATGCACTGAGGAAACAACATGTTGAAGGAAAGCGATGTATGCTTTTGCTTTTGTCAACTGGGGAATGCGACTTCAATTCTTTTCAATGGCATGCAACCATGTGTCACAATTCACACCTTGTAAAGATTGCTGTCAGAAATGATCCACTCCAGTTGCACTGCAGTATTGCAGACAACCCAATCAGAATCTGAGGGCTGAGAAATAAGCCAAGACAAAACTAGCTTAGGAAAGGTGTAACCGTCCAACTTTGTTGATCCGAACAACTGCATACGGACTATGCTGCACCAGACTTATATAACTCCATTATAACAACACAATTTTCTTGTTTCATTTTTATTTTTACATTAATTTCTCTTGCAAGCTAGGATATGTAATAATTGTCCAAATAATCCCTATTACACTTTTTCTTCAAAAAATGCAACATAGTTTAATTTTCAACAAAGTAAACACCTTCTTACTGCTATTGGCAGCTGTTCCCCGGTGCCGTGGTTGTGAAGTACCAGTGATTAACCTAGTTGTGTGTGTGCGCGTTTTTTCAACTTTCCTTGTAGAAATGACATGTCCTTTCCCGCCTCCTGTTGAACTGAAACCAACCCCTCTGAAAGCATGGAAATTATGCTCCAATTATAGCTCTCCAGCACAGCTACACTTGCGTCTAAGATATGTTGTAATTTTCCAAACAGTAATCTCACTTTCTGTTATCCTTTTCTCCTGAAGTTCAAGTGAGCATAATGAAAGTACTGTTTTTTTCTGTGAAAATAGTATTGAAAATACTGAAGATAATGAAAACTGTAGATTCCATGGCAAAGAAAAGATCAGAACACTGTCCAGAAAATTCTGGAAATCATTAACTCTTTCCCCACAATTTTTGACAATAAATATGAAAAAATTGTTGATAATAAATAAAATATTTTTTCTTTGAACTTTAACTTTAAAGCCAACTAAAATTCTTATCTAAGGCTGATATGTCCTTCGGAGTTGCCAAAGTTTGAACTAACTGTCCTTTTTTTTACAAGGAAGTACCAAATTTTATACTAACAATTTTTCCTCCACGAGGACCATTCAAAATACTTTCTGTATATATACCCGTTTGCTATAATGCTTCTGCTGATTCAGTAATCTTGCACCAATACGTTATCTCAGTAGCAAAGTAAATATGAGTAATCTTTAAGCTGTGGAGAGACGAATGCAGCTGCCATAAAGGACACATGAGGCTTCCTCGATCTTCTTGATGTAAGATCTTATCGATAACTTGATCTGTGCAACCTGACAAACCAATGGCACCAACAGATGTTCTAGACAACCACCTGTGACAAGTGATTTCGCCCAACCATATGATATATTGATGCTCACCTAAAGCACACAAGTTAGAGCAAGATCTTGCAATCACAAAGATACACAAGAACCAATTGTACAGAAAACATCCAATTCTTAAAGGGGCGGCTATGGCACAACCCTAAGGAAAAAAGCACTTGGCTTCTCTATTTTCTTTATCTCAAATTCGTGGTTCGGATTTCAACACAGAGAAGTGCTATTTATACTAGGAACATCCCTCCTAATTAGGCTAAAATGGTTCTAACTAGGCCCAGTTCAATAGAACATGGGCTCAGTAAGGTGTTCACTAAAATAAGATTAATCCTCTTCACACATCTTGAAATGATGACCGGTTGGATGCATTGGAAAATGTCGTACCCAATTTCTGGAGCACTAGTGCTTACCTATCAGTCCTGGATCAGACGCTTGATACGAACACTTTCACAGAATGATATCACAGAGTCATCACTTACACCAATATTACCGAGTCTCATACAAGCCTTCATACATAAAAGGTCTTACAACAACGGCCAAAGGCCACTTTATTACATCAAGCATCAAGCATGCGGGCTGCAACAGCAGACCACTTAAACACACTACTACAGCGGAAGTCGGAAGCGGTACTAGCACAGGCATCTTGAGTGTAGACAGGACCCTACTCTTCATCACCATCCTCTTGATACTCAGGTTCCTCATCTGAATGATTAAGCAAGAGTGAGTACATAGGGTACTCAGCAAGTCCTAACAGTAAGGGATTTAAGCATGCAAGGATAACATCAAGGATAGGCCCAAGGGTTAGTAACTGGGCGGAAGGCCAGTTTTATGCAGGGGTTGTTTTGCAAAACAAAGCATTTCGCAAACTACTAAACAATGTTATCATTGAGGATTAATGGGGTTATTTGGCCCTGGGGGAGACAGAGTCCATCCCGCCAGTTCCCACATTTTAACGCTGGCAGGAAACCAGCACACGGTTCCACACCGGAGTATTCCGAAAACACACCAAGGGATTTACTCACACCGTTATACTAATCATTGTGTGGCACAAGCTTTCGCGTTGCCCATTACCGTGGAACACGGCTATCATGATAGATTTGTAACTCTGCAGAGGTTGTACACAATTCCCCACAAGGCATGTCAGCCCTCCCCATCGTCATGGATCGGACAGACACACTAATGGTCCCGTACCTACTTGGTGTTACCGCGGCACCACCACGGAAATACTGCGACCAGGGGCTTCACAATATCATCATTATCATGTAGAAAGGCCTGAAGAATCACCATACGCCGGATCCCGACACCTGCCATGTCGAGTCTTCTCCTGGCTTCCGCCGCAACTCCTGCCCTCCAGGTGGGTACCGGGTGAACACTATAGTAGGGTGTGGTTCCAAACCTTTACCATACAAGGCATGTGGTTGTACGAAAGGTGTTAGGCAAGGCGGCACATGAACCGGTCCTTATACGATCGAAGCAAGCATCTTCAATAGCTATCCTCAAAGGAGGAATCGCATCCCAGAGATAGGCCTCCCCACTGAGGACTACCCCGCCTGCTCCCGCCAGAAGTACCCCACTATGGATTACAATTATCACTAATATATAGTACCATCCCACATTCATATTCACACACCACACTCCTCCAAACACACACCATTTACACCAAAAGCATGTATAGCAAGATTAATTAAGTACACATGTAACAAGTCCTAAGCAGCATGGCATATCAACATATCATTAGGGAACTAATGATAGTGAACCTAGGGCTAACAAGGCAGTGGATAAACAATTAACAAGGTATGGCAATCATCAGCATAGGATCATCTAGCATTTGAAGCAATTTTAAATATCATGCACAGTTGTTTCCAAAACAGGCTCTAAATAGGACTATTTGCAATCATAGGATCAATATGACCAAGGGGTTAGAACTTGCCTTCACCAAAGTCTTCTTCTTCTAAGTCCTCGTAATCCGGATCCTCCGCTCCTTCCTCGAAGACTTGTTCCTCTATTGATTGCAAACAGCGATCGAATTAAACTACCGATCAAACAACTGATTAACAAGCAAATAAATCAAATGAAGACCAAACAGAGATCAACAATAGAGGGTTTTGATAACAATAAATAGCTCATGATTTTAGAGGAATTTTGGTGGAAGAATCACCAAAATCGGAGCTAAGATGAAAGAGATATAGATTTTACAAGTTTGCAACATAGGAAATAATTAGGATTAAGCTAAGTAATTAAGCATAGACATAATCCTAATTATTATGGAGTAAACAAGTGTTGCAAAATGATTAGGAATTAATCTAGTATTTTTAGGAATTTTATGGAATTTTTCTGATAAAGGAAAGTGCTCGAAATAGATTCCTGGGTACAAACTGTGTGTGGACTTAGCAATTTCCAGAGGCTGTGTGAGGCTGACAAGTGGGCCACTGGGGCCGGGTTCACTGTGACCCACTGTTCCGTGGACTTGGTCCACAGGGCTGTGGACCGGAGGAGGTATGTGAGGGCGGTCCACGGTGCACCGCGCCCGTGGACGTGCGCTGACGGGGCGCTGACGCGGCAGAGGAGACCGGGTCTCCGCGGGCCCGGCGCCGACGTGGCACGCCACGTCGGATGGCGACGCAGCGCGGCCGGAGCGCGTCGGAGCGGCGCGCGCGCGGCGGCGCCTCGCCGGGGATCTCACCGGCGACGGCTACAGGGCGTCAGGGGCGAAGCTAAGGGTACCTAGGAGTTCTATGCGCGAAGGCGGAGCTAGGGCCGCTTGACGGTGACGACGCGGGGCATCGGAGAGGCGGCGCGGGCTCGCCGGAGATGGCGGTGCGCGGCTGCGCGCAAGGGGGGAGGCGCATGCGCGCGGGTTCGCACGCGTTTGTGTAGCCGTGCGAGTGCGCGGGTGTGCGTGGAGTGCAGCGCGCGCCTCAGCGTGGCCAGGCGCGGCCGGAAGGCCTGCCGGCGACGAGGTCGCGCGGCGGCTGGTGGCGGTGCTCGACGCGGAGCACGCGCCCGTGCGCGGGGAAGGAAAAGAAGGGGCTCAGGGGAGAGAGGAGAGGGAGGCGGAGCTCACAGCGGGCTCGAAGAAGGCGGAGGAGGGACGGAGGCAGCTCGTCGTCGTTGTGCGGTGGCCGGAACCCTAGCCTCCCGCGAACTCCATGCTCCGAGCTTCGGCTGCAGGAATGAGAGACGGCACGAGGTTAGGGGAGGCACAGAGACGCCAAGGAAGAAGAAAAGGGAGACGGAGCTCCACCGCTGGCTCGACGGAGGGTCGCCGGACTTGGAGAAGGAAAATGGGGAAAAGTAAAATTGGAGGCGCTGGAGTGGCAATGGTGAGGGCGTGAGCTCGGGAAGAGGGGGAGGGGCGCAGCGCGGAGCTCGGTGGCTTTTTATAGGCGGCCGAGGAGGAGCTGTTGGGCGCTGATCAAGCGATGGTCGCCGGCTCGGTCGTCGTCGTTAAATTGCGACGTGACGGTTGCCAGGAAAGGACGGTGCCCACGCGCGTGATGACGAGGGCTCGGCGACGACCACAGTGCGTGGGACGCGACGGCGGCTGAGCGAGGCTGACGCTGCGGCATGGCCGCTCGCCGGTCTTCGGGCCGAGGCGTCGGTCCGCGCGGGGAAAAGGGAGCGCGAGGTCAAAGCGATGCGACGGGACGGGAGCGCGGTGACGACGGCGTCGCGTGCGCACGTGGAGCTCCTGCGACGGCGGTGTAGCGCGACGAGACCAGGCGCACCGGCCGTCATGGGCGTGCCTGGCGCGGTGGCAGGAGGTGGGAGACGACACTGACAGGTGGGGCCCACCTGTCAGTGGCTCGGCGCGGATGAGCAGGCCGGGCTGCTGCTGGGCCGGAGGGAGGAGAGGCTGGGCTGCGCGTGGGAAAGAAAAGGAGAGGAGGGAGTGGGCCGGGGAAGGGAGAAAAAGGGAGGGGCGGCCCAGGAGGGAAGAAAAGATTCAAATATTTCCCAGAATTTTTCTAAGACTCAAATTTGAATGAGATTCAAATTTGAAAAAGGAGTAAAACCAAATGAACACATAATTAAAATCAGAAAATTCCAAATATGCACATGGTGGTGTTTGATGCACATTTAAAATTCGAAATTTTGAATTTGGCATGGAATTTACTTCTACTTTGATTGAATTTTGTTCAAATTTGAAAAAAGTTCAAATTTTTAGTGGTTTTTCATTATGGGCAAAACATAGGGTGTTACAAACCTACCCCACTTAAACCGAATCTCGTCCTCGAGATTCAGGCTCTTCCTCGAACCGGTAGGGAAACTCCTTCTTAAGATTATCTTCACGTTCCCAGGTAGCCTCTGCTTCTGTGTGATTGCTCCATTGCACTCGGCAAAACCGTATGGCATTTCTCCTTGTTAACCGAGTGGCAACATCCAAAATCCTGATGGGCCTCTCCTGGTAACGGAGATCCGGTTGAAGATCCAATACTTCCGGTGGTACTATTTCCTCTGGAACTCTCAAGCATTTCTTCAACTGTGAGACATGGAAGACATTATGGATATCTGACATCTCTTCGGGGAGCTGGTGGCGGTAAGCTACCGCTCCTATCTTCTTGAGTACCTTAAAAGGTCCAATGTATCTGGGCGCCAACTTTCCTCGGACCCTGAACCTTCGGGTACCTCGTATTGGTGATACCTTGAGGTATACATAGTCTCCTGCTTCAAAGCTCAGGTCTCTGCGACGGGTGTCTGCATAGCTTTTCTGCCTGCTCTGGGCTGCTTTCAGATTCTCCCTGATTAGAGCTACTTTCTCTTCAGCATCTTTAATGATTGCCGGTCCAAAGAAAGATCGCTCTCCCACTTCTGACCACATTAGAGGTGTTCTGCACTTTCTGCCATAAAGAGCTTCGAAGGGTGCCATCTGTAGACTGGCCTGATAACTGTTGTTGTAGGAAAACTCTGCAAAGGAAAGGCTTTTCTCCCAGTCCTTTCCATGGGCTAGCACACATGCTCTCAACATATCTTCCAGGATTTGATTGACTCTTTCAGTCTGTCCATCTGTCTGCGGGTGGTATGCGGAGCTATAATCCAACTTAGTTTTCAACAGCTTGTGCAGACTTTGCCAGAACTTTGAGGTAAACTGGGTCCCTCTATCTGAGACTATCCTGCTCGGAACTCCATGCAACTTGAGTATGTGATCCACATACAACTGAGCATACTTGTCTCCCCTGTAGACTGTCTTGACAGGTATGAAGTGTGCAACCTTCGTCAGACGGTCCACTATTACCCATATTGAATCATTCCCTTTTTGGGTGCGGGGTAAACCCACGATGAAATCCATGCTGATCTCATCCCATTTCCACACGGGAACATGCAGTGGTTGCAACAATCCTGCGGGTCTCTGATGCTCTGCCTTAACTTTGCTGCAGATATCACATCGGGCAACGAACTCTGCTATATCCTTCTTCATTCCTGACCACCAGTACTTCGTTTTCAGATCCAAGTACATCTTGGTGCTTCCTGGGTGAATGGAGTAAGCGGAGTTGTGGGCTTCATCCATAATGAGCTGCTGATACCCACCATTCTTGGGTACACAGATTCGATCTTTATACCATAAGGTACCTTGGTCATCTACTCTGAATCCGGGTGCTTTATCCATTCCGGTTTTGGCCTTGAGATCAAGTATCTCCTCATCATCCACTTGAGCCTTTCGGATTAGACTTCCTAGAGTTGGTCCCACACATAGGTTGTTTATCTGGCTCGACTGGGTGCAATGAAGATTTAGCTGCTTGAACTCTGCCAGTAACTTAGGTCTTCTTTTATGTAGCTTGATGTTGTTGCAGTGAGCCTTGCGACTCAGTGCGTCTGCAACTACATTGGCCTTTCCGGGGTGATACTGTATATCCAGATTGTAATCCTTGATCAATTCTAACCATCTTCTCTGTCTGAGATTTAAGTCTGACTGTGTAAAGATGTACTTCAGACTCTTATGATCTGTGAAGATTTCACATTTATTTCCAATCAGATAGTGCCTCCAGATCTTTAGAGCGTGAACAACTGCTGCTAGCTCTAGATCGTGAGTTGGATAGTTCTGCTCATGAACTTTCAGCTGCCTTGATGCATAAGCTACTACTCGTCCATCTTGCATTAGCACACAACCCAAACCTTGTCGAGAGGCGTCGCAGTATACGACAAAATCTCGATAGATATCCGGTAGGGTTAGCACTGGGGCTGTTGTCAACCTTCTTTTTAGCTCTTGAAAACTTTTCTCACAGGCTTCTGTCCACTTGAATTCTTTTCCTTTCTGAGTCAGGGCAGTCATTGGTCGGGCTAGCTTGGAGAAACCTTCTATAAATCTGCGGTAGTAACCTGCCAGTCCAAGAAAACTTCGGACTTCTGTTACATTTGTGGGTTGCTTCCAGTTGGTAACTGCCTCAACCTTTGCTGGGTCTACTGCAATGCCTTTTTCAGTCAAGATATGACCAAGGAAAGCGACTTCTTTTAACCAAAACTCACACTTGCTGAACTTAGCATAAAGCTCATGTGCTCTTAGTTTCTCGAGCACAACTCTTAGATGTTGTTCATGTTCTTCGGCGCTCTTAGAGTAGATTAGAATGTCGTCAATGAAGACAACAACAAACCGATCTAACTCTTCCATGAAGACCTTGTTCATCAGATTCATGAAGTATGCCGGTGCGTTGGTGAGTCCAAAGGGCATTACTGTAAACTCATACTGACCATAGCGTGTGACAAAGGCGGTCTTGAGTATATCTCCTTCTCGAATCTTCAGCTGGTAGTACCCTGATCTCAGGTCAATCTTGGAGAAGAACTTGGCTCCCTTCAGCTGATCAAACAAGTCATCGATCCTGGGCAGTGGGTACTTGTTTTTGATAGTGACTTCATTGAGTGAACGGTAGTCAATGCACATTCTGAGACTACCATCTTTCTTCTTGACAAATAGAACTGGTGATCCCCATGGTGAAGAGCTTGGTCTTATGAAACCTTTCTCTTGTAATTCTGCTATCTGTTCTTTCAATTCTGCTAACTCATTGGCTGCCATTCGGTAAGGTCTCTTGGCGATTGGGGAGGTTCCGGGAATGAGATCAATGATGAACTCTATGTCTCGGTCCGGTGGCATTCCAGGTAATTCATCTGGGAAAACGTCTGGGTACTCACAGACGACTGGTACTTCCTCCAGTGATGCGGTTTCCAGACTGCATACCATCGGAATAGCCTTCACTCTCCTTGGCTCACATTCCACCTTAATACCTTGATGGTTTACTAAGGAGACTTTCCTGGTATCACAGGCTATATTGCCCTGATGTTTGCTCAACCAGTCCATTCCAAGGATAACATCTATTCCGGCTGACTGGAGAACTATTAAGTTTGCTAGGAATACTACCCCACTTAAAAGAATCTTAACCCGGGGACATCCCAACAAACACTTGATTTCCGCTCCAGGAGAGCGTGTTATCAGTGGTTGTTTGAGCAGAACAGTTGGAAAACCATGTGCAGCAACAAATCTTGAAGATATGAACGAATGCGAAGCTCCAGAATCAAACAAAACTGTTGCAAGGGTGGAGTTGACAAGGTACTCACCGAGAACAACATCTGGTGCCTCTTCAGCTTCCTGGGTGTCAATGTGGTTGACTCTGCCTCGACCGAAGGTCTGATTGTTCCTTCGCTGCTGTCCTGAGGCTTGCTGTCCACCACGTCCGACTCCTGACACTGCAGTTCTGGTGTTGCTTTGCTGATGAGACTGAGCTGGAGCTTGATTCTGGTTCATATAAGGGCACTTGGCAATCATGTGACCTGGTTCACGGCAGTTGAAGCATGTTCTCTTATCACTCTGCGCTGGCTGTGCAACACTGGCACTGCTCCTCTGCTGGCTGCTGGGATTCTGGTTACGATAAGAGGGTGCTGCATTCTGCTGGTTTGATGATGAGGCCCTGTACTGCATGGTTGGCTGGTACCTGGGCTTCTGGGAGAAGTTGCCTCTTGATTTCTGATTTCTTTCCTGCTGCCTGAACTTCTGGGCATTGAATTTGCGCTTCCTGTCACTCTCGATGTGAGAACGTGCGTCTTCTAGAAGAATGGCACGGTTCATCAGAGTGTTGAAGTCTGGATAGATGTGAGTGACCAACTGCATTTTCAGACTAGGACTCAGTCCCTTCTTGAAGCGGTCCTGCTTCTTCTTATCAGTGTTCACATCCTCAGGTGCATAACGTGCAAGCTTCATAAACTTTCTGATGTACTGATTCACGGTCATGGCTCCTTGCTTCAGTGAGCGAAACTCATCTGCCTTCATGTCCATGATACCCTCAGGGATGTGGTATCTCCTGAACTCTTCCTGGAATTCATCCCAAGTGATAGCCTCGGGGTCTTCTGTAGCTTCTTGGTAGTTGTCCCACCACTCACTGGCTGCTCCCATGAGTTGGTGCGATGCCAGAAGGACTTTCTCCCTGTCATTGGCGTTTACAACCTGAAGCTTCTTGATGATGCCTCTCAGCCAATCATCTGCTGCCAGAGGGTCTTCTTCGGCATTCTCGAAGGTCGGTGGTCTGAGTCTCATGAATTCTGACATCTTGGTCTGGGGACCTGGTGCACGGTCAAGAAGTCCTTGAGCAATGACTTCCATCAGACGTGTCTGATTGTCCATCACAGCGACAAGGTTAGTGACAGGTGGGTTGGGCAAGGGTCCATGTCGTCCACCTCGCCTACCTCTGCCACGGTTCTGATTTCCTCCACCTCGGTTCTGGTTTTGTTGATGACCTTCACCTTCATCATGGCCTTCCTGGTCATTCTGGTTGTCTTGATCGTTCTGGTTGTCCTGGTTGTTCTGATTGTTCTGGCTTGCCTCATCTTCTTGATCATGGTCTCCAATTCTGCCTCCACCTCTGCCACGCTGCTGGTTGACTCTGCCTCTCCCACGTCCACGTACACCGCCTTGTCCTGGGGCATCCTCGTCGTGTGCAACTTGACGCTCACGACGCTGCCGTATTCGGGCGGACTGCCTCGCGGGAGGCATCTGTTAAGTTGACAGAGGATTTCGAAGGGTGAGAACGAGTCGAGGTTGAAACAAGCCGAGACTAGGCAACAAGACAGGAACACAAGGTTGCCAACACACAAACAATAAAATTCCAGCATCATTACAACATTACAGCATACATAAACATCATAACAAGGTTCGATCATACATACACAAGCCCTTACACAGGAGGACTTGACGGCTACAACTAAACAACAAGACTCGACAACATGGCACTCTAAGATACCACGAAACACAACTGCTGGACTAGACATAAACTGCTAGCTGCTACACTACGGGTACAAGCACTGCTGCCACAAGTGCTGCTGGTAACTGACTCCAACTGGGGTAGCTGCTCCTCAGTACTGGTCGTAGCCGTGGTCCCTGCGCCACGCACGGTACAGGTCGTAAGGGTCACTCCACTCCTCGTGGGCACGAAGGAGCTGGTAGTACTCAAAGAGGTCTGTGTCTCCGAGCATCTGCGGGGCCTGCTGTGGAGCTGCTGGGTAGTGCTGAGCTGTGGGTGGTGCAAGAACTGGCTGGTACGGAAACAGCGGTCCAAGTGCAACCAGTGCTAGCGGGTGCTGAGCTGCTGGAGGTGCCACAAGAGCTAGCTGGTGGTGAGCTGGTGGTACAAGGAGTACTGGCTGCTGCTGTGCTGCGGGAGCAACGGGTGCTGGCTCCTGCTGCGCTGGGGGTGCAACAGGTGCTAGCTGCTGCTGAGGTGGGGGAGCAAACAGTGCTGGCGGCTGCTGAACTGGAGCGGCAACAAGTGCTGGCTGCTGCGGTGCCGGAGGGTCGACTACCACAGGCTGGTCGTCACTGATAGGCACAAAGTTGACCACGCCCTGGTCCTCGTCCTCCTCCATCTCTAGCATGTACTGAGGGACGTAACCCTCGAGTACGGGGAAGTCGTCCTCGTCCATCGAGTCCGAGTAGTCACTGCCGGGGTCTGACGGGTAGTCCATCTCGTGCTCTGACTCAGTGTCCTCCTCACCCTGCAGAGGGTCCTCTAGTAACTCTAGCTCGGGGTCGTCCTCTGCCATCTGGGCATCCTCCTCCTCTGAGGGCTCCTCGTCGGTCTCTGACAGAAAGCCGTAAGCTGGTGCTGGAGCTGGAACTGGAACTGGTGCAACCGCAGGTGCTGCTGGTGCTGGCTCAACCTCTGGTGCTGACTCTAGAGCAAGTGCGACCTCAGGTGAAGCTGGAAGCTGTGCCACACCTGACGGTCCTGCACCTCCAGAGTCGTCACTGTCACTGGAGTCACTCTCTGAGTCTGTCGGGCAGGCGTAGTGCAGGTGGCGTCTGGGACCTCCAATCCTCGGAGTGAACCTGCGACGGGGTCCTGCTCCAACCTGGTGAAGTCTCACGTAGCAGCGGTCAACCTCTCTGATGAGGTACAGAGCGTCCTCCTCCCAAAGGCCCATAGCTGCCTCGAGAGTGGACTGAATCTGTGCCTGCTCTGTCTGGGACTCGGCGAGCTGGGTCTGAAGCTGTGCAAGCTGAGACTGTGCTGCTGCAAGCTGGGCCTGAACCTCTGTGAGCTTCTGCGTGTCCTCGTCCCACATCTGTGCAGTCGACTCAAGGACGTGTGCTGTCTGTGTGGACTGTGCCTGGACCTCTGCAAGCTGGGTCTGGGTCTGCTGGAGCTGCTCCTGGAGATCTCTCTCTCTAGTCTCTGCTGCCTCAGCTCTGGTGATACTGCTCTCGAACCCTCTCTGGCGTGACTCGAACAGACTGTCCATAGCCATGATGTACCAAGCTGACGCTACCACAGTGGGGTCCTCCTCACGCTGGTCTGGTCCCTGTAGAGCACTCAACCTGTGCTGCCACTGTGCCTCGGTGTGCTCGTACAGCGGGAAGTAGCGACACGGGGTGTCGCGTACCTCCTCCTCGTGGTGCTGACAGAAGAGTAGCAGGGTCTTGCGAGCCGCAATCTGGTGGGCGTCTCCGGGCTGGGTGCCGAAAGCTGTCACTGTCAGGGGCTCCAGGTCTGGGCGTGTACGCGGCTGAAGAACTGTCACCTGCACCTCACAGTACTGGGTGCCGTCCTGGACGAAGCTGAGGGAGCGGTACTCCGGGCGGTCGGTGTAGCCGAACCTCTGCAACGCTTCCCACAGGAGAGTGGGGAAGCCTGAAACGCCGATCTGGTAGCTGCGGGTCCACCCGTCGTCTAGCTGCTGGTCCTCCATCTGTTTCAACAAAAGTTGAAGATGGGTAAGTACAAAGTAACAAAACGATTTGTAAAGTAAATACAGAACTGAGAGTAAATTTTTTGTAATATAGTTTATATATATAAAATATCACTCTCTCACAATCGTTTCCAGCCTAGGGTCCATCTTACGGTCAAGCATGGCTCTGATACCACTCTGTCGTACCCCATTTCTGGAGCACTAGTGCTTACCGTACCAGTCCCTGGATCAGACGCTGATACGAACACTTTTCACAGACTGATATCACAGAGTCATCACTTACATAAATATTACCGAGTCTCATACAAGCCTTCATACATAAAAGGTCTTACAACAACGGCCAAAGGCCACTTTATTACATCAAGCATCAAGCATGCGGGCTGCAACAGCAGAACCACTTAAACACTACTACAGCGGAAGTCGGAAGCGGTACTAGCACAGGCATCTTGAGTGTAGACAGGACCCTACTCTTCATCACCATCCTCTTGATACTCAGGTTCCTCATCTGAATGATTAAGCAAGGGTGAGTACATAGGGTACTCAGCAAGTCCTAACAGTAAGGGATTTAAGCATGCAAGGATAACATCAAGGATAGGCCAAGGGTTTAGTAACTGGGCGGAAGGCCAGTTTTATGCAGGGGTTGTTTGCAAAACAAAGCATTTCGCAAACTACTAAACAATGTTATCATTGAGGATTAATGGGGTTATTTGGCTCTGGGGGAGACAGAGTCCATCCCGCCAGTTCCCACATTTTAACGCTGGCAGGAAACCAGCACACGGTTCCACACCGGAGTATTCCAAAAACACACCAAGGGATTTACTCACACCGTTATACTAATCATTGTGTGGCACAAGCTTTCGCGTTGCCCATTACCGTGGAACACGGCTATCATGATAGATTTGTAACTCTGCAGAGGTTGTACACAATTCCCCACAAGGCATGTCAGCCCTCCCCATCGTCATGGATCGGACAGACACACTAATGGTCCCGTACCTACTTGGTGTCACCGCGGCACCACCACGGAAATACTGCGACCAGGGGCTTCACAATATCATCATTATCATGTAGAAAGGCCTGAAGAATCACCATACGCCGGATCCCGACACCTGCCATGTCGAGTCTTCTCCTGGCTTCCGCCGCAACTCCTGCCCTCCAGGTGGGTACCGGGTGAACACTATAGTAGGGTGTGGTTCCAAACCTTTCCCATACAAGGCATGTGGTTGTACGAAAGGTGCTAGGCAAGGCGGCACATGAACCGGTCCTTATACGACCGAAGCAAGCATCTTCAATAGCTATCCTCAAAGGAGGAATCGCATCCCAGAGATAGGCCTCCCCACTGAGGACTACCCCGCCTGCTCCCGCCAGAAGTACCCCACTATGGATTACAATTATCACTAATATATAGTACCATCCCACATTTCATATTCACACACACACTCCTCCAAACACACACCATTTTACACCAAAAGCATGTATAGCAAGATTAATTAAGTACACATGTAACAAGTCCTAAGCAGCATGGCATATCAACATATCATTAGGGAACTAATGATAGTGAACCTAGGGCTAACAAGGCAGTGGATAAACAATTAACAAGGTATGGCAATCATCAGCATAGGATCATCTAGCATTTGAAGCAATTTTAAATATCATGCACAGTTGTTTCCAAAACAGGCTCTAAATAGGACTATTTGCAATCATAGGATCAATATGACCAAGGGGTTAGAACTTGCCTTCACCAAAGTCTTCTTCTTCTAAGTCCTCGTAATCCGGATCCTCCGCTCCTTCCTCGAAGACTTGTTCCTCTATTGATTGCAAACAGCGATCGAATTAAACTACCGATCAAACAACTGATTAACAAGCAAATAAATCAAATGAAGACCAAACAGAGATCAACAATAGAGGGTTTTGATAACAATAAATAGCTCATGATTTTAGAGGAATTTTGGTGGAAGAATCACCAAAATCGGAGCTAAGATGAAAGAGATATAGATTTTACAAGTTTGCAACATAGGAAATAATTAGGATTAAGCTAAGTAATTAAGCATAGACATAATCCTAATTATTATGGAGTAAACAAGTGTTGCAAAATGATTAGGAATTAATCTAGTATTTTTAGGAATTTTATGGAATTTTTCTGATAAAGGAAAGTGCTCGAAATAGATTCCTGGGTACAAACTGTGTGTGGACTTAGCAATTTCCAGAGGCTGTGTGAGGCTGACAAGTGGGCCACTGGGGCCGGGTTCACTGTGACCCACTGTTCCGTGGACTTGGTCCACAGGGCTGTGGACCGGAGGAGGTATGTGAGGGCGGTCCACGGTGCACCGCGCCCGTGGACGTGCGCTGACGGGGCGCTGACGCGGCAGAGGAGACCGGGTCTCCGCGGGCCCGGCGCCGACGTGGCACGCCACGTCGGATGGCGACGCAGCGCGGCCGGAGCGCGTCGGAGCGGCGCGCGCGCGGCGGCGCCTCGCCGGGGATCTCACCGGCGACGGCTACAGGGCGTCAGGGGCGAAGCTAAGGGTACCTAGGAGTTCTATGCGCGAAGGCGGAGCTAGGGCCGCTTGACGGTGACGACGCGGGGCATCGGAGAGGCGGCGCGGGCTCGCCGGAGATGGCGGTGCGCGGCTGCGCGCAAGGGGGGAGGCGCATGCGCGCGGGTTCGCACGCGTTTGTGTAGCCGTGCGAGTGCGCGGGTGTGCGTGGAGTGCAGCGCGCGCCTCAGCGTGGCCAGGCGCGGCCGGAAGGCCTGCCGGCGACGAGGTCGCGCGGCGGCTGGTGGCGGTGCTCGACGCGGAGCACGCGCCCGTGCGCGGGGAAGGAAAAGGAGGGGCTCAGGGGAGAGAGGAGAGGGAGGCGGAGCTCACAGCGGGCTCGAAGAAGGCGGAGGAGGGACGGAGGCAGCTCGTCGTCGTTGTGCGGTGGCCGGAACCCTAGCCTCCCGCGAACTCCATGCTCCGAGCTTCGGCTGCAGGAATGAGAGACGGCACGAGGTTAGGGGAGGCACAGAGACGCCAAGGAAGAAGAAAAGGGAGACGGAGCTCCACCGCTGGCTCGACGGAGGGTCGCCGGACTTGGAGAAGGAAAATGGGGAAAAGTAAAATTGGAGGCGCTGGAGTGGCAATGGTGAGGGCGTGAGCTCGGGAAGAGGGGGAGGGGCGCAGCGCGGAGCTCGGTGGCCTTTTATAGGCGGCCGAGGAGGAGCTGTTGGGCGCTGATCAAGCGATGGTCGCCGGCTCGGTCGTCGTCGTTAAATTGCGACGTGACGGTTGCCAGGAAAGGACGGTGCCCACGCGCGTGATGACGAGGGCTCGGCGACGACCACAGTGCGTGGGACGCGACGGCGGCTGAGCGAGGCTGACGCTGCGGCATGGCCGCTCGCCGGTCTTCGGGCCGAGGCGTCGGTCCGCGCGGGGAAAAGGGAGCGCGAGGTCAAAGCGATGCGACGGGACGGGAGCGCGGTGACGACGGCGTCGCGTGCGCACGTGGAGCTCCTGCGACGGCGGTGTAGCGCGACGAGACCAGGCGCACCGGCCGTCATGGGCGTGCCTGGCGCGGTGGCAGGAGGTGGGAGACGACACTGACAGGTGGGGCCCACCTGTCAGTGGCTCGGCGCGGATGAGCAGGCCGGGCTGCTGCTGGGCCGGAGGGAGGAGAGGCTGGGCCGTGCGTGGGAAAGAAAAGGAGAGGAGGGAGTGGGCCGGGGAAGGGAGAAAAAGGGAGGGGCGGCCCAGGAGGGAAGAAAAGATTCAAATATTTCCCAGAATTTTTCTAAGACTCAAATTTGAATGAGATTCAAATTTGAAAAAGGAGTAAAACCAAATGAACACATAATTAAAATCAGAAAATTCCAAATATGCACATGGTGGTGTTTGATGCACATTTAAAATTCGAAATTTTGAATTTGGCATGGAATTTACTTCTACTTTGATTGAATTTTGTTCAAATTTGAAAAAAGTTCAAATTTTTAGTGGTTTTTCATTATGGGCAAAACATAGGGTGTTACATTGTTCATGGTGATGAATACTCGTACGTGTATGAGTGCATCCGTGTCTATACTATAGATGTTTCATAAAAAACAACGTTGTAACTCTCTCCCCTACACACTCTCCTCCACTAAGCAGAAAATGGGCACGTAAATTTGCAGTTCATACGCATCGTTGCACCGTTGTGCAGTGCTTCGCTTTCTAAGAGCAGGTTTAATAACCTTGACTTGTAGCCGGGCAATGTCATTTCAGAGCCAAGCTTGCAGCCGGAGTCATACAACAACTTGACAGTTTGCTTGACTGCACAAAAGCATGGGAAAAAGTAAATAGGCTTGCAAACCGCGTGGGCAAGAGAGCAACCTGACTCCACAGGCGCGCAGGGGCGACGCGCCCAACGCGACTGTCGGCGCCGAGTGAGGAATCTTTTCCTTTTTTCTTTCTTCCACCTCAGCTTGCAGGATGACATGTGTGGCTATAAGTCAATTATTGGGCCTGCTCTAAGGCTTCATCTTTTTACTAATCTTGGTTATGCTAGTTAAAAAATGTAGCAGACACATATGGAAGAAACATTCTTGATAGACATAATTAATCATAGCAATAGTTTTGCTACCATTAAATATTTTAATGAGCATAACCAACTAGCTGGCGAAGGGTGATGCAAATATTACTAGCTACATGCTGCGCTCATTAAGAAATATTTGCAACTCCTGTGTAAAAGATTTGGGTGAAACACAGGAAAGATTTGTTGACGGTAGTAATTTATAGCAGTGCCAGATTTGTTTGAAGAATGTATACAGGGGACGGGATACAGATAATTTATTTATCACGCCACCTAGGAGTAAAGATATTCCTCCCAACCAGGACATTTTTTTTATTACACTCCCAACGAGGACATTAATCACCCTACAGTATATCAAATTTACTGTTGATTGCAACTCTGTTTTCTTTCCGTCTCTAGGCTCCATTTCCTCTATATAAATACACAGTCCATACAAATATTACGGAGGTACAAGCTATGCAGACAATCTGTCGTAAATCTGCCACCACAAACACAATCATGAAGCAGCCCGTAGTCCTTCTGCTCCTCACCATAGCCATCGCTCCAGTGCTCGCCATGGGCAGCCCTTCTGCCATCAACATGACGTGTGCCTTGATCACTACCCCAACCCGTGACTTTTGCGCGGGTTTTCTCTCCGGAGACCCGGCAGCCGTGGCCGCCACAGACGCTCGTGGTGTGGCGACAGCTGTGGTGAACACGACAGCGAACAAGGCCGCGTCAACAATGCGTGTAATCACCGACCTCGTCGACGAGCTCAGCACCTGCCGCATGTACTATACAACCATGGCACAATCGTTGTCGAGTGTCCTCGTCGACTTCCGTGCCAAGCGAATCGACAATGCGACGCTCGAGAAAGCGCATCAAGCCATGAATCAGCCCAAGAATTGCGACACGCTGCTGTTAGAGGGGAAAGCCCAGAAGAACCCCTTTTCCAAGGAGAACGGCGAGAACGACTCGTTGGTCCGCCTTGCTGCTGCAATCACGTCCTTGCTAGCGAGCAAGCGTATAGGCTAGGAGGGTCCTGATGGTTCCAGGATGTTTTGTCATATGGTGCTTGATATATTTTGAAGAAATACAAAAAAATATATGTTTGAATAGGCTTTGATTCTGCACTGTTGCGTATCTTAGTGTCAACGATTGCTATGTCTCAGCAAGCGAATGTGCATATGGTCAGGACACAAGAGTGCACATAAACTCTTGCCATTGTCCGGCCATGGTTGCAAGAATAGGACACGAGGCACCAACGGATCCATGCAGATCGTTGGACTTGGCCATGGGTGAATGCCAAAACACTCTAAAGAGGACACTATTTTTCTGCTCCTTCGCCTTCCTGTTAATATCATGTACATCTCAGAATCTTACTCTGTGGAATTTATTCTTCAAATCGATAAGATTCATACCATCCTAGTCAGCTTGCAAGCATGATTTTTATGAAAGTTTTAATCACGCCTTTATCAGGTTCAAATTGAGGGTTTGCTATCTTAGCACTAGCTATTTGTGAATCGATGAGCCAAAAAAGTAATGTGCCTGTAATATGTTGTGCACACAAAATATTTTCCATTTAATTAATATACGGAGTCGTGCGCAAGATTTGTACACCCTTCCATATTTTGTAACAATTGATTCGTACAGTACACTAATGGATAGATTTGTTCAAACGCGTGACAGATCAATCACAGATACAATAGTAAATACTAATATCAGCACCATCAATAACCAATTTCTGTTGCCTCTAAATGGAAATAAACTATTCACTGCTCGTATCTAATTGGATTCTCTCATAAGGAAGGACACTAAACATGTACAGTGTGTCCGATTTAATGTTGATTGCCACCATTCGCAAAAAATAATAATAATAATAATAATGATTGCCACGTTCTTCTACTTTCCTTCTCAAGTCACATTATAAATTAGAGGACCAAGGGCAAGGAAGATCGGTGATGCACTAATGCATAGGACTCGTAGCCAAAATGAGATCACAGATGGCACAACCCGTAGTCATACTAATATTCGCCATGGCTATCACTCCTGCTCTAGCCATTGGCAACCCATCTGCCATCAACGCGACATGTGCCGCTCTCACACCGCAACTCTACGACTATTGCGTGGGCGTGCTCTCCGCTGATCCGGCGGCAGCGAACGCCACCGATGCGCTTGGCTTGGCGGCGGCTGCGATTAACATCACAGCACTCAAGGCCGCGTCAACATTGCAAGTCATCACCTACCTCATCAACGAGCTCAACACCTGCCGCGATATCTATGGTAGGATGGAAGAAGGACTGGCCAACGTCCTCACAGACATTCGCGCCGGGCAATACAACTCCGCAGCCAATGAGATAAGCATGAATGCCACCGGGAATCCGGACGGCTGTGACATCATGCTATTCGAAGGGAACTCCCACAAGGACCCGATTTCGGGGGAGAACGGTGACATAAGAAACTGGGTCTTCGTAGCTTCTGACATCCTTGAAGCAATTGCGAGAAATGTGTCAAAGAGTCGAACTTAAGGGATAGACTGGCCATAGATGCTCTCATCGATCATGTTTCTTACGCATGGCACTTCTAATGTCATTTTTTTAGAGACAGGTTTGCTGCAATAATTTTTTAAAAATCCTTTTTTTAATTCTCGACCGTTGTACGTTTCATATGCTTGGCTTTCTCTCGGCTACATGCTATTTTCAGAGTCTGCGATGCCTTGACGACATGTATGCAACATGTTGCGGGTTTGGTTAGCTGGGGGGTGCCTTAGTTCAGTAGAACGGTTCTGAAAGATGTTATCTCTCTCTTTATTTCTGAAATAAAAAAACGTTTGGCACCAATCACGAGTCACGACCCCTTAGCACGGCTGAAAATCAAATGTTGCTTTCGTTCAAAAAAAATCAAATGTTGCTAGAACCCTTTAGCACCCAGTGAGATATAAATTTTCTTGAGAATGTGCGCTGATCTAATCTAAACCCTTAAAGAACCAATTGAGAGAAATACATTTTTTACCTGCCAGATTCTACCCCACCTGTCCATTGACCGTTCATCAAAACTGATCTCCTTTAATCTATCGTCGGATCCTGCCATGCTAGGCCCGGATCCGCATAAGGAGGGACATCGGTATGGGACAAATGTTCAAATTAGTTCATTTTCAATGACAATCGTAAGTTTTTTTCCACCCACGCTACCTCCACCCGCGGCCTCACCTCCCACCTCTTTTCATTCCGTCCAAAATTATTTCTTTCCTTTTTCATCACATACGTGATTACCGCGTGGCTTCCAAGTGTTTCCTTCCCAAATTCGATTCTTTCCATTGCCTCTCTCTCTCTTTGATCCCAGATCGAAATCGGAGGAGGCCATTGACATGGGACAACGTGGAAGAACAATGCGGGTCTCCCACCGGAGCCGAAGAGAAGAAGGCGGGTCTCCTGCCGCCATCCTGACCAGCGGGTGATTGACGGGAGTGAGCAGCTAGGGTTCGGGCGTCGAGTGATGGCCGGACCGGCTTCAGTGGGCAAACGACGTGGCGGTTCCCTCTTCCATCGATTCCTTCCCTCCTACCTCCACCGCTGCGCCGCGGCGATCTCCTCCCCCGACCAGTCACTCACCAGTAGACTGACGCTACCAACCAGTACCCACTCGAGACATGCCTCTCGCGGCCCTCCCCCGTCGGCCTCACCCTCCCCTTATGCCGTGCCCACGCGCATCCGCCTGGCCAGCGGAGGTTCCGATTGGAGGCGCCCTCGACGGCCGCGGCGGATGAGGGGGCCGCAGCGGGGCCGTGCCCCGTGGTCAGGTTCGACATGGACGACTTCGCCGTCGCCGACCGCGTCAGCGTCGGGCTCTCCACGGACGGGTGCGTATTAATTGGGATCCCCCTGATTCGCGTCCTTCTTGCCAATTTTGCCTCGTTTCCTCCTCCCTTGTTGCTAACGGTTAGTTGTATTTTTCCCATTTTTGGTTTGTCTTGTGATGCAGTCGGATGAGATGATCTTCGAGGCCACAGTGCGTGATACGAGCAGGTCAGTGGCCTAGGACACTCTATGCATTATGAACCCGTTGCATCCGTGACCAATTTGTATGATTTTGATTTGATGCACAGCGAGCTGTACGGATCAACCGATCAACGGTGGTGCTGCGGCAGCTGAAGAGCTCGCAGGCAAAGCGCAGGGGCCGACGCGCTCTGGAGGTGGCTTGCCTCTCCTCTATCAAAATGTTGTTTATGGTTTGTGGATTTCGCCCATTGAGCTCGGGTAGTTGTGTGATCACAGGTGCTGAAGAAGCTGGCTCGGCGTCAGATGATGTATGACTCCTACGCACTTCAGGTCCATGGCTACATCACTTCAGAAAATGCTACGGAGGAGGACAATGGGCCGTTCATCTTGGTGCACGGGGTTAGAGTTTTTCCTTACTTCCTCAAGCTCACATGGCTGGTCTTAAATGGGACAGTGTCACTTTCAGGTTTCAGTTTGGGGCCTTATGTCAATATGGCAGTCATTTTCACGTCAGCTCAGAGTTTAGGGTGTATATTTAGATGTAATTGACACTTAGATTTTTCCTGTTCTTCCAGCAGAATATTAGGACTCTTCAGAGCTATTATTGTGTATTTCCATTTTATTTTTTTAAAAGGCCAAGATTCTGCTTTGTTCGGGATTTATCAATGCTTTCTGGGGAACCAGTTGAAGTCCATTTTTTTCATAAACACGCAGGAGCTACATTTGTGCTTGCTGCAAGGGTGTAATTATAAGAGTGTACATTTGCCCATCAAATTCACTTGGTCCCCAGTTATTTACAGAGGAAAACTAATCTTATCACTGCCTCCAATAGGAGCAATATGTTTCTGAATAACTCACTTTTGTTTTTGTTTTTTTCAACCATTAGTTGACGAGTGAATGCTGGAATTCAGTTATAAAGAAAGCAATTTCCAGAAAACAGTCAAATGAGCATTCTCACTTCTGTTGCATTATAATCATTTGGTCCAATTTTTATTACCTGTCATTATTTGACCTTCTCAAATCTCATCAAGATGCATCCATGGTCATGTTTTCTGTGTACAGAGAATGGTGCTGTACAAAGCTAGGTGATAAGCAGATTCGATAACGCAGACATTATTAACCTGTGCTCACAGTATGAGATTGTGCACTTCCTTGTTTGTATTGTGTACTGTATTTTCAGGAACCAAAGAATATATCATGGTGCCTCTGGAATGTTTTTCCTTCTGGGAGTAAGGAGTTGTTTCAAGATTTTGACACAGCAAAGCACAGCATTAGGGTAGAAGAGGGTTCGTACAACCAACAAGCACGAAAGCAAGGCAGGTATGTTGCTCTAATAAAGAAACTTACAGTTCGTGCAAATGTTGGCTTCCTGTTCGAGCTTGGTCCTGCCTAGGAATCATTTAGTAGCCAGTCTTCGATAACCAAAAGTCACTTGTTCCATGTGAAAATAAAAATTTGTAAGCAACAGTGAATGGCAATAGTCTGGGAATAGTTCATAATATAATTTTCTTTTTTCAGTTTGTATGTGCTTTATGCATGTAATTTTGTGGTGATCGACATGAAAAATCCCAGTTGCCTTTCTTCATGGAAACTTCTATGGTTGTAACATGGCATATCTGGAAACAACAAAATAGTGACATCTTCAAAGGAAAGCAGCCAACTTTCTGCATCTGAAGAAAAAAAACAGTAAACTCCTTTAGTCATACAGATTCAATCAATGCTGGCTGGTGAAGAAAAAAATACAGATTCAGTACTAATTTTGTGACACCATACTAACAATCTTGTAAGAATGATATATGCTGGCTGGTGACCAAATCAATGCCATGAATGTGTTGTTCTCAATATTTTTAAACTTCGTGTTGATCCTAAATGATTCTTTTATGCAAAGTTGCCCTAATTAATGGTCCTGCCAAGTGGTGTCGTTCTTTTGACACGTCTTAACTTCGAGCACTATCCTTTACAATTGACCAATTCCCTTGATCTATTATATATTTTAAACCTGCCCAAAGTTGAACTTTGCAAAATGGAAATACTTTGAATCTTTCTTTTATTCCTCTCAAGATGGTGCGAGAGATTTCTTGAGTTTAATTCTCCACTAACCATCCCTGTCAGTTCAAGAAAATGTGTGAAAAGTTCCTCTCAACGTGACAGGCAATCTCTCGCACGACCATGATTATGAAAGCGTGAAAAATTTAAACCGACTTTGAATCATCCAAATTTTTGTAGAAAGGTTGATGTCCATCATTGGTTTATTGTTTTACGAAAATAATGGATCAAAACGTATATCTTTAGTTTTGTTTCTTGCATTGTATTATTTGTCTTGCATATTATCAAAAGACATTTGATCAACCAATGAACAAATAATATGACTTGTCTTATCATTTTAACAAAAAAAAATTATTGTCATGAGTTCTGTTGCCTTAATTAAAGTGTTTCACATTGAATGTGTTATGCTATAACTTTAATATCGTTTAAAGTCTTTTAAACACGTGTGTGGCGCACGTGCATTTTTACTAGTTAAGAATAGCAAAGAAGGATTACGCAGCCAGCGGCAAACCGAGTCCTTGGGCCTTTTCTCAGGAGCCCGTTTACTCGCCACTGATTTCCCAGCCCACGGTCACAGCTTCAATCGTCTTCCCCTAGCGGTGTTCCGCTTTCTCACATCGGCGGCGTCCCACGCTGCGGCGAGCCGCCGTGCTCGTGCCTGACTTTACCGCCAGGGCGGAGATGCCGCAGGCACTCGATGCCGCCGATCACCACCCTGTGTTCGCCACTACCAGGGTGCCGGATGGGGAGGACCGACCCTGCTCGTGGATCCTTTGATGCCGTCTCGTGTCCGTGGGCGGATTTACGGTTCAGGCGTGCGTCGATCTCTGCGCCGAGCTGTATATATTCTTGGTACGCAAACAGGTCTCTGCATTCCCTGTTTATTACAGTACTTAGTTTCACTTTGCATGCATTTACATCAAAATAGTGCCAGGCTAGGTTAAAACGTGAAACACAATTTACATTTGGAATGCTCATTATAATATGAGTTCGAGTTTTATTCAATTTTGATGCCGCTCCGTTGGAATGGTTATTACTTTAATCGTATAAAAAAAAAGGCTATTACTCCATGTTACAATTTGCCACCTTGTCCTCGTTTTTTGTCTTCTGCAATTCCGGGTCACTCTAATTGGAACCTTCGTTGCAAACCGGGGGAATTATTTGTTTGACCAAATATTGTTTGTACAAATCACCCTCTTGAAGTATTGATCAAGATATATTATTGAAAAAAGGCATATCATGCGTGCTGTGTTTTTAGTTCTATTCGTTGGTTGGTAGTCTGCCCCCATACATGCTCCATCGACAAATGATTTGGTTCTCTTCCATCTGGCCATCCTTCTCCTATTTGCCAAACTTTTGAATTGAGAAAGATTTACTGGTGATAGCCCGGAAATTGGAAATATCGGGGAAACTGGGCAAGTGCCAAGTGGTGACGTAGGTATCATTTGTTTTTCTTGGCGTCATATATCTCCATGGATTCCATGTTATTGTTAGTGTTTCTTTCTTTCAGTTGTGTCACGGGTGACGAAAAAGCAGGAGAACTGCCTATTCATTCATTAGAAGAGGGTACAGAGATGATCAAAACAAAAAGATAAAACCGACTATGGAACCATCTGTCTTAAGGCAGTGACTAGATCGCTACTGCTTGCATTACATGACCGAGTCAGAAAATTATCTCAGTTTCTTATCTGAAACAATGATGTTGATGTATGAGTAGAAACTCACTACAAGTTAAGTAATTTTAAGTTCGTGACGGGAGTGACATACTGCAACACAGGAAAATTTTGAGTAGAATATGCCAATTGGCTGGACTGACAGGGGGCAATGCTATCTGCCAAGCATTGTATATGCAAGTGCTTACATCAGTTATGTTATGTCAAAAGTTAGCTAGCCGGTGCATATGTAATGTGGACATGCTTAGCATAGATGTCAAAAACACTTACCTGCATTAACGTATAATATGCTAATATAATTCGGAACGTCTATAGACAATTGTAAGAGGAAGTCATGCTAGTTTGTTGTTGGGGATAACTTGCCCAAACTTGGCCATTTACTTCAATGTCTAGTAATTGACCTATGGAGAATGTGAGGTGTGACTTATTACGCACTTATCTGTCTTTGCATTTATGATGTGTGTTATCATCTTAGCGGATGGACTAAAAGGTTTGCCCTTGGAATATCCAACTTTATATCTCGAATGGAGGTAATAGAAGGCTGTTTGGAAAATGTTCACAGCTGAACTTCGTATCTTTAAAGAAGATCAGCCTGAGTTGCTGTCTTTCAGTCGGTACTGAGGACCATCCATTCCTATCCACTTTGCTTTTAGCATCTTTCTACTCACCCGACTTAAGCATGTAACAAACCCACCATGGCTGCGTCCGAAGCAATTCCATCCCTTCTTTTTACCTGTCAAAGTTTTATCCCCTCGGTGCTTCCTTTTCGTTTAGCTTCTCTCTTGGCGGAGTCGTGCTCATCAAAGGAATTAACTTAGTGTATATATTTGGCGCTGATATATGAGCAAGTGGCCGTTTTTCATTATTATTTTAAGGATCCGAGAGTGTCTGCAGGGTGCGCTAATGGAGAAGATACCAATCCCGGTTTTTCTGGTTGTGTGAACCCCCCTTGACACTGAGACCAAATGGGCTTTGTTTGCGGCTTTCCTCGTCTGCCTGCCTTATAGTTCTGGCTTTATATATAGCTGGCCAGGTGGGCCGGGCTAAAAGGGCCGCTAACGGCCCGGTCCGAGCTCGGCCCGGGCCCGGTGGTCAACGGGCCGTGCTTGGGCTTGGGCGTAGGCCCGCCGGGCTGGTCCGAGCACGGCCCGTTTAGCGGTGGCCCGTTAGCCCGTTATTCGGGCCGTGCTAAATGGGCCGACACGGTCCGTTTAGCCCGTTTATATTTTTAAAAAATAAAAAACAGTGTAAAAATATTTTTTTATCCAGAGGGCCGGCCCGGCACGGCCCGGTCCGTTTAGCCCGTGGCCCGTTTAGCCCGTTTAAAACAGACCGTGCCGTGCTTGGGCTTGAAGTGAAGGCCCGTGTGTCGGCCCGGCCCGGTCCGTTTATTATAAGGGTCGTGCCGTGCTTTTTTCTCAGCGGCCCGAGCCCGGCCAGGCCCGTGCCGTGCCGGCCCGGCACGGCCCGTTGGCCAGGACTAGCTTTATACCCCTTCTTCGTTATTCTCTCTCTTATGTCTCCTGGTTGTCATATAGCAATGCCGATGGATTAGATGGTGTCATACCCCATTTCTGGAATATGTTGTGCATCCTATATCAGTCCCTAGATCAGTAGCTGATACGCACAAGAACACAGATATGATAATCAAAAGCATACTTCGAATAGACAATTAAGTATAATACCTGATATAGGACCCTTAGTGGCGGTACGACAAGGAAATATCCAAGTCCATCCAACCAACTAAAAGTGAAGCAGACAGCGGAAACCTTGGCCCCAAGCCACAAGCAAACTTGAGGAGTAGAACTGAAAACCCAATCGTCGTCGTCTTCTACGAAGTCTTCTCCTACTAAACCAACAATCGCAAACGCGTGAGTACATAAGGTACTCAGCAAGCCCTACACTACACAAGGGTATATATACATGCATACTTGGTCTTAGCAAGGAGGATGATATATAGTTTACTTGCAGCAAAGTAAACTTTATGCAGGGTTCACTAAAGCAAGACAAGGATTCATAGATAAAACAGGGAATTGATTGTCAATATTTTAGTTGGTTGGCCCTGGGGGAGTATGGGCATTCCCGCCAGTTCCCAAGTTTTAGTTGGGCCTTCTGACCTCAAGGATCATACCGACCCGGCACACTTGCCATCACTTCCAAAACACGGGCTGACTACAACCCACTCACACGCCAAGGAAAGAGAGAGGTGGCTAATCCATACGTGCGTAACAATAATGTGTCATATGCCGTGACAACGTCCATCCGGATGAATTTTACACTCTGCAGAGGTTGTACATCTTTTCCCACGGGCCATGCACTCTTGTACGGAGAGTAACATAACGCCTAGTCCATCTCCTCCGAGTAGTCTCACAATTCCACCACGAAATCACACCCAGGGGCTTGTGACATGAAAGGTCACACACTGGCACTGTACACCTGTAACAGGGTACGTCGCGCTCCTGTAACACATAACAGGACGTGCGGCACTGATAGTGGGTTCCGCGAGCCGGATCACGGGTACGTTTCCTGTGTCTTTTCCTGGGCTTTCGTTGCCTCGACGGGCCTCCAGATGGCATTTGCAAGAGTACCAAGAAGGTAGGGTAGGTCCTTCCCATAGGGGTTCCGTGGTTGTACGAGAATCATTATGTTTACGGGCGTCAGAACCGGTCCTTATATGGCCGGGCAAGCACCATATCCCACAATAGGGGTCTATAACACCAACATCAATCCACTAGTGGCCTTGCCCGCAATCCAACCATCCCATCATCACTGTCACCATCAACATCATCACCTAACACAGTTGTGCTACTCCCAAACCCAATATATATCACACACATCACCAAACTCATTTAACACAGTTGTAAATCATGTTTGTGAGACGGTGTGGCAATATAGAAACATTGCGAGATCCTAAGCATATCTAGTATCAAGGTAAAAGTGCCATCATAGAAATGATGTAACTATCCCAGGGTTATCAAGCTGACAGGTAAACAAGGATTTAGATATTAACGTCTAAGTCACAGACATCAATATCAATAAGTAAGTAGGACCATAGTTACACAATCAGTAAAATAGCAAGTAATGCATAATACTAGAGTAGGCTCTATAGGTGCATTGCGAAAACAGTAGGTTCAATCATGATCAAGGAGATGTAGAGCTTGCCTTCACTAAAGCCTTCTTCTTCACGTCCTCGTAATCCTTGTAATTATTTGCCATGAGCTAAGCGCATGACGATGGCACGTGTACGTGATTATGCATGGCATGGATGCATGGTTGCGAATAAAAGACAAGGATTAATCGATAAGACCAACTAGCAATTGAAATAACAATGAACAATACATCCAATAAGCTCCAATGAAAGACCACATAAATACGAGAATAATAATAAATAACAGAGCTTGGTAAGGATCGGTGGTAATCAATAGATTAAGGTTGATTGAGCGATGGTTGAGATAGGTTAGACTTGTAGCTGAGTTGCGATAAAAAGATACTAGGTTTTGGTGTGAAATGATACAACAAGATTGGTTAGACTCACGCTAGGAGGTGAGTGAGTATTGGCGACAAGCGATATCGACGCCACATGATTTGCCGTCATGGTAAATAGGATACTAGATTTCGGAGCGATACATCACGAAAGATTGGGTAGGTTTATTGTTAGCGAGTGAGGGTGTACGTGTGACATATAAGGTTAAGGCGGAATGATGCATTGCGATGAGGAGGGTACTAGGATGTGAGGCAAAGAGATATTGCGTGACTGGTTAGGTTCAACGTTAGATGATGAAGTGGGTAGCTACAACGTGCAAGATTGACGTCACATAAATTGGCGATATGGAAGAACATCAAAAGAGGGAAGATTATATGGTATTGACGGCTTGCTGGTCTATTCTAGAGCTCCAAGATTAGTACCAAAGGGTACTACGCATTTCTACGAACGCGTGAGCGCAAGAATCGCTCAAAACGGGGTTATGGTTGAAAAGATATGGCTACTTGAAGGTTTCAGGGGTTTAAAAGCAATTACAGAAACATTTTAAGGGCGTAACTGTAATTACAGAAAGGTTATAGGGACTTAAATGTAATTACAGAAAGTTTTGGGGGCCAATCTGTAATTATGGAAAAGTTTAGGGGCTTTGGTGCAAAAAGACAGGGGCTAAAACATATTACAGAAAAGTATAAGGTTGTTTCTGTAAAAAGACAGGACCTAAACATAAATAGAATAAAGATCAGGGGCTTATCTGCAAGAATACAGGGGCTGGGATTTTTCTGGGATTTTTGATTTATTTTTTCTATTGAAAAAGCCGTGGACCATGTCCACGGGAGTAGTAGACCGGGGTCGGGCGACGGTCCACCGGTCCACGGTGGACCGGGAGCAAGGCGCGCGGCGGCAGCTCGCCGGATTTCTCGCCGGCGGCGGCTACAGGTGGCGGGGTGCGATGAGTAGTGGTCGTCCGCGGCCTAAGCGTGACGGAGGAGGGGGTGGAGTGACGTGTCGTCGTCGGGGAGGGCTGGAACGGCGGTGCGACGTCGCCGGAAGCAGGTGGCGCTCCGGTGAGCAAGGGAAAAGAGGGTGCGCGCGCGGGGAAGGAGGGAAAGAGAGGGCGCGGAAGAGAGTAGAACATGTGGACTCTCACCTGGGTTCGAGGGCGAGGGGGGACGGCGGGAAGTGGCCGGAGCCGGTGGGGAAGGCGGCGTGTGGGAGGTGGTGCTCGTCGAGGAGGGGGCTCCGGTGGCGGAGCTGGATGGAGAAGCGGGCCGGGAGGCGCGGCACATCGACGCGAAGCTCGACGGCAGGCCCGTGTCGTCGGAGGAGGCCGGGACGCCCTCAGCGACGAGGTGGGACGCGCGGCGCGGCGGCGGCTCCCGCTGGCGGCGCGAGGTGTAGAGGATGAGGGGGTGCGTCGCGTCGTCTTCGCGTTGGTCAGCGAGGCGCGCAGCGACGTAGTGGAGGTGGTGCGGCGGCGCTTGGCGGGGGCCGTGCTTCCCGAGCTGCACGGATAGGCGCGGAAGAGGCAGGACAAGCTCGTGAAGCTGGAGCACGCTCGCAGGGGGCGAGGGAGAGCTCCACAGCGGCGAATCGGGAGGTGGCCGGTGTTGGAGAAGAAAGGAGAAAAGCTCCGATTGAAGCTTGGTGGCGACCGGAGTGGGGAGCTGTGAGTGGGGAAAGGAGGGGAGGAGCGTTGCGCGTCGGTCGTTTGTAGGCGGGGGAAGAGATGGAGGTCGAGAGGGGCGGTCAAGGTCGCGGCTTGGTCATCAGTCGTCGGTCGTCGGTCTCCGGTCTCCCTGGCTAATGGCGACGGGACGCGACGGGGCAGGGGAGATGGGCGACCACGCCATGTGACGCGAGCATAGGGATGGCCACAGGGCCATGGACGCGACATGACGAGGGAGGAGTGACGGGGTGCGACGTCGGCGACATGGGCGCCTCTGGCGCTGGCAGGAGGAAGGAGAAGAGGCTGACAAGTGGGGCCCACTCGTCAGTGAGACAATGAGAGGAAGAGGGAAGGTGGGCTGCGCTGCGCTGCGCTGCTGGGCCAGAGAAAGAGGGGATGCGGCCCATACCCAATTCTGGAGGAAAAGAAAAGGGAGGAGGGGAGTAGGCTGGGCCGAGGTGAAAGGAAAGGAGGGTTTCGGCCCGAGATGGTTTTAGGGAAGGAAAAAGGTTTATTCTTTTTCTAGGAATTTCAAATTTGAATGCATTTCAAATTTGAAAGAGGATAAAATTTGACCAACACTTTGAAAAACTAGAAATCTCAAAAATGCATATGATGGATTTTCATGCAGGTTTAAATCAAAATTTTTGAAAGTTGGCTTGGGATTTAATCTACTTTAATTATGTTTGTTGTAAATTCAAAAGTTCAAACTTTTAGTGATTTTTAAATGTAAGCAAACACTTGAGCACTAGTTTTATTATTTCAAAATTTTTATATTCTAGCTAGGTTTTTAATTATTTAGTGAATTTTGTTTTGAAAATTCATGGTAAGATAAGAGTTGGACAAAAATTTAAATTTTGAGTGATTTTTATTCCTTTTTGATTGCTTTGAAATTTTGGGATGTTACAGATGGTGGCTTGAAGCAGTATATGCTTCTGCCTCATGATAAGCAGAACAATTATGTGTCACACTTTTCGGGGCGATGGATGAACTTAATTAATCGGTGTAGATGTCTGAACTTTTTCAGGGCTCATTTATTTGAGTTGTGTAAAAATTAAATAGACATACATGTATGGAGAGTTGAGGGAAAAAGTACTATAACAGATCGAAGAAGTTATGCACAAGTGACTGTGAACAAACTTTTCAGCGAACAGATTTATCATAGATTTGAAATTGAATTCAATGTGCATAGGTAGACTGGTGAACCTGTGGAATGAATCTTAATAGTTCGTGGCATACTTGTAATGTTTGAACAAAACAAACATTAATAATAACACTATAATGCGCCATCAGATTCAGTTTTGGTGGCATATACTTCCTTTCCCACGTATTCCAATTTTTCTGTTCAGGATCCCTTGTAGAAATCCTATTGTTCTCTGCATGCATGAGACATGGTTAGTTCAGAACCTGTTAAAGCCATATTTTGTTTGAGCGATCGACGGGGAGGAGAGTGTCCCCACCTGAATTTTCATTAAAACGGGCCATCAACAGGCCAAGCATTGTGTTTTACATTGAGCAGAAATAAAAACTACATATTGATAGAGAGGGAGGAACACCATGCATCAACTACTGTTGTTTCAGATGCCGGTAGAAGACATCTCCATAGGATTGATTCCTCTTTGCACTGCTGCAGGAGGCGAGGTAGGGATGGCTCCATGGATCGGAAGACCACGTCGTGGCGGTGCTTCCATATTTGCCAGCAACAGAGAAGGACGAAGGTGGAGTAGTGAAGCGCCGGGAGGTGCTGCGGGCGGGAAACTTCCCAGAATGTTGTAGCTTGTGTTGATGTCGTGAGGTCGACGTGTTGAGTGGCCCAGAATTGGCGCGCAAAAGAGCATTCGAAGAAGATGTGGTTGGCGGTTTCCGGACATGCTTGACAGACTTCACATTGGTCTTCATCCAGTATATTCTTGTGCATGAGGTTGGTCTTGCATTGTATTCTTCCGTTGACAAGGAGCCAGGCGAAGAACTTGACTCGTGGAGGCGCGTAGTTGTGCCAGACATGCTGGGAGAAGCTGGGAGCAGAGCCTATGGCAGACATGGCAGCTTTGTAGATAGGAGCTGAACTGAATCGATCCCTTTTGTCCATGAGTGGGCAATGCCTGATGTCTTCTTGGCTGTCGAGGCAAATGGCGTTTGCAATTTCTGTCACTTCTTCAAGGTCACGGATTGCTGCAGATGTGAGTCTGGGGACCAAGTATCTCCTGAGCCCATGGTTGACGACGTCACTGACCGCTATTTCTTTCTTTGTGCAATGGCTCAAAAGTGCCGGGTATGCTTCAGCTAAGCTGCCACTGTTAGCCCAATTGTCGTCCCAGAATGATGTGCTCTGGCCATTGTGGATTTCTACCGTCGTGATGGCGCGGTACGCCGGCAGCAATGCTTGGAGGGCTGACCAGTGGCTACCTTCCAATCCCCGGAGCGAGATGAGGTTGACTTGTTGGCGTACCCAGTGTGCCCATGCCGATTGCATTGGTGTGTATATTCTGTGGATCAGTTTCAGCAGCAAACATTGGTTTTGCAGTGCTATATCCTTGATGCCCAGGCCACCATGCTCTTTACTCATGCAAACATCGTCCCAGGCTACCAAGCAGCTGGCTCCATTGGTCTTATTGTCACCTGACCACAAGAAAGCTCTCCTCTTCGAATTGTATGCATCTACTGCACCCATAGGCAATTGTATCACTGACATAATGTAAGTTGGGATGCTGTCGAGCACTGAGTTTACTAGGACTGTGCGTCCCATTGTGTTGAGCAGGGCGGCATACCAACCAGATAAATAGCGGTCTGCTTTACTGATCAGTGGCGCAAATGCTGAAAGTCTCAGCTTCTCGTTGGATAATGGAAGGCCTAGGTATACTTGGGGAAAAGTTTCCAGTTTGCAGCCCAACATGGAGGTGAGGTCAGCAGCCGTTGTGTCATCGACATGCATGGCAACCACTGTACTTTTGTGAAAATTTATCTGCAAGCCTGTTGCGTTTGAGAAAGACACAAGTGCAGACTTAAGCGCGGCCACGTCATTTTGGTCTGCTTTGAGCACAATGAATGTGTCATCAGCGTATTGCAGCACCGAACATGTAGTTTCAGGCACTATTGGGTGATGAACAGTCCCCAAATGCTTGATCAACCGCTGAAGGACGTCAGCCACAAAGAGGAAGAGGTAGGGCGATAATGGGTCACCCTGCCTTAGTCCTTGCTTGCAAGTGAACCAAGGACCGGGGCATCCATTCACTAGTACTGCTGATTTTGAGCTTGTCAGTAGGTTGTGAATCCAGGAGCACCACTGTTGGGGAAAACCTCTAGCCTCTAGGATCGTCAGGAGACTGTCTCAGTTAACTGAGGCCCTGTTCGTTTCTTTTAGCGCTAAATTTTAGAGGCTTCTAAATAAAGAGAATCTAGTAGTAAATAAAGTTTAATGATAAAACCTTTTTACAGATGGGTACATCTTTACGAGACGAATCTAATGAGCCTAATTAATCTATGTTTTGCTACAGTCATGCTACAGTAACCATCATCTAATCATGGCGTAATTACCCTCATTAGATTCGTCTCGCGAATTAGACCAGGGTTCTGTAGTTAGTTTTGTAACTAAACTTTATTTAATATAGCTTATTTAGAGTTTAGACCCCTATGCGCCGAACACCCCCTGAATCAAAGGCTTTGGCGAAGTCAAGTTTGAGCACGAACTGCCATTAAAATGTGCTACGTTCAACCTCTTGTATATATATATATATATATATATATATATATATATATATATATATATATATATATCTTGGCTATGCGCGAAGCAACTAATGTGAGCTTTCTTTCCTCATGCAATAAGTTGATCGGATTAGATCGCATCTTGTGCGGAGAGCCTATTCAGTATGGCTTAGTTAGTTACTCCGGGAAGCAACCTACAAAATAATCGTCTAGCCAGCATCTTCTGGTCCTTTTCTATAGCCGTGACCCAGCATTGGTGGACAACACTGATGGATAACACCCACTTGCTCATGTACAAAATGCTTTTTCACATAATTATTTCGCGATAAATTCCTTTATTTTAATTTCTGTAGTGAAGGAAATTTTGTGCTGCTTTAGGAAGGAGCTTATAATTATTTTGTTAAAAAAACAAAGGATACCTGCAAAGTATGAGCAGTCATATGTATATATGCATAACTGTCGCTTAATTTCCCATTGGCTGGCAGTTAGATACCGTCAGCATTTCAAATCTAGTTTGGCTGTCACCTTTTATCAGGTAAACAGTAAAATTTACAGGTGCAGAAAGCGGGGGGGGGGGGGGGGGGGGGGGGGGGGGGAGGAATCTGAAAACATAGTAAACAATAAACAGCATTGCTCAGTTCATGTGATTGCCATCAAGTGGGTTGGAGAAGACTGAAGAGGATGGCCTGCCTGCATGTGGTACGCTAAGTCCAAATTAATTCCTGTCTACAATGGCGACCTTTTCTATCTTTCCTTTCTCCTTTCTTCTCCAGTAGCCTAGTGTCCCTATTCATGTTTGAATCGGAATCAGTCGGTGAGTGAGTGCTTGGCTGGCCTCGATCCTGGTTCCCATTAGAATGGCATCAAAAGACAGTGCAACGGTGCTGTGGACTAGATGGGCAAGCACAGGGCAGACCCTTTGGAAGGGCATGCCAGGGGGCACACGTTAGTTGACAATAATATCGGGCCATCACAGTTTAGGTATCTGACTCGGCTCTCTTCACCAGAATGGAGTAATGGTGAAGCTGCTGCCGCTGCACGCTGCGGTGGGCAGTAGAAACAAATCTGAGGTCAGGCCGATAGGCCATGCATGGCATGCACCGCATGATGGGGAAGGAACCTTGCGATATGGAGCTGCATGCATAGGGGAGGACCAATGCACATGCCCGTTGCTAATCAGCTATCGATCTTGAATCCTGTTTAACGCTTTTACGCCTGTTGTTTGCTGCTCGAGTAAAGTGTTAGTTTCCACTGATCAGAGTATTTGAGTTTAATCTTTCGAAGAAAAAAAAAAGAGTATTTGAGTTTAGCTGTGGCAACGTGGCCTTGGATCTGGCAGGAGGACGGACGCCGCAGCTTTGTTTCAGTGTGCAGTCTTATGATGTTTTACACAGGTGCAGACATACACTCATTTCTTAAAGAGAGCACACATCCAAGAGGAGTCAGGGGAACTGTGGCCTGTAGCGAGAGAGGGAAGATGAAGCAAGGTTGGAGAGACAGGTGCAGCTGTTGCGGCCAGAGAGGCGGTGACCAGAGGGCTTGATCACATGAGAAAGATCAGAAGTGTGTAATTATATAAAGGCAGTGCATGTGATGGTGCTTGGTGAGCCTGGTGCCTCCTCCAGGAAACACTCATCAGTCTCCCGTAGCATCAGTTTCTATAATTAAAGCCCGAATGACCTTGCTGTGCGTGTTTATCCAACCAAGAAGCAGGATATGAAAGAAAGAAAGAATGGATGGCAGGAAAAGGATGGAAAAGAATGGCGACAAGGATGCTAATGGGAGCAACAGGAGAGTAGGTGGCGGCTAAAGAGCGGGAGGAGCATGGAGAAGTGTGAGCTTGGGGCCAAAGGAAAGCTAGGGGCACTCTGACAGCACCCATATGCTTTGGTTTGAGCACTGCATTAAGTGGAGAAAGACAGCAGTGGTGATGGCCATGATTCATCAGAACCTGTGAAAGCGCATTAGCGTAAACGTGAGTGTTTGCCCACCATGGGTGCCTTGTGTCAGTCCCCTATCTAATTTGTTTGGAATCTGTTCTGGAAATTGAAAGTTTCTGTAGTGCTGGGCTACTGATAAAGTGTCATGTAGGTTGTTCAGGTAGATGCACCGTGGCCCTTGCATATGTTGACAGTTGCTGGGAGTATATTATCGACTTTTAGTTGCAATTACCAATTATTATTCGCATGTGAATATATCTGCTTCTTAATTGACATTTTTTCCTGTAAATTATCGTGGCAGCAGCAATAATGCTTGGCTTGTTTGGTTGGGTGGAGTGGAGTGGTGTCTGAAAGCGGGACTGCATGACAGGCCCTTTGGCACGCACCAGCCTGCCATTTTGAAGGCGCATATATAATTCAGTTGCTGTTGCACTATCTGTTCATCGGCATCGCACCTCCTCTTTCCTGCAAGGAGGTTGCTCCCCCACTTTGTTCAGATCTCTTTGGTCTCTTCTTTCCTTAAAGCATGGGGAAAATAAATACACACTGGGCATGAGGTGGTGGGGTTGGAGTGTCATGGGAATTCGGTTCTCCCACCCTGCCTTTGTTTGTCCTCTGACCAATCTTACCATAGGCTAGCATCTCTTTCTCTGATTTGGTTTGGACCGGATTCATTTGATCTTTTTTCGTATTCAAGGATGTCACATGAAGCTTGCCAATTCTTGTTACGGTCCCCCACGAAAAACCGTGTTAATGGCTTTTGGATCTTTTTGATAGTGATGGGGCATTCTCATGTCCTTTATGGTTTGATAGTAGTGGTGAAATGGTAATAGTAAGGCCCCCTTTGGATTGCGGGATTTTTTCTTATTCCTGCGTTTTTCTTGTGAACAGTCAACTGATTCCTGTGAAATTCCTGTACAATTCCTGTGAAAATCCTACGTTCCAAAGGGGGCCTAAGAGTATGTTTTTTCTTCTAAAATGAGAATTGTTATGCCTCTGAAATGGTTCCCTGAAGATAATGTGAACAAATAGGGACTGTATTTTGTCATGTCTGATAGCTGCACGATTAGATTCATATCGTCGTGTATGCGCCGTCCCATCATGATTGCTGAGCTCTGCCAATATGTAAATCTTCAGCTATTGTGGCATCATACTTTGCGTTTTGTTGAGCGGTTTGCCATCAGCGTGCTATTGTTCTTTCAGCTGAAATATTTGCTAGTGAGTGCCGTGTCTTATTGAGGCTGACAACAACCTCTGGTTGAGGCATCCAACTCATTTCTGAATTCCCAACCTGACGACCATCTTTGATTAAATGGGAGAGCAATGGCAGCAAGCAATTGAGCAGCCTGACACCAGACTGTCTTTGGCCCTTTGTTTTTACAAAACACAACACTCTCAGCTGGTATCTCAAAAAGTCCTCATCAGCTGCACGCTAAACTATCCTTTTGTGCGCTCAAAGCTCCATGCAGGACAGTGGCAAACTCCATTTACAATGGCAAGGCTGGATTCTGGAATCCTAGCCACGATCACAGGGCATGGAGCCACGAGACTACGAGAAAAACAACAGCTACGTCTCCGCTGCAGACGAACGGGTAGCACAAGGCCGCGTCTCGCGGCACATGGCTCCTGGCCAGAGGACTGCTATACCTATACATACACGTGCTTTGGACCGTCCGATCGTGTGATCAGAACAAGAAAACAAGCGCAGCCGATCTACACTAGATTAACACGTACTGTAGCAGTACTTGACTGATTGTTGTGGCGTCGGTTAAGTGAGGGAGATGTGATCTGTCCTGACAGAGATCGAGATCGCTCGGCGATCGTCAGGGCTGTGTGCGCCCACACCCACTTGGCCACCACTACGATGATCAAGCCAACGCCAATCTGCTGACTTGTCCCGTTTGTCATGTGTGAGCGTGACAATGGAAGCACACTAGCAAAAGCACAAAGCATATGACACCAGGCGTGCATGAATTTCCAGCAATGTGATTCTCGAGCACTCGTTCAAAGTCATAATGATGGTGTGTGTGTGTTTTATTTGTTATAGCGAGGTGCTACTCTTATTATTTTCCTTTGTTGTGTGCTATTATTATTATATATTTTCCTTTGTGTAAAGACTTGAAATGGTAATTAAATACTTCTTGATTTCTTTTAAATAGTGCACGAAAATGACACCATTGTTGTTCTCACCCACAAAACCGGCCGTAGTTAGGCCTCAGGAACCAGAAACCCCCAGGCAAATATCATGCATGATTGCTTTGTATTGTACGCACATCCACTTCCTCGATAGAGAAGTAACCAGAAAAAATCACTCGCTAATACCATCCATTATACAGGCCATGCTTTGAACCCGACAAACAAATACAATTCCAAGCTAGTAGCTACCATCATCACATACATGCGTTGTTTTCTAAGCAATTGACCCGATATTTTTGGTCTGATTCCCAAACAGTTCTATCAAGGGGAGGTCCACGGCGCCATTTATAATGGTTACCGCTCTTCACGTCAGCTCAAAGAAGTAGCCATATTCTCCATCGCAGCATACGCATGGAGCTACCTGCTGTCATGTATTGGCAGCAGGTAGCATAAAGTAATAACCGTGTTCAGAGCTACCAATGTCAAAGCAAAGAGTACATCGCCAATCGTCAAAGAAGAGGTGCTTCGCAAGTCTGTTAAGGTTTAAAATTTTCTGTACTGGTGTCGATTATTGCCGCCATATTATGAAAGCGGCTTCCTGGTCATGTACGCCGGTCCCGATCGATAGAACCGGTAACTAGGTGGTTGATTGCCGCCTGTTTTGGGAGGCTATGGTATGGATACGCATGGCGCCTGAAAATGGATCGGATGGGTGCGCGTGGATCAGAAGTTAATTCGTGTGCTGCAAGATTTGGTAATATGACGACTAGTCTAACATTCATGTTTCTGGTTGCCTGTGATGTTCAACAACGCGCGCGTCCACTGCATATATTTTTTTTCCTTTTTAAGAAAAATATGTGTGCTTTCCACCTTTTTCCGAGTTGTGAATAGAATCAAACCTAGGTTAAGGCTTTTTTTGTCGTGTACTTTTGATGATTCTAACTAAATATGAACATACATATATGTCTGCTAACTAGACAAGCCCCAAAAACAGACATATTAAGCCCTGTTTTTTTAAAGAAGACAAAATAAATTGAACAAACAACGCCATATGTGATGTTTGGCAAGAGAAGGAAGAGAAGGAAGCACATGCTAAGGCTCTTACGGCTTCAGAACCATCTGGAGTATACAGATAACCAGTTTAGGCAGAGTGAATTTTCCGCCTACTATGTGATGTTTTCCCCCGTACCATCATTATTATGTCATGAATTTTCCGTGGGGGGGAAATTAGCAGTTAAACATAGTGGATGATACCGCATAAATTCTAGGTAGATGAAGCTAGAATGCGAAATGTCGAGATAGATCATGGTGGATATGTTCGTACTTGGACCTGGACGGCTGTGGTTCACGCCACCGTCGTTTCTGTCAAAGTTTAGGTCCAGCCAAACAGAGCTAAATTTGGTGGCACACGCATCGCGTCACTCGGCAGTTGGCGCCGATGAACGGACGGCTCTGGTCTCGCCGGTGCGCGTCTGTCTTGAGCGGTGTTGTCGCAGCACGCACGCACGAAAACACGCGATTCCATTCGCATTTCACCTAGCACGACACATGTAAAGAGAGAGAGAGACATGACCGCATCGGAGGAAAAGGAAAAGGATACGAAACAACAAAGATTGGCGCCAAGCTCGTCAGAGCACTCCCAAGCAATGCAAAGGCGGCCTTCGGCTCTCCCGTTTTCCTCGCTGCGTCATCCCTTTCTCATTCTTCCGCCTCGATCGTTAAAAGCCGGTGAATGTGACGTGCCCAACGCGATGGGGTCGGCGGAAAGCGAGAAGCATTGCCCGAGAAAAGAAGGCTGGGATGAGCGATTTACACGCAAGAATACGTCCAGATGTGGCACAAGTATACAGTTCCAGAAATCACAAGTGCTTTTGCAAGAATGATAATGCGTCGTCCTAGCTTTACACTAGTACATGTTGATGATAAGGATGGCCACCGTGTGCGTTGGGTCCGTGCCAAAAAACAGGGGAGCGCGGACGACGTGTCCGTGTTGGAGACGGTATATGTTGTGCATATATGTGTGGCATGCATGATAAGACTGAATCATGCCGGCATGCACTCGTGAGGCCAAAAATAAACAAGGCCTGCTGTACAGACGGCACAGGGCCGATACTGTTGGTTTCTAGATCGCAGCAGTTGTTAGTAGGTCAGGTCATATGCGTGACCTCCATCTTCTTCCATGTGTGTGTGTGTGTAACCCTGCTGTGCTGGGCATGGTCCAAGCATACGGATGGAGCGAGAGCAACGGGGTTGAATTCATATATGTATTCTTGCTCGGCGACAGGTAGGCTCTTGGTCCAGCGTCGACGAATGTGTCAAGACGGGGAGTTCGTTGTCACATTTGACGTGACCACGGGGGTGTTGTGAGTCGGATCAGAACAGCTCTGCTCGCCACCATCATCATGCTTGTCCGGATGGCAATGGCTCCGCACATGCGTCCACAGGGTCTGATCGGTCGACCTAACTCGCGCTGAAACGTTCGTAGTATGCGCTAGCTAGCTAGCTAGATACTGTGGCTAACCCTTTATTTTGTGGTTTCACTTATATCATATCGTATGAAACATGTGAAACAACCGATCCAGACAAGATGTGGCGCGACTTGGTGATGTGAACGAAGGTAAGTACCACAATCGGATCAGTACAAGCGGCCGGGTGGATAGATGGATCATTCTAGTTTGGGTACCATCGCTGTCTCATACTTTTCCAGCCTTTCACATACATGATTAATTAAACATCGTTGTTGAGTAGCCAAATGGAAACCCGCTCGTAGTTACCCACTCACTAGCCAGATGATCAAGCTAAAACACCCGGCACCAAAAACTCAACGCACGAGCGGACCCAGTTCGCTCACCGAGTGAACGAACGGAGGAAGGCGCGCGCTAAACATGACACATGACAGCAACAGCCACCACCGCCACGGCACCACAAGAACAGAGCAGCAGCAACCACCCCGGCCGCTCGATCTGACGAAGAGAACACCGTAAGACTCGCAAGCCAACAACGTCCACGGCGGGGCGCGCGGGGCGGGACCCAAGCAGTTTTTTTGAAAAAAGGCACAGAGGCATCACATGCCACGCCCATCCACTCGCAACTTCGTGATGCCATTGATCAAGGGGATCGCATCGCATCGCATCCATCGAGAGACATGGCATGGCTTCGTCGCCGCTCCGATTCCCACGGCCTCCGGCGTCCGCCTTTCCTTGGGCCGCACTTAATGTGTGTGTTGGGGTTGGAGACGGACGTACGCCGGCTGCAGTCATGCATGCGCGCCTTGTGCCTCGCATCATGCGCGCCTGTCCCGCCTCTCAATTATCGCCACCCACTCCCGCTCCTTCGTCGCCTCCGCGAAACTGCACCGCCGCGTTTTAACCATGCGTGCCGGAATTGACCGGCTGTTTCCTTCAATCCCCTCCCCGGTGGAGCCGCCCGGCCAACAAAACCAGGGAGAACGCACATCTCCGTGTGTACGCAATGGCTAACGCAGGCTGCAGAGTCTCTTGTCTTCTTCTTGGGATAAAGGCCCGTGTATCGGATTGGTTTGGTGCGATTGACGTTGCAGGCACACATTGGATTTGACCAACAAGGCATACGCGCGTTTCCTATCGAATTTGCTCGCATACGTGGTCGTCGCGCGTGTTGGTTTTATGAAGTACTAGTATGTCATGGATTAGCGCTGCAAAATAAAAAGACTACTAGTTTTAGTCTGAACTGTCTCTTTAAATTTGCCAAACGGTCTCATCCTCCAGAGATAGTAAAGCATGGAGAGCTGGATCAGTATTCAGTAGAGGCTTACCCAATGCCACCACCATTGATTACTTTATGTTTCCACCACCAGATGGCCGTAGAAGTAAATCTTCGAATCAATCGCAATCACGTGCAAACGCATTGTCGAGGAGAAAACAACAACTAAAAAGCTTTGCCAAATAAACGGGGCATAGAATTGACATGGAAGGTGTTTGCAAGGAAGGTAGATGCAGCGGCGCATCAGCTGACAGCCACCTTGGGAACAAAGATGGCAGGCATTTGATTCTTTCTAGCCCGCCTCCGCCAGCCAGCCAACCCTCTTTTGCATCTTTCGGTCTCACGAAATATTGTGGAGCAAGGATATTTCTTTCTTGCCCCCCTTTATATATATCCTGCTCCTTGCTTCAATCGCCATGCTTCGAAAGATGTCCCGCTCAAAAGGAGACGGAGGAGGCTTCTTATGGTTGTCCCAATGATGTTTACCAAATCCTAATCAACTTACAACTGGTACGCACCGGTCAATAAGCCCCTGCCTGCATGCATCTAACTTTGGGTCCTACGCACGCCAATGCTTGACAGTACTTGGCAGTTAAGCGATGCATGTAGTATGTGTTGTTGCTGCGAGCTAGGAAGAACCGACAGGAAAGCAACAATAATTTTCTGTCAAAAATAGCAGTAGTAGGAGTAGCATATAGTATACGTGGTGCCGTAGCGTGTATGTGCGTGCCTGTTACTAATCTCCAATTCAAGCACCACGACGTGCCACTGACGACCTTACAAATCTCTTCACCAAGTTTTCAGGTTTGGTGGGTTTAGACTCAATCAGAACATGGAAGAGTTATTGTTAATGACAACATAAAGAAAGAAAGCCAGTGCACCAAATGTTTAATGCCAGCGTTTCGGTCAATTCATCATCTTTCATCAAGGAATCCCAAAACTCCAACCCAAAGCATTTTTGACAACCACTCAAGAGTAGGTTGGAAGCCTCAATCTCCTCCAGATTTATAGATTTCTGACAATTCATATATTTTTTTCTCACACAAGACAATGAGAGTGATGAAAAGGAAAGAAGGTTCAAACAAGTGCCTCCAATAAATCCAAACAACTCTAGAACAAGACGCTACTTTTCTTTCCATCAGAAAAACACGGCCCTTCTTATCAACAACACGCACATGAAAATGAGGCAACACTTGAAATTCAACGATTGATTGCAGCCCTGTATATGTACGATTGTAGCTTATCTGCCAAAGAGAAGCGACGCGACGTGTTGCTTGGGTTTCGCTCACCACCACCACCATTTGATTGAATATCAGACAGCTGGGATGAAGGCGCCCGGAGAATCAAGTATTTGGAAGCTTGTTACCTCGAGCGCAAACTTGAAATTTATCGCTTGACTTTGATGTTTCTTCCATCCGTATCAAGGGATAAATGTGTAATTCACTTTTATTATTTTCTTTTTAAAAAACAGGGTATTAGTTAGTAGTTATGTTATTGCATAAGGAATCTTTTAGATGCATGAATGAACAATAAAAATGTTTCAAATTCTACGTCACATATTTTTTGGCTCCTTGTTTACGCGAAATGGTTGTGCCAATTCTCACCCACTCAAATTAAGCCTCAAATAAGATCGTAGTACTAACAAATGGCAGTGGCTTAAATTAGGTTGATGCAAACATTGATGGCCGTATATATCTTTAGCTGGTTACAATACGTCGCTTTACCAGCGCATTCTACCTCGCTCCTTTATTTCGGCTCCCCTGCTAATTTTGAAAGATTAACGGCTAAGCCATCAAGGGAAAAGGAAGGCTTGTTCCTCCAACGGCGCCCCTGACTTTTCCAAACGCCTCCGCCATCATTATTGCGTAGCGAAACCCGGCCGATGGAGCGTGACCAAACCGAAACCACCCCACGTTAATCTCCCTCATTAACGTGGTGTGAGATGAGATCGAGCTGTAATAGTAATGGAGAAGGAACGAATCACCGCCGCGATCCATCCGTCCCCCTAATTTTAACCATCCGTCCGTATCTTGACCTCGAGCAATTTTAGGCTGCCCTGTTTTCCGTTCACGGATCACTGGATCAGCGTTCTGTTCCGTCGTTCCATGCGAGAAGAGAGAGAGAGAGAGGGAAGGAGGGAGAGGTTTTTAAAAGCGAGCGTGCGAAGTGGGTGCGAGGAATTGGACTGGGCTACCCTATTAAAACCACGAGTGGAAGTTTTCTTTCTTCTCCGTGACCTCCCGCCCGCTTCGCCAACCCACCACCCATCCGTTTCTCATTCCCCTGCCTCCCGCTTCCACCTTAACAATGGCAGTACAGGCGCAGTACCCATCCAATCTCTTCTTCCACGACAGGTGCGCCTCCACTCCCTCTTCCTCCTCTCGCTCCTCCTTCCGCCATAGGAAGGAAGTCTTTGATTGATTGGCGTACGTACGTGGTCTCACGGGCTCCCTGGTGGTGTTTGTCGCAGAAGTGAGCCGGAGAGGAAGGAGATGGACATGTCCAGGCCGCCGCAGATTGCCGGAGTGTCCCCGGCGGCCGTCTACTTCTCCAGCGGCGGAGGTGTGTGCGCGCGCCGGCCACTGTGCCTCTGATGTTTGTTGCTCGGACGTCGTCGCGCTACGGTTCTTCTCGATCGGATTGTGACGGTTTCGGTTTCTTGCAGCGAGTGGCAATCGGAGGAAGCGAGCGAGGGAGGCCATGGCGATGGCGCCGCCGCCGCCGGCCAAGGCGGAGGAGTTCGTCAACCTGTTCACGCTCCAGCCGCAGCAGTCGACGTCGTTGTTCGCCAATACCGTGGCGCACTTCCAGCACCAGAACAGGGTCTCGTCGTCCCCGTCCCCTGCCGCCACCGCGCTCGTGTCCACTGGCCTCCGCCTCGCATTCGACGAGCAGCAGCAGCAACAACTACAGCAACAGGAGTGCAACAAACAGATGAATGCGTTGCGCTACTCGTCGTCGCCGTCGCTGTTCTCCTCCGTCTCCGACGAGCTCGCCGCGCAGGTGAAGCAGCACGACGAGGAGATCGACCGGTTCATCCGCGAACAGGTACTTAATTCTCGCGCCCAGCAATCCGTTCGTTCCCGTCATCATCAAGTTCGATTCTTGACTTCATGTCTGATGCGTTCTTGTGGTCGGTCTCTCAGGGCGAGCAGCTCAGGCGGGCGATGGCCGATCGGTTGCGGCGCCATAACCGCGCGATTCTGGTGACGGCCGACCAGTCCGCCGCGCGCCGGCTGCGGGAGAAGGCGGCGGAGGCGGAGCGCGAGGCGCGGCGCGGCGCGGAGCTGGAGGAGCGGCTGGTGCGGCTCCGCGGCGAGGCGGCGGCGTGGCAGGCGAAGGCTCTCGCCGAGCAGGCCGCGGCGGTGACCCTGCACGCCCAGCTCCAGCAAGCCGCGGCCGCGGCGCGGGCGTCGGCGGAGGAGCTCGCGGACGCGGGCCCCGCGGAGTCGTCGTCGTCGGCGCACGTGGACCCGCGCCGGCGCGCCGGCGGCGGCGGGTCGACCGACCGCGCGTGCCTCGGGTGCCGCCTGAGGCCGGCGTCGGTGGTGCTCCTCCCGTGCAGGCACCTGTCGCTGTGCGGGGAGTGCTTCGCCGCCGGCGACGCGGACGCGGGCATGGCGTGCCCGGTGTGCCTGTGCGTGCGGACGGGCAGCGTGGAGGCCATCCTCTGTTGAGCTGTCCTCGTCTCATCCGGCCATCCCATCTCGTGAGCCGGTGAGTGCATGACGTGGAGGCATCAATGCCTGCCTGCCTTCCTTCCCAAAAAAAAAATGGTGGAAGAAAAAAAAAGTCGTAGGGAACCTAGATTTCTTTTTTCTTGTTCTTTTGTTTCAAGTTTTTTGTTCATATTTTCACTCCGTTACCGCGGAGTACCTCTTCCTCAAATCTCCGTTTATACTTGGGGTTTAGGAGAATTCAATTGATTAAGTTCATTGTTCATAGTGCCACCCATGATGCCAAGTGCATGCAGCAGTTGATGAATGAATTCTTTTTTTTTTTAGATAATAGTTGATGAATGAATAGCGGTACAACTTTAATTAAATTCCTTCAATTTAATCTCGCTGTCCGTCCCTTTCTTGTGTGCCTTGCTGAACACTGCTAATCAGGGAGCAAGTTTCTCCATGTCCGCGCCTGGTTTCCTCGCTGTGTTTGTCTTGACGTCTTTGCTACCGGAATTGGCGTTGGCAGGCAGGCGAGGCGGTGCCAGGATTAACAAGTGATCGCAACCGCCGTGCTACTAATACTCGTGACGTCGTCCGTTTGATGCGACGCGACGCCCGCACCGCATTGCACGAATCGCGCTCAAAGGCGCAGGCCCCGCCGGTTGATGCTGCTTCTACGAGCCACCGCGCGCGACTGACGACGACGAACGGGGCGCGCGTGAGGAGTTCAGGACGAAGGCGCGGTGGTGGGTTCCGGGTTGTGGCGGCAGCGCGGAGTGCAGCGCAGGCGCGTGTCGTCAGTTATGGCGGGGCGCACGGCGCGGCCCCGGCAGAATTCGTGCGCCCCACCCGTCGGCTGCGGCGGTCTACGAATCCGAGAGCGGAGCCGAGGTGGCACGGGGCCGCGGGCGCGTGATCTGTCAGTCATCCATCCATCCAGCCACGAGGAGCGGGTGACCGAGTGGATGCCTGTCAGACTGTCACAGTGCCCGGAAGCGGAAGCGTGAGCGGCGCCTCCTCCCGTGGCGACGGCGATGGCACCTCGTCGCAACTCGCGTTCCCGCCCACATGCCATGCCGCCTCCCGTTCCTTCGCCATGGTCCTTGTATCGTTCGTACGACTCCAGCTTTGCCGCCTTCTTCGCCATCTCAACGACGTGCCCCGGAAGGAGCTGTACCGGCACGAGACTTTATCGGCAATTGAAGGAGACGATGCCGGGCGTCCACACTGTACCAGAAGCCGTAGGGAGCGCATGAATTCCCGCGCAAGCGCCTAACCAATAAATTAGCGCGTCCAAAGCGTCCTGATGCGCCGTCCGTACGCGTCATAATGACCCGTCCTACACGCATTAACCAATAGATAGATCCCGCCCCCTCCCTGTGGCACGAACTCCTCGCAGTGATGTTGCCGGGCGATCGATTGACGCGAGACTCCGTCAGGAGCAGCGTCGGGGTACCGGCAGCGCAGCAGCAGTACCGGGGAGTAGGGATGGGATGACCAGCAGTGCCCGCCGCTTTGCTTGCGAGTTGTGCAAACGGCTGGCTGGCTGGCTACGTGACCGAAACTGCGCCCAATTATCAGCGCCAAGCCGTCCGGTAGCATCCGCACGCCGCATGTCCACTCCCTTCCCGATGTGCCATTGCATTCCTTGGTCGTTGAGAGCGAGCCGGAAAGCGTCGGCCGCCGGGTAAAGGCAGGGTGGAGGAGGGAGAATGACTTGCTCCCTCCCGCCTTGGATCTGATCCGATTCTTCACGGGGGGTTACCTACTGGGAAGCAGTCGCTGTTACAAGTTACAACCGCAGATCTGATCTGATGCTTCACGGGATTACTGCGACTCGCAGTCGTGGTCACTCCATATCTGAGGATACCGCGACGGCATGATGCGCTGCGCTGTGTATACTCCATGCCGTGGGCATGTCCTACCGGCTGATTCGGGAGAAGAAAGGAATGCTTCCACAGAAAGGTTATGGATGCGCGAATGGATCGGAGTGGAATCCGTCCAAAATAAGCTTACGCCTGACGGGGGTGCTCCTGATAATATTTAGAATCCAAAACACGTTTGTCAACCCATCGTTTGCGCATCATCAGGCATGGCGTGAGTATATTATGCATTGCAGAAATAGCTACCTGGCTCGTTGACCCTGAAGTTGATCGAGTAGTGCTATATCCAACACCTATTTGTTTATGCAAATTTGTGCGTGTTTTGCCTTCTCCCGTGGATCAGCAAATGAAGAATCTTTTTCTTTCATTTTGTTCTGCTAGATAGATGAAATGATACTGCTCACCAAACATGGTCATGATCGAGGTGATACTGGATATTTGGGCAAGTTTAACGGTGGGGACGGTTTGAGGTAAAAGAAAGGGAGGGGTGATGTGGGGTGGTGGAAAAAGTGAAACACCCAAAAGGACGAAAGACCTACAAGCCTTCCTTACCACGGGCCAATTGCCCTCACGCCACTGCTAAAGGATGGCAGCTCCAAAATAGCATCAGTAAAGAAGGGAAGCTCCCAAACACCATGACCGAGTCCTTTTGTTGTTCCGCAATGCCAAAACAAACACCAGCAGCACATTACCTGACAGTTTTGCCCCTGTCCCTCACCTCGAAACGTCGCTGAGATTCCATGGGCTCCCGACGAGGAAAGCAAAGGCGAGTTCACCGTGGCTGTGGCAGTCGACGACGCTGTGGAGTGTGGACGACGACGTTGGCGTAGCAGCAGGTGCCCGAGGCCACCACGCAGGCCAGGACGGCGAGCGCCCACTTCGGCAGACAGTAGCAGGAGCCCTGGATGTGCCGGCGTCCACCCTCCTCACCGACGTGGCTGCTCCGGGCCACCGGAGGGCGCGGGGTGGCCGACGGCGACGCGGGTCCACGGCGGCGCATCTTGAAGGCGCCGAATCAGGATAGGAATCCCGTCGAGTGAGAACTTCCACCAGCAGCCGCCGCAACGATGTCGCACGCACATTCCTCGGTCGCGCCCCGGCCGAGCCGAGCTCCAGGATTCGGCGCCGGCGCGGATCCTACTCCAAGCAGGCGGCTCGGTACGTCGCCCCGCGCTCCCCTAGCGCGCGCCCGCGGCCACACGCGCCGCCCTGCTCCGCCGCGCCATCCGCGGCTCTGCTTCGCTACGCCACGCGCCTCCGGACCGCCCGGCCTGCCTCCCACCTCGAGTGCCGGGTCGCGCAGCGCCCGCTTCCTCCGCGGCGGGTCGCGCCGCCCAGCCCCACCGCTGCGCCGGGTCGCGCCGGGCGCCGCCCAGCCCCGCCCCGCCCCCAAGGCGCGCTGGATCGGCGGCCTGTCGTCTGATGCGGGAGAAGCAGGCAAGGGCAGGAACGTCCTTTCGTCGCGGACCTGGCATTTTGGAGCTTCTAGGTTTTAGTAAGAGCCTTTTGGAGCTTCCCCTCCTTGTGAGTGGTGTGGAGGCAAATAGCCCCCTTACCACTGGCCGTCTTGTGGACTAGTATTGCATTGGCATCTCAAACAAAAGCTAAAAAAAGAAAGAACACGGTCTATGACCTTTTCTTAAAAACAAAAAGTTGGTATATGGCTTGCTGAATTGCTTTAAAGTTTAAAGTTAGCCCCAATACCCTTTTTTCCTCTTTGGCCCATGAACAACGTCCTCTCCGAGCCTGTTCATTAGTTTTTGGGCTAGTTTCAGGCTAAACTCTGTATTGGGCTCATTGCGCCAGAGCTTCCATTTACGGCCTTCGCCCTGAGGAAACTATTAAAAAGGCACTTACCGCCGAAGCAAATGAACTAACTGCAGTGCTTTACGCCGAAAAATCTGGAGAATCATGGACGAACGATGGACCACACGTCCACACGCATGGGATCACCATCTCTCACGGAAATCTTCTGCCACTGTCCGTGCGTCATGCAGAATTTCCACCGCAATCGTGTCCCCGTGCCTCGCTCAGATTCGGCTCCGTCTCCACGGGTCAATGAGTTCTCAAGAAGACTTTGGTCCTGGTCGCGTCAACACCCACTTTGCGCGTCGGCAGCGACCTTGAAAGGTACGTCCCCTTTGTTTGCAGCGTCTGCTGGGTCTGCCGAGCTAGTAAATCCAACGACGTCAAGACGCGTCGTTGGCGCTGAGCTCAAAGCGAAGCTGTGGTAGCCGTGTGCTCACCAACGGTGCTGCCTCCTCCACGCTCTTGTGCAGCTTCCTCGCCTTTTCGTCCCTTTTCTCAGCCAAAGATCTCTGCCGAGAGCCTTTGTACCTGTTTGAAATTAAAGAAACCAGCGAAATGTTAACTGTCGCTTGTGAAATCATGCGCATGCCCTAGAATAATGAGCCTAATTTACTACAAAACCATTTTTTCCCCTGTCCAAGTTAAGCTAACTAAACAACGGGAGAAGTCGGTAGTGCAGAGATTGTTACGTAAACTGTAATCTAAGGTGTCTCAATCATGCAAATACAACACGCGGCACCAAACTAGCAGCCAGCAACGCAACAAAAGGGCCCCATGGAATCGAGAAGGGGAATAAAGAAATTGGACCTCCGTTGTTTTTACAGCAGATCTTCTGGTGGATCCTGCGGCATCGCAGTTAACAACGCCGGCGCCACCAAGGCGGGAGCGTTCTGCCAAACGGGGCTGGCACGCGGGTAAAAGAGAACAAAACCGGCACTGCAGCTTTCTTGTTGCCCCTACCAGCGCTGCTACGGCCAATGTGCTGGCCGGCTGCGGCTCTTTCTCGCGGACAGGCAGAAGAGGAGGAGAGGTTCGTGGAAATCTAGCAGCGGTTTCTCGCGCGCAGCCCTGTAACCAACGCAACAGCCAACTTTTCCACTCCCTATATAAGACGAACGACTTTGTCTGATGGTAGCTGGCTTCAAGCAAAGAAGACTTGCTCGGTTCAGTCTACTGGTGTAATAGTCCGGTACTACCTTAAGGCTCAGCTCCAGCGCAGTGTTGAACAAAAATGGCTTCTTCTTCCTCCACCTCTTCTTCATTCTTTGTCATTGAGCCGATCCACAGATGCGAGACCTCCCACTACTCATTAAACGTCTGCTCCCTCTGCGGGAAGCGGGTCGCCGAGGACTGCGACGTCTTCATGTACAGGTTTGTACCACTTGCTTCCTTTGATTTTGCTGGTGCACTGAATTCTGAAGCAAGCAAGATTACCTGTATCTTCTTAATCCTGGAAGGCGTTCTAATTTATTTTTTCCTGTTGTAAACAACAGAGGGGACAGGCCATTCTGTAGTGAGGAGTGTAGGTGCCACCAGATCCTAAGAGACAAGCAAGCAAGTGCGAAGAACAGGAAAGCGCTGAAAGATCAATTGACAAGCGAAGAGCAACAACGCCACAGGCTCGACGTGCCCGTTGCGACCTGATCAGCAGGCAGCTGAAAAACAAGCATCCGGTCGCCTTCGAAGTAAGGAACAGCCCGATCGAGATGAAAAGATCGAAGCAGTACTGCATTCGAGAGCAATCACCGACATCCACAACCTTGTTTGGGTCTTTTTGTCGCTCAATTTTGATATATAATACATGATGTGCATAAGAGTGTAATTAAGAACTATCCGGCAAATGCATTCCTGATGCATCTGTGCATTTCGTAAGTCTCCTGCCAATTTCGTAAGTCTCCTGCCGATGGAAAGATGACAAACCACACATATATACCTCTTGCCTAATTGTGTGTCTGGAGTCCAACGTCTGGATTAGCAGTATTAACCTCGGCTAAAACAGCGTTCTGAAGTCCGACACTAGAGTGCAACTAGCTAGTATTACGCTGAGAAACATGCATAGAGTAAGGGTGCGTTTTGATGGGAGAATCACTTCAGATATTCTGACGTGAATCAGTTGTAAACGGTCAAAATCTGAAACGTCTCTTGTCTGTATCACTCTCAAACATTTCTCTATTTTGATCTAGGAATGAGAATCACCTAAATAGGTGTTTGAAGTGATTCTAGTTCGTTTTGTGAAACATTGATTCTGGACCAAACGTTTTCAGCGATTCTTCTGTTTCAAGTTGCGAAACGTTTTTTATTATCGGTGAATTTAGAGTTATACCAAACGCACCGTAAATCTATCTATATTCACAAACGCGGGTCGCAAAAAAAGGTGGTAGTTTCGTTATATTTTTACAATGAATCTGTAGTAGTTTTATCAAATTTACTTACAAACGTAGTGCGTTGAGAAACATAAGATGGTTCAATGGCTTCTAGAATCTCGAGTACTAAAAAGTTGGGCGAAAAAAGTGTGCGGCGTTACAAGCACAAAGTGTAGATGCCGGCCCATCGTTCCCGGATCTCGCGTTCCTCTTCGGCGCCTCTCGATTTTCCTACGTGCCATACGACGAATCCGTCGCCTCCACTCGGCAATTCCGGCGCTCTATAGATTCGCCTAGCGGCGCATGGTTCTCCTCCTCGCGGCGGGTGTACCATGGATGCACGTTCACTGTTCGAGGTACGCTGCCGGCCGGAATCGCGTAAAACTGTGATCAAGCCCGGCTCGTTCGCGCGCGCGCGCGCAAGTGCTGCTGCATTTCCTCGTCGTTACTCGGATCGGTGCAGATTCTCGTGTCCAACCAACGTACGCGCGCCGGCCACCACCACCCAACCAGAATTTGCGGAAAGGCCTCCCGTCAACTATTCACAAGGCGCTACATGGCACCTTCTTCCTCCCCCTGTTCGCAGCGCACGCAGCCACAAAAGGAAAAGATGTGTTGCGCTGTTGTTGTAGTACTCCGTACGTAGCAGTGAAGATCACGACCGAGCTGGTGACGGGTCGATCGGTCGGTCTCCGCATTATTTCTGATCCGCGCCTAACCGAGCCATGTGATGCGGCGGACATGCAGATACCGTACGTGGGCGGGGGAGGGAGGCAGCTCGCCCAAGGCTTCGATCGTAAAGGCAAGTGTCCTGATCGACTGATGAGACCTACAAGATGGTTGCATTAGTTTAAAGCAACGCCTAGATGCGGCCTAATACGAGTAGGCTAGCTAGCTACTAGCTCGAGGCCGGCACATAGTTCCAGCGCGAGGCAAGAGATCGATCCTTCTTCATCATTGCACGAATTAGCTCGCGGACTGGTCGTCAGTTGTAGTAGAGTATATATTCTGCAGATTTCTGGTTTGCTGGCAAGAGGAGGATAGACGGACTGCGGAGGAAATGGGGGCGTATCCTGGCAGTAGATTTTACGATCGACGTTGGTAGGACATGTGCATGTGCTTATGGGTCAGTAGTTGCTCCATCTGGCGTTCCGTTCTCACCTCGTCGGCGCACCGATCCGAAGCCGCATCTTACCGCTGAATCTCTCTCTTCTCCATGCGCCACGCCATTTTTTTGGCTTCAGAAATAGTCGTGACACAACCTGGCGCTAGCAGATTGGACGGGCCACCACCTTTGTCTCACCAATAAGGGCGGGACTCGTCGCAGCAGCCGATACTGGCATGTCCCACCACGGCGCCACGGCCCATGCTTTGGCGGCCCACCGTTTCAACACCGTCCAAGTAAAACCGCAAACCGCGTCCAGCAAAACGGCCTGACCAAACATTAAGGCGACGTCCACAACGCAGCCGAGGCCCGCCGAGACCAACCGATCGACGACGACGTCGACGTCCCCGTCGCGCTCCCCGGCGGCGAATTGAAAATGACGTTCCATGCGAACAGGTCGGTATGCATGTACGTGTGGCTGTGTGTTATCAGAAACATCGACGGCGACAGTGCTGCGACTCCACGCGTCTAGCCTGGTGGGGCGAGCTCCGGAATTCCTTTCCCACGGCGTTCGCGTCCGCACGCGTCGCGAACTGCGCGCACTCGTCTCCCACCGCTGACGCGCATGCACCGTGGGAGCGCGACCCGCACGCAGGGGCATGCAGCTACGGATGTTCCGTGTACGTGTGCTCTTATGTTGGCCTATCCCGTCCAGCACCATTCGCGCAGCTTCTATATTTTTGTTGGTCACACTAACAGATGTTTTGAATGAAAGTTTGAAAATAAAAATTTAAATGACAGTTTAGCTTCGTAAGTTTTAGAGAAAAGCTTGAAAATAAAGTTTAGTTTCGTAAGTTTTAAATGAAAGTTTAGTTTTATAAGTTTGAAACAAAAGTTTCTCCTGAAAGTTTGAGTAAAGTTCCGAAAATGAAAGTTCGAATAAAAGTTTAGTTTCATAAGTTTGAAATGAAAGTTCTGAAAATGAAAGTTTGGATAAAAGTTTAGTTTCATAAGTTGAAATGAAAGTTTTGTTTCGTAAGTTTAAATGAAAGTTTGAATAACATATTTGTTTCGTAAGTTTGAAATGAAAGTTTAAAAATAAAAGTTTCAATGAAAGTTTAGTTTCATAAGTTTGAAATGAAAGTTTGAAAATGAAAGTTTCAATGAAAGTTTAGTTTTGTAAGTTTGAAATGAAAGTTTAAAATGAAATTTTGAATGAAAGTTACACCATGTTTTTGTAAGTTTGAGCCAAAAGTTTAAACGGACTTTTTATTCCTAATAAATGTTTGTTTGTATCTTTTTAGAGGAAGAAACAAAATATGAGAAAGAAAAGAAATGGCTGCACTACGTGTGAGACCCGCGCGACTTTTGCATACGAAAAGGCAAGCTTGTAGGCCCCACAGCCACATGGGCTGGTCACATGCGCTGCTCCCATGCATGCATGCACCGTGATGAGAGTGGGGGAGAGGCAAAGGCGGACAGCTCGCGCGGGAGCCGAAAAGAGAAGCGTCGCGGGCTGGCCTCGGGCGAGCAATCCGGAAAGAGAAAGTCGGACAGCCGGTCGGAAAATGCGCGCGGTTCGCTCCGCGCGCGCGCGTGCGCGGATTAGCCACGCCCGGCGAGCTCCAGCGCGTGTCGTCGTCGCACGCGTGGGAGAGCCGACTACTAGTTGGTAAAAACTGATTGCTGATGATGCACGAATGCGGCCTTGCACCACATTTGTCCTCTGCGTGGTGATTCTTACCTCATGGTGGTGTCCATCAGCATTGTTAATGTGTAGTGAGAGCGTAATGGGTAATTACACATAAAAAAATGCAAGGAAGGCATGCACCAATGACCAATGTTTGGGTGCCAAAAAAAGAGTATATAATGGGTGTGAAAGTGACAACCGACAAACACATACTGGCGCATAACCACTGTATTCAATCATAAGTTTTTTTATAAAAAAATTATCAACTTGCTAATAAGCCCATCTGACATTCACGCTTGACATTTTTAAAATTTTCATATTTGCCCCTCAAGTTTGCTGGCAAACCATCCAAAGGGTCTGGAGGTTATCGTTATTATAAAGTTATCGTGCCTCCTTTCTTGAATGACTTTACTAATAAGCAGAGATAGGGAAACAAATTGACCTATAACTTATTCGCATTACGTTCTCTGAGTAAAATGAAGAAATACATATTATTATTGTTCTTGAAGGAAACCACAACTATTTCGTAGAAAACGCCCTAAATTTATTGCATCTAAACTTCTGAATATACTAAACATTTGTTTGCAGATACCTCATATCCTTTAGAAAAAGGGCTGACCCTATCCATTTGACTATAAACCATTCTTCGATTACTTATACAGCAAAAGTTCATCTTGCAATTTGCACAGTACTCCACCAGCATTGGCTCGCGATCAAGCAAGCACGCCAGTGGCATAGTGTACACTTGTTTAGGGCCACCACAAAACCAGGAACCAAGTAAGCCCTGAAACCAGGTTATTCTAGCCATAAAATTGGACGGCTCATGTAATACTAAGACACCATTTGTGTAAGCAGTGGGAGAAGACCGTATAAATAATAAGATGAGCGTGAGCCATGAGTCGCTCTTGCTCATTATAATACCGTGGCACACATGCGTCCATGCCACCTTGCGCCCTGGTTTTGCATGGCCACCGGTTTGGCCACATAGCACACAAAGGAGCCAGCTTTAGATTTTTGTTGTTGCAACTTGGCCAGTTGCCTAACCACCTTCCTCTTATTCTCTTTGGAGGATCCACCTCTCATTGGAGGATGCATGTATGTATGCTTGGCTTGTAACTCCCCGTGCTTGCAAGGAACCTTCAGCCTCTGCCTCCAAGCTTTATTTCTCGTTCTGTGACTGGCTTGCCGTCTTCTTTAGTATTTTCCCTTTTGGAAAGGCAAATATTAATATCCCACAAAGTATGGCTATGTTAAATATGTCCTGCTTGTTATTTTTCGCAGTGACACTATAGTGGTTCAATGATTGTGAAATATATCTAGCCATCTTGATATTTAATTTAATGAGACCACTTGCACTGCATATATATACATTATATACATCTCTCTCTCACACAATACTAATATCGTGAATCTACCATAGTTTAATCTGTAAAAAAAATGCTCCACTAACGATAGTAACAAAATAATGCATGTTCCTTTCAGTCGAAATTGTTCATCTCCAAGGCATAATACTGAATGCACATTTCTTGTTATATTTTCAGACAATCTAGTATTCTCATATGGCCAATTTATATATGCCCAACGACATCATAATTTGTGCAATTTTTCCTTTCTAATATAAGAAATAGAAAAGAAAAAAATATTTTGTTCTTGTTCTCGTGAAAGAAATAAGATGCTCACTTTTTCACTTGATCTGCTATAGCATAAGGAACAAAAAAATATATGAATACTTGAGCAACACCAACAATGTAAATTAACTAAAAACCATTTACTCTTTGCAGACATGCTAGCACGGAAACAAAACCACCTGGAGCTGTCAACCATAAAGGCGAAGGAACACTATGAAATTAACAAAACCCGCACAAACCAGAGGACCACAACTGAAATGTACAACTCCCCAGTCCCGTCCCGTGACTCCTCCGTTCCTTTATAAACCGCGGCCGCCTCTTCCCGCAAACTCCACCACCACCCTTCGTCTTCCCCCTCCCCTGTTCCGGCCGAGAAGCAGCAAGTAAAAAGGGAGCCCACCGAGACCGACCAAACAAATGGAGGACCACTACTACTTCCTCGCCTCCTTGGAGGCTCCAGAACACGTCGGCGCTGGCTTCTGCAACTTCACCTCGCCTTCCCCGAAGCCTCCCCGCGCGTCGTCCCGCGACGACACCGGCGCCGTGCTCCACCACCACTACCTCGACGCCTGCTTCCTGTGCGGGCGGCTGCTCGGCGGGAACACGGACATCTTCATGTACAGGTAAACGCCTCAGCTTCATGTTACGCGCACGTCAGAAAAGAAGCCGGCCACCGTTTCCCGTTTTCTGATCGATGCTCGCGTGGTGGGGTGGATGCAGGGGCGACACGCCGTTCTGCAGCGAGGAGTGTCGGCAGCAGCAGATCGAGACCGACGAGGCGAGGGAGAAGAGGTCGAATCGATCCCCCGCGAGGAAGGAGCAGCGGCAGAGCAGCAGCCCGCGCGCGCGGAGGATCCCCGTCTGGGCTCGGTAAAAGACGCCTCCATCTCATCGATGCCATCCCAAGAAACGACGCCTCCACCTGATGTTGCACTCCAAGTTTGTGCCATCTGCGTGGCCTCCGTCTTGTTGGTTTCATTGGTTGCTTGCCATTAACAACAGAACAAGCGTGGTGAGTTGCTCGATATTGGAGGGGACGCAGGTTAGTCTGCTGGCCGGAATCGGTTTTGTCCCTGTTGTCTGGACAGAGAACAGATCAGCTCCAACAGGGTTTTTTGCTCCGTGGCCGAAGGAAAGCAAGCGCATGCTATTTATGTATTTGTGTGCGATTGCCATGTAATCCTCCGGAATGATGGAAGAAAATTTATTGTGATTTTTCTTACAGACTGACTTGGGAGTGCGACAGTGTTTGCTGTTATAGTGTTATGTTAGCTCTCGCATGACGAAAATTCGCAGCATGTACTGATCCACGAGTGGTGACATAGTTTCAGGCTTTCAGCTACCAGAACGAACAGAGATTCGATCTGCAGTGCTCTCAACATTAACAAATGAAGCGCCTTTAAAAAAAACAAATGAAGCGAATCATCGCTACCTTACCTGTCACCTTCATGGGCCAGATCGAAATCGATCGTCGTTGAATAGTCCGCGCAGCTCCAAAATTTTATCGTTCATAATACATCTGCCATGTGTAGTTTTACCAGTATATGAAACTTCATTCATTTCACGAACATACTTGAAAATATTTCAATGAGAACGAAGGGGAGAGCGGTCGATAGTACTTTTCTCAATAAGATACTCGTACGTGCAAACGTCAATTTCTCCTGCTTTCAGAGTTGAGCTAGTACCGCCGCAAATGAAAGAAGAAAAAAAAAGATTGAGCTAGTACTGGTATACTAGTTTATAGGTTCAAGTACCTGGACGGTTCAGAAACTCGAAGGATACAGGCCCGTACTGTTCGTACAATGGACATGTCATGGTAATCAATCCCTAACACTGCACGATTACTTTCGACTTGATAAACCAAAAAAAAAGGTCAAAATTAAACCAAAAGTACAAACGAAGCAGTACGGCTGAAGTGTTCTTTAGAGTTCATTAATCAAAACGCCACAGGCCCTTCTCCACTGAGCCGTTGATTGATTTCCGCATTTCCATAGCTAGGGTGCTCGCCGCAAGTTGCCGCCATGTGCCCACCACGCACGAGCGCTCCGAGGGAGAGAAAGAAGGAGCGAAGAGAGAATCGTTTTTCGGCAGCCTATGCGCCTTTAAGCCTAGAGAAAAGCACGCTCGGGGGCGAGATTCTTGACACGTTACGACATCGCAGCACACCGAGAGATTATTCGCCTCGTGCCGGCGAGAGCGCTTTGCTCGCAGAGGCGGGATGCTGGCCGTTCGGGGTGCACACGTGAGCGCCCGGCGCACGCGAGCACGTGTCGCGCATCGCACCGATGCGCGCCGGGCCGCGCTTCCGCCGGGCTGGCCGTGCGCCGGCCGCGAGATGGGTGTTCCCTCTTGCAGCTGCACCAGCCATGTGAGTGCCTCAGGTCTGGACGTCTGGCGACCAACGAAACAGCGACGCTGATGTAGTTTAGTCGCTTGCTCCCTTGAGAACACAAATTGCATCAGCTGTGAAATGAGCATCAGACATTTAAAAGAGCGTCGTTGTTTTCTAGAAGCAGCGTGCACGGAACCATTTGTGCTCGGCAGTCGTCACTGGCTGATGATTGGTTGTTGAACAATTTAGAATTTCATCTTATGGACTGGCACTTGCTTGAGTTGGACACCACCATATGTCCACGAATAGAAACAACGTTTTGTGACAAGGTGTCCTGATCGAGTACTTTGGATCTGGAGAACAATGCAGCATCGCATGTCCACGCAACGGGAATCTGTTCTCTCTGCATTTTTCTTTTCAATCTTCCAGACTGGGGGCAATTGCCTCATTGGTCAAGAGATTCATGACCGTGACTTGAACAGCGGCCTGTAATGTTTGGACTCAGATCAGCTCAGTCGATCGATGAAGTCCAAAAAAGGGTAAATGCCAAGTCTTTAGGTGCCAGACTGAGAAGTTCAAGCTGATACAACTATCTATCTTTAGGCGGGCACAATGCCAAGTCACATAAACATGTGCCAGATCACAGGTCACTTTTTTGGTATGTTGCGCAACCCCTGTCCAAATTAAACCGCATGCATTCATCGATTGGCTCTCGCTAGCCACCCATCGAAACGAAGCAATGACAGCTATGAGCTCGATAATTAACCGCCAACCTCCCCCCGTTTAAGACACGGCCTCTCTGCCCTGCCCTCTCCAAGCGCAGGTGCCGTCGTCCAGCCTCCTGCCTGCGCCTCCGTACGTGCCAACTCCGGAACCGGCTCGACGTGACGACGTACGCCGGCCGATGGAGTTCACGTCGTCCTACTTCCACGCGTTCGGCAACCCCGACTTCGCGGCGGTGTTCTCCGGCGGCGACGCCGGAGGCAGCGCGCAGGCTCGCCGCCCGCGCCCCGCCGCGGACGACGTCGATGCCGCACGCGTGAAGGCAGCGGTGAGCGGCAGGAGCCCCGCGGCGAGGCACGCGCCCTCCGTGTTCTGCGTCCCCGACATGGAGGCGGAGGAGGCGCACCATTTCCTGGACGAGTGCACCCTCTGTCGCAAGGCCCTCTGCGGCGACATCTTCATGTACAGGTGCGCAATGCCTACACATCACATACGTACACTAGCGAACGTTCGTGTCAGGCATCGTATTGATTTCGCCATAACACTGGGCGCGTGTTCTCCGGGAGAAGAGGGGACACGCCATTCTGCAGCGACGAGTGCAGGAGGGAGCAGATCGAGATGGACCGCGTCAGGCACCGGAGGAAGAAGCAGCACTCCCCCACGGCGCAGGCGGCGTTGGCGCACAGGGAGCGTCCGCAGCGGCAGCTTCAGCCACAAAGCTAAGTGGAGGATTCACGCCTGCTTTTGGACACCATCCCGCGCACTGACGACGGAGGAAGAATTCTTGCACGTTCCTAGTACTAGACAAGGATTCTTGCATGGAGCCACGGCCTGCATTTCCCCGCTTGTGTAGAGGGGAAGTGACGAAATTAGCGACGCTTCTTTCTTCTTTGTGAGCAGACGGGTTTGTTGCTCGTTGATCACGCTTGTTTTGTTGGATTGCTGATTAAGATCGGGGCCGTTGGAGCCAGTGAAATGAGCTAATACTACACTTTTTGCATAAGAATGGTGTGTGATTTCCAATGATCTTAGTTGTTTTGGCTTGCAGTGCATGCATGATCTGTTGAAGGGGCCGTCTCTCCCTTCCAATCGTTTTTTTTTTTCGCCCTCCACAGCATAACCTGGCTAGCTCCTGATATTTAGTGAAACATTACAATTAATCAATTGAAATTTAAAATGCATCCATTTGATCAATGATTAGCTCAACAATCCCATCAATCCGTGCACCAGTTGCATGACCAGCAATTCATAAGCATATGAATAGTGTTGACACTTCAGAAAGATAAGACTTCCTAGCTTTCTTTTTCCTTTTTTTTTTGGCTATAGGATATATCATTTCCTCTAAATTACAAGCATTTATAAGTAAATAGTGTGCATGATCCAATTGTGAAAGCCTCTTTTAGTAGGCTTAAATCAATCATCCATGATTTTTAGATATCTCTACAACTCATGGCAAGGTTGTAGAGTTTTCTAGCTATAATCACTATAAGCATTAGTTGTAAAGAGGATTCGACGACTCGCTTTCACATATCGTGATATTTTTGTTTTGCCAAGAACCCCTAGAACTCTATAAATAGAGGAGGGTTGTAACCTAAGAAGAATCACATCGGCACATGAAAGTGCATATGCGTTCACCTAGTGTATAGCTTGTCACATTTTGGATGAATGGACAAATTGCATATGTTTAATACTTCAGCATTGAAGTTACATTGTTGACATTTTTTGAGAAGCAGTTATCCAAAAAAAAATATATCCCGACAAAGGAAAATACAACTTGCCTCCACTTCCTTTTCAAAGGCTCAAAGCTTTGATTCAACTACTATACCTGAGTGTTTATATGTGTCAAACAGGTCTATTACTTCCATTTTTTATAAGCTCCAACCTCTCCTCAATGAAATACAAATAACTAAACATAAAATAAAATTATGACAACTGGACAATTAAAACATACCTAAGCACCCAAAGAAATGGACAAGTGTTACTTAGAATATCACATATTGTGACATTCTTTGGTGTGTTTAGGGTGACTGACGTAGTCAAAACAATAAGGTTCAATACTCATGATTAGTGAATTCAGCAATCTAAGACAAAGCGGTCCATGCGCTAGAGACCTTATTTGATCGGGTTGATGTTGTCAGTTACAAATTCTGATGAGCGCTTCTTGAAGCCATATTCATATGTTTTTAATAAACCTCAAGTAATTCAGATAGGACTCCTCAGCTTTCAATCCATCCAATGTGGACGGAGCATATGTTAACAACAGAAAACCATAAAGTAATAAAAAAGTAAAGCAATAAGAGTACAAAAACCTTGGATTTCAATCATTTAAATTGGAGCCATCTTAAAATGTTATTAATGTTAGAAATTGCCCCTTCTCTAATCGTTACTAAAAAATAACACTTGAAAAGTCATGTTGCCCCATCCCACCTCTATCGAATCAAACATATTCCTAATGCCCGATGCAGTTTTGGTCATTGGTTTTTACAAATATCTACTTTAGCTATCAATAATCGATATCCTATTAAATTGATGAAATTAATATTACACACGAAAAAAATCAGGGATCACTCAACTATTAAATGTGAAAAAAATGAAGCATGTTCCATGAAACCCTTGGAGAAGTGCTATAGGAACACCATCATGTGGTTCAATAATATGGTCTCGGGGTCAAAGTCTCCTTGATTTCTTTGGAATTCAAGTCATGGATCAACCATTGTAGCGCCGGTCTTTGATGCAGGTCGCTCAACTACTCAAGGAAAATACCTCCACTGAAACTTTCAGCCTATATCTCACTTAGCATTGACGACGCCACTCTTCGAGTCAAAGGGTGCCAGCTATCTTGGTGAACTTCCAGTACAAGTTCGTAAAGGTATTGTGAAGTAAGAAAGTATTGTGAACTTGCAGCACATCAAAGAGCGCATCAAAATTCTAAGAAGTAAGAATGCTCCAAATTGAAAGCGAGAATACATTCTTGCCGATGATTATTCCGGGTATTGTGAAGTCCTGACCACGGCTAGAAATTCTCAGGCGGAAACGAATCCGGGCCTTTGCTTTGTATGATTGATTTCCAAGGCCGTTCCGATCCCACGGACAAGAGACACCACGAGAAGATTCACCCGGACGCGCGAAACGTCACAACCTCCCACCGTCGGTCCAGATTCTCTCACTCAAATGTGGGACAACAACTCGGTCGGCCCCACGCGCCATCGTAACAGTCTGCCGGGAAAGCTGGAGCGCAGCAAATGGACGAAGCGGGAGTGTGGGTCCCGCGGATCCGGCCCCTGCCGTGACCATCGCGCCGGCCTCCACGTATAAAGGCCGCTAACTGCGACTGACAGATGGGTCCAAAACGATCTCCAGGCGGGCCCCGCGCGCGCCCTGCCATTATTAAACGCCGCCCGCATCTCCTCGCCTTGCCTCCCCACGAAGCATTACGCATTTGACGCCGACGCGCAAGGGAAGGAAGCTTCGGGGCGCGACGGAATCGCGGCGGAATCTGCACGGGCGATCTGCGGCGGCCGGCGACAAGGGATCAAGGGCCTGGGATCTCGCCGGAGTCGGCTGCAAGCTCTTGCACGGCCACCAGGAGCCGGATCGCTGGTGGCGCCGCTCCCTTCGACTAGGAAAGACAAAGAGGGCGATCGATAAATGGCGGGAGCGGCGCATATGCAGATGCATTTCCTGGACGCGTGCTTCCTCTGCCGGAAGCCAATCGCCGGCAACCGCGACATCTACATGTACAGGTGCGATGCCTTCTTCTGTTTCGTTTTTCCCTTCCATTGATTCAAACGGCGGCCTCACGATGAGATCGTCTCCGGCGAACAGAGGGGACACGGCGTTCTGCAGCGAGGAGTGCCGGAGTGCGCAGATGGAGGCGGACGAGGCGGCGGAGAGGACGGAGAGAGCCAGCGCCAGGAAGCTGACACATGGGCCCTCGCCCGCCAGAGAGGTGGACGGCCCACCGGAATGCGGGAAGGTCCGGGCCGGGTCCGTCCTGGCCCTGTAGCCGCAAGTTCCGGAAAAGACGCCACGGCCCCCTTTTTATTTTTCTTTTTTCTACTACCCTATATTACGAAACGTACCACCACCAGATGTCATCCATCGCGTTCATCTGCACGGGTTTGTGTTTTTGTTTAAACCCATTCGGTGGTGGTGTGTTAATCGCTGGTGCCTGGTGGTGATGTACATTCATCGTTTCTCTGCAGCGGAATACTAAATAAGACGAAGGTGACATTTGTGAAAAGTCTGTTTGGTTTTAAGAAACGCTGAATGATGCGTCCATGTCTGTACGTATCAGCCTCTTGTTGCTATCGCGTGTACTCCGAAACTTTCCAGCGTAGAACCGGGGGCGGTGTTACGCATCACCGGTGTACGATGATCATTCGTTCATGTACCGGGGGGTTGGTGGCCAGCTGAAGACACCTCACGGGAAACTGATCAGCGTGATGCAAGTACAGCGTTTGGACGGTGAGGTCCGATTCTCTGACTTGGTGCTCATTTCCGCTTCCGGCTCGTGCAACTCTTGACGCAAACGCGCGCACGGCGCACATTGGTTTGGTGGACCAATCAACAGGTCGGCCACCATCTTCTCGCGTTCGAGAGTGAACGTTTGCGATGCACAAGCAGCACACCTGGTAGCAGCAGACGCGGTGCAGGCACACTGCCATTTTTCTGCAGTAGCGTCGCACTCGCACAGTCACGCCTGCGGATGTGGAACAGTCCGGGGCGGCGCGGGGTGCGCGCCGACATGCTTCGCGTCCACATGCTCTTGGCGCGTCACGCACGCATGATTAATTGGAGAAAAGCGTGCGGCAGCTTGACGTGCGACCTGCCAAGCTACGCTGGTTCATCACCAGTGACTCCGGCCCGCCCGGTGCCGGTACTAGCTGCTGGTGCACTGGCTCCAGCTGCTCCACTGAGAAAAAAAGGTAAGCAGAGCAGTCAGAATCGAAATGGCCGGTCGCGCGGGGTCACCCGTCGTCATCGTCAGTTTCGACCCTGTTCGTTTCTTTTACCCTTAAATTTTAGAGGCCTCTAAATAAAGAGAATCTAATACTAAATAAAGTCTAATGACAAAAACTTTTTACAGATGGATACATCTTTATGAGACGAATCTAACGAGCCTAAGTAAGCTATGTTTTGCTACAGTAATACTACAGTAACCATCGTCTAACCACGGATTGTTTACCTTTATTAGATTCGTCTCGCAAATTAGACCAGAGGTTCTGCCGTTAGTTTTATAATTAAATTTTATTTAATACTTTTAAATAATAAGATTTTTTTAAACCCCTCTAGTAAATTTTAGACCCCGTAAAACGAAGACCCGCTTGTCCTCGCCGGGCTTGGGCGGTACAGGACGGAGCAAACGGACAAGCTCGTGACGCCCACGTCGGAAAGGGGAACAGAACGTGTTGTGGCTCTCGCTAGGACTGTACCGCACCCCAGCACAGGACAGGATAGTACAGGACACGATATCAAAAAGTCGATCGTTCTTGTTCGCGTTTTTTTTTCGAACAATGTTCTTGTTCGCGTTGGGTGGGAAAGAATTGGGAAGGATAAGGCATCCTTGTCAGTCTCTCCATTTCTCCATCGGTAAAGCCTTAGAACACGATGACCCAGAAATCAGCCTAACTTCCATGGCCCGATTTAGCCCATTTCAATGAAGGCTCTGGATTGTGTGTTTGCCCATCTTGGAGACCCGCTTCCATGGGCCAGATGATGCCCATGTTGCATGATCGGCTTCAATGGGAACATTGAGAAGCCCATGTTGTTGAAGACATCCTTTTTTTTTTTTTTTTTTTTTTTTTTTTTTTTTTTTTTTTTTTTGAGAAAAGGGTTGGACTTTATTGATTAAACAGGAAATTTTACATCCAGCCCCTTGCAGGGGAACACCCCAAGACAAAGAAAATTACATTGAAGAACACTAGTCTTCCAGGAGCACGCCGTTCTTGTTGATCGGAGACAACGCCGGTGGAGGCTCGAAGCCGATCCCCAACCAGACGAATCAATATCAATTTTGAAGACCGCCATCAGTAGCACAACATTGTGCCATAAATCGATGAACGCACCGGCAAGGAAATGGCAAACAGCCATCACATCGTCATGGCGACAAGGATCCGACTCCCTTCTCCTCCACGACGCGACCCAATCAACAAGAACAGAAGAGCTCGGGATAGGGACTGCAACAAACCTCACAAGAATCAGAGCAGCGCCGCCATTGACGCCCCTGTCATAGGACCTTTGAGAGGCCAAAAAGACCGGCCGCCGGCATGAAGCCACCGCCGGTAAAGCAAGCCGCCACGAAACCATCCAAGCGCAGCTACAGCCACCCTCAGCACGAGCTTCGCCGGCACAAAAGAACCCCGCGGTCGACGACAACCCGGGAGAGTCCAACCCTAACCCTAGCCTACCTAAAACTATGGAAGCTAGGAAGGATATGTACACCGCACGGCGAGTCCGTGACTCCCACCCTCCTCCTACACCGATTGGACCATCGGAGGCGAGAGGGAGCCGACGAACTCGCCGCCGGAAACGAAATCGCCTCCGAGTCGCCGCTCTCATCTGTAGCAGAGAGGAAGACTCGAGAGGATAAGGTCACTCTGGTTCAGGCCAGGAAAGGCTAATTTGTTGTTGAAGACATCTGAGACAATTTAAGCCACAACTTTTCTTCGAAGAACTCTGGCTTAGTGGCTTTGAAGTGTGAGTAGTGGGCCGGCTACTGGCATCTCGATGATTCTTTTTAGGCTCAGGTACATCTGTAATACAGATGCTGTGATACTGAATTTCAATCGGATTGTAAATACTCAAAATCCTATTGAAATAATTTTGTCAAATGATTGAGTTGAGCAATTGATTCCGGGAGACTGAACTTCATTTTGTGATGAACCATTTCACCATCAACTGTTGTCTTCGCAAACAAGTAATGACGGCTAAAAAAAACGGGGAGGGGAAGGGGAGCGCACACCGAAACGTACGGAACCCTTCCCAAAACCCTACCTCATCCCACCGCTCGCAGCAGGAAAGGGTAGACTAGTATGCTCGCCGCCTTGAGGCTGTCGCAGCGAGCCGTCACGTCTCCCCTCCTCGCGCGATCTCAAATCCGCAACCCTTTCTCCGCCATGGCGGCTCTCACCCCGGCCGCCGCCGCCTCGCCCAAGAGGCTGAGGGTCTACTCGTCGGCCGCCGCCGACGGCGACTCCCTCAACGGCGCGGGGAGCGGCAAGCGCGTGGGAACCCACAACGGCAGCTTCCACTGCGACGAGGCGCTCGGCTGCTACCTCATCCGCCTCACCTCCCAGTTCGCCGGCGCCGACGTCGTCCGCACCCGCGACTCCCAGGTCTCCATCTATCTCTCACCACTTCGCTACCCGCTCGATTGGCCTAGCATTCCTGGGTCCTCCCCCAGTCTATAGCGAATTTCGTGTGTTTTGTTTTTGTAGCATGATTTTGAGCTGGTGAAGTTTGCCCGTGTCTGGGGTTCTGCCACCGGCTTACTAGTTTTATGCGAGAATTGATTAATTTGACGAACTTCTTGTGTTGCAAGTGGTTCTGCTACTGCCAATCTTACTAGAAATCTCGAATTTACGTCTATGAACACAGTGCGTATTCCCCAAATTTGCGTATTACTCTAAATTGATCAGATAAAGACATAAGGGTGTTTTCCCCTTCGCCTTAACACATCAGTAGTACCCTTGCATTTGATTAGATTGCACTGCTGCATCACAAATTATGAACCTGAACCTTTAGATGGTGAGTATGCCTGCAACATGCTGTCATCTGGGACGTGAAATTCGAACTATCTGCTTATGGTTAATGTGTCTATTGGCTTAACATGCTGCTGCATCACAAATTATGAACCTGAACCTTTAGGGCTGTCATCTGGGACTTTGTCTATTTGCTTAACATGCTGTTGAATCACTTTTGTACACGGTGGGATGATGTGTTCGTACATTGCTCTGAAACCTTTTCTCTCTTCCTTGTATATAAGTGCAGTAATAGTGTTGACGAGGTTATGAGTCATATTCTCTGTATCCTGTCAAAGTGAGCATTTGTGTATCGTGCTTTCTTGTTGGTACTATCTCCAGTTTTGAATTGATGTCGACTAAAAAAGTTGTCCTAGTGACATCAATTAAAACCTGAGGGAGCATATAGCAGAAGACATAGCTTTCACTATTTTTTTTATCCTGCAATGTGCAGTTGCATTCACTTTATGCTTCCTTTTCTTATTGAACTTTATTGTAGGTCCTGGATACACTAGACGCCGTCCTTGATGTTGGTGGTGTGTATGATCCGAGTCGCCATCGCTATGATCATCACCAGAAGGGCTTCAACGAGGTCTTTGGGCATGGATTTAACACGAAACTTAGCAGTGCTGGGCTTGTATACAAGGTACTCCTCACATACAACACATCATCAGACAGCTCATGAGCAATTAGCCAATTGCATTTAGATTTAATGATGAATGAAGGCCTCAAGGCTAGAATCTTCTAAAAGTTTATCCACGGCACAGCATCATCAGATGAATTCTTGGGGATATTTAGTAACATATGATGATAATTTATAGCATACCTTCTGCTTTAGCCTTTATTTCATTTTATCTGAATTGATTTAGAGCTTTACATGATAATAGTTATGCATCTGAATGTACAATGTTGCCTGAACTTGAATGTGCCAGGTTATTGAAGTTTGGAGGTTGCAAGCTGACAAGTATTACTACTAGTTGTATTTATGTTTCGCTGCTGGCGAAATTTAGTCATTTAACTTTAAAATTGCCCTCATATTGCAGCATTTTGGTAAAGAGATAATTGCTAAGGAACTTGGTGTCAGTGAGGATCATGAAGATGTTCACCGCTTGTATCTTGCGATATATAAAAGCTTTGTTGAGGTTTGAATCTTATCACAGGACTAGACATTAAAGTTCTGTATATTGCTTTTTGCATACCGTGGGCGACTGTTGTTAACTCCGACCTTGTCTCGAAAAATCCATTCTAAGTCTCTTAAGTCTTCTGTAGCTTCTGAGAGATTTCATCGGGATCCACCCATCGATTATTGAGGGTTTGAGTTATCTTTTCCCTGAAATTTATTATTCTTGTTGGTGGTGAACATGGAGATGCCAGCTGCAAATGGGCATTATCGTGTTGAATAGGAGTTATGGACTCAATATAATTTTCAGTGTTCAGTGGAGTCTGTGCAGGTTGAGTTGTTGTTAGTCTTACTCTGCTTGGCCAGCAATTTGTGAATAAACTGACAAGTTTGTTGTCTTCTTTCTTAAATCACAAAAGGAGTTTTAATGAGGCAAACCTATATTTTAAGGCGGCGCCTAGGCGTTGCTTTGCATCGATGCGCTCAAAAATTCTGGGCGTCCCCGTTGCATTGCTAGGAAAGCAGCAAAAGCGAGGGAGGGAGGGAGGGAGAAGAGAGCAAGAATGGGATGGGAACCGGCTAGGGAGGCCAAGAAGCTGCCCCTTTTGCTCTCCCTGCTGGCTCTGGCGCCTCTGGCCGGCTCAGAGCTCCCTCCGATTAGCTTGGTGGCAGCAGATCTAGGAGGAGGCAGCATCAGTCGATATGAAAGCGCACCAAGGAGCAGGAGCTGGCAGGGAGGGGTTGCAGGTTTGTGGAGCGTCACGCGCGAGGGAGATGGGAGCTAGCGCCAGAGAGAGAGGGAGGGAGAGGCGCACAGCGGCGCTGGCTGGGAGCCTGGGAGAGCCATTGAGTAGAACATGGCTGTATAGGTCACCTTATTGGACTTGTGGGTTGGGCCTTCTTTATGGCTCTCCCTTCTTTTTCTTTTGTCCAGAATGCACGTATAGTCTGTTTCTCAAATAGGTATGGCGTCGCCTCAACTCGCCTTATGCACGCTTAGGCATAGAGGCAAACATGATTGCTCTTTGCTACACGTGTATCATTAATAAGCTCCAATCCCTGGACTATCATCAGACATTAATTTCTGAGACACATGTATATTTTCCTGTGTTACTCATTCATGTGTTTGTGTTTTACCATTTGTCTGATGTGTCAAATAAATAATGCCTCTGTCATATAACAGGCACTCGATGCAATTGACAATGGAATCAATCAATATGACACAGACCAGCCACCAAAGTACGTGAACAATACGCACCTGTCTTCCCGCGTTGGACGTCTTAATCCAGACTGGACTGACCCAGATCAGTCTCCAGAGAAGGAGAACGCAGCTTTTCAACAGGCAATGATGCTTGCTGGAGGTGAATTTATGGAGGTATTTGACCTATGCTCCTTCATTGTTCATTCAGTGTGCACCAACTTTGCTTTCAGATGTTTGCTATCTCTCCTCTTTTTATATGACAATTTCATGTACCTTATTGCCAGAGTGTTCGCTTTCATGTTAGATCATGGTTACCTGCAAGATCTATTGTCATGGAGTGTTTGTTCTCAAGAGTAAATGTTGATCCAAGTTGTGAAATCATGGTTTTGGATAGATTCTGCCCGGTAAGATCTTGACATTTTTTCCTTTCACCCATACTGTGTCCTATACTCGTAGCATCCTATACTCGTAGCATCTTTGACTCATGATGTTTTGTTTCTTTGGTTGTAAAAATGTCATTTTAAGATTGTTTCACCTTCCTGACAGTTAATTTAGGCTGTTAATTTGGTTGTATGAAGTCTGACATAGTTCATAATTTTCTACCATATGTAACACCAGGACTTCCAGACATGTAATCTGAACGTTTATTCTGTAATTTCAGTGGAAACTTCATTTATTTGAGCTTGAAGAGGAGCTGAAGATTGACCCCCTGACTAAATATGTGCTGTATCAGGTAAGGAACATTGTCCTTCACATACTACTACCAAACATGCAACCTGAATGTCTGTACATAATTTTTTCACTAGTTGTGGAGAGCAGTATTTACCATTTTTGGCTTTCCCCCCAATGATTTTTGATAAAATGGAACTACTCCTTGGTCATGTCCTAAAAAGTGCCTGCTATAAAACTTGTGAACGTCTTTATTGTCTTTCCATACTAGCATAGTTACTTCACTTGATCACTTCAAAACCATTCCTGCGTAGTGATTTAATTTTCACCACTTAATTGCAGGATGAGAGGAGCAAAAGTTGGCGAGTGCAAGCAGTGTCTGTTGCTCCTGACAGGTTTGAGAGCCGCAAGGCTCTGCCAGAAAAGTGGAGGGGCATGAGAGACGACGAGCTGTCTCAGGAAACTGGCATCCCCGGCTGCGTATTTGTTCATATGAGTGGTTTCATTGGGGGCAACAAGACCTACGAGGGGGCTTTGGAAATGGCAAGGGCTGCTCTCAAATGCTGATTCTCCGAAGCATCTATCAGTAACAGCTTTACTCAGGGTACTATTGCTTCAGTGACATTCTACACTCGTCACATCGAGTTTCAGGAACACACTGCAGTTTTGCCTTCATTGACTCGTTAGCTGTAACTGACATTTGAGTACTCATTCTATTATCCTCATCTGACAGAAGAGGTCGATTAATCCTTTTTATTCTGAGAAAAATTGTGTTGGAAGGTGACGATTTTTAAAGGAAATGATGGAACTCGTTATACATGTGTTGGAACATTTTGTTTCGATTTGACATGGTGCTCTGTGTGCAATGACAAGAAAATGCCTGGCAATGTTGGTCGCTTAGGCAAACAGGCCAATGTTCGGTTATTGTTAACTTGTTTGTCAAATTGAATGAAATGAGCGTGATACATGTAGTATAGATACATCACTAAATTCACTATGCACAAGCTATGCAAATTATCAGGAATCATACAGGCGACCTATGCAAATTAACAAGAATGATGCATCTCTCGGCGACGTGCTTCAGGACAAAGGCAACCTTCACGCCTTCACACGTTTGGCATTTGCGCACGCTGCCTCCAGGTCCCCCAGGAAGAACAGGATCCGATCCGACACCTGCCGCTGCTCGACTTCAGTTTTCTGATGTGGTACCTTGTCATCACCGTCCGCTTCCTGTCGCGAGCCCAAGTACCTTTGGATCTCGCCTTGGTAAATCAGGTAGTAGTCGCTGCCTTCCCTGATAATCCTGACACCCCTGGAAAAAAGACAACCGTGCGGTCACAATGAGTTTTCAGAACGATGTGCACGCTAAATGTTGCCATGTCTGAAACTAGTTGGCCAACACCAGGATGCATAAGAAGCGGCAGGCGGCAGACCAGAGATAAAGCTTACAGTCCATATCGGTCGCATCGATCCTGCACGACGAAGACATCCTTCCAGGACCTGGAACCCTCCGGCGCGTAGAACGCTGCGGCATCGGCTCCCCATCTGTCGTTGAACAGCTTACGCCACAGTTCATCGTCGGAAGTCAACGTCCACCACTTCCTGCAAACTGAGATTTTGGAGCACCATAGTTGGTGTTAAGGTTCCCGCATAACTGAACAATCCTCAATTCTCCGGTTTCAGCCCACGGGAGAAATTCAGAATTACATAAGAATTATATGCACTAATAAATCACTGATGCCATGCACACTGCAGTGCAGCACGCCTGCAATGCAAGAATTGTGCGGAAAGTTTCAGACCTTGGGGAGCGGAGGCGAGGGACTGGTGATCCAGGAGGTGGAAGATCTTGAGGCACAGCTCTCCCGGCAGCCCGTCCATCGTACCCCTCTCGATCGAGCTACCTCCAAAATCTCCGGCAGTGACCACGACACGAAGCCTCTGCAGTCTGCGCAGAATTCTCGCAGGCTCGCGAAGTGTTACTGCTTCTCTTCTCCTCTGCTTGCGGCTCCCCGATCCCCCAGATCCGGAGCTGCAGCAACGAATGGACGACGAGAGGATGAGGAGGAGGAGAAGATGCGGGAAGGAGAAGCAAAGTTCGTTGGCACCCGCGGTGGTTAGACAGGACCAACGGCCTGGCTGTACGGTCCCCGTGTGCTCGTGCCTGTATGCCGGCAACCAGTAGCTTGGAGATTGTTCGAAACTGACAAGTGGGTCCCATAATGGGTTTGGCCCAGGCGGTCATAGAGACTGTACTACGTGTGTATCCTCCTCTCAGGCCGTGCGTCTGTAGAGCGGCGATGGATCGCATCAGGATGATGACACTTTGCACATCCTTGCGGTGTCCGCTCTCACGTGCGCCACTCCGCTGCTTCTGCGTCGGCAGACAGTTTCCGCCTCGTGGTTGCAAATTTACGCTTACTAATTGCGGTAAACCCAAATGGAAGGACAACGGCGCCGGCGAGGATCCGAAAGTCTTTGGGTGGCGGCGCGGGCATGGATGCGGACAACGTGAGTGGTGGCGCCGGCGCTAGGCGTCCTCCAAGAACGACCGATCTAGGTGACGGAATGCCCTTTCTCGACCTAAATACCGCTGAGGACATAACACGTCTTACTACTTACCACAAACTAATCACAATAATATCCAACATATTGAATGGTTAGATTGCATCTATGGACGGTTTTCAAGTATAAGATGTGAAGTGTGATCACCTTTGACACCAAGTGTGCAATCACTTTGTTTTGGATTTTCACAAACAAAAGATGATGTCGCAAATTACGGAATCATGTATTGATTTATTACCTCCTTGTTACATGAGAGACCTTATTCTGTATTCTTTTTACAGATAGTGCAATAACAACATCTCTCTTCCCCTGATCCTTTACAACCGCTTTCTTTGAGTATACCATTGAATATACGTGCGTCCGTCTCACATGCAACCTTGCAGAAGAAACCTATACAGGTCTCACACAAGGACTCATATTCCGAGCATTTCTCTGGATCTATCATAGTCACATGAAAATAAATTCAATGATACTGATTGCGAGTAAAATCAACTAATGTTTATGCGTGTAAAGACAACCAAAATGAGAGTTCTCAAGCACATGATGGATTTTTCATCCTTGGTTTTGCATCATGTACGAGTATACCATCAAAGAAATACTTGAAACGAGCAAAGAGAGTAACGGAAATAACCTGCAGAGGAAGGATTCCATTGAATGACAAGTAAAAGAAGGAAGCAAATTGTTGTGGCCCTCACATCCATAGCAGACTGCGCAAAGACTACTGATCAATCGTCTCGTTTCTTTTGCTCTGTATGCTTGTTTCTTTTTTAGTCAAGTTATTATGTCACTAAGAATAAGCATGATATCTTTATATAGACTTATCTGTACGTGTACCACGTGAATCACCTCATGAGGTGGCACTTGCAATATTTTTTATGTCGAAAATGCAGGAGAGGTGGTTTTCTTTGTATTATAGATAGAAGAGGTATACAATTTTTTATTTGCTTATTCTGAAGGGTTTATTTATATGGGTTATATCCCTAAGGCCACCTAACAACTGAAATTTTTATGGATATAACTATATCTTTTTTTGACATAACATTGGTATATCTAGCAAAGGTATGATTTATATATATTTGTACTATCATGTTCTTGGCAATGTAGTACGATATTTCCACTACTATTATATCCTAAATTTAATTATTCGATGCTTGGATCAACATTAATGAAACTTCAAATCGCTTTTTAAATCATTGTTCACAGATTTTCACTTCTGAGTTACTCCATATTTTCACTTCTAAATCATTGTCGTTTATTGTTTTTTCACTCTATCTGTATTCGTGACCTCGGAGGGTGCCACAACATTGCATTTGATAACTTTTGCTACCTTAGATTTGAATTTGAGGAGGTTTTTACGTTCTTGGATTCAAAGAAAAGTGCAGCTTGCCTTCGTACACAGATCTGTATACGAATACATATTTCTTTCTGTACAACATGTCTAATTATATCGGATTTGCTTCCTGCAGCCTTTCATTACAAGAAGCTTGTGAGCCATTTTTATTGAACAGAAACAGTTCGACTTCAAACTTGTGACGAAATAAATGGAAGGTCACTTTTCTTGTTTTTACCATCCTAATCTTTTTGCTTTACTCTTGTTTAAAGGTGTTTGACTTGCTTTGATATACTGTTGGTAAGTAGTGGTCAACAGGATTAACACCTTTTTTTTTGCGAGAATGATATAGTAGCAAGCACATGGCAAGGCAAAGATATCAATTACATCTTTGCTTGATAACACCAAACACAGGACAAAAGAGAGATATAAAGCATATATATTATATCTTTCTTAGATATACCAAGGACATAAAAAAAGATATAAATTATGTCTTAAGTCAGTTATAAATTTGTTTGCAAAAATAGTCAGTATAAATCATATATTAGAGCATCTCCAAGAGAGCCCATAAACCTCCCATAAATCAAAATATTGGGATTCAATAAAAAAACCTATCTCCTACAGCACCCTAAAACCACTCCTAGTTTTTTCATAGCCCCTAAGAGCATCTTCATTCCCTTAAATCAAAATATTAGGATTTATCCATAAAAACCATCTCTAACAGCACCTCAAAACCACCCTAACTTTTTCATAGCCTTTAAACTCTCCTCATTTGTAGCTACAAATAGAGAGAAAATTAGGAGTCCCTCTCTCGCGGGTCCCACCAAAGTTTCCTTCGCACACCGGCTGAAAACACTCCGCGGAGTCGTCCGCCGCCGCCGCTCCACGCGTGCGTCCTCCGACGTGAGGGCAGCTCGCCTCGGGGTCCAGGTAAGAGCATCAAGATAAGATTAAGAAATTCAAGTTGAAGGCCTGATTATACGTAGAGGAAGAATCGTACATGGGCAGAGCACTACATGATCAGGATGCGGAACTATGACTGCAGGCGTCGTGTTTGCTGCAAGTGCGGGACGTCGGCGGCGCCACACAATCCTCACCGCCGCCTGTCCGAGCCCTGCTCGTCCTCGCGTGTCACCCCAGCTGCTCGTCCCCGCGGCCGCCCGTCACCGGCATCAGCTCATGCCATAAAAGCGTTCCTGCGCGTCCATGTAGGCTGTAGCACTAGTCCCTGTCTCAAGTGCAGCTCGCCTTGGCGTTTCTTCTTCGAAAGTGCATACCGGTAGAGATTAGCTATTGATTCCCGTGAATTTGATGGTTTTGATAAATTGGAACTTGTTTGCAATCAAATCTTTGAAACCATGTGTTCCTGATGTGCTCTGGACTGTGTTTCAGTTCCTGTTCCGATTTCTTCTTGATTCAAGCCGCTTCCGTCTTGCTGATGATCGAGGACGGCGCAAAGTGCAAACCAGGATCGGCGGAGGAGGATACTCAAGTTGCTGACGTGGCCTAATTTAAATTGTTTTTAGATTCACTATTGGGGGCATTGTTGGAGGAGAAGAGAAAATTTGCACCCAATACTTTTTAGACTGCCTCTGAAAAGAGGTTTTGAGGGGTTAATTTTTGGGCTTCTTTTGAAGATGCTCTAAACTCTCCTTATTTGTAGCTACAAACAAGAAAAGAATTAGGACTCTTATTCCTTCCTTTTTTAATAGAATTAATGTTTTTGTGGCCTCAAATGCTGACGTGGCCCAATCAAAAGTGTTTTGATCCACTTTTAAGGGAGAACTGTTAGAGGAGAGAGGAAAATTTGCCCCCTATATTTTTTGGTTGCTCACAAAAATAAGTTTATGGGGCTAATTTTATAAAGTTCTCTTAGAGATGCTCTTATATAGATAGACAACTTCAAAATAAGCATGATGCTTTAGCGCTAGTGACACCTAAGAGGTTGCACACATTGTTGTGCCATTTTGGCAAGTCTATATAAAGGTGTCATGTGTGTTAGTGGCATAATAGTTGAGCAAAAGGAAGGAGATTGATTGGTAGTCTTTGCAATGGCGGAGCTGAACGAGAAATCAAGGGGGGTGAAAGGACCGTGTGACCGAGAGGGGGGGGGGGGGGTGAATCGGTGCACACTATAGATTTTTCTTCTAACATAAAAGCCCACTCAATTTCTAGTAAGTAGTTGTAGTGTAAGTAAAGAGACACACTAAGGAGAGTCATTAATCTAGTGAACTAGTAAGAGCAAAGAACTAACAACAAGAGAGCAAGCTAGTTCACTAGATAAGAGCAAACGTAAGTTACACTACAAACTAGACAAGCACAAGGTACTAGAGGATCTACTAGATCAAGCACACTAAGTAGAGTCCTTAGATCAACTAACAACCAAGATATACAAGAGCAACACAAGCAAGCATGTATGATAGAGACAACTAGAGAGCAAAGTGAATAGGCCAAGGAAAACAACTAGAGCAACAAGTAATCAAGGCAATCTCAAGTACTACTAGCAAGTATAGTAAAGACGGTAAGTAAGTGCAAGTAGTAAAAAGAAAGGGATAGAAAGGCTCATGATGTTTTCCGTGGTATCGGGATGATGGCGCCTCCCCCTAGTCCACGTTGGGTCACTCCCGCCGGAGTCTTGACCTGTCCCTCCGCTTGATGGCGATCCCCTCTAGAGCATTCTTCACCCTCCAAGTGAAGACGCGGGCACGTCCCGCCGGCAACTCCGGATACTCCTCCGAGGGTAAGGATCCGCACGTGATGCGGCCCAAAGGGCGCTCTCTCCTTGTTGCTTCTTTCACATGGGAAGCACGAAGACCGTGTACAAACTTGTAGAGACTTCCACATACTTTGGCAAGCTCTCTACCAACGCCTAACCGGTCTAGGCCTTGCCATAGACCAAGAGTAACAGCCCTAGTTGATCCTCTCAAGTAGCCTAGAGATCAAGGATGCACATGGTGTCACTCTTCTCAAGCACTTGGATCACTCAAATCCCTCAAAGTGCTTCTTCTCCCTTCACTTGGCTTCTTGACAGCACCTCCCCTCCTTTGAACTATCCAAGAGCACCTCAAAGAGGCAAGCAACAAGCTATTTATAGCCTCAAGCCACGAAACTAGCCGTTACAACTTTCTGCCCAGATTCCTCTGGTCACCGTATGATACGGTGACTAGAGCCACCGTATCATACGGTGACTATCCAACGGTCGACTGGGACTTCCTTTTCTTGAGTGAGGTACTGTCCTCTCATACGGTGACTAGCACCGTATCATACGGTGACTTCTTCATTCCAGCTTCAGCAAACTTCTCAATTTGCATTTCTCCTGGAAACCTTACGGTGACCCACCGTATCATACGGTGGTCATCATATGGTGACTCTACCAGTGACTCTTCTTTCACTGGATTTTCTGCTCCATAGTCACCGTATTATACGCTGACTGTCACCGTGTCATACGGTGACTCCACTTCATCTTCTCTTCGACTTCATCCAATTTTGCAGCTCCCCTAGAAACCATACGGTGACCCACTGTATCATATGGTGACTGTCCACCCTGCTTCACCCTCTGAGCTCTTCAGAACTGGATCTTCATCTTCCTGTAGTCACCGTATCATACGGTGACTACCACCGTATCATACGGTGGCTTTGCTCCTTCTTCTTCTCGAACTTGCCCAAAATGCAGTTCCCCTGGAAACCATACGGTGACCCACTGTATCATACGGTGACCATCATACGGTGACTCCTACCAGTGACTTTCCTTTTACTGGATTTCCTGCCTGCAGTCACCGTATCATACGGTGGCTTCCCGTCAGCTGGAACTTGATCTTCTCCATTGATCCTCGCTTCCAACTCATTCTTCCTTGGTTCCTGCACTCTTCCTCTGCAACTCTAGCGCCTGAGAAACACACCATGCATCCGGATCTCTAAACTAGTGTTTACCGAAGAGTACCAACTCGAACCCTCTTGATAGTCCGGTGTTTCCTATGGACTCAAGCCTAACATCTAACCAAGCCAACACTTGCTTGGATCTAGCATGTCCTTAGCCTTGATCCATCTCCTCGACCGCGACTCCTTCAAGTCCGTCCATGAGTTGATGAGGCAACCAATCATCCTTGACTTGGGGTTTTAGGTTGGTTGTTGTAGCACTCCCTCCAATATGACCTATAAGATAATATACTCAAAGCACTCGTTAGTCACATTTATAGTTCTCATCCAATCACCAAAACATTCATATCTTGGGGTTTCCAAACTCCAATTGCATTGAAGCTTACAGGGGGGCCGATCGTTCATCAGACATGAACAATGGTTGTGTTCTTGGTTGCAAAAAAAATCGCCAATTCGCACCGTATTCTAATAATTCACAAAGCTATGTATAGATATAATAGCTATCATCAGAAAGTGGAGCAACTCCGCTCTTGGTAATTCCAAGCTGGGCTGTAGTGCAAGGATTTTTCTTTTGACATTAAAGATGAACAAGATGATTGTTGACATTGCGCTGAAAATATAGACATTAGGACACATGACCCTTACCTCTGATTTGTCCCTGAGTTTCCAACTACATAGTCATCGTAGCAGCTCCAATTCCCAGCGATTTGCACCGGGAGCACAATCTGAAAGCACAACATTCAAATTGTTAGCATTCACTCGTCAAGATGATTGAAAAGTCTCTATCCAGAAATAAGATTGGGTTCGGGGAGGAGGATAACTAGGGCGGGCGTACATGTGTTCTCTGCTGGACGCGAAGCTCGGGTGCAGTGGCCGGCTTCGCTGCGATCTCCTCCGTCTCCGGCGACGGCGACCCGGGGCTGCCGGCCATCGTCTCCATGCCGCTGCAATGTCGATGTCGACGGAGCATCGCCTGATTCGCCCATGGTGTTTCGCGGGCTCGCGGCAACTGGATCTGAAAACTAAAATCGTCGTCGCGCGCGGCCAGTCGAAAGCTTCGACTCGAAGGAACAGTGGCCGACGCGTTTTCTGCCGGTGCTATTGCCTGCGACTGCTGCTAGTTTCGTTGGCCTTGGGCTGCCAACTGTTGATGTTTTCATGGGCTGTTGCATCCAACGATTATGGGCTTCCAACTTGGGCTCAAAACAGGCCAGAGAAGAGCGGGTCCTCTGGAATTTTTCAGAAGTTAGGGAGGGCCATGGCCCCCGGAAACCGTCGCCTCCGCCCACCGCAACCAAAACGCGGTCTCCGCCCACCCCTCCCCGCTTCCCCGTTTTTTCTTTTGTTGGGCTCTTATTCGACAATGGGCTTTGTGGGCCTTTTTTCTCCTTCATTTCCGTCGTTCCTTCCTGAGGCGAGGCAGCGTTCGCGAGCCGTCACGGCGGCGTTGTCTTCCCGGCGATGAAGCCGTCGATTGAGACGACGTGACGAAGGTAGTTATTCCAGCGGAGGTTGTGTTTTCTTCTCCGTCGGAGTTTTTCTTGATTTCGTTCGTTTGTTCCCGTCGATTTCAACCTCATATGCTCGTTCTAGATCTTGATTTCGTTTAATTGAGGTGATGTTGCTAATTAGGGTCTGACCTGCTTCTTAATTTAGCGAGTGATGTATTTAGGGTCGGTCGAGCTCGTTAGATTGCAGATTTCTTCTTTCTGTTGTTGTGGTCTCTGTTTTCTTACGTATGTAGGTTTAAACCTTGTTAGGGTTCTACCATTAGGGCTATTTTTCTCTGTTGTTTCGTCATGAGGGATTTATATATGTGTGAATTGAATTCCATTGCATGTATTCGTTCATACTGCTATTTCGTTTGTGTGATGTATGTCAAAATTCCAGAATCTCCATTTCGTACACATGATGGGAATGGATTCATCTCAGGAATCGCTCACCAAAACTATTTAATCTATTCTGCTCCTAATGATATTCAAATGGCGATGTATCTTGGTTCTGACATGTCTTCTCATAGCACTTATGATAGTTCTCATAGCTCTTTTGTAGAAAAACAAACAAAGTTTACTAGCTCTACAGAAAGTTCATTTGTTTTTCTGATGATAAATTAGATACTAGATTTTTATTTCTTGTATTATTGTTCTGCAATTGACCGCTGGATTATTTTGCAGAAGGTGTTGGTATGTGTTTATTTCTACTGCTGCAAAGAAGAGGCCGAAGAGCAAGGCGAGCAAGCCTCAAGCTGGCCATGACAAGAAGAAGCCGTGTCAAACAGCAGTATTCTTCCTTTTGATAGGTGAACAGGTGATAAAAAACTACATGTATCACTACAGGAATTTCTATTTATCTGTTGTCGTTGTTTGGTTAGTTCTATCCTGCAAACGTGGATACATAATTTAATTTAGCTTCCCATTTTATTTAGGTGCGGCTGTCATTTAAAAGTATTTTAATCTTTGTTGGTACTTGCTTCACATGTTCTTTTCACCGTGCAATTTTAAAAATTGCCAACTGATTAGCAATGTGGTGAGGCTTTTTTCTTCCATACCATTGCCATCTCTTGTGTTTCCATTGATTCATGGTTGTTCTTTTATGATGTCTTTTATGTTAGTTGCTTTGACAATGAAGAAACATCGTCTCGGTTCGTTTTGAAACCGTGAACTTTTGCATCGTTTAAATATTCAATTGTTCCATTAGTATAGTTCATTTGTTCCAGTAGTGTATTTCTTTTGTTCCATATGAGCAAATCATTTGTTCTAATAGCATTAGTTCTAGCAGGCATTCTCATTTCTTCTGTCAGCATAACTAATTTGCTTTATCTCATAATAACATTTGTTCCAGCTTATAAGATCATTTGTTCTAGTTAGGAAAACTATTTGTTCCATTATGCATCTCAATTGTTCTAGAGAAACAAGAAATTTGTTCTAGATTCCAGTAGGTATTGATAGATGTTTCATCCTAACCAACCATTTGTTCTAGCATGGTTTAACACATGTTCTATCTAAACAAATGGTTTGTTCCATTTGAGCAACTCATTTGTTCCAGTAGCATTAGTTCTGGCAGGCATTCTCATTTGTTCCAGCAACATAACTAATTTGTTCTATCTCATAATAGCATTTGTTCCATAAGATAATTTTGTTCTAAGAAAAACTATTTGTTCCATTACGCATTTTCAGTTGTTCTAGAGAAACAAGAAACTTGTTCTAGCTACACAAATCATTTGTTCCAGTAGGCATTGATAGATGTTTTATCCTAACCAATCATTTGTTCCAGCATGTTTCAACAGATGTTCTACCTTAACAAATGATTTGTTCCAGAAGTTGATAATAGATGTTCCCGTATGTATTTCAATTTCGTAATTGCATTAGCCCAGCTTAACAAATATGGTGTTTCAACAGGCTAAATGACAAGTGGACCTTTGTCCTTTCATATTTTTCTATTTCGCTTTCAACTCCTGAAGTATTTCTCATGCCGACAATTTATTATAAAGCTTGTGTTTTACTTTCATTTTTTTAATTCAGCTCATGGAAACATGTTCTACTCTATTAGCTTCTTGGTAATGGAATATCTGAGCCGACAATTTATTTTATGCTCTCTTTGTTACAGGAAGCAAACAATTGTCCTGTGGGTGCTGTGTGAACTGTTAAAGCAACCATAGTTGGAAGTGCTTGCTAGTTGTAATTACAAGTCCGATGTGTTTATTTATGCTGGTAGTTGCAATCAGCTGATTGGAATGTTCGAGTGGTTTGTTAATAAAGTTGTTCCATCTACTGACTTTTGTCGTTCCAGCTCCTGATTCTTGTTGTTTAAGCTGATTTTACAGAATGTTCCATCAGATTGTATTTGTTTCAACTGATTGCATTATTAATGCTTATTGTTTCAGAAAAATATTCATAATGTTCCAGCATATATTTCAAATTGTTCGAGCAGAAAATATAGAATTTTCCACCAGTATTCAGATTGTTCCAGCAAATCAGTAAAATTGTTCCGAGTTCCTTTATGGAGTGTTCCATCTGATTATTCAGATTGTTCCAACAAATCAGTCAAATTGTTCCAGATTACCTTATCGATTGTACGTGCAGATTCTGTTTTGTCTCAACTGATAAAGCTGATTGTTCCTGTCTTGTTCTTTAAAAAATCCGTGGATCTCTTTGTAAAAATAACGAATGAAAGATAACTTTTCAGACGCTCGTTCCTGCAAATCGCACAAGCTCGCGTGAAAATCAGAAAGCAGCTTTCCGCTTGCTGCATGGGCCGAGTGCGCGCTTGCTATAGGCGCGCTCTCGGGAAGGGTGGGCGGAGACAGTCCGCGTGTTGCGCAGGGCGGAAGGGACGCGCTCCCCCATGGCCCCTGCCACCCCCCCCCCCCCCCCCAGCTCCGCCGTTGAGTCTTTGTGCATTCTACTATGGACGTGGGAGCTGCAGCCGTTTGCTTCCTCCTGCTTGCGCTTCAATGGTTTCCTTCTTCCGCAGGTTCTTTCCGTCACTCTCCCCTCTCTTATTCTTTGATGTCTTACTCGCCTGCATGATGGAAAAAACAGGAATGGAAAATCCACCATAGGTTTGAAAATAGTCCATTTTATTTTCTAATGAAATTATGAAAAATCCACCATATACAAAAAATTAGTTACTCTACTAGTGTCATAAACTTTATTATTTTCTAATGATATTATGGATTTATTTTTTTTCATGTTGTATAATAGATATATTAGAATGCTCGAATTACGAGTCCTCCTGCCCGATCTTTCTTGTGCAAGATTACATGCGCGCTGGGCGAGAAGATGTTTAATGGTATACTGAAGCATGGGGATTGTTATCATTGTTACTTGTTAGTTGTTACGGATCATGGAAGTACAGCTGTTGTGAATGTTACATCTGTATCAAGCACCCAAAACATGATACTTTCTTATGATTGTGAAGCTTACAAGTTAACCTTTTGACAACACTTTTTTTTAAAAAAAATTCGCAAAATGTAGTATACACACTACCTTTCACAAACATATGAAAAACTCATCCTAAACGAGCACAGATGAACGTTTGTGGGAGACAATATAAATTTATAAAAATACCTTCCGCCTAGAATATAATCATTCTATATTCTAAGATGGACATAGTAGAACCATAGTACCAGTTTTCCCGAACATACTGTTACACAAAATTTTCCCTCTATCGAGAACCTGTGTGTTGAAGTACATCAGATATTTACTGTCGAGTTCAGTAAAATTAACAACCATCACAATAATGACATACAAAATTAGCATGTATTCTAAAGTTGAGCAGTGGCGGAGCTAGAAATTTTAAAATGGGTGTTCAAAGTTATCAACTAGGCAAAGAAGCATGAGAAATCGTTAAGAAAATGCTTATTAAACTTCTAAACTAATTTTTTTCAGGAATAGAAAACGAATTTTACGTTAGATATCTAGAATTTCTCTTCACTTTGTGCATGAATATGTAACATAGCTCAAGAATGATTGTTTTTGCACCAAAAATCATGGGTGTTCAAGTGAACACCCATGAACCATGGTGGCTCCGCCCATGAAGTTGAGCCATCCATTAAGGTGATGCGTTTTGTGTTTCTAACGTGCCGAGCAGCAGACAGCCCACGATGTTAACTGTGAGTTTTTATATTTTAATCACATTCAAGATACATATATGACTCTTGAATGTGACTTGGTTCAATTTTGGACTGATGATGTGATCTCTGCAGGTATTACTACAAATAAGGTTAATTAGTAATGTCGAAAGTGCCACGAATGGTCAAAATATATTGAGCTGAGCAGGACAGCCCAAAATAATAAAAGGCATGTTGTGCACTGTTCTGTTTTCGACTTCTTCATATCAGTCTTCCTTTAGCCTAAGAACATTGGTCTACAACAAATTTAGGAGAAGGTGTTCAGAGTTAAAGTTTTGCCTCTGGGGAAGAACTGCATGTCTGGTTCAATGGCTGTTTATTTGCCCAGCCAAGAATTTGGTGCTCATGTTATTGGTAGTTCACGCCATGACAGCTTCATTTGCTATTCATCCAACCTGTATAAAAAGCAAGAATAGCGCACACAATTTCTAGTACACAATAAATTCGATGTTCAGAATAATATTGTTAGCAATTGTTTTCACCCAAATTTATTCTATCCTTTGGAGTATATATATGCTTGGCAGTACCAATGTAAAACAATGCAATTTATTTTGAGTCGAGCATGTAATATGTACATGCTTTTCACCTTAATCTCCATTCGTGGGCCAAGGCCCTACGGTCTTGCACCGTTTCCCCTCACGCTATGGTTGTGCCATTCTAGTTTTGTATTTTTTTCTTCTCTATCGTCTGATTATGTTGGTCACGGTATTTTGTGTGTACTCAAACGTGCTTAGAAAGTCCGTCCACAAACAAAGACATCCTCGCCCCGGTTCTGTAGGCTTGCTCAAGAACACACAACATTTTGCCGAGGTATCTATCTTTTTCTTCCGGGCCATCCCATCATGTTAGAGGCGGCAGCCGGCATCGTGCTTGCTATTCTCATAGCTTGAAAAGATAAAATCTCCTTCCCATTCTATCCACTTTGGTAGATCTTATCTTATCACAAAACCAGTGTCTTATCCAAGATACCCTGTCATGTTTCAAGCTCACGCTTTGCCGATCCTAATCATCTTGTATCTAAAGTTGTGTATCACTATTACCTTTTCCTAAAGTTCAGTTAACTTATGATGAATGTACCGATACGATCTGCGCCTGGAAAAGAATGAATGCGTCCCATGCGGCACAATTCTAACTTCAACACTGTTGTTACAAAAGCTACCCTATTACCTTTCGTCCTGTTCAGGTTTGAGTTCTCGGACTAGATAGAATTAGAGTATTCTTTTTTTCACTATTAAGCTCGTGGCCATTTTTTTGTAGGTTGATCGTGTGTTTGTGTCTGGAGAGAAACCACGTATGCGCGCCTGCGTTTGAGCTGGTGCCATCGTGCGATTGCCAAGTCCTTTTCTGTTAGTCTGGTAAGCACTGCAGCGACGTGCCGATCAAAGCGCAAACGGATCTAGATCCCTGTACCATGGAATGTGCATGCAGGGTGAGCCGTCCCATCGAGCAGATCTTTGAGGATATTATCCCATGCTGCTAGTATCATTTTCTCATATGTACGGTCTACCGTAGTCCAGGAGAAAGAAAAAGGCAATGTTAAGATGACTGTTTCAGGTGCATTTCTAAGGCAATTGGATGGACCTTTAAATCAGTCCTTTTCCTTCTTTTTTTCATAAAGATATGAAGTGATCGTCCATGGGATGGCCCATTATAGTTCAGTGAATTCACTTCTTGGCATTTCTTAGAAGAAAGATAAAAGGACACACGTGTTTCAAAATACACTAGATGTATGTCTGAACAAGTTATTATCTCTATGAGTGACCCGAGTTTGTTCAAGAAATAAAACTACCGGGAACAGATACTAATTACTGTCAGATATCGTGAAAAACAGAGTTCAGACTTCAGACAGTTTGAAACTGAAACTGAGAACAGTACCTGTGTATCACTTCATTCTTCCATCAAATAACTAATGTTATAAACCTCAAAAAAAAAGAAGAACTAATGTTATAATGAACAGCATCAAGTCCCACAAGCAGACATACATGGATGACGCAACAATCCCAACTACTGTAACGGAAGATGCAATGTGTTTTGATAGATTTGTCGACGAAAAATAGGTTCAAGCTAACAGTAGTCCCTATCTTTACGGGGCAGCACCACATTGCTGAAAACGAAAAACAAAGACCAGTGATAGTGTAGGACTTAAACTACGAGCAAGCAACATTCATGACGACAAGACTCAAAACAGAGTTTTTTCATTTGACGGAATTAAAGCTGTGTCTTCCAAAAGACCATAATTTGGCCCGTTTGGTGCGGCGAAAACTTGCCTCTGCGTTCAAGACGCAAAATAGTGCTTCAGTGCTTCGCCTCTGCGTTCAAGACGCATAATAGTGCTTCAGTGCTTCTGCTTCTATTTCTTGGCAACAGAATCGTTCTCTCTCTCAAAAAAGGTAAGCAGAAACGCTATGGAATGTGCGGTTTCCGGACTGAGAAAAGCGACGTTCGTTCCCGCACGACCACCAAACCTCGACACATCACGCTTCGGCGGCCATGTGTGAGATCCACACGTCGACCCAATCGTGCGGTCGTACGCCCCGGCACCCTCCCGTCCGTCCGTCGGTTTCCCTCTCGGTCTCTTCTGTCGCTCGCGCGCGCGCACACCACAAGGGGCCATGCCATGTGATACGCATGTGTGGCCGCGCGGAAAGGCGCGGCTCCATGTGCGAAGTGGAGGCGCTTTGGCTCGCCACTACCGCTCGCCGCCCCCCGGCCCGGCCCCGAAGAAGGAGGGCTTGTCGGAGGCGGCGGCCGAACAAAAGACGGCTTCCAGCCCGTTTCCGGGAAGAAAAGCCTCCGTAACGAACGCGACCGCCTTCTCTAATCGGAGACGTCACAACGCACTGCGTTCGCATACGCCGGCGTTCGTCCGTTCGCCGGCACCTGATGCTCGCGACACGTTACGGGCCTTACGGCCAGATATCACCATTGCTGCAACATAGTAGTAGTACTATGTTTTCGTGTCACGTAACCACACGCTGCAACGGGCAATTTTGGTGCGCCACGCTTTCGGAGACCACGCGCGCGCCGGGCATTGCGTTTTGGGGAAGGGGCCCCGGGGCTTCGTCCTGCATGCAGGCGCCGACCGCGCGCGACGTCCGGTCCGAGCGTAAAGAACGGCGGTGAGGAGGTGGGCGGGGAGCGGACGTGACCACGGCGCACCAACTGAGAGCAAAGCTGAGTGCCGCGGCACATGGAGGCTATGGGGGAGTGACAGGTAGCGGGAGCGTAACCGAAAGTGCCTGTGCCACGCCCAAGTGGTGTTCCTGTGGCTTGGATCAGGGACACATGTCCCGTGCTCGCGCTTCCCTTTTTTTCTGGCGGACAAGTTTCGTTGGGTCCTCCTGACTCCTGAGTTCCAAGTCACGCACTCATGCAGTCATGCTACATGGTATTGTAACTATTATTGTTCTAGTGGCTTAGTGTGTACGGCTAAAATCATGCACGGAGTTTGCCATATAGGCAAGGTTAACACAGGGATAACCGTATGCGTGTCTCGTGTTTATTTACTCCTGTCCATGTAACGACATAAGAGGGGTGCTCTAGGATTCGGCTTTTGCTGGAACAAGAAGAGAGGAGCGTCACCAAAGGAAGATCGGTGACAAAGAGAGCTTCTAAAAAACTAAACGATCGCCTATTTCAATTTCTCTTACTGTCATAAGTCAAATCAAGCTGCGAAAAATTACAAGTCACTTCACTCAATTAGTCCTAGATGCTTGGCTAAGACAGGGTACTAAAAGAGAGCACTACGAGTACCATTTTAAGCAGCGCAAGCGCAACGAACTATCGAAAACACAAAAGGAAGACCCGCTTTCAAGTTTCAACCACAAAACAAACCATTAGTTGCACTGACCTCTGTTCTTTTTTCAAATTTTGCAAAGACCAAAAGTCACTGATCAAGTGGTCGCGCTGGCCGGAGCTCTATATAAGCACAACCAAACTAACCTCTCCACACACAATCCTTCTCGCTCACCCTGCCCAAGCCACCCTCACTCAACCTGCTACAGCAGCTCAGGCTCAGATCGTGACTTGCGCCAGTGCCTGCTCGCCATGGCCAGAATGCTCGTCGAAGCCGCCGCCGCCTCGCCGACGTCGCCGGCGGACTCCCTCAATTCAGACATGGTCCTCATCCTCGCCGGCCTGCTCTGCGCGCTCGTCTGCGTCCTCGGACTCGGTCTCGTCGCACGGTGCGCGTGCTCCCGGCGCTGGAACGCCGCCGCCGCCGCGGCGGGAGGCCAGCAAACGCCGCAGGCCGCCGGTGCGAACAAGGGCGTCAAGAAGGAGGTGCTGCGCGCGCTGCCGACGGTGACGTACGTCGCCGACCGCAGCAAGGCGGCGGCCGATGCGGCGGAGGAGGCGGACGAGTGCGCCATCTGCCTCGCCGAGTTCGAGGACGGCCAGGCCATGCGCGTGCTGCCGCAGTGCGGCCACGCGTTCCACGCCGCCTGCGTCGACACGTGGCTGCGCTCGCACTCCTCCTGCCCGTCCTGCCGCCGCGTGCTGGCCGTCGAGGCGCTCCCCGCCGGCGAGAGGTGCCGCCGCTGCGGCGCGCGCCCCGGCGGCATCTGGAAGGCGCCCTGCAGTGCCGCTGCGGAGGTGCCGACGTTCCTGGCGTAGTAGTCAGTGCTCCGCGCACTACGTACTGCAGGCAGGAATTGACCAGTGTGCAAGCTCATTGGTTAACTTTTTTTTTCCTCTCTCTTTGTTTAGACTTGTAGGTTTCATGCCTTGTTTATTAGGTTTATTTAGTTAGCATTTGGGACAGCATCAAATGTGTAAAACTGTTTGATGGGGGAAAATATTGTCCTTGTAATTTCTCTGTACATAAATGCCATGATATAAAGCTTTCTGGTATTTCAACTCAAAGTGTCTGCACTCTTTCTTTCTTTCTTTTTCCCCCTTCTTCAGCCAGGGAGTGTCTGAATGTATCACTGTCTCCACTCGTACCATGAGATCAACCATAAATTCAGCTGTTCATTAAGAGTGATCGTTTGAATTTGAGTTTGGCCAACGTCATGGAGGGACACAAAGCCGAATCTGTGTTTGGTCAATTTTTTGTTCTTTTCCGTTAATTCCAAGCAACTGTTCATCGCCAAGATATTTGGTCATTTTTGTCTCTTTTTTTCCCGTTAATTCGGTCTAAAAGGTGCATTACCTTTTGTACAAGTGGCAACACCTATTGTCTGAAATACTGGTCATTTCAGAATGTTCAGAAGACCGAAGGCAAAGCACTGATTTTCACAAGGATGCTTACCAGCAGCAGCAATGTCAAACAACCGTGCTTAAAAGTTGTTTCGTTGCTACGTGAATCCAAATGATTGCAGAATGCCAAATGCTGAGAAATCTGAATCCGACCACGACCTCTCGGTTCCGAAGGAGTCAACCAGCTCGCTCACAGCCTCTCGTCCATGAGACCATGAGCCACGGTCAGTTGAAGTGGCCCCGCGACCTAAACAAATGCACTATGCAAGCCTAAAATTCACGCATGTGCGCGTGTCGCTAGTTTAGCAGTTGAAAACGCGAGGCGTGTGGTAGCAACCAAACAAAAAGGACCACACAGACACTTCAGCCGCTTGCTAGTTGTGGTATTGGGTCAACCAATAGCTGACCACCCGTGTACGCGGGCAAGTCAAATCATCACGCTAATTTAATCCAAAAGATAACATATTCTGTTATTTCTCCCGCACTTTCGAATCCATCCACGGAGTGATGTGCACTGACAGTAGTGGGATTGGGTAGGCTGTTGTTGAGGCGGCTGGATGGAGCCCAAGTTCGTTCTTGGCAAACTGATGATCTCGGCACTTTGCCAACCAAGGAACCTTGGATGATGATAGAGTCATATAAAATTGCGTCGACGCATATCAGAAAATTCTAGGGCCTATCTGGCGGCAATTTAAAATGAAATCTTCTTGAAACTTCTTGCCGCCTCCAATATCACCGGATGCTTCCTCGCTGATGGGTAAAAGTGTGTCGTGATAACGCAGTCGATGGTAGAACGACGCCGGATGACTCAGAAGGGAAGCTTCACCGAGAGAGGAGAACGCGCACATGGCTGTGTTTGGGTCCATCTTTTTGCAGTTAGCGTTGATGTTTGTTGATGTTGGCGCATTAGCTCGAGACCTCGAGTGAAATCCTCAACCGCTCAGCTCAACTGAGGCGAAGACGAAATAAATTTTGACCCGCGCACTGAAAGATTTGATAATCATCATATCTGCATATACACGGGGACGGGACAAATGGCGTGCATAATTGAGGGGACAGCTGCTGGTGTTGGTATCGTTCGCCGCGCTGGGCGGCTGGACCGGCGCACAAGTTGAACCTGCGGGGGTCAACGGCCAAAGTCGCGGTGCCGTTGCATGTTGCGTGCAAACGATCGAATAGGAGGGCAGAGTGGTGTGGCGCGTGCCGTCGATGACACAGGGCCCCGGATAAACGAGTGCAAATATGTTCTGTGTGCCGACTGCCGATGGCGATTGCTGAGAATGTTCATGACAGACTGATAAGCCATCTTGTTGCTGAGCCAGCGAAGAAGAACGTCGTAGGCTTGGTTGACGCCGTTGGTGACTGCTAACTACAGTCATTCTAGTAGTTTGATCAATTTTAGGAGAGGAGAGAAGACAAGTGATGACATAACAACGGCGGAGAGCATCCCAGTTTGATCAAGCCATTCTTTTCAATAGTGTGGTATGGCAGTACTATGAATTTAAATGATGGAACGAGCAAGGCACTGCTAAAAGAATCATAAGGATTGGAGTGCTATGTTTGCAAACCGGCTCCTCGACAGTGGAGGAATATATCCAATTTTCTCTACTCTGAACTATTTTTTTCGTGGTGAATCTGATAACATCAACCTCGATTTTATGCAGGCTTTTAGCTATCAAAGATTTAAATATTCTAATAAAGTTTGACAAATATCAAAGGCGATACACTGCTCACCATCCTTCATGAACCTGATCGTGAGGAACACATCTAACCTTTGCTGAAGCGCTGTGTGCTAGAAAACGTCTGGCATCGTTGCAGGGCTAAGGATTGGAGGTGGCCATGGCGTCAGGGAGGCCAGTAGCAGAACCGGGCGCCGGTGAGCCCTCCCCTTTGTCCCTCGCGGACGGCGCCGAGGCGGACGGTGAAGTGTTCCAACTCCAGAGTGGCGCTCCGGCGCCCACCCAGTGATCTACCCAAAAGTCCCCCGGCCGGGGCGGCGACAAGGCGCGGCGGCTCCCGTCACCGAGCGCATCGGGGGCAGAGGGAAGCGGCGTAACGGAGGGGGGACGCTTCTCTGCGGGTTCTCCTTGGCTCCCCGACGGCCGCTCGCCGTTCTGCATGACGGCGGCGTCGGAGAGGGATCCGGTGCTGAGACGGCGGCGGCGGCGGCGAGGGGGTTCCAAATTCGAGATGGCTGCGTTCTGGGATTTTTTTTTTTTTTGACCGGGCGTTCTGGGATTTCTGGGCCGATTCGATTGCGGTCCAGTAGTAAATGTCTTGCAGACCCTTGCGGGCCTTGGTCCACTGGCCTGCCACGCACGCAAGGCTCCCGCGGCCCACCGCAACGCAAGTACGCGGCTCGTCCCGGAAACCGCGAGCCTTCAAAGTCGGTAATCCTTTTTGAATTTTGAGGGACAAAAGCAAGCTCCTCTTTCAAACCTGTCTTATGCTTCCATTCATCAATATTACTACAACACAGCCAAGCCCGTCCCAGCTCATTGCATCTCTTGACAAATTTATAAACAATTTAAAATGAAGACGGGCATATAAGCTAAAGGTGCTGGAATTTTATGATAGAGGTCGAATATGGGTGCTCGGCAATGGGGAAAAGATAGATTTTTGGAAAGACAAATGGTGCGGTGATTTCTCACTAAAAGAGAAATTTCCTGAATTATTCATGGTCTGCATGCAGCAGACAGGTTCTGTAGCCATGTTTGCAAACAGAAACTGGAATATGAGATTCCGGAGATGGTTAGATGAAAACTTGCAAAATCAAAATAATAAACTGAGAGATATTCTTGTGTCGGTCTCTCTGAACAATAATGTGGACAGGCCAAAATGGCGCTGGGAAAATTCAGGGCTATTTACTGTTAAGTCGATGTATGACAAATTGTCCACTGGTATGCAAGAAACCAGATTTGATATCATCTGGAAGGCGCAAATTCCCTTGAAAATCAAGATATTTATGTGGCAAATATATCACAAAGCAACCTTGACAAAAGATAACATGCTGAGGAAAAAATGGAAGGGAGATGCAAAATGCCCTTTCTGTAATGAAAATGAGACTATTGACCATCTGTTCTTTGAATGTGAAGTGGTTAGATATGTTTGGAGTATGGTGGCCCTGGTACTGGGTGCGAACTGTAGACCAGAGAACATTGAGCAATATTTGGTTTGGGTTCAAAACTACACTCCTAATGGAAAGAAATTTCATATGGTGGGTCTAGCAGGGATTTGTTGGGCAATTTGGAAAATGAGAAACAGAGTGTGTTTTGACAAAAAGAATGTAAGATCTCCTACTGAGATCATTTGTTACGCCTGCTCATTTCTAAAATATTGGTCAGGTCTGCAAAAGGATGAGGATGGCCAAGCACTTGAAGAAGGAGCAGAAGTCCTGCAACAAGCGGCGATCCAGCACCACCCAAGACAGAGGGCCAGGACCAACGACAACGCAAGAGTAATCGCCAATGGCTGAAGCAAAGACAAGAAGCAGTGGGGAACATGCATGGATAACTGTTAATGGCTCATGCAGTAACGTCATAGGTCGTAGTAGATCGCAGTGGATAGAACCAAAAACCTGTAATGACTTTGCCGATATGACATGGGGCGCTTGTCGGATGAACCTGTGCTTCATCCGACAAGCGTCAGTCAAGACAGTAGCAGTAGTTGGTCTTTTATTTTCTGCATTTAGTTTCATGCAAAAACTCTTAAGCCATCATGTAATTTCGTTACCCAAGTAATGAAATTCCAGGGCATGCCCTGTTATGCAAAAAAAAATATAAGCTAATTTGTAGTTTTGTACATTTCAATTTGCGCATTTTTTTTTTGAATGTTCACCGTTCAAGGTTTTAAAAAAAAAGTAGAGGGCCCTTGGTGTTACGTTATGAACTAAATCTGGATGACAACGTGATATTAGTGGAAGGGCAAGGCAACAATTTATATGAACAATTGCAACCCAGCTCATACATGGCATTCTTTCCATATATTTCACAGAAACAATGACACGTGTTAAACTAAAGTCCGCTGAAACACACGCCCACACCTAAAATGCTAACTGACAGCATTCAAAAATTGCAGGCAGAGTCCGTGGAGACCATCGGAATAAGCTCCAAAATGTGTATTCCTTGGATGTTCAGACTTCAGAGTGCACCAGGTGTGTCCGTTATGCTTATGTTCAAGCTGTTTCTCATTGTTCTTCTCCCAACTCCCATGTTGCCCTTCGTCATCATAGCAACGAATTCCCCGTAATCAATGCGGCCATCCTGAAAAAATAGGACAAATTAAGGTAAACTAGATCGCTATTGTGCAAAGAGATGAAGTCATATGTAAAATGCATTGATCAGACTTAGTAACATTATTATTCATATGTACCCAAGACACACCACAAACATAAAGGGCTAGAGAACTAATATGTTCTGCAATTGTACACAAATACACTCAGGTTAAATAAGGTCATTCAGGAGGCACCTCAAGTTTCAGATCCTATCTATCCAGATAAAGAATTATATGCAAATCAGGTATACATATATTAGATCAACATGAACTATAATGCACTCAAGCACGACGGTGAACATATGAAAAGCAGTACAAGCATCAATGTACTTACATTATCCTGGTCAGCTTCATTAATCACGTCATCAAGAAAAGCATCTGGCATGTTATGCTCTTTGCAAGCTTGCTGAAGTTCATCCACTGTAATGTAACCACTGCCATCCTTGTCGAAATACGAAAACGCTGCCACTAGATGTTCCTCACGCTCAAGTTTATTCAGGTGCAATGTAGCAGCAATGAATTCTATATAATCAATAGTCCCACTGTTGTCTACATCCGCCTAAAATGTTTCAAATGAAATCCAAAAAGGGTAAGCAGTTGGCTTAGTACTAATTTACAGAAATGACATATTGTAAAATCAACTTTAAAATGGCTATAGTAAAACATAGCCTCAATAAGGGACCCTGCATTAAACCATGAAGACATGCAAAACCAAATGAAGTTCATATACATCTAGTGGTAGCATATATGCACATGTTTACTAGAAACAAAATGATTAGTGCTTCAATGAAGTTTAGCTCTAGAATGCTTAAAATATGTAACGTTTCTTGTGAGTCAGAACATCACAGGCCAAGCAGGATAAAAGAGAAAGAGAAAGAGTTCATTTTAGCTTAAAATTCTGGGATTCATCAGTCCAACGCAATTAGTTTTGTACCAATAGAAACTTCCGCTGAAGTCATTCCAGGCTCAGGAAAATATGTAGTGCACAGATTATACAGACCAATATACAGACATGTGTACATGGATTTAATTTAAACTTTGACTATTTTTAATCAACTTACCGCCTCCATAAGATCGCGAATTTCAGTATCCTTCAGCGTGGAACCATATTTTCTCAAGCCCTCTTTCAGCTCATCATATGTAATGGCACCGCTATTATCTGTGTCCATTGCCGTGAACATTTCCTTCAATCCTGCTATCTCCTCCTCCGAAAGACTCTCAGCAATGACCTGGCAGAACAAAAATTAATCCCTTATTAACACAAGATCAGTACATGATCTCCGACACGATGGGATGAGATACAAACAGATGCCATCACATAACCTTTTTATGGAAAATGCTAACTAACCATATACTACATGTACTTCTTAGTCTAAGAGCAGGCATACTGAAAAAGTAGGGCAATTGCAGATAAAGGAATCCAGTTAATTTTTACAAACTATTAATCATGTCAACAGAGCCATTCCAAGTACGTAATAATGCAATGAAGATCTAGACTTCACAAGACAATTCTCGTAATTGAATAGAAAGCATTAAGCAGGAATAAACACTCAGCAAGTACAAAGAATACAGCAGTAACTTCAACGTTCTGTAGGACGAAGCATTGCCATGGACATGAAAATAACTATATAATCCATCTAAAAGAAATGCAATTACCCTCAAAGCCATCTTCTTCAACTTATTCATCGCTGAGAACTGCTTAATGCGAGAAAGGACAGCTGGATCAAGAGGCCGGTCAGGAGCAACTCCCTGATCACAAATCCAGGGATGACCTGGACACGAGAAAAATACATCTTGATATCTTCTTGGAATACTTAGGTGTGTACTGTTCAGATGATTCTACCATACGCTATAAAGATGGGTGCATAATCATTGTTGACCAGAATCAAATTTCAAGTGATCATAATTATCATGTACTTGTAGGTGAACCACAGGGGAAAAGAAATGCAGAGCAGTCTCTCAAGAAATCAACCATAGTAGTAAAGAAAAGAGAATAAAAGACCAACATAAGGTGAGTAACTAACATAGAACTTCATGTGCTGTTAAGCGCTCCGCTGGTTTAGGATTCAACATTTTTCTTATCAGATCCTTTGCACTATCAGAGATCACAGGCCAGGGATCCGAATCAAAATCAATGACACCTTTTAAAACAGCATCAAATATTCCTTGCTGTGTCTCTGCAGTGAGTACATTCAATTTCAGAAAATCAGTCTAGAATAATGGAAGATACTCAATTAAAGAAATAACTTTGAATATTCAGAGTCAATACAATGTCAATATCTTTGGTAATCAATACAGTTTGACTGTATGCATTCTAGCCATCTAGGTGTCCTTTTACCGTTACTGGAGGGAATACACGTAACCACATAATTTTCATTAAATATCAGTTAAAGATAGAATATGAAACTGTACCTGCCCAAAATGGCGGAACACCACTTAGCAATATATAAAGAATCACTCCAGCTGTCCACACATCAGCTTCTGGTCCATAACGTTTGCGCAGCACTTCTGGAGCTACATAGTAGGGGCTTCCAACAACATCGGTGAAAATTTGACCTAAATGTATATAAAAAAAGGACTGGTCAAAACTCAAGCATAATTTAAATGAAATCTTTAAAATCCCGATCAAATAGACATTTTTGTGCAAGTAGAGAAGCAAACAAGGGTGAAAATACTGATAATTGGAAGATTTATTTGGACACTGATCTCGGGCTAGTGGCAAAAAGAATGAATGGACGACCATTTGAACAACATCAAAGGTAGCTTTCATTATAGTTATTAAAAAAAATGAGATCCAACCTAGGAGGTGCTAGGCGGTTTTTCATTAAGAGAAGAAATTGCAACCAAATAGGCACCCAAATTCAAGAGTATGGAGTCTTGAACCTGGGTGGCTAGGGGTGCAATACCAACAACCTCCACCACCTAGCCAACTGAGACAAGCTCAGCAAGCCAACTAACAAATGACTCCAGGCAAACTTGAAATTATAATCTGAATGAAGACATGTAATTGTAACATTCCTTTTCAATTCCATAGGGGACAACAATTTTGGCAGTAACCTTGGTAAAAAAAAAAATCAGTATTCTACTGAAAGAGTAAAATGTGGCACTGAGTCACATGTCACAAACCAAGAGTGCTCTTTTTGACTTCTGATACAAAGGTGGAGAAAAAGGCAATGCCTCAGCCTAACATTTTGTAGTGTCCACATGCAGTAATGATCGCAATGCATAACACATCGATTTTTCTTTTTGTAATTTTGGTGACACGATCCTTAAATAATAACATTGATGCGGACTTAGAAGTTAGAATACAGAGTATCATATTTGACGCTTAACTGAAGCAAACATCAGACAATTGGAGCATCAAATGTCGGAATGCGAAAATGTCAGCATTTCACCAATCGCAAGGTTGAATATCTCTGCAGCCCCTTTGACAAAGCCATAAGAGAAAGTGACTCACCAGGCTTGAAGAACACGGAGAGGCCGAAGTCGATGGCCTTGAGCGACATGTCGTCATCCTTGTTGACGAGCAAGAAGTTCTCGGGCTTGAGATCCCTGTGCATGACCCCTAACGAGTGGCACGCCTCGACGACCCCTACAATGATGCGCGTGAGGTCGGCCGCCTTGCGCTCGCTGTAATGGCCGCGCTGTATGATGCGGTCGAAGAGCTCCCCGCCGGCGCAGAATTCCATGACGATGTGGACGTACTGCTGGTCCTCGAAGGCGCCCTTGATGGCGACGACGTTCCGGTGGCCGGCGAGGTGGTGCATGATCTGGATCTCGCGGCGCACGTCCTCGACGTCCTCCCGCATGATGAGCTTGCGCTTGGCGATGGACTTGCAGGCGTAGTCGACCCCCGTGGCGAGGTCCGTGCAGAGGTAGGTGGTCCCGAACTGCCCCTGCCCGAGCTTGCGGCCGAGCGCGTAGTGCTCCGCGAGGCTCGGGGTCGCGTGGCCGAGCACGTTGGCCGTCAGCTCCGCGGGCGCGGGGACCCCGCGCCGCATGCCGGGGGCGGGCGGCGGCGCGGCCGCGTCCCCGCAGCCGCCGCGTCGCCAGGACGCGAGGACGCCCGCTTCCCGTTCCCGCGCGGCGCGGGGTCATCGGCGGCGGCGGCGGCGACCGGGGCGTACCCCGCCGTGTCGTGGCGCTGCGAGCCGCCGCGGAAGCTGGTGAAGTACTTGGATCTAAGCGTGACGCCGCACGTGTTGCCCATCACTCACTCCTCGGGCGCGAGCGCGGCGAGGCGGCGGCCCCTCTCGCATGCAGTACCCAGGCCGCTCGCGGGGTTTAAGGTGAGGAAGAAGCCGCGGCGCGGTCTGGGCGTCTGGCGACAAGACGAACACGCGTGCGGTGGATGGAGATGGATGGGATTGGAAAGCGGCAATGGATGAGGCTGAATTGGAGCCGGGGGCTCGGGATTTGCTATGCTGGGAGCGAATAGGAGGAGGAGGAGATGGCGAAGCGGGGGCGGGAGGAGGCTTCACGGCGGGTTCCTTGGCGGCCTGGCGGTCACGCTTCGAGGAAAGCGAAGCGAAGGCTGCTTTGCTTCTCCTTTGCTGCGGTAGCTCTGCTCCTGTTGGATCGGGAGCAGATATTAGTACAATTTGACACTGTCAGTATGCTGCAAATATCCAGTCGTGCTCATGTAGACTTTGAACTTTGGGATTCTTTCGTTTCGTTCCCGACACACAAAAATGTTTTCTTTCGTTCAGCGTCTGTTGGATTTTTATTATAGGCCTCGCTTTGGTTGCAAACAGATTCGGCATCGCGGTCCTAGAGCGGAGTTGAACGGCGCAGTCGGGAATCGGCGGACGGACGACCAAGGCTATCGCGCCGCGGGCAACGTGCGGCGGCGGGGGATCAGGGACGCTCGTGCGGCGCACCCGTGCTTGCCACACGCGCGTCGCCTCCCCAGTCCTCGCTGCCATGCGGCGCCGCGTCGACATGGACCCCGGGCGACAGTCAGTCAAGCTTGTACATGCGCATTTCTTGTTAATTTTATAGTTGATCCGTGGAGGTTTTAGTCGTTCGAAGCGTCTTGCAAGAGCCAGGACATGGCGGTGCCTGTCCGCAAGGATAGCAAAGTGGAGTGGAGACGATGATGTGCACGGAGAAAGACGCGGCATATGGTGGAGAGGAAAGCGAACACGACGGGGATAAAGGTGCGTCTCGGTGCATGAATTCCGACGAGTCCTAGTACCGGCAGTACGATTACGAGATCTTGCGATGGTGGACGAGCTGGTCCGGCTGGAATTCGGAAAGCGATCATCAATTCATCATCGCCAGATCAGATCTGGTTCGACCCAGAAAGCTTATCGGTTATCATCATTGCTTCTTCTTGTGTAGAGTCAGTTTCAGCACGGATTAAGATCGTACTTGATGATGTGGCCTTGAAATCTTTTATCAATGAAACGGGGACAAACGATTCGTACGCTGTTAGCATCTTCTAGTTTGGTGGATATCCAGATGCAGAGTAGCAGATCCAGAAGTAAGAACAGAGGGAAAGAAGCAAGACAAGTAGGCGTATGTCAGCGAACCAAAGTAGCTGATGATGGGATACACCAAAACGGTTGAGTTGGGCTGACCGGCTGTGAAACAACGTTAACGGCTACTACCGGGCCAGCGCCCCCCCGTCTGCTTCGTAGACTCCGTAGGCCTCATAAGTTATCGGCCCGAGGAAAATTGTATCCGTATCTGTATCTGTTCAACTAATCCTTTTTTTTCTTTTTGGCGGGTATCTGTTCAACAATTCTGAAAGCCCTTCTCAAACGATTTGGCGATTTAACAAGATGGCCCTGTTCATTTCTGAGGTTTGGGGAGTACTGATTTAGGGTGTGTTTGTTTCACTGTATTGGCTTAGACAGATTTGGACAGGATCATCCTGTTTGTTTCGTGGTCAGGGTGGATAGGGTTGTCCAGAACAAAGAATATTCTCTTAAGATCCTGGATGAGCTAGTTTAGCAAAATTGGCCGGATAGAGCTGTCCAAGTTATTTAACGATGGTAGTTAGTGAAATAATTAAACATTATTAACATTGTTTAATATTAAATATTTTTTATTACTATGAAATTATGATTGATAAACTTCAAGGTATTGTTTAGTGTCTTTGATTGGTGTTTTCATTATTTATTAGAAATTATTATGATAAAATTAAAAATAATAAGTATCAAAATATATTAATTAGTGTATAGTTAATTGATATTATGTATAAATAAGATTTGTAATTTCGCTAATTGTCCTTGTTTTGTTTGTCCTCATCCATCCAACCAAACATAAAACTGGATGGTCCCATCCAGTCAAACAAACAATGAGTTAGATAAACTTGTCCCAGAAAATTTGGATAGAATTATCCAATCCAACCTTACGTCTAACCAAACACGCCCTTAAGCATCACATAGCAGCTCGAAGAGCTATGAGGTCATTACTCTCCTAGCAAGGATCCACCTGCAACGAGAAGGTTCAAAACGAATTTGTACCTGTACACCACCAGCTTAGACATGTAGGTAGCGGAAAGAGACGCCCATGTTTCGTCGGTGCAAAAGTCCTGAAAAGGGGATCCAGGCTCGAAGCTCGGAGACTCATCGGCTGATCGCCTATCCCCGGTGGATATGGGCTGTTAGTAACTTTGAGCAGTGAAGGATGGTGATCTTCAGAAAGGAAAAAAATTCAAAACACGTGTACCGTATAAAACCCTTCAACTTTATCTGTTGAAGCTGGCATAAAAATTGCGTCAGTCTGAACCGTCGGTAATGGTTACGTGAGCAGAGCAGTGGCCATAGTCCCGTGTAACGTTTCTTCCATTTTTTTTTTATGTCCATACCTGGTACCCGTATCTCCATTTCAGTCCCTTTGTGTTGTCCTCATAACCCGTTCAATCTCGTCGTTTCATTTCCGGATAGTTGAAACCACTTGAAGTTGACTACGAGGGTTCCTCACATGCATGATCCAGTCGATCCAGTCTGAGATTATTCGTGAAAGGGCCCGATGCATCAAGGATAAGATCGACTGTAAAGTACTATAGGGTTTAGGGTTTAGGGAGAACAATCATGCACTTTCAGAGCTTGAGTCTACTGTCAGTTCATTCTGTATGGCAGTGAATGAGGCAAGAACAGACAATCATGAAACGAAATAATGTTTAATTATATGAATGAGGACGCTTGGTGGCAGCTAACAAAACAGCACATCATGCCTAACAGAAGATTAGCACCACTCTAGACTTCGAAGGAATATAAAAAACAGAAATAAGCAACGCTGAGAATACGAAAATAATCCACAAGCGCTTCCCAGAATTTAAAATCATGACACTACAGACAGTGATAAGGGTTTACAAAGTATATAAGCTAGCAATATTCGGATGACTGAGAAAAACACGCTGATGGACAATCAGCCGAAAATTCCGCTGAGCCAATGCCAGAAGCTACACTCCACTCTAACAACGAATGTATCAAATGTTCCTTATCTAGGCCTTCCTGGTTGCGATTTGAGACTCAGCCTGCAAAGACAAGAAATCCAATACATCAGCATAAATCACGGAAGCGTTGCCCGGAATGCATAAACCTGGAAATGCAATCAGAGTTTCAGATATGCTTACCTCTTTCTTCACTGGTTCTTCCTTCTCCGACAAGATCAGCTCAATGTGGCACGGGGAGGACATGTAAGCTGTAAAGAGCCATAAGGGTTAGTGAGAAACATTCAAGGTCAAGAAGAGTATAACAAAACTTCAGTAAACAAACTTACGGTTGATGCGTCCATGAGCACGGTAGGTCCTGCGCCGCTGTTTCTGAGCCTGGTTCACTTGAATGTGCGAAATGTGGAGGGTATCAACATCCAGACCTTTGACCTGTATTTGAAAAAACTTAGAACACTTATAATATAAAAGTTTTTTATTCTCTTTCTCAAGCGTCTCATGATCTCAAACACTTGAAAAAGAATAAACAAAGAAAACTTTAACATGAGAAAAGGATGTATTGTATACCTCAGCGTTGCTCTCTGCATTCTTGAGAAGATCCAGAATGAACCTAGCAGACTTTGCCGGCCAGCGTCCCTGCCCGTTTGGCTGGCGATTCTTAGCCTGAGCAGTGCGCCCCACACCACCACAGTACCTGCGGAAGGGAATGGCTTGCTTGTGGGCGATCACATCCTCAAGGTACCTTTTGGCCTTGGTGAGTGGCAACTTCCTCAAGGCAAACGCGGTCTCACGGGTGTTCTACAGATATTAAAAGATAGCATAAATAAAGACTGATGGTATCACAACAAATGACACAGAAACATAGCAATAGCGACTCTAAAATCTAAATATGCAGCATTGTGTGCCATCAAACTTCCTAGAACAAATAATACAAGCACAGATAGACAAAAGAAATATCTCATGGTGCATCTAAACTGAAAAAAAAATGTAACATTATTTATGAACCAATTGGCATGGCATGTCCAACACATGGACATGACCACAGGTTCACCCAATAACGATGAAAATGACATACCTAAAGTTTACAGGGATACTGCTAGTACAGTGCCATAATACACAAGAAATTCAGAAATCAAACTACACGGCTCAAATCCCAGGGTTCCTATGCGGCTATGCCAGTTGCAGAATAATTCCTATTTTACTAGCACACAATATTTCCCAAGTGCCAGTAACCTTCAAAGTGTGCCTCAAAGAGAATAGGGAAGTGCAAGCCAGACAAAAAATTAAAGATATGTATTTGCAGAGTCAAAACATATCATTTGAAAAAGTCTAAATAAAGTCACAGTTCAACTGGATCGAAATACAAGTGTATTACCAACTGGCACCCAATAATTTCAATAGGTATATCATTGTTCAGAAAAATATCAGCATCATACTGCACCTTTTCTGTTCGAGTAACAACTAGATAACCAAGCATCTCGCAAATCAACTAAAAGCAAGAATGAGTCAACAAACAGAATCTTTCAAATCTGTATAGCAATTATAGCAGCAGAAATTTTATGGTTTGTAAAACATTTCACAAGCCTGCTTCCAAAACCATCTACAATACACTGCTAATGAATATTCAAATCATCTACACGGCAGACGGCTAAAGCTACAAACGAAACAGTAAAACAATACTCGAACTTGAAATGAATCAATGAAATGCGTTTGTTGCTGGAAGGGAGGAATCGCTCACCTTGAAGTGAACACGGAGATCCCGGCCCATGGCCTTGGCGGCTGCAACGCGTCACAAAGAAAGACAAAAACGAATCAGAAACCCGAAGATCGACATTCTCAGACTGTATTTGAGCGTCACGCGGCATATCAAGACGGAATTCATGTTGCAGGGAGCTTACACTTGGTGGGATTGACCGGCTCCGTCGAGTACTTCACCTGGAACGAAAAACAAGAATCGCAAGACGCGTTAGGACAGGACCAATCCAGCGGAAACACGCGAGGAGAGCGAGAGAGATAGTGAGGGGTATAACCATGACTGCTGCCGGCTAGGTGACCTCGACGCAGCGGCGGAGGTGGTGGCGGCGGCGGCAGGAGCAACAGCCGAAGAAGAAAGGGGCAGCGACGAAGCGAGAGAACGCCGTGTGAGTTAATGGGCTACTGATGGGCTGAGCTGTGCGCACGGATTTAAATAAAGGCCCATATCTGAGATTTAGGTCCAGAGCATGAGCGGTTCCCTTATGTTTCTTCGAGTTTGGAGATGGAAATCGTGTTTAGACGACATGTATATGCACTTTCAGCAAGAAAATACATGTGTCAAATAATTTCTGTAAGTTCCTCTAATTCTGCCTCAAGGAAGACATAATCTGCAGTGTTGATAGGTGATGTGGTACATCAATTCTTATTGAGTTCCAGCAATTCCTTGCAAAACTGCAACGTAGGAAAAGAAGTTGTCTGAGTGTTTCCTCCCTCTTGTAGAGCCAATTTCGTTGCTTATAAACCTGGTACGGTGGCACGGTGTCCATGCCTCCATTTCAATGCTTTGGACACGACCATAGTTTGGGGTTAGTATTCAGAGGTTACCAGTTTTGTATTTTCATTTCTGTCAGGGTTTAGGTCTTGTCCTAAAAACCCATAAGCCATCGGCCCATCCAGACCTAATTTCGTCCGGTCCTCCCACTTGCCTTGCGCTACTTGTGTTGATGCTGACCAATCAATTTTCATTCCAGATTAGTGCAAAGATCAGCACACAGGTACTAATAACAAGTTGAGAAGAGGTTTATTCCGGAACGATGCTAGTGCCATCTGACTCGGCTCACATGCATTTCCAACTATGCCTCGAGACCCATGCGCACACGGTCGCCACCATCATTACGCTCGCATTAGGCCTACGGCCACCGCTGAAACCCCTGGAATCAGTGACCTTATCACATCAGCGGCCGCGCCTTTCGATCGCCGGTAAGGGAGATCTCGCTCTACCCCTACCTAAAAGACGCACGAACGGACGGCGCCGGGTCCCCCGTGTTCGTGCATGCCCGGCCGACGACGCATGTAGAGTAGAGGAGCCCAGAAAGACGGCAGTGGCCGCGACGCACACGCACGTACGCGAGCCAAAGTCCAGTGCAAGTGCAGCGATGATCCCTGCCTGCTGTTTGCGCCCGTGCGCCATTAAAGCGCAGTACAGCGAGCGCCGCGGTCACAGGTTGCCTGCCGCCGGTGACGCTCGCGCGCGCGCGCGCGCCGCCGAGACTGTTCCGTGCGGTTCGGTTGAGCTTTTTCCCGTCCTTGCGCGCGCGCGCGCGCTTTACCTGTGAGCGTTTGCCTGCTTATCGCTTCCGCGCTCTGCTGCTTATATCGATCCAGCTTGTTTGAAACAGGCTAGTACCCTCGAAGTCAGGCTCTTTGCTTGGTGGTTGGTTCATGGTGGCGACGGTTTTGACTTTGGACGGATGGGGGTTGGATCGACGTAGCCGTCCCTCGCGGAGTTCATGCCGCTCTGATCTCATTCTCCCTGCGCTTTTATCAGCACTTTTGACACGGCACGGCCTGATCTGGAGCTCAGCGGATACGATCGAACCACCAGCCTTTCGTAGAGAGCGCCGTCTTTCTCCGCACGCTCAACATCAAGACTGCGAATGCTGTTCAAAGAAAGCGCAGAACTTTGTGGGCGCTTTAATTTCCCACCGTTCAAATCTTCAGTACTGCACTTTGCTTCATCGACCGTACCGCGATATGCTACTGGTCGCAACAGCCGTACGTCCTCCAGTTCAGACTTGTTTAGTGCTAACTCGCAATCGAGTGACAGGAACTTATCGTTTTACGATTATCTTAAAACAAACTTAATCGTACATGAAATGTTCTGCAGTATCACTGCACAAAACTTCCTTAATGATGCACAGCCCAGTTACTCAAGTGCATGATTTTCCAGGGTCAAAAACAGCTCTGTTGCGGAAGTACTATGGATTTGCACAGTTTGTTCCAGAAAGTCAAAGCCCTCCAAATCCAGTGTTGTGGAATTGTCCCGGTCACAGGGGCGCGCTTTTTGCTTTCTCTGAGCACTTTTTGCGCTTTTCTCCTGTTGTTAGTCTCGTAAATAGGCTCAACCACAGGGCTTATTCAACCAAATGGCTCTATAAATTGCTCTGGGTCCCCGAGAAACGCACGCTGAGGCGACGCCACTTCCACCTCTCCCTGGAAGGCTGGAACTCTTCTCGGCTCCTCCCCATCACTCGCGATCCGAACTAAGTCAAAACCTTGTGCTGACAATTCGGGGGACGTTGTTGGAGGCGTCGTTTCGGTAAGCTTTCAGAACCCAATTTTGGAGAGGTCTCCCTTCCAAACTGCTATTCTTGTGCTTCGAGGAGAAGCAGTCTGAAGAAAATGAGTGTGTTTCCCCTGTCGAATAGTATTGTGTTTTCCCCCGAGGGAGAACAAGGAATTACCCACAAAAATTTATTCTTGCGTTAACTTACAGGTCGAATTCGTTGATCCTTGGGTGTTCTGACCCTGAAGAGACGCTAGGAAGAAGGGCGATTTCGTGGTGAAGGCCCAATTCGGTGTGGTTCTGGGGTTCCGGAAGCGTCGCCTTTCGAGAGGAAGAGGAGGAGGCAGCAGGGAAATGAGGGATGTGGTCGTGGTTGTCGAAGATTGCGTCCGCGTGCTTGGGCCCGGTCCGGAGGTGCTCGCGTACGAGGAAGGATGAGGACGGCGGCGACAATGGCCGTGTGGTTGACGACCTGCTCTGGTCGCGGGACCTTGGGCGCCACGCGGCGGGTGAGTTTTCGTTCGCCATCGCGCAGGCGAACGAGGCGTTGGAGGACCACAGCCAGGTCGAGACAGGCGCTGCCGCCACCTTCGTCGGTGTCTACGACGGCCACGGCGGCGCCGAAGCCGCTCGCTTCATATCTGACCACCTCTTCGCACACCTCATCCGTAAGTAGGCACCTTCCTTTGTTTGTAACAGAAGATGATGGTAAAAGGTTTCACATTTTATTAGCTTATTGAGTGATGATGATGGATTTTTGGTAGTGGTGATCCCTGATTGTTGGTTGTGCCATTGGTGTATCGTGTACGGCCCAAACAACCTGGATGGTAGTAGTTATATGGGAGTAGTATATCATGAATCACATGGTTATAAGATATATAAGTTGGATGTCCAAGGTTGTATGTGACATATTTTTCGTTATGAGCTGTTTTGCAAATGGTTTCATTACTGCTTTTACGAATCCGTTGCTTCTACCTTTTGAACATCAATCCCTATCATGTTTGGAAAATTGGAGCTACCTTTGCTGAGTGATTTCTAACCTCAGCGCAACACATGTTGGATTACTTTCCACTTATTGAGTATGCTGTTGTTTCATGAGCAGAGCAATGGACACCGCGATACTCTTGCCAGTGACTGAGTGGATTCTGATCATTGGACGAGCTATCAGTATTGGTGGTCCTTTGCGATAGCAAATTAGGTAGATTCTTGTCATGATCAATTGCTCAACTTTATGTTGTGTGATACTGTGATCTGGAAGACTGACTTCGGTTATTGAGATGCTGCCGAGTGCCTGTGGCTACTGCGACCTCATTCCTATCCTTACGAATGGCAATCATGCTACCCCTACTCCAGTTTCCTTCACCGCACTAAAATAATATCTGCTCACTTATCTTGTAGGGCTTGCTCAAGAAAATGGAACAATATCTGAGGATGTTGTTCGGAGTGCATTTTCTGCTACAGAGGAAGGCTTCTTGACTCTTGTGCGGAGAACACATTTCATAAAGCCTATGATTGCTGCAGTTGGATCCTGCTGTCTAGTTGGTGTCATATGGCGAGGGACACTGTATGTGGCTAATTTAGGTGATTCCAGGGCTGTTATTGGCTCTTTAGATAGATCAAACAAGATCATTGCCGAGCCACTGACAAGAGATCATAATGCATCTATGGAGGAAGTGAGGCAGGAACTTATATCTCGTCATCCAGATGATTCACAAATTGTTGTTCTCAAGCATGGTGTTTGGCGCATCAAGGGCATAATTCAGGTTGGTGAACAATTGTTACTGCATCATAAGTGTTTTTTTGGGTGGGGGGAAGGTATTGGATGCTTCTGGTTTTATACCGACTCGGTAAATATAACTGGCATTTTAATGGTATCTTCTTGCTTAGTTATATTGAGTAAATTTCACAAACCTACTACTATTTGCACCTTTGTATCACAAAACTACAACTATTTTGACCCCTAGTAACAAGAAACTACAACTTTTGTGTCACATGTGTGATTGACAAGTGGGGCCAGGCTATGTGGCACTTGTGTGAATGACAGGTGGGACCATGCTACAAAAGTTGTAGGTTTGTGTTACTAAGGTTGAAATAGTTGTAGTTTTGTGAAATACACTTCAAAAGTTGTAGTTTTGTGATACAAAGGTGCAAATAGTTGTAGTTTTCTGAAATTTACTCAGTTATATTTTAGCTTGCTAGGAAGAGAACTGCAAATACTAATTATGTGGGTTCTCATTCTCTCTCTTGGTACAAAGACTGATCAAGATCACCTTATATGGAACCTTCTGGATCCTTTCTTGCTGAACCTAATGACTTCCTCCTCTAATATTTCCTGACTTTGCTATTAGGTTTCAAGAACAATAGGGGATGCCTATTTGAAGAGGCAGGAATTCGCTCTTGATCCATCCATTACTCGTTTCCGCCTTTCTGAGCCTCTCCGCCGGCCTGTTCTTAGAGCGGACCCATCTATATGTACAAGAGTGCTCAGTCCACAAGATAAATTTATTATTTTTGCAACTGATGGTCTTTGGGAGCACCTGACAAATCAGCAAGCTGTTGAAATTGTTCACAGAAATCCACGTGCGGTATGTCTTAATACCTTTACTTACATGTGCATATATAAATTAATATTTTCCATTTGGCTTGGGTTAAAGCCTAAGTGACAAACAGCTAATCCTCTTTTGTTTGAAAGATGTTAAAATCTCCTGTCCAAAATTTTTGTAGGGAATTGCAAAGAGACTAGTAAGAGCAGCTTTGAAACAAGCTGCACGGAAGAGGGAAATGAGATATGATGATCTCAAGAAAGTTGAAAAGGGAGTGCGGCGCTTCTTCCATGATGACATTACAGTAGTAGTTGTTTACATCGATCATGAGTTTCTGCATGGGAGGGATACTTCTGTGCAAGAACTTTCAGTTCGCGGGTTTGTGGATTCAGTTGGCCCCTCGAGGTTTTCAGGTCTAAGCACAATATCGTGACTTACTGATTTAGCAGCACAATTTTGATGTTACGGCATTCAAGTAGCGTCTGACTATCTGAGTGTTGAGCTTTACAAAGCTTGTTTCAGTTTGCTTTTGCTGAGTACTTCAATAAGTCATGGCACTTTTCCAAGGCCTATTTTTCTTAAAATAAGATCGTCATGTTGCCATGTGATGTTATATTGGTGTGGAATGTTTTGTTCAACCGTGAGTGTCTGGAACTATTTCAACGCCATTTGGAGCCTGATATCTAAATCAACCATTTGGAAGTTGGAACTATCCACAACGCCGTTTTCTAATAAGCTCCGCGAGCGTCACAACAATGACAGCCGTAACCCCACCTATTTTCTTTGCATTATTTGATTCCATCCTCTATTTGGGCTGAAGATTTCAGTAGCGATTATACTTCAGAGCACCTTTGTTCCAAACTCCAGAATCTATGGTCTTCGATTTTCAGTAGGATCACACGCTGCTGTATGTACCTACACGCCTTCAAAACCATAGAGTTGGGTTCGCCAGACACTTGTTGTCGAGGACTGCAGAGCGCCGAGCCAGCAGTAGCTCGCTGCGTTTGTAGCTCTTCCAATCAGTAGCGCGTCAGCTCTGCAGTGCGGCCTTCAAATTTGCATATGGGCCGTCTAGAGCTCACGAAAGTGAGTGCGGCGCTTGGGCCGCCGACACAGGTGTTGAGTTGTCGAGTGTGATCGTCCGTCCACCAGCTACTAATGGACTGAGATAATTGTTGTAAAACTCTTAATGGGTCAGGCCCAATTTCTAGAAAAAGCTGTCATGGTCCATGTGGGCTACTTTATCGCATTGGAGCCCAACACGAAGTTAGGGTTCCACCTCTATAAATAGTTGAGGAGACCCCCACTGTGTACCCTGACATCAGAATTTCGCAATAAAGAATTTCGTCTCCTCTATTCCAGTTTTACTTTTTCTTATCTCTCGTGATCTACGTGCCGTGCCGTCGTTCCGCCGATAACCTAACACGTTATCAGCACGCTCTACGAGGAATTCGCCCAGCAGATCGGTGAGCTACGGTACGTTCTTGTTTTTGCGTATGTTTTTTGCTATCTTAACTCGTTGCAGCCAAGATCTGTCCAGAAATCAATAGATCAGATCCGAGGACGAGCTATAGGAGCTATGGCCGTCCGAAGACGTTCTGCATCTGAAGAATCGTCAAAAACATGAAGAAAAATAAGATGGGCGCAACGTCGCCAGGACATCGTCCTCTGGTGCAACGTCACCAGAGCGCCGAGCTCCTTAGATCTAATCTAGACCTACATCTTAGATCGAGATTCGAAAAAGAAGGAGACCGGGTTATTAAACCTAACCCTAGTTCGTCGCCGAGTTCTCAGATCTACCCTACCCGGCACGAAGGCCGGTCCAGACACGACGTCGTCAAGTCCAGATCGAGATCAACAGATCCGCATCAACAAGACAAGAGGGAACAAGGGATCAAACCCTAACCCTAGTTCTTGAATGCACGGCGAAGGCGGCGAGATCGAATCCAAGATCTACAGAGAAGCATCACAGCAGAAAAAAAAAAAAAAACGACGACCCGCCGCCACCTCGCCGTGGCGCGTCGGGCCGCCGCAGCCGCAGGCCAGCGGCCACCGCAAAGCGTAGGCACAGCGCCGGCCTGGTCGCCGTGACGCACCGGGCGTGCAGCTACCGGGCACCGCCTGGGCCCACCACTGCGCCGCCTGCCGGGGACGGGCCGGACAGCCATGGCTTGGCCTCTGACCCGACCTGGGCCCGGCAACCGCCGCGCTGCGCCGCCAGCCGGGACCGGTCCCGGCCTCCGGCCACCGCGCCGCACAGCCCAGACACCGGGCCCCGGCCTCCGCACCGTCGCACCGCCGCGGGCGACGGCCACCGCGCCGCGCGCCAGCGGGGCGAGCCGCGGCCATGGCCACCGCGCCACTCCGGGCTACGGCGAGCTCCGCCGCACCGCGGGTTTCGGCTTCCGCGCCCCCATGGCCATCACCACGAACGGATCTGGTGAAGAAGAGCAGAAGGGGAGAAGAAAAGAAAGAAGGCGGCGGCTGGCTGGGAGGAGAAAGTGAAGAAAGTGAAAGAGATTAGGGTTTTGGCCCTTTATATACTCCAACGCACTTTTACAAGAAAGTCCTCCAAAGATCGGAAATTTCGTATAAGTCCTCGCGCGGTTCAAGATTTTACAGAAAAGTCCGAAACTTACAAAGAAGCCCTGAGGATATCAGAAAATTACGAGAATATACTCAGAAATTCTGATTTTTCAATGAAGCCCTGGAAATTACCAGAAACTCCTCGGGAATTACTGAATATTATGAAAATATCGCTGGAACCTCTGGAAATTACCAGAAAATCCTCGGAATATCTGAAAATTACGGAAAAATCCTGTTAATTACGAAAATTGACATGGATAATCCGAAAATTGCTGGATTGTGTTATTTTTGCATATAACACCCCAGATTTTGGTGATTTTATATAAAAACACCAATATTATAACTTAAATACGCAGTTTTTGTTATACTTATGCTTTCTATTACTTGGATACATGAATTAATCCTTGCACATTGACATCATGCAGATGTTTGACCTTGTGAAGAGAGACTTTGAAGTCTTGACTCCTCATGGAAGCAACTACCTGTCATGGGCACTTGATGCGGAGATCCTCCTAAGCAGCAAAGTTCTTTTGAAGACCGTTCTGCCTAAGGCGGGAGACACTGCCGCAACAGACGTGGAGAAGGCGCAGGCTTTGCATTTCTTGCGCCACCACTTAAGTGCTACTCTGAAGAGTGAATACATGACAGAACGTGATCCAAAAGTCTTGTGGGACTCATTGCAGAAACGCTTTGAGCAGATTGAAAATGTCTTACTCCCCAAGGTTGAGCGTGAATGGCAAAACCTACGCTACCAAGACTACAAGACTGTGGAGGATTACAACACCAAGCTTTATGGGATTGTCACACGCATGAAGCTTTGTGGCAAAGAGCTCACGCAAAAGGATCTTATTAACAAGACCCTCTCTACCTTTCACCCTAAGTTCACTCATGTGAGCCGCCAGTACAAGAAGGAGAATTATGAAACCTATGTCGCCCTGAGTAATGCATTGCAGCAAGATCAGGGGAGGACGAATTGATCATGGAGAATCATAAGAATCGTCCTACTGGCTCCTTGGCACCGCATGAAGCGAATGCCGTCTCCTTCAATAAGAAGAAGAAGAAGAAGAATTACAAGGGTAAAGGTGCTCCCAAAGCATCACCAAATGCACCCCCGAAGGTTCAAAACAAACCTAATGCTTTCAAGAAGAATGCAAAAGGGAAGTCAAAGAAGACACCTTCAGGGGGAGCGTATGGTGAACAGGATCAAGATTGCTATAAGTGTGGTATGCATGGCCATTGGTCCAAAATATGTGAAACACCACAGAAGTATGTTGACATGTACAAAGACCTCAAAAAGAAGCTCGCGCAGCATGAGGCTAACTTTGTTGAAGGCACGCAGCCAACAACAAAGGCACCAATGGACCATGCAACACCAAGCAAATCCTCTGACCTGGAGTTGGACAATGATCTCATGGATGAAGAGGAAGATGTGCATGGAGATTCTGCGTAGTCATGAAGACTATTAAGAATTACTTAGTTATCTATTTGTAATAGGAGTGAAATAAGTTTAAATTCCTCGAAGGAATTAGTTCGTTTATGTCATCTCTCGAAGAGAAGACATTTGCTTTGAATAAATCGGTTTGTGAAGTTTGTCATTATTACTCTCTTTGTTTATACATTTCTTATGTATGCATTACAACATTGTGGAGCAAAATGACTATGGATGAGGAGCTCTGTCTCGTAGACAGTTGCACCACTGCTACTATTCTAAGGGACACTTGCTATTTCCAGACACTTCGAAAGTATACTGGGAATATTCTTACTGTTATTGGCAATAACAATAAGATTGTTGGCACAGGAAGGGCCACATTTGTCCTACCAAATGGTACGCAATTAACAATCCAAGAAGCTCTACTTTATCCGGATTCAACCCGGACATTGTTAAGCTTTAAGGATATCCGAAGAAATGGGTTTCACGTAGAAACCAATGATGATGGAGGTGAAGAACGTCTGATCATAACCAAGAAAGAAGGAAATAAGAAGACCACTATTGAAAGTTGTCCGTCAGTCAAAGAAGGCTTGTACTACACGTACATTAAGCCAAACAAAGAATTTGCTACGTTCAAAACTATCTTTACCAATCAAGAAGCATATAGATTATGGCATGACCGTCTTGGTCACCCTGGCCTTAATATGATGCAGAGAATTACGAAGAATGCAACGGGGCATAATTTGAAGACAAAAGATTTCCCAAATCAAGCAGATTTCTTGTGCATTGCATGCGCAAAAGGGAAGCTTATTACTCGCCTCTCGCAGCTTAAGATTCAAGCAGAATCTATGCCATTCCTTGAACGAATTCAAGGTGATATATGCGGACCAATTAGTCCCTTATCAGGGCCTTTCCGCTATTTCATGGTGTTAATAGACGCTTCCTCGAAGTGGAGTCATGTATGTCTATTATCTACTAGAAACCATGCATTTGCACGATTGACTGCCCAGATCATACAATTGAAGACACATTTTCCAGATCATAGGATCAAATCCATTCGAATGGATAATGCTGGAGAATTTAAATCGAAGGTATTTGATGATTATTGTATGAGTATGGGCATCAAAGTGGAACACTCCGTACCACACGTGCATACACAAAATGGTCTTGCAGAATCATTAATCAAGAGGATCAAATTGATCGCTCGACCATTGTTACAGAATTGCTTATTGCCCACCTCTTGTTGGGGGCATGCGGTGTTGCATGCAGCAGCACTTATCCAATTACGACCATCTGCTACACATGAAGAATCACCATTAGCATTGGTGCGTGGTAGAATACCAAATGTTTCCCATTTACGGAGATTTTGATGTGCTGTATACATTCCAATCCCTCCACCTCAGCGAACTGCTATGGGCGCACAACGGAAACTCGCAGTTTACGTTGGCTATGAAAGTCCGTCCATAATCAAGTACTTAGAACCCTCCACTCGAGATTTGCATACTGCAAGGTTTGCTGATTGTATCTTTAATGAAGATCATTTCCCGGCATTAGGGGGAGGAAAGTATCTCTCTAGAGAAGAATGCCGGCAAATAGATTGGGATGCTAAAGGAATCCTAGGAATGGATCCTCGCACTAAAGAAGCTGAACTCGAAGTTCAGAATATACTCCACTTGCAGAGAGTTGCTAATGAATTGCCTGAAGCTTTCACCAATACAAGAGACATTGTGAAGTCTCATATACCGGCTGTAAATGCTCCTGAAAGAATAGAAATCCCATTTGAAGAGGATGAATATATGGAATTCCAACCTTCTTCCATAAAAGCAACGAATGCTAGAAAGAGGGGGAGTGAACCGGTTACAAGGGCACCCAAGAAGCCTAGAGTACAAACTCAAGCTAAAACTCCTAGGAGACGTCCTGCGGAGAAGAAGCCTAAGCAAACTGCTCAAAAGAAAACCAAAGAAGGTGAAAGTGATCCACATGAAGTGGTGAGACTTGAAGAATCAAACCCAAGTGAGAATATGCATGAATCTCACGAAGGGATACCGGAAATTCCTGACCTCAATGTATCTATCGATAATGAGGATCAAGGAAACGAAAACTCAACGAATTATGTTGAGACGGGAGTGGTATATAATAGAAAGACACTTGAAGTCAATACATACTTTGCTGAAACGATTGCAACACAAATTGATTTGGAATCTGAACCAAAATCAATGAAGGAATGCAAGAAGCGTCCTGATTGGCCAAAGTGGAAAGATGCAATCTGTGCAGAGTTAAACTCGCTGAAAAAAAGAGAAGTGTTTGGTAGTGTAAACCTTACACCAACTGGCATCAAACCAGTGGGTCACAAATGGGTGTTTGTCCGGAAGAGAAATGCTCAAAATGAAGTGACTCGATACAAGGCGAGACTCGTAGCGCAAGGTTTCACGCAGAGACCTGGCATTGACTACGAAGAAACCTACTCTCCCGTAATGGATGAAATTACATTCCGGTATTTAATCTCAATGGCGGTGAATATGAATTTGCAGATGCGACTTATGGATGTGGTCACTGCATATCTATATGGAACATTAGATACAGAAATCTATATGAAAGTTCCAGAAGGTATTAAAGTCCCAAATGAAGATGACCGCAAATTATATAGTGTCAAATTACAGAAGTCACTATATGGTTTGAAACAATCAGGGAGAATGTGGTACAACAAGCTCAGTACATTTCTCTTGGAAAAGGGATTTGTGAAGAATGAAGATTGTCCTTGTGTATTCATAAAGAAATCAGAGAAAGGCTTTTGCATAATCTCTGTTTACGTTGATGACTTGAACATCATTGGTACTACAAATGAAATTGAAGAGACTTGCTCATACTTGAAGACTGAATTTGAAATGAAGGACCTGGGCAAGACTACATATTGTTTAGGTTTGCAACTTGAACATACTCCTGAAGGGGTACTCTTGCATCAGTCAAACTATACCAAGAAGGTATTAGAGAGATTTAATATGCACGAAGCATATCCACTCCGATCACCTATGGTGGTGAGATCACTTGATATAGATCAAGATCCTTTTAGACCGAAGCAGGAAGATGAGAAATTATTAGGACATCAATATCCATACCCCAGTGCCATTGGAGCCTTGATGTACCTTGCGAATGGTACAAGGCCCGACATAGCTTTTGCTGTTAATCTACTTGCAAGATATAGCTCAGCACCAACTCGAAGGCATTGGAATGGCATCAAGCAAATCCTCCGATATTTGAGAGGAACTGAAGACCTTGGATTATTTTTCAAGAAGAATGGGGAATTAACCCTTGTGGGTTATGTTGATGCTGGATATTTATCTAATCCACATAAATCAATATCTCAGACGCGATATGTGTTTTTATTTGGAGGAACTGCAATTTCGTGGAAGTCAACGAAGCAAACATTGGTTGCTACACCGACAAATTACTCGGAGATCATCGCATTGTTTGAAGCTGCAAAGGAGTGCGCCTGGCTCAGGAGGATGACAAGCCATATAATGAAGACCAGTGGAGTGGCGTATACTCCATCCCCTACAATTATCTATGAAGATAATAAAGCTTGTATTGCACAAGTACAATCGGGATACGTAAAGTCGAACAGGACAAAGCATATGTTACCTAAATTCTTCCACACGCATGAAATGCAAGAGCAGGGAGAGATTTTAGTAACACATGTCCGATCTTGTGACAATCTCGCAGATATGTTCACAAAGGCCTTACCTTCCCGCACTCTTGAAGAGTGTCGGCGTGGTATTGGCATGAGAAGACTTAGAGAAGTGCTTGGAACAGGGGGAGAACTTCCCTAAGTACATCACATTCCCGAACTAAATGAGTTATCTCGAAGATAATTCATATCAGTCATGAAGATTGATAAACATTAATCATGAAGATTAAAAACATTGCACTCTTTTTACCTTATGAGTTTTTCACATGAAGTTTTCTCAATAAGGTTTTTAACGAGACAATGTGTGTATACAAGTGGTGGTAATATATGCTCTTTTCTCCAATTTTTCCCACTGGGTTTTTAGGAGTTTTTATGAGGCATACTTATCACGATAAATAGTCCAAGGGGGAGTGTTGTAAAACTCTTAATGGGCCACGCCCAACTTCTAGAAGAAGCTGTCCTGGTCCATGTGGGCTACTTTATCGCATTGGAGCCCAACACGAAGTTAGGGTTCCACCCCTATAAATAGTTGAGGAGACCCCCCTGTGTACCCTGACATCAGAATTTCGCAATAAAGAATTTCGTCTCCTCTATTCCAGTTTTACTTTTTGTTATCTCTCGTGATCTACGTGCCGTCGTTCCGCCGATAACCTAACAATAATGAGCTATCGAAAGTGTCATTGAGATAATGATGAGATTACTAGTCAAAGGGAAGATATGCAGTGAGATTACGCATAACTTTCATTAGCTCCCTCAATAAAAGCTATCATTAGAAGCACTACGACCTGTACTAGATGCATACTACAATTGCACCATCAGTACCTAACAGATCAAGCCCGAAATGCACAAATTTTCCCCATGCTACGTGCCTGTTTCATTAAGCAGGAGAAAATAACAGAGATGTTTTTTTTTGGATTAAAAAACAGATAGAGCTTACACCATCGTCGTACTTAACTCTGTACATCATACATTTCGCGCGAAATTTACGCCTCCGCCACATATAAATTGAATCATTCGTAGTACGAACCAACCATGACGAAGCGACACAAAAATATCCTCGCGAAAACGACACACGGCTCTTATATTGCTCCACGCAAGCGGTCGGGACAATCAATCGTGCGCCACCGCGCAGTTCACAGCGACGACTGAGATGATGTCCAGTCAAGTCCATCCCATCGTTCGGCCGGCATTATCAAACCGGAGCGTACGTGTCCCGCCGTAGGCGACAGCTACATCTCGCTCGCGGAGGGGCGCGGTTCCTTCACTCCCAGTCACATGTGTTCCCGGCCCCGGCCCCGGCCGCCAGTGTGGCCGCGCGCGGCGGCGCGCCCCGGTGCAGACGCCCTGACGTGACGCCACCCGTGAGCTGGCGTCTTCGCGAAGTGCGGCGGACCTGCCGTGCACCGTGGAAGCGTCACCGCTTCATAGCTCCGCCCTCTGCCCGCGCGTCTCCCTGCCACAACAGCGTGTTCGTCTCGCTGCTTTGCAGCAGTTACAGTGTTCGCAGTTATTTTTTTAGCAGTAGTTATAGTGTTTTCAGCAGCAGATACAGTGTTCGCAGTTATTTTTCTGCAGCCGCAGCTGCAGCGAAACGAACAGGCCGAAGATTTTTCAAGTAAGTGGTGGTAGAGCCGGGAAACGAATGAAGAAAAGATCTCGAGCGCGGCGAGGTGGTGCCCGCTGCGCAAGTGTCCGTCGCGTGATGGCTAGGTGCGCGCGCATTTTTTTTATTTATTCAAGTGGTGATCCTTGCCGAGGAGACCTGCAGCTGCAGGTCAAGAGACTGGAGTATGCTAGCGATCGCGCCGAAAATGTCAGCCTACTTCGTGCCGGCGGGGCGTGGGTCGGGTTTCAGCAGCAGCGCGGCTGTTGAGTTGGGTGAAGGGGCAGGGCACACGCCTCAAACAGAAACCGTAAGTGGCAACACGACGATTCCATTTTGGTGCTCCTTGGGCAACATGATCCGCAGTAGTAAGTGGCAAATGACATCGCCACAAGTTGCAGAAGATTGAATATGTCTCTACTTACGAAAGTTCCATGCAGACCTATAGACACCAGACTTTCCAGTGTCATCGCTTGACGAGTCGCGATTAGTCCGGTCAAATGACTGAAACAACTGCATCCTGTTTCGTTTCTATAGCAACGATACTTCTCTTTCCATCGTTGCCAAGAGATCCTGAAGCTTCTTTGATGCCGACGTCTGACACGGAAGAGGGCAAAATGTGAAATGGTTAAGTGAATGAGAAAAAAAGTGGTTCGGTCCTTGTTGGACTCAAAATTTCTTTCTCCAGCGGCTAAGCTTTTTTGCTAGTACACCGAAATAAGCACCGTCACATCGCGTTCCATTTCTCGTAACTAAAGCGTAACAGTACTTCCTATCTTGCAAGCAGTTTTGGTTTTTTGCAGTTCCATGATAAACGACACAATATCTCGCCAAGTAAGGAAAAAGGTAGAAAGGTCACTTGGAAAAGCAGCATTCTCATTTGCTGATACGCGGGAAATGCAGCATAAAACACACGTATCTTCTCCTCTTGCGTACTCCATTTGTTATGTTGCGAGGTCGCAGATAGTTTGGTTCAGCAGAACACCTATTCCCATATTTCTCCTAGGGGATGTTTATTGTATGGGGTTTAAAATTTAGAGGGAAGAATTTTGTCATTTAAGAGTATTAAATAAAGTTTAATTACAAAACTAACTGCAGAATCCCTGTTCTAAATCGCGAGACGAATCTAATGAGGGTAGGTAAGCCGTGATTAGACGCTGGTTACTGTAGCATTAATATAGCATCACTGTAACAAAATATAGATTAATTAAGCTCGTTAGATTCATCTCGTAAAGATGTACCTATCTGTAAAAAAAATTTGTCATTAAATTTTATTTAGTACTCTTAAATAATAAAATTCTTTTTGATGTGACAGGTATAAATGCTAAATGGTAAAACAACGAACACCCTCCAAGATGTGACAAAAGCAATGGTGTGAGCCGAAAGATATCTGAGACGATATCTCCCATCGGCCATCGCTGCACGCGCTCCTTTTTTTTCTCCTCTTGTACAGACATGCAAGGTGAGCACATGCGTCAGATACTTTGGTAATCCAGTTCAGGAATCAGTTTATGCTCAAGAATTATGATTTCTGTTAGCTCTGATGATAGAGGACAGTTTCATGTTTGCTTTCCGAACGGTCCAATCTCACCGAGGTCCATCGCGCGCTATTTGGCATAGAAATCAGTCCAGAAAAGCAGCCACATTGGTACAGGCTTGATTTGAGCTAAACTTGGCTTTTGTTATGAATAGAATATCCTACAGTTCAAAAGATGTTCTAGGGTGCGTTCGTTGCATTAGACTTTAGACTTTAGAACTATCACATCAAAGAGAATCTTATTATTTAAAAGTATTAAATAAAATTTAATGACAAAACCTTTTTACAGGTATGTAAATCTTTACGAGACGAATCTAACGAGCCTAATTAATCTATGTTTTGGTACAACGATGCTACAGTAATGCTACAGTAATCATCATCTAATCATGACTTAATTACCCTCATTAGATTCGTCTCGCGAATTAGACCAGGGTTCTGTAATTAGTTTTATAATTAAACTTTATTTAATATAGCTTATCTAGAATTTAAACCCCTCTAAAGTTTAGACCCCATGCAACGAACGCCCCGCTAGAGGTGCATGTAAATGGGTTGTTGTCTTCAACCTGTAATCATCACATGAATAATTTATAACTCATATAAAATAGTATTCAAGGGAAAGTAAAAAGGAACATACGGTGCCACATAAATTTTATTGAGACTTCATATAGGTGCTAATTTACGAGATATATCTAATGAGCCTAATTAATTTATGTTTTAGTATAGTGATATGCTACAGTATACACCGGCTAATCACGGCGTAATTATCTTTATTAGATTCAACTCGCGAATTAGCCAAAAAATTATGTAATTAGTTTTATAATTTGATTTTATTTAATACTACTAAATAATAAGATTCTTTTTCATATGACATGACTAAAGTTTAGCCTTTAGAAAACGAACACCTGAGTGCAGCTCGCATTGTTTAGGCCCGATCAATGATAGCTATAGATCATGTTCAGTGTTCATTGAGACTTTCCCTCTTTGGCGGCTCCTTACCGTTAAAACCACTCTACCACAACCTTCACCCCAACCCACTAGAATCCCAAACATCGAAGCGACAGTCCTAAACACCAGGATCCATCTAGGAGTACCTAGCAACTCAATGTTCGAGCGTTGCATGGGCAAGTGTATGAAATACGCGGAAGAAACGATTGCTTGACATTGTGGTTTCATTTTAGACTCTCAACCGCGCCTCATTCAACGTCAACCAACAAAGCTGCAAAGATGAAATTGATTTTCCTACAATTTTCCTACAATGTTGGTTTTCAGATTGTATAGCCAACAGGGACCGGGGATCCGGTACCAATCGAAGTCACCACTAATTTCGTGTTCGGGGGCACGTAGGGTGTTCGTTTTTAGGGGTCTAAATTTTAGAGGGTCACAGCAAAGAGAATTTTGTTATTTAGAAGTATTAAAGAAAGTTTAATTACAAAATTAATCGCAGAATCCGGGTCTAATTCGCGAGACGAATCTAATGAGGGTAATTAAGCTATGATTAGATGATGGTTACTGTAGCATCACTGTAACAAAACATAGATTAATTAGGCTCATTAGATTCGTCTCGAAATAAACATTTATCTGTCAAAAAAATTTTATTATTAAATTTTATTTAATGCTCCTAAATAATAAGATTTTTTTTTATTTTAGAGGTGTAAAATAGGGGTGGAAACGAACTACCATCGCCACACGTTGCGCAACGGATAAATCGCACCATGGTCCCACGCGTCATATCCCCGCGCGGGCCCGCGGGCCACAAGTAAAAAAAGCGGGAAACGTCGGGCGGGGCCCGTCGGAAACATGTGGCCAGGTGATTTCGCCCGTTTTGTAGCAGCGCCTTCCCACCTGCGCGCAGCGCCGAGCGCAGCTCGTGGCCAGGAGGCGCTCCACTTGTTGCTGGGACCGTCTACTTGCGCCTTCTAGAGGCTCGCCGCACCGCCGCGTGTCCGGCCGTCGCGGTCGCGCCCCGCCGATGCCCGGCTGGTGGCGCCTGACGTCTCGCAAAAGCGCATTCGAAAGTCCACCAGACTTCATTATCCGCTCCCGCAGCACTTTTTATCCGTCCACACACACACAGTCGGAGAGAGACAGAGAGGCCTCCCTCGCTCCTGTCGCTCCAAATTTAGAGGCTGAGGATATTTCCCCGATCTTTTGGCCCTGATTTTTCTCTCTCATTTCTTTTCGTATTGCGACGTTTTTGTTCGGTCTCTAATCTAATTTCGAAAAGGAGAAAAACTGAAGCACCCGGTCAGCTGCTACGAGCACATAGCTCTCTTCTTCTTCAGTGGTCGGGTCGGGTAGTATGTTTGAAGAGACCGTGTTGTCCAAGTGTCTGCTGATGTTTCATGAAACGGGCAAACAGGTATCTCGCCGCACGGCTGGATCGCCGAGCCAGATGATCAGACGCAAGACACAATCGGATGGGGTCCAGCCGTGAATGTATCCCTACATTCCAGACTTCCAGGGCACCTTCCACAAGCGGCTAGAGTTCAAGGTTGCTGTTGCCACGCCGCCGAGTACACCACACGTGACAGCGACAGAACCGGAGGAGCAGCCACAGCCACGAGAACGGGCGGCCTCCCGAATCCTCCAATTCTCCCTCCCCAACCCACGGGTAAAGAAAAATAAAGCCGAGAAAAATTCAGCCAGGAGAAGGAGAAAGTGGAAAATCCCGTCCGACGTGGCACACTTGTCCGTGCTCTTTTTCTCCGTCGCCTCGACACCTCTCCCTCCCCCCCCTCTTCTTCATCAGTGCAACCGGGCCTACGTACCGTTGGCTTCTTTGCCTCTCCTGAGTCTCCCTCCTCCTCGTCCTCCATTCCCTTCCCTCTGCGTCCTCATCAGCAAAAGAGTCTGCACGAGGTCGCGGCTTGCGATATTTGTCACAGGGTGGCCTGCTTGCTTGCGATATTGGAGGTCGATTGGTCCCGACAAGTTCGGCTTCGCGAGCCGGAAGGTAATTCTTTGATCGTTCTGTCTTGTTCTCTTGGTGGCACAGGCAGTGGGAGGGATTAACTTGAGGCACTTGGATTGAACGATGTTCATGGGACCTGACATGTTGTTTCTTCCCCATTTTCCGTTTTTCGCAGGGAAAAAATGATGGCAACCGAAGAGAACGCCGTTGGCGATCGCGCGGGCGGTGAAAGCGCTGTGGATCATGGCGACAATCCTCCCGGTGTGCCGGCGGCATGGATTTGTCAGGGGACGAGCACTTACCCAAGGTACGACAGCGAGTCACGAAATTGCCGTTCCTCCGCCGCGTAATCTGCGCTGTCTGCTTGTTCTGAATTTCTCGCTTCCACGTTTGCCCGACCAGGCGCGGAAGCCGTACACGATCACGAAGCAGCGGGAGAAGTGGACGGAGGACGAGCACAAGCGCTTCTTGGAGGCGCTGCAGTTGCACGGCCGCGCCTGGCGCCGCATACAAGGTACGTGTCTGTCTCTGGGCGAGCAAAGCGCGGTTCTTGATGAAGAAATCAGTTCTCATTTCGTTCTCTGTTCGTGCGTGCAGAGCACATCGGCACCAAGACCGCGGTGCAAATCCGGAGCCACGCGCAGAAGTTCTTCACCAAGGTCGTGTAACCGTACATACAACTTTCTCCCCAAATTCTCTGAATCTCTGCCATGAAAAAAATAAACCGAAGGGGGTTGTGTTACTTGACTCACTGCCAAAGTAAGTCACTCCCCAATCGATCATGGTAGTAGAGCAGACGAGCTCTCGCTTCGCCGTGCACGGCGCTTACACACACACAACGCCTCCTGACGCTCTTCATGCTCTGCTCTGCAGGTTGTCAGAGGATCGTCGGGGAGCAACAGCAGCGGCGGCTCGACCGCGGCGCCGGCGATCCAGATCCCTCCGCCGCGGCCCAAGAGGAAGCCGGCCCACCCGTACCCGCGCAAGGTGGACGCCGCGGCCCGGAAGCACGCGCCGGCGCTGAAGCAGCTGGAGAAGCCGCCGGCCCTGCGGATGCAGTCCCTGCGCGAGCAGGACGACGGGTCGCCGACGTCCGTGCTGACCGCGGCGCAGACGGTGTTGCGCGCTGACGCGATGGAGTTCTCGAACTCTTCGAGCGGCGGCGGCGGCAGGTCAGTCGCCGGTTCAGATGAACACGGCAACGCGGGGAGCGGTTCATCGGTGGACAGAGAGGACGGTTGCCTATCGCCAAGCACAGCGGCCGTTGAGTTGGCTATGAGAGCGCCGAATACCAAGGTATATTCTCGTTTTTTTTTCCTTCTTTTATGCAGTTAGGCAGCATGCATCATATGGATTGTGAAGTCATGTCTGTAAAGCATATGTTCTTTCAATTTGGTGACAAACAAGACATCCTGTTCAGGTAGCAATACGATTTCAGTTACAAAAGAAAAAAAAAATAGAGAGAAAAGATAGCACTGTCAACTCTTTCAGAGGAGATGACAACAAAAAAACCTCTTTCAGAAGAGAAAAGACTACAACACATCGCAAGATTCTGACGCCACTAACAGTTTTGATAATACATATTTTGATATGTCTGGATCATAGTTTTATGATTGTGACACCATGTTCCTGTTAAGTTTCATCTTGTCTGTAACAACGGTGTGGTGTATTTAACCTGATTACCACTTTCAATTTTAACTTGAATTTCAGGCCTTCGGTGATGCAAAAGATTGCACCGGGTCAGAAGCTCCAGGCTTTAAGCTGTTTGGGAAGAAAGTCGCGGTGAAGGATTCCCATCAGCAGCTTCAGAACGGCAGAGACCTGAAAATGGATGCTTCACCTGCGAGTGTTACCCAGGCAACCAGAAACGCAGTTCCTTTTGCAGCCACAAACTCCGGGAACTCATGGTCGAGCAACATGCAGCAGCTCATGTACCTCGTTCCCCACCCGGACGGTTTCACCGCGCAATCCGTCGTGCCATGGCTGGGCTACAACGGGAGCGTGCCTTGCTCCCTGTTCTACCCGCAGACGGTGGGTTCGAACCAGCAGCGCCATCAACCTTCAGAGTCTCCTCCTGATCAGAGAGAAGGATCACTGACCGGCTCGAACACGGGCTCCAGCGCCGCGCCGGCGTCAGCAGCTAGGAATTCAGACGCTGCGGAGTCGCATGCCGGGCAAGGAAACGGCAGTGAGAGCGGTAAGGCGCCTACTGGTCGCCGGCTATCGAAGTGCCTGAGCTCGGCTTCCACGAACGGAAGAGGATTCGTGCCTTACAAGAGATGCGCAGCCGAGAGCGAGGCACCGCGGCTGGTGGCAGCCGGAGAGGAGGCGGACGGCGAGCTGACGAGGCTGTGCTTGTGACAACAGAAGCCTCACTTACTATATATGTTTCGGATGTTTTATTGGTTTTGCTCCGGTTTCTTGAGCTCTGCGTGCATGCTGCCGTCTCGGCCACCACCCGCAAATTGCTCCAGGAAGATGACTGATGTCTGCCGCCCATTTCTCTGAATCAAGTCGAATCGACATGAGCGTACTAGAAATGGAGGAGCAAAAGCAGACCTGGTTCTTACTCACTCCCAAGTATATAAGCGTATAGCTGCTACAAATTGCAATATCCCTCTTTTGTTCACTGCGTGATCATGTATTTTTGCCTCCCAACTTGAGAGAATCAGGGGTCAGTTGTTGCCTGCACCAACCTGTATCTCTCAGAGGGTTCTACTTGTTTATAGTCTAACCACATGTAAAACAAGGCTTGTACTATCTCAACGAAATGTAAGTGGGCTGAAGACGAACAAAATGTTGAAAGCTCTGTTCCTCTGAAGCTGTGAATGGTCCATTGCCTTGCCAGTGTTCACATTGTCCAGTGCGATGCCGCAATGCCCAGATCTAACTTTTGTTTCACCTTGTCGTCAATTTGAACGGCCTCCTGTGCCTATGCTCGTTCGAGAAAATCCGGCGACCGCATTCGCTGCCGATTCCCCTCGGCGCCGGACGCGGAGATTTGCCATGATCTCGTCGATGCCGTCCAGCGAGGGGATGGAATGGAGCAAGGGTCCCGGCTATGGCGTCAATGGCGCGCGCTGGAATCCGCTGTGCTGCACAACGCCTGGAGCGCTTGTTGGGGACGTCGAGGGCGGCCGCCGCCGCAGAATCGCCTCGCACGGAAGGGCGCCGCCATGGCCATGCGAAATTGTCGTCGCCGCCGTCTGGGTGGACCTCATCCAAATCGCAATCTGGGCCGCAACTCTCTGATCCAACGGTACAGTTCTGTCTGCAAATTTTACACAGAACCCCCTATTTTTTGATCGCGATCGAATATTTTTTGTAAAACCCCTGAATGGATCGCGATTAATAGTCGTGATTCAAATTTTTTCATATAAACCCTCAAAATGAATCGCGATTAATAGTTATGAATCCATATTTTTTCATATAACCTCAAAATAGATCGCGATTAATAGTCACGATCTAATTTATGTCGGATAACCCCCTATTATTTACATAAAATCCCCTCCGATCCTCCGCCGGTGGCTCTCCTTTCCTGTCCGGCGACGGCGGCGGCTGCTTCGTCGCGGCGAATGGACTTTTCTCTTCCCCCATATCCCCCTCGCACTCCAGCCTCCTCACCTTCCCCTCCGGCCTCCTATGGTCGTCCCCACCTGTTCCGTCTCCCATCGCCGCTGAGGCCCTCCTCCCCAGCTCTCCCCTTCTCCAAGGTGGAATGGGGGGCGACGACCGCACGAGCACCCGTTGCAGATTAACCATCTTCTATCTCACAGGTGAAGATGCGATCATGCGAGAACCACTGCAATTAGCCGTCCTTTGCGGTTATATTTAGTATTGACTAAAGAGCAGAATTGTAGTATTGCAGCATCGTCGCAGTTGGGCTGCAGGGGGCGGGAGTCGGAGGCGGCGGCGGCGCTTGAGGAAGTGCGCTCGGAGGCGAGGAGCGTCATCGGCCGCGGCCCCGCGGAAGGACAGCACGCGTGACTGGTGAGGAGTGCTAGGGCGGCAACGGAGTAGCCGTTCAGGTACCTCTTCGCCCTGCCTTGTTTGGTAATCTCTTGTTTGATTCTGAATTAGGAGAGTTAGGTACGGAATGCCGATCCGTGCTACATGTTTAATCTGATCCGAATAATCGCCAAAATTTGAATAAGCTCCTGTTCCATTGAACCCAAATCCCAATTGATTGAACTGAATGTATTGAGGTGAAGTAAACTCATGGACCTACCTCTAACTTCTATCTATGAAGCAAATTATAGTTTCTGCACTCACTTGCTCCCAGATCGCTTCTACCTCATCTATCCTACGTCTCTGCTGAACAGTATCATCTTGAACTTTTGAAAGTGTACACTACCTAGTAACATACTAACATTGTGTGCAACTTGCAAGGAACTAGTTACTTATGTACAGTTTTCTATTGGAGATTATGCTGCCAGATGCTCCATGAAGTTGTACTTTGCAAATAATCTGCTCTCATTCTCTTCCCACCATTTCTGTGCCTCCTTCTCGCCAAAATGCTTCCTACTGCAAGATTGATTATGAGCAAGTTATTGCAAAATTTTACAATGCTAAACCATGCATGATGCCGTGATGAAACAAATGTAACGAGGCATGTAACGGCTTCAATATCCTCACCTGAACCTGATACGCTTGATGCCCTTCTTACCACTTGGGGATGTAACAACTGTAATGTACACCCCACGCTCGACCTGCTCAACCACACCATTAGAGTCATTAGGGGCACTAATGGTATCTGTTCCTCTGTCATAATCACTGCTGCCATTAAGCGTTTGTCTGCAGTTTTGATGCACAACCGATTCATCCGCAACAGAAGCATCTGAATTTGGTTCTGATTGCATGTCCATTTTTCCTTCATTATTTTGATTTCTTGTGACGGTTATATGTGGAAATTTGCCAGTGACAAGAGCTTTATCAGGTGGATCTGGTAATTCTGCTTTTACTGGTTTAGTGTTGATGCAGCTAGGTTTGATTCTGAAATCTTCTAGCTCATGACCGTCTGATAATTTCTTTGACAATGTGTTCCTCTGCAAAATTTGCCACAGATAGTTTAGCTTACGTTAGACAAAAGAAAAAGTTCTAAATACTTTGATACTTGCGATTTGTCAGACTCGTACCTGATTCGTTAATACCCTTATAATTTCTTGAGCAGCTTTGCACTTCGTAGCCTCATCCCTGACAGTTAACCAGGTTTCCTCAACTTTTCGTTTATACAACTGAACCTGCAGGCTCCTATGACGGCATTCTTCTGCTAGAGTGACTACCTGCTTAGATAAGAATGATCACCATATTCGTATCAGCAAAACTAACGTTTTTAATATATAATAGAAACAGGACAATTACTTGGTCCTCACATATGATTGTTTAACAGCAGGCTCTATAAAAACATGTTACATAAACTACCTGTGTTCGAAGCTGTTTCACCTCTTCCAACAGTAAATGTTCCATCAATTCTAGTTCTTCTCTCCGATCATTACTAACTTGTGGCAAAGAGGAAGCAACCTTTGGTAACACTGGCTCATTCATTCTCTCTACACGAGAAACATTCACTGTCTGTTTCTCTGATGTCAACCAATATGGAATCCTGTCCCATGCACATTTGAACTGATCTGGACAGTCTACCTGCCCCCATCTCTGTCTTCTCACTTGATCTGGATTGGTCAGTTCCTTATTTCTCTGAGTGGGACTTTGTGCCAAGGCCATTTTCTCCATGATGAAATTTGCTTCCTTAAATATGCGTGGTAGCTTTGGTGTATATGTTCTGATCTCTGTTGGAGATGTTTCTTCTTTTAGGATCGTTGGCCCCGAACTCACTTTGCTGTGCTCTGCATTTTTATTCAGTTCACTGAAACAAGCATCGCAAACACGATACCTTTTGCTCTTATCTGGTCCAAGAGCTGCACTTGTAACCTTGTTGCTGCTGCAGGAATTGCAGAACATGGAACCACAGTTGTTACAAGTGTGCTTCTTCCTCGTAAGCCCAAATGCCGACCGGCAATTACTGCATACTGGCTGGTCTTTGCTCGAGATTGGCTTGTGTAAACAAATTGCTACTGTGATATTGGAACAGCAGGCTATACTGTCCACCTGTTTATCTTCCAGTGCCTCTACTAGAGTTGGGGAACTCTTGTCAACATAATCACCTAAACCGAGTTGCCCTTCCGTGCCTTTGCCCCATGTAAACACTTTCCCGCTCATTGTCAAGACTGCGACGTGGGAGGTTCCGCATGATATCTCTTTGACAAACTCAGTCTTAAGTGGTCCTTCAACCATACAAATAGATGTTTCCTTGGACTGAGGGTTGCCTAATTGTCCATGCTCCTTGCTTCCAATGGTAAAAACAACACCTGTTATAGTAAGTGCAACTGTTAGTGACGTGCCGCAGGAAACCTGAGAAAAATCACTGTCAATGAGCGACTCGACACAAGCCGGTACAAGCTTCGCCTTTTTGTCAGTATGGCCTAGCTTCCATCTATCTGCATCACCCCATGTGAACAGCTTCCCACCAGGAGCATAGTTTTTGGCAGTGCCTAATGTTTCCACAATGGCAGCTGTGTGCCATGGTCCACATGCGACACACTTGGCCCTTAACCCTCTCAAGGACTCCACTTCTTTGGGTTGAGCAATACTTTTTGTGTCACCATGTCCAAGAGCACCAAAGGTTCCATCTCCATAAGTGAACAGGTGACCAGATGAGCATATGATAGCTGTGTGCCATTGACCACATGCAATCTTCGACACAGAGATGCCATCAGAAAGGCCAATCAGTTTGTGCGGGAACCACTGGCTTTTCAGACGCTTATTGTTCCACAACCCTAGGCTATGAGTTCCTTCACCCCATTCATATAGCTCCCCTGAGATTGACACAGCACAAGTGTGCTTTGCTCCAAATGCAATAGCCTTCACAGGAGTTGATGCAAGAGACTCAATGATTTTAGGATGAGAGATACTGTCACTTGTTTTGTGTCCCAATCTTCCCCCGTTTTCCACACCCCAGGAGAATACCTGGCCTTGCCTAGTAACTATTGCTGCATGTTTCTCTCCACATGAAATGCTCTGCACATCAAGCATCTGTGCCAATTTCAATAACCTCGGAAGTGAAATATTGCCTCTTGATACATGGCCATGATCTAGCATAGTACCCAGAACATCACCCCAAACAAAGATGTCCTTAGAGTCTGTTTCTGCATCTCCTTCAGATGGTTTGAGTTTAGGCATTTGTGTAGTTATTTGGTCCTTATTCTTTTCAACAACCTTTATGTCCCTGAAATTGTATCTTACTCGATTTACCCCGTGGGGACTAATCTTTTCCAAGTAGGAATCTACTTCAGGCCATGCTTTCTGTCTTGGAGAAAAGAATGAATCTGAGAAATCCAGATTTCCCCGCACGAACCTGTTCTGAATCAACCTTGGACTGCCATACAGTGAGTGTACCTTCATGGATAAATTGGAGACATTATCATTTGAACTAAACAAGTAAAAATAGATGCAATAATATTTGGCAGTTGGGATGGTTATTTACAGCCAATCAGCAACCATAGTACCATACTCACGTATAGTTACTTGCAATATATATGAACAATGTTGCTCCTCAAATATATGCAGTAAAATGGCTCATCGAGCATCTTAGTTTGAATTTCCAGTAGTCGTTATAACATTATATTATTTTTGGAGGGGAAATATTTAAATGATAGGTTTCCATCATAGCCTAACAGGTTTTCCATATCAATAATCTTACCAAAACCTAATACGCGCATCATCATAAATGTCTCTTTCTCAAACATGGACTTCGGAACATTCTACTTAGTGTGATATGAGAAATCATCATCATGTTCAGGAATTTTCAGAATGAACCTTTGTGAAAGCTCTTGAATCATGCACAGTGAAGAGCCTATTCCTTTGTTGAATATAGCTAGGAGGGCTATTTGTGCAACTGTGTATCCGGCGGCCGTTTATCTGACGGTTGCTTGTTGAGTCAACCAGAAGTAACGGGGTGTACGGAGCTGATGTTAGGGCTGTCAGACCCACATACCAACATTCAGCTTGATCTCTATCTTTACAGACCTGGGTAAATATGATTGAGAAAAACAAAAGGTCATACAAGTTAAACATAAGGCATAGAGTGACCACAAAACTATCGATAATATGGCCTACTGAGGAAATACCAAGTCAAGTGAGGCTTCACCGTTCTTGTATATGAGTGACAAGGATTGAGATTCCTTCTCTGGCCAATGCAGACGCAAAAGTTTTGCCTGCAAAATACATTAAATTCTCAGAAATTGTGTCCTCCGACCCTAATCCCTAATGCCGTACTACTAAGGAATAACGATTGGGGGGGGGGGGGGGGGGGGGGGGTGGGGTTGGAGAAATCACATACTGTCTTCTGTCCAATAACTACACTTGACACAGAACTTAAGCTCAAACGTTTTTCCCTCTCTTTGGAGTACCATATCAGTGCTTTCTCGTCCTGCAAAACGAAAATAATCAAATACATTTCGGTGATTTAGAGGGCCAAAAGCCCATGTAAGTATATATAAGTTGGAATACAGAAAGTTTCAGTTTATTTTGTTGCACTTAAGCAAGAACCATAGACCTGATACAACATAGTTGACCATGCAGGCACCAAACATAAGGATGTTTGAGAGGGCAAAGTCATGTCAGAGGAGACCTATTTGTGTTACTTTCTGGAGATCTTAAGAGTGTGCTAAGGGTTAGTTCGAAGGACAGGGAAGGGGTGCCAAAATTTATGCGGGAACACTAATACGATTTTTTTATATTTAGCCTTCAGGTTCTGTTGGGCTATGGCATGCTTATATTGTTCGAAAATCATGAAACACTTATCTATGTACAAAAATCATTCTAACTGCTCCAAAATCATCTACAGAACTGTGACTTTTTTTTTTGTCAACAGTAACTAAATAAGGATAGCTGTGAAAGGAGGTCAGATCAGGACCACGCAGCGTGATGAAATATATGTGGAGAATCGAGCAGAATACATCAGAGGCCATTGCTAAATACAGAGATGGTTGAAAAAACTGAAAGTGGATGGACCATTTCGTGTACCTTAATCTACCATGGTATGAATTTCCCAAAGGCTTTTTTTTCCTGCTTGTTTGATCCACCTCTCACTGTTCTAGTCTTGCTTTGGTCAAATTTAGGCTCGCCATTTTCTTATATTAAATTATTAATAAAAATTTCCTAGCTCTGCGAGGTAGTCTATTTGAAGAAAGAAGATGTATCAAAAAAATATTTATGATTCTAAGGACAGTATTTCGTGTTAAAAGTTATGAAAGATCGAGGTTGGCCCGATTGAAACCATCTCCTTAGGCAGTTGGTACTGAATATTCGGATTCTGCAGATGTCACTAATGCTTATAGGTCTTAAGTCAACCAAAATATTAACAGCTACTCACATAAGACACGTTACATCCAAGGTTGTATGCTTGCATGGTATTTGTTTCTGAAGAAAATTGACGAACATGTTAATATATATGTAAGCTTCGAGCATTCTTCACAGCATAATTATAGAGCCAAAACTACTACTCACATAAGATAGCCTGATGGTGCAGAATTTCGGTTTCCCTCTCTTTCCACATTTCAGGATATGTGCACCCTTCTTGAGAGCAACAATGGCCTGTACGAAGGAACCAAGCTGTCAGACCAACACTGGTATGTTTGTCCTTGTAAGATGCGTTTTCACCCTGATATTGTCTAAGTGAAACCAACACGGTGCAGACAAAAGATATCGACACGATAACAATAAATTTTGATTATACATAATTTGGACACGCACGGAAGGAAATGTAATGTGCAGTTTCAACATTTCTTATATTAACAAAAAAGAAATCATGTGTATTTCTTCTCAGAATAAGGAGAATCACGTGCATCATGCTGTCTAATGGATATGTTTTTCCCAAAGAAATGCAGGGTGTTTATTGGCTCCCAACCAAAAGAGATTTGCAGGCCAAGAAGAACAGATCCTTCATGTTGAATGGGATGCAGTGATGAAACTACAAGCAGCGAAAGAAGAATCATAGTAGCATGAAATCTGCTGGGAACCTCTTCTTACACGTGGATATGCTCTAGAGGCTGCAATGCTCAGGAAGAAGGGCGATAGAAACAGCTGCGTACCTCGTCAACTCCTCTAGTCGCAGAGCTCCTCCCTTCAAAGTCCCCAGCCATTTCAGCCAGAAAAGCTTAAGCAGACGGAAAGGACGACAACACCCTGAGTCAAGTTCAAGTCTCGTCGCTCCACAACGGGAGAGAGAGCAAAAGATGGGAGTGAATTGACGGAAAGAAAGAGACGCAAGGAAAGAATGAAAGCGAGCAGAGAAAGAAGAGGGGCAAGAGTGCTTTGAGGATGGAGGACGGTGACTGTGGCAAGCTGCGCAATTTTAACTGTGTGTTTAAAGAGGAGAGAGGAGCACTCGATGCTGCGGCGCTCAGCCACTGATGGTGTTGGGTGCTTTGTTCGACACACATGCAAGCAGCAACAGACGCTGGCGCTCTTTGAGAAGTGAGAAAGAAACGCTTCCAGGTACCCTCTCACCGGGCCGTGCCAGAGGCACAGAACTACAAAGGTAATCCGCTTCCTCACGCTCCTCTCCGTTGTAGCAGTACTATGTTCTTTTGGCTAGTAGTGATACGCCGTTGAAGCATCTCTCCGAGATCTGTACTCAGTACTCTTCCTAACGCCATGACCTTTAGCTCTTCTTATTGCTGTTGCTGTGGGTGCTTCTGAAATCTTGGATTTCATCTCAAATCCCAGGATTTGTCACAGTTGCATGCATACAAATCCATTAAAAGAACTGGACCCCGCAGTGTTTTTCCCAAGCATCTGACAGTACTCTAGCACGGCACCCTTACTTAGCAGAAGATCCCGCAGGAGTGCGTGATCTAATCTCCTGTTACTCTCAACATTTTCTCTGAACACATTAACCCCAGCATTCAATCAGACTAGCAGCTGTGCAAGTGCGAAATCATGCATCCAACCTACCTAGTCCTGTCTAGGCTGATTATGCTTGTCCTTCCGTGGTCCAGCAACGTGAAACCTGCACGTAAAACCGGCATGGCTCTTGACATTTGTTTGCAAGTTATAGTAATCTGAAGATGCAATCTTTGCAGGCTATGGCTTAGGATTGTGCTTCTGGGGCGGACAAGAAGGGTCACTTTGGATCCCTTGCTCCTCTTTGCCACTCCTTGCTGGGCAAGAATAGGAGTTTGGTAGCCCTCAGTAATCTTGCTTTGCCGGGCGAACTAGCCTGCCTTGGCAAGCTTTTCCTTGCCAGCGCAGGAGAGTAAAATCGGCTCTCCTGCACGAGCAAGGTTGGCGTGTGCTGCTGAATGCACATGGGTTAGGCTGGAATTGAAGCAAGTACGATTGGGCCCACAGATATTTGGAGCAAGGCAACAAAACCAAACAATTGAGCCTATCCTGCTTTTGACCGTCCTTGACAAGCTAGGTAAATGAGCAAGGCAAGGAGAAGGATAGCAAGGGATCCAAACTGACCCGAAGTGATGGCCCGGCGAGTGACGAGATGGGAGGAAAGCAAGGAGGCAGCACGTGCGCAGCGCAGGCACGGAGGCGGTGCTCCGACTGCTCCCTTTTAGTACTGCACAACAGTTGGTCTCTCCCTTGTCCGCAAATGATGCCGTCACGCTTTGCCGTCGTGCTCAAGGTTTGCACTACCGACGCACTCGAGAAAACCGACCGACGACGATAACCTCGGTTTGACCGATTTTCGTGGTAACCGGTCGATTTTCGACGGAAAATTCAAATTTGAAATTTCGAATTGGAAATCGACCAAACCGGTCGATTTTCACCGGTTACCGGTTTGTGTCGGTAACCGGTCGGTTTTGTCGATTTTTGACGCAGAATTGAAAATTGACAAAAAAATGGCTTAAAATGTTGAATTTTTTTGCATGATTTTTGGTGAAATATTATAAAAATAATTAGCCACACATTGAGAACATAGAATTGATAAAAGATTGCACCAATCAATCTCATACAACATACCATAATTCACACAAAGTTCAACATAAAATGTCCGATACATAGTTCTTGACGAAATTAAACATACAACATAGTTTTGAACATAATACACGTAGTTTTGTGCACATCAGCATTCAACAATGGATACATCTCAAGACCATATGACGTCGGATTGCGGATTGTTTATGGCGTTGTATTCATCAATTGACATGACTTGGATTCCTTATGTAGCCAACAAGTGTGCCCTGAACTCACTCCAACTTTGATTGTTCCAAGCATGGTTTGTTTGCCATTGTGAGAGCAACATGTTATAAAATTCAGGCTCTACCCACTCAAAGACCCATTTTTCTCGTGGTTGCTGATTCACTTCAGGAATATAGTACGAGTAATAATCATTTGAGCAATGACTACCTCCATGTCCATAGTTACTTGAGCTATCACTTGATTCAGGAAGAGAGTAATAACGGTAATCGTAAGAGTGTGAGGACTCACTCCCGTAGCCATGATGATGTTGCCTACTTGTGTCCCCCGATCCCGGCATTGTTGTCCTCTTCTCGGTAGGAGCGCCATGGTCTTCATCCTGGGTAGCATGAGTGAAGTAGGTCTCACATGCAAATGGTAGTGAATAGTTAGTAAACAATGTAGATGATGAACTGTTAAGAAAGAAACGTGCTATAACGGTACCTGTGAAGCGGATCGGAGAAGGTGGCGGCTGCGATGTGTGTACCGCGGCGGTCGTGTTGCCACCGTCATCGCCCGCAGATGGGGGACTCTTGTTACCATCCTCATCGGTGGAGGCATCGCTAGCGACCACCGATGCATCAACCCTCTTCTGCTTTTTACCTTTCCTCTTTGTTGTTGTGGTTTGGTGTTTCCTCTTGCCTATGTGTGTGTCGCCCACGGTGTCCTCGGCCCACGAAACAATGGACTCACCAATATTGATGCCTTCCAATTGTTCTGTTTCTTGTAGCACCAAAGCAGAAGGGATCGGGGTGTCACTATCAGTGGCTTCCTCATCAAGCAATGGTGGGGCATTGGACCGGCCATGCTCCATCCAATCTCGAATGGGATTACTCTCATCAAGCAATGTAAGCTCCATTAGCTTATCGAATGGATCATCTTCTGGTGGCTTGTATAGTCCAGCTTCCTTCAAACGAATGCGAAGGTTATAGTTGACATAGACCAACTTGTGAAGCTTCTGGTGCGTCAACCGGTTGCGCACCTTTGTGTGGACCAATGCAAATGTGCTTCAATTGCGCTCACATCCGCTGGACGAACAACACTGAGAGACTAGTCGCATTGCAAGCCTCTGTAGTGTCGGTGTTTCACGACCAAACATAGCCCACCATTGCGCTGTAACAAGTTAGAACATCATAAGTTAGACCATTGTCACATTACATATGAACTGACACAAGTTGGTAGGAACTATGACACACCTGGAGAAGTCTTATTGTCACATGCCATCTGCCGAGCCAAGTCCTTAGAGAAGTCACCAAGCTTTCTTCTAAAGAACTCTACTTCATTGAGTGCCGCCGCACATGTCTCAGTGTCCGCCATGAACTCGAATGCATCTCTCACATCAGCTAGGAGAGTGCCGCCCGCCGCATAAGCATAATGGGTCTTTGGGTGCAAAGCTGCAGCTGTAAAATATAGTGCACGTTAGACAATCACATGATGGTTAGTAAATAACGGAAATGTAACTGCAACAAGAAGATATGTGTTTACCTGCATTGACACAGCTCTCGTTTGCAATGTCACCCATCCTAGGGTTGATAACAGGCATGTAACGCTCGAACTCTTGTCGATCATTGTGGAAATGACTTTCAAGTTCATTGCGCATGACGTGAAACTTTAGGAGGACCTCACACAAATTTGGAGACTTGTCCTGATCTGCAAATCGAAGAAATGCATACAATGGCTCCACGGCTTTGCAAACATGTATCATGTTGTCCCACCACCCTAAACTGGAAAGGCATCCATGAGCATATCTTCCCTCAGTTGTTTTTGCATAACGGCTGTTCAAGAAGCTTGGAGATCCCACCCATGCCATGAATTTCTCTCTCCGACGCAACATACTTTCCAGGAACATATAGTTTGTGCCAAAACGAGTAGCACACCATCTAACCAACTCCCCCCCTATTGCATTCTTCATCATGTCATGCAACTGGTTGTGGTTGTATAGCCAACGAGAAATCCGACGTGCACTTTCAATGACAGCTGCATGCTCCGAAAACTCTCCAATAGACTTAAGCATCAAGTTGACTGTGTGAGCCACACATGGCTGCCATCTAATGGGGTACTTCCTACTAATCATCTTACCAGCCTTCTTGTAGTTTGCACCATTGTCGGTGATGATCTGCACAACATGTTCTGGGCCAAGTTCCTTCAACACTTTCACCATTTCCTGTTACATATGACAACAGTTATTATTTCGATGTGACAATCTGCATGAAACACAATCACAACTGATATCAAGGGAAGTACCTTATAAATGAAATCTGCATCTTGGCTTTTTCCCGTTGCATCTACTGACTTATAGAAAAACATGACACCATTCGAATATACCATGAAGTTGATAATGCTCATCTTTGTCGGACCCGTCCATGAATCACACATAAGAGTGACACCATAGTTTGGCCAATCTAGTTTGAACTTGGCAAATTGTTTCTTTATATCCTCTTCAGTTGCATCTAAATAAATGCCATTGATCTCTCGCCCCGTCGGGCTTCGGACATCTTCACCTGCAAAGCAAGAACGAGATATATAGTTATGATCATATACAATGTCACTTTCAATGATTGGACAACGATATAAAAGTGCTTACCCCAATATTGTGTCTCCTTGATAGCAGCACTGAAGTAAGGACTATCAGCCTTGTGACCAGCAATGGCTTCTAATTGCATCCATTTCGCCCAAGCCTTACCAATTGCTCTCCTTGCATTCTTCTTCTTCTGTGACGGCATCACCGAGTCAATCCTTGGTTGATAGGTCGGCTGAGATGAACCCCCTTCCCTCGTTGAGAAAGACTTTCTGAGCATCCCCATGATCCCACCACTTTTTTTGCTGTCCCCTCCCTGAGATGAACCACCACCGTGCTCGTATTGCCCTCCGTGTGCACGTGAACGCATCTCATATTCATGCTGTTGTCGAGAAGCATGCATGGCAGCTTGCAACTCATCATCCTCCTCATCAGTGCTTACATTTCCCTCTCTAGCAATTTCCTCCGCTCTCATTTTCTCCCTTTGTCGTTCCTTAGTCTTCTGCTTAGTTCTATCTATCTCACGGCGATAGTAGTCACAAACATCTTTTGGAACGAACATGCAATGCACCACATTACTTCCACGTCCTGCCAAGTGCTCCTTCAACCTTGTGGCACCACCACCCTTCCTCTCTAACTTGCAATACTTGCATAGAAATTCGGCCCCTCTAGGCTCTCCATGTTCCCAAACAATATCTTTGTCGCGATCACCCATTGTGCCTGCATCAAATTCACATTTACTTGTATCAAAATCACAATTTTGCACAACCAAGACAATTTCATCCACAATGACACAAGCAATTCACTATATCATCGACATGTCGTATTTCTTAATCCCTAGTTTGCGAGCTATACCAAAATTTGATAAACTGGAATCCTTCATTTTCAAACTATACCATCAGACATCTACGAGCTTCATTGACAACAGATACAATCATTCAAAAATCAGAAAGAAAAAAAATGCAAGCACCTCACCTCTGGGCCGCGCGGCCGCTGACGAAACCGCGCCGATAGCGTCGGTTACCGACTCCAAATCGTCGGTAACCGGACGATTTCACCGGTTACCGACGCCGCCGCCACCACGCCGGCTCGGCCCGCGGCTTGGGAGACGGCGCAGCCGACGTTTACCGAGCCGTCTCGGTCGATAACCGACGACCGGACTTCGGTTTTCCGCCGAATCGGCCGATTCCGGCTGGCCGGCGACGGTTCGACGGCGGCGACTGGCGGATCGAGTGCGGCGGCGTGCGTCGGCGTCGGGGAGTCGACGGGGGACCGAAGAGTTTGGCCGTGGGGGACCAATAATGGAGTAGGGAGTGGATAAGGTGAGTTTTTATTTATTTTTTTCATTTTTCTCGCCCAGAACACTTCGGCGATTTTTTTGCCCAATCAAATGAACGATTCTTTGAGATTGGTTTCCACTAATCTTCTCCAAATTCCTTCTAGTTTTTTTACATATTTTTTGTTTTTAAAAAATTCAAATTCGAAATTAAAAAATCGGTCGCGAAAACCGACCGGTTTTCGTCGGTTTTGAAAACCTTGGTCGTGCTACGATTTCTCTGGGACATGGCAACAAACGAACTGTAGCTGCGTCTGCGACGGCCACGGGGCCTTGATCTCTCTCTACTTGCTCCGTCTCTTTGTGCGTATATATGCCGTTTGCATGAATCTACGTCGTCCACTAATGCCATTGAGTACCTTTGCGCACGGCATCTCCATTTATTATTTGCCGGTTAATGGTACCGCAGTCGGATCGGCATGAATGTGATGTACATTACTAGTACCATCCTGCCTTGCCGCATGCATTTCCAAGGACACCATATTCTACAGTGACCTGCCATCGGGTAAGGTAAGCACAGTGCATTGAGATTAGTACTAGTACGATATATATCTTCTCATGTTGTTATGCACTGATGCCTTCTTAAATGGGAACGTATCCTATGAGAATCAGATTCGTGTGAGAACTATGAGAACTCTAATCTGAACCACATGATTTTGATCCAAGAGTGGCGCATAGAGAGAGGTGGGAGGGGGAATTTGCAAAAGTATGATTAAGTGCTTTTGCAAATCTTCCCTCCCACCTGAATTTATGGGTCCCATTGGATCAAGATCATGTACAGATTAGAGTTCTCATAGTTCTCACACGAACCTGGTTTTCATAGGATACGTCGTCTTCTTAAATACATAGAGGACTGGTTGAGCTGAAGAAAGCAGGGATACGCTTGGCCCTTCTGTGTTGACTGCCCAGGGCAGGATGCAACGCGGTGATGAAGTTGTTACAGCAAGAAAGATGTGGTATGACGGCCGTGGAGGTGAGGTGACCATGTGAGAGAGACTCAAACGGCCGTGAAAAAGGTAAGCTTGTCCGGCCTCCCAATCCTAGCATTGAGACTGATTGATTTCACCCTTGCTTTTCCCGTGCAACGTTGTGGCAGTGGCATGGAACAATGCTGGTGACAACCAGCATTACTCCTGTCGGCACGAGATGAGAGCTGGAAAATGGAAATGCTAGGCACATGGAACCATACCCATACAGGTAGGTGAAAAACGTCGAGTATCCTGATTGGACTCATTTATTATTCTACGGGTGATCTGGCCTAAATTAACAGGGATTGTTGATGCTACTTATAGGTAACTACCTTGGCCGGCCTCGCGGGTACGGAATGGTGTGGGATCCTTCTCTGCGATCTGTTCTTGTTCAGAATCTTCATTATACAAAGAGCAAGTTATCATTGACTATGCTTTGCTAATGGCCACAGCGCATTGTCATTGCGGCATTGCCCAAAAGAGGAGCATTTAGACCGACTCCAGCAAGGTGATGCAAACTCATTTTTTCATCTCAATCGACACTGTGCATCATCAAACAAGCCTCCAACACATGATGCATATGAAGAAACATTTTGCCTTGTGAGGAGAGAGGTGATGTAAAAATGAATCCCCTCTCTCCTCCAATGCATTTGTGCGGGGCGACGGACGACCGTCCAGACGGGGAAGCGGAGGCGCAAGCATCTCCACCGACGACGCCATTCCTCCTCCTCGCGTCCTGCTCATCGTCTCATCTCCTTCCATGACGCGCGCCACAGCAATCACGCAGCGTCTGGCTTGCCGCTGCCGTCGCGCATCGCCCTGCCTCCGCAACTCCGGGCGCCCCGGCTCGCCGTCCCCGCGGCGCCGCTCGCCTCCGCGCGTCCCGGCTCGTCGTTCCCGCGGTGCTACTCGCCTCCGTGCGCCTGGTTCTCCGCCTGCCACAGCGCCGCACCACGCCGGCCACGCTCGTCAACCTGCGTTGAGCTATCGAGAGAGGAATTCAACGCCGCCATGGTCTTCGGCAACCAGATTAGAGCAATGGTGAAATTAATTCCCCAATCGGGAACATGATGTTTGTGAAGCAAAATTGAAATCGAATTAGAAAGCTCCATCGATCTTGGAAGGAAAACTGACCTTGCGCTCGATCAACTCGAAGGAAATCCGACCTTGCGCTCAATCCATCTCGAAGGAAATCCCAGCTGCTCGTCCAAGCAGCAGTAGCACACGGTGAGCTCTGTTTTCCTCCAAAAATCGCTGCTCCAATCCATTTAAAATTCAATATCGTTGATTAGCCGCTGTAGAAATCGACCACACCAAGTTGTTCCACGCATCACCACAACCTTGTAAGTATCTCCGCTTGCTGGTTCATCACTTCAATCTATAGGAATCACAGCCGCGCTGTCGCCTCTTTTCTTCGACACTCCGTCCAGCCATGGCACGAACGCCCGCGCGTCGCTCTGCAGCACGGCCCGGCCAGCTGGTGGAAGGCCATGGCTATGGGTGGGCGAGGTGGACGCGCGAGGCGGCCAGCGGGTGGAAGGCCATGGCTATGCGGGAGAGGCGGGGGAGGAGGAGCAAGCGCGGGAGGCGGCGGTGCGCGGATGCGGAAGCGGAGTCGGCGGCTGCACCGGGAGCGTGTCCATCCGCAGCATGTCGCTGGCGTGGAGGCGAGCGCGCGCGGCGGCGGCGGCGCGTCGTGGGCTCGCGGGGAGGCGGCGTCAGGCAACAAGGCGAGGGGAGGAAGGAGACAAAACGTGGCTGCGGGTGGCGTTGTGGGCGACGAGATAAGAAAAATGCAAATGCTTGTTGGAGACACTGCTATTGGAACCAAATGCAAACTACTGTACATGTAATGCAAAGGTCCATTTGCATCTGAAAAGTAGCAATCCTTGTTGGAGTCAGTCTTAGGGTAACCGCAATGGCAACTAGAAAAGTACTCGTAGTCAATATAGATGGGTCCCATCCATAGATGATTTTAACTATTGATTGATTCATAATGTGTGAGCTAAAATCAGTCAACAATGAAAGAGAGGAATGTGAATGATATAATATTTTTTATTCACTATAGCCAGTCCATAAGAGCAACCACAATGTACTAAAAAAGTAGTCCATAAGGAATAAAAAAAATTATATGCATGTCTATCACATTGTGGAAGTAGTCGAGTAGTCAATAACAAGTCATCCATAAATTTATGGACTACCTATAGTGAATAAAAAAATTATTATAACTCTCTCTCCTCTCTCATGCCTTCATGCATACCAGCAAGAGAGAGATTTATGGGACCCGGTCTGTTTTTTATATCTACTATGGACTCCATTCTTTACTTCACCATTGTGCAGTTTTCACTAACTAAAGCCTACTGACAAAAGGCCCACACATATTGACCACTTGGTCCATAAACATTGCCGATGCCCTAAGTATATGGATAGCTTTTGTTATTAACTTCTTATAGACTAATTGCACAATGTATCATGCAGTCAATAGCGATTATTTTACTCCCTATTGACCACTTTACTACCACATTGTGGTTGCTCTTAGAAACAAAATGCTACCAGCGTCGAGATGAAGCCGCCAATCGCGATGAGCCGTGCCTGCATGCATGTAGGTTACTCATTGCAGCGACACAGAGATGTCCTCACACAGTGCAACAATTCGTGCGACATGAGCAAGCATTTCGCACAGGAGGATCAAAAGAGAGCCATCGATTGCTGCTGCTGCTCTCACCCTCAGCTTGCTGCCGCCTCTTTTGGGCACAGTGACATCATAAAGCGATGGAAAATAAGGCACAAGCCCCGTGCTGCATGCTCCACCATGAAAGGCTTTTGGGTAAAAAAGGCACTGTCTGTCTAAGTCTGAACCATGCGTACGTGTTTTTCTTTCATCATCATTGTTCCTTGACCCTGTTCCCCGATTAAGAGCAGATCTCGAGGGCTTGTAATCGGCTTAGTTTCTTCCTCTACTGGTTGCATCATTATGCTGGAGTACTCATCTTGGAGGTCTCAAAGTTGTGCGTGTTCAAAGTGCCCCTATGCCAATGCAGTAGTCCTTGCCGTTGCCCTACAGATAGGTTCGCACTGATTTGTAGGACCTCTCCAGCTCATGCGTCCTTCCTCGCCCAGCGGTAATAATTCAGTGTCAAAAGAAGTGAACCTGTACGAGTGAAGAGCGATAAGATTCCGAGGCTCTCCACGCTTTTGTCTGGTCATTTGTGTAATTACTGTAGCAGGGCGAGATCGAGCAAGACCGGAGAAGAGGCAAGCATGCGGTGAAGGGAGACACGGATGTTCCTGACAATTAACGAGGCGCGCTGGCGTTAGCGCGGAGGCAGTAGTGGGTCACTGGGCCTGCCCTAAGTCGGGACCCAAATAGGATAGTAGCGCTAAAAGACCGGCGTACGCATGCCCACCGTCCACGAAGGTAGGGACCCCTCACAAGCATAGGTGCATCGCGCATTTGCCCTGCATTGTGTAAAAATGCGTCCGTTAAAGTCTGAAATTAACCGCCGAAACGCTAGCAAACGTCCAGGCCGTAAACCAGTAACATTGGTGCAAAACAATCTCATCTCAAAACCTGTGTGATCTGCTGCACGTCTGTTCTTCAGACTTTCAGATTAGATGCAGCAACGATTTGAAAGTTACAGCGCATTGGCAAATGGCAAGCGAAATACCTACCTTCATGAGTGCATTTCATTTTCTAGCGCCAAGATGATTGATGTGGCCGTACTAGCATAAGTATAGCCCAGTTTATGGTTGCCAATTGCTATACAAAATCACCACATGACTTCAGATTGTTAGTCCCGCTACAGCAAACTTCAGGTTAAGATCTCTTGAAGTAGAACATGACACGATAAAAGAATGCTGCGCAAGTCTCCAGACCGGACATGTATCCCAGGCTCTCCTTTGAATAATGATTTTATTTTCATCATGTCCTGTTGCATGCCTGGGTGTTCATTTCGCGTTACCTTCACAAATCTGGGGAAGTTTCATTCATGGAACGATGGAGGAAGCTAGATTGCTAAGCATCTTTACTTTCAGATGGTTCAGCTCGAACTTTCCATCTCTCAAACTCAGTAACACTCAACATAAAGGAGCTTGCATTGCGATGACCTCCACCACCATATTCCTGTAAGCAAGATGAAACATCACATCAATAACGTAGAATCTCCATTTACGCATGACATCGAACCCTCAGAAGATAGGTTAGGTTATACAGCCTTCTAAACGCCATACCAAAAAAGAGTGCAGTACCTGAGAGATTGAAGTCGTGTCTTCTTCTTCTAAACTTCTCAGACTTATTTTCAACATCTGGTCATTATTCAACTCGGGCACTTTATATACAACAGCCCCAATACCTCTGAAAAAAGAAGAAAGAACCACATCACAATTCACACATCATGACAACATGGTGCATTGAAATTTCAAATTATATCTTAGATGGTGAACACAACGCAACACAAGAAGGAAAAAGAAGGGAATCTAGATTCATAACAATACGAGGAAAACAGAGCTTGCCTCAGATTCAAATTACGGCTCTTGCTGGCTAGCTGATTTCCTAGTTCACTTCTCAAAGTTGAAATAGCATCAGCATCGACAGCCTAGTGGAACATACAAAGGTAAATTATATTAGCAAAACAAGAAGAATATGTGACTTGGATTAAAGAGCAGTAAGAAATAGGATACTCCCTCCAGAATAGTATATACTAATCTGGAGGGAGTATTAACATATTTTATTGTTAGACAGCAAGGAAGCCCAGGACACCGTATAAAACTATATGTACATTAGCTGCTCGAAGCATGCAAGTAAAAAGGGCATGAATAAAGCAATAGGTCACTAACTGTTGCAATAAGAGAGAATATGCAGAAGCAGACTGAAAAATAATAGTCTCGGGGTTTTACAGCATTACCAGACAATTCCCAAACTGGCCACATCCTAGTGAAATTTCATATGACTTCGCCAGACAATCATCTATTAATCTTTGCTTCTCTAACAGTGTCACTTGTCCACGGGAAATGACATGGTCAGGATCCAACTCCAGCAACTGCCACAGTCAACACATGAATATAGAAAGGTATTTATATGAAGTAGAAATATTAGAAGGGGAAGATGACCCATCGTTCCAATGCTGAAATTGACTGATCTACAGGTTTTTTCTTCCTGCAACGGTACTTAAATAAAAAAGTCATCTAGTACACAAAACTTCACAACATCATTCCTAATTTTGATGGTGACAATGATCAGTTTAGCATTTTATATTGGCTAGAAAGCTCTGAGATGAACAGTTGAATGATTTTCTAATAAAACCAACAGCATGTTCCTGAATGGGATCACAGATGGTTATGATGATTAATTCAAGCAACCACTTCCTCCAGGTGCAGCTTTGAGATGAATATTTTTCCAAAATTCAGCCCCCGAAGGATTAACACGAGGGATATATGGGATAAATACAGCTACTTATATGGTATATAAACATAATTAACCGCTGCACAAAGAATCAACATCAGACGAGTGATTACCTGATCAAACAATTTACAGTTTGCGTTGACGTTGAATTCAATGTCCAAATCCTTAAGGCCACTGCTAAATGCCTTGCTATTTGGAATTTTCCACCTCCAAAGATCCCCATCTTCAATAAACTTGAATAGCTTGTGTACCATTTCAACCTTATTGTCTGGTATGTATTTGACCTCAGCTACATCTGTACCACTTCCATTACTCCGCAAGGTGCTTGCTTCTGTCAGGAGTTTGTTTCTAAAGAAATCAAATGCAATTGTGGCACCACTGCGCTGCATGTCAATCACTTTGATCACATTTTCCCCCAGTGTGGTGTTCCCACACAAAGCTTCTAAGGCAGTCTTATGATGGTCTAAGATTGTTACTCTGAAAGAGATAAAACTATAAACTCAGCAGTACTTACTCACCATTGAGCTACAGTGTACATATAATACTGAACAAACTCTATCTGCATGGAAGAAAATGAAAAAAATGCAGGACAAGCAATGCATTGTTTCTGAAGGAAAAAATAAGCTTCTAAGCACAACTACGAGATCCGCAAATTTTGTTCTGCTACTGAGCTACATTAAGAGCCCTAAATAAGATTTGTACGACTAATGCATGATGGATAGAGTAAATAACAATGGAGTTTTAAAAAAAAGCAATAGGTGCAGATTTGTACAAACCTCTCAACCTTTGGTGCTATGTCATGGACAAAACCGGGAGGACCCACAAAGTCAAGAAGATAAACCTCCTTTATTTCATCAAATGGAAGTGCATCGCTCCTACGAAGAATAGGCAGAGAAAATTACATCACAGAGCAAGGAACAACATGGAAAAAGCATCAATGCTAAAGTCGTTCTGCTAGAACAGACATCCCCCCGCAGAAGCACCAATGGAGGTACGATGGTCCATTAGGACTAGTAATTCAATCCAAATGATCCTCAATTTCACGAGATACCACTTTATCCTTGTTCTGACTATGCTGTACTTATTCAACATTACAACATTCTATCCCTAATAAAATACAGCTCAGAAGTAGAGTATCTGCAATGACAGGTATCAGGTACACGGTTCAAACATGTTTGCTGTTCAATATACACTTCTTAAACATTGCAAAGCAAACAATCTGATCCCTGTAAACTCATATGAATTGATGAACAGGAATCCTGCAGCTACAATGAGATAGTTGCAAAAGTTAATGCTCCGTTCGAATCTACTACAGCACTGATAAACTAAACACCTGAAAATCGCTCGATTCCTGCAATATTCACCAGATTCCGTTGCGTGCACATGAGCCTCAGTGTGTAGCAATTTCAGACGGAAAAAGAGGCTTACAAGACGACCTTCTAGTTCCGTATAAGGCTCACCTGATGGGGTCGTAGACGGTGTTGGGGAAGAAGCGGACGGGGAGCGCGGCCGCGGAGAAGTAGAGGTGGGCTGCGAGCGCGGCGAACGCGCCGTCCGGGCACGGGTAGTGGTAGAGCACGGCGGAGGCCTTCCGCGCGGAGCTGGCGCAGGCCATGCGAGCGGATCGATGTCGCAGGGCCAAGCGGTGCGGCCGTGCGGCGCGGGAGTGCGGGTGGCAAGACCAGAGGCGGCGGGTTTTGGGTTTGGGCGGCGGCGGTCGCGTGGGGTTTGCTATAGTGGCTCGTGCTTGAGCCGTGGTAGGCGAGCAGGTGAGTTGGTTCGCTATGACGCGGCGGTGCGCGCGGCAGCCAGAGGCAGCGGGTTTCCTGTTTCCTGGTTCTGCACGGCTGGATGAAGTACCTGATCGCTTCTCTACCCGGCCAATTATTTTTCTACTACATCAAACCATCAAATCAATCAAACCCATTTCATCAAATTCATCATTTTCATCATGTGGATTCCAAAGTACGATGGAGGTAAATGTATCTGATTCACCAAGGTTGACAAATTTTCTTGGCATTGAAATGGCCAAGTCCATCAAAGCCCACGGACTCATCTTGCACAGGAGGCCAGCCCATGCACCATTCATGGTGGACTATACCTACTCACTGGCCCATCCCAACAAAACCATCGCCACGTCACCGATCCGCTCTGTTCAGCGTTAGCGAGATCTCAACCATCCGAGGAGATCCAACGCCCAAAGACCTCGCACCCACGGATCCATCCCTCCTTGTCCGCCACCTCACCGATCCGTGGCAACCCCGCAGATCCCATCCCGCCCTCCAATTCCCATCCGACGTCTCAACACACCCGTCCAAAAAACCTTTCCCCAAAATGCTCCCGCCCAAACCCGCACCAAAATTTCGCCATCTCCCTCGTTCTCCCCCCCAAACCACCCCACGATAAAACGAGCCCCAAATCCACCGCACCAAACCATCGCGGCGAATTCGAAATCTCCCCAAACCACTCGTACCAGCGGCAGAGTCTTCTTCCTCCTCCGGCGACGATGTCTGGTCGCGGCAAGGGCGGCAAGGGGCTGGGCAAGGGCGGCGCCAAGCGCCACCGCAAGGTGCTCCGCGACAACATCCAGGGCATCACCAAGCCGGCGATCCGGAGGCTGGCCAGGAGGGGCGGCGTGAAGCGCATCTCCGGGCTCATCTACGAGGAGACCCGCGGCGTGCTCAAGATCTTCCTCGAGAACGTCATCCGCGACGCCGTCACCTACACCGAGCACGCCCGCCGCAAGACCGTCACCGCCATGGACGTCGTCTACGCGCTCAAGCGCCAGGGCCGCACCCTCTACGGGTTCGGCGGCTAAGCGCTGTCTCCTACCTCGTTCGCTTCTGCCATTGCTGCTGCCGGGTGCTACTGCTGCTTGTTCTTAGTTTCATGTGACGTGCTTCTCTGATGGCCGTGTAGAGATGTCAGATCCGTAGTTCTCTTCTTTGTTCCATGTTAGGTGGTGGATGTGATGTGGTAGTCATGACGAGTTCAATTCCTGATTGTATCTCTGTTGTTTCTTCCACAGAAATGAAATGTTAAATTCGGTCCCAGTGAATCTCATGGCACCCTATACTGCTTTTTCGGAATGATTTCTATCAATGTGGTTAGAATTTGGCAGATCTGGTTGTGCTTGTGCAATCTTGTCGATGTTTGATTTGGATATTGAGATGACTCTGAATTGTGACGAATTATTTTGGCTAATATAAATGGGTGATTTGTGATTTGACTTGTAACCAGGTGTGGGGAATTTTCATTACCTTGATGTTTGCTTTTTTTTTGAGACCTTACCTTGATGTTTGCTGATATAAGGCAGTAAAGCGTAGAAGAATTTGAATCAGTAAGTTTTGATGATTAGGCGGCGTTATCATTATTCATGACGCATTGACGCTGGGGAGTGATGTACACAGCTGTGTGACTGCTTCATTATCGCGAATTCCACTGGGCTTTCCATTCTAGGACTTTATGGTTTGTAGCCCAGTCCAAGTTGTCCAAAGACTCCAAACAAAATACGGCCCACTAGAAAGAACAGGCCGAGCCCTTGGTGCCGGGCCGCCCGCCCGAATTCGGATTTTTGTTGGCACGACAATAAGAAATCGATCAAATTTTATTGTCCTTTATTTTGTGTCATACAGCATGCGGTGGCTTAAAAACCACATAATAGTCGGTGGCGACATTTCATAACAAAAATGAATTGTTACCCACGCTGATTATAATTTATTTATTTATTACGATTTTTCACATTTCAGAAAAATTAAATCAAGCAAGCAGCTTAAGTTTCCGAAAACTCTTCTTCATATGCTTTCGTTATGTTCACTTAATGCAGTCGTCATCATCTTGTCATTTCCATCCCAGCTTGTCACGTCAGGATCTGAATACAAATCTGTCGTTAATAAGAAATTGTAGTATGTCTTCTTAGCCTGACTCGGATAATAGGGCCATCCTTGACCCTTCCCTTTTTATTTCTTTTGAGAGCCATGTGCATTGCTTATTTGTTCGAAACGTAGTTGTGGATAAGCGTAATCAATTAGCCGCACTAGTTATGGCTTTCAACTTTAACTAACCACGCATAATCTATAGTTTGTTCCCTTAAGCAGATAACTTTAACTAATCCGAGCCCTCCAACCGGTGGCCCTGGCACAGGAAATCATCGACGAGGCAGCGCTTTGGGGAACGGCCGGTTTCTCGAAGCTTAGAGATTTGGTTTTTCCGCGTAGAGCGTAGTTCTGGCGGTTTTTGTTTTTGTAATGGCTGTAGTTTATTGTGTTGTTTCTGTTTTTCACTTCGTTGGTTGGTTTTTGCTGAGTCCCCTAGGGAATTTAGCCTTGATCACGTTGTAACAATTTCTTCTTCTTCTTCTTAATGAAAAACGTGCTCCGCACGGTTTAAAAAAAAAGCAGATAAGTTCAGAATGTAAGCTAGTATAGTATATATTCCTATGTTCCTATCCCTCACTGAACTGAAATATTTAGAGCATTTAATTTGACTTGAAGGATGAGGCTGATGGCACGTTCGTATCGCACGTTGATTTTGGTGCGTTTTCATGGGATTCTGTGGGCGTATTCCATGATGCTCTTTTGTGAAAGCGTTTAGATTATCTTTATATTTTCTTATCCAACGTTTTTTCGACATTCTTATATTCAAACATGATGCGACTTTAGCAATGATAGAAACGATGTTAGCTAGAACTGTGCAGTATAGCTGTCTAGCAACAGACTCAACCCGATTGAGAGATGCTGGAGTCTTTGACATTTCAGATGCGAGATTCCTGTGGCGATCCCCATGAAAAGTTCGCGCTGTATTTTTTTGCCAGAGAAATTCTTTAGATGTGAACTCGTGGTCTGACAAGTCTGGACCAAGAATTTTCATTTAGCGGAGCACAATGTAATCATAGAAAAACTCTTCAAGATAAGGTACATGAATAGACACTACCACCCCATCTCGCGAAAGATGTGGCCAAAAGTGAACGTTGGACCATGGATTAGTGGTCAAGGGGGGCAGGACTAGGTCAGCTGAGTCAGCTTTGCACAAGAGGGACATCTGTTTCGGCCATAGGGAGAGAGTAATGAACACAAAGAATCTTCCCTAATTTCTCCTGTCCATCACACTTTACTCTTAAGTGCTGCTGCTTTTTGTGTCTCTACACCCTTTATTTAGGAAGGCATGAACTAAAGTACAGGCGAGTTGTTTGTTCCATTCTTTGGTTACCATATCTTATCAGGACAGATATTTTTGACCGAGAAAAGAATGGACATGGATAACGTATCCTATACAGCGCCAAGTTTGTCCCTTGCAGTCCTGAGAATGCTGCTAATACGTAGGAGTACTAAATGTTCAGCTTGTCTTCTGATTAATCACAGGTATTAGCCACTCCGGGCATTCCCGGTTAACTGTTCCAAAATGTTCAGCTTGTCTTCTACTGCTTGTATAAAAGAGTAGTCGTCCAGTACAGTAGGTTGCATTGCAATTTGCAACTTGCCAAATAGGCACGTCTTTCATCTCCCCCAGGTAAACTGAAAAAAAAATAATCCTGATTTCTCTAGCAGATAATTCACCGAGTCGCAGCCGCAGATGCGGATGCCACGACACGCACGCGCGAAGGTCAATCGAAATTCGAAATGGAGACGCGCTTCTCTTCCCTTAAAAAGAAAGAAAATAACACCAGCAGAGATCTAGAAAAAATCGAAAAAATCCGCAAGTCGCAGGTAGGAATTAAAAGCGTGTGGCCCTGCTTTCCCCCGCGAGCAAGCAGCCAGTCCGAGCCCACGCAGGTTCCAAAGCTGCGTGAGCGGAAACCATGTGGCGGCCTTATCCTCTCCTCCCCAACCATCTCCAAAAAAAAATAAAGAAAACCTGCGAGAATTTAAAATAGCGGGAGCGGCAGCCGAGCTGGGCAGCCCACGGCGGCACGGCAGGCGGGGCGATGACGATAATACCGAATCCATCGCATTACTTGCTTGCGGATAAATAAACAGGCTTCGTTTATCTCCTTCTCTCGCGCGCGTCCTCTCTCCGTCTCGTCGCTGTTCTTATCCGCCCACGCCTCCTCTCCCGTCCCCCTCCCCCATTTATACCCTCCCGTCCCTGCCTCCAAAGCCACACGGTGCCACATCGTTGTTGCGTCGCGGCGTGATTCAATTCGAGTCGGCTTTTCTTTCTCCCTTTGGCTTGATCGGCTTGGACTTTGGAGGATTTGATGGAGGCGTACTTCTTGTTCAACCGGAGCGCGGAGGCGACGGTGCCGGAGGCTGCCGCCCTGTGCGAGGAGCAGCTGGAGGACATCGGCTCGCCGTCGGATTCGGAGATGACGTCCACGTCGGGAGACTCGACGGGTTCGTCGTCTGAGCTCGACGACGACGCCAGCTCCTCGTCCGGCTCGGACCACAGCCGCAGCTTCGAGATGGCCTCCCTCATGACGCAGCTGCCGTTGAAGCGGGGCCTGTCCAGGTTCTTCGACGGCAAGTCGCAGTCGTTCGCGTCGCTCGCGGCGGTCGGGTCGCTGGAGGACCTGGCCAAGCCGCTCAGGAAGCGGCTCAAGCCGTCGCGGAGCTGCGGCGGCGGGCTCGACGCGCACCGCGGGCGGCTCCTCTCGCCGCGGCGGCATTGCCCCAAGGCCGCCGCGGGCGCCAAGAAGGCCGTCGCGAGGAGCGGCGCGCTCGCCGTGCTCGGCGCCGCGACGAGGCGGCCGCCGCTGGCGGTGGGCGAGGCACGAGGGCGTGGCTGGCAAGGTTCTGGTCGTTAGCTAATGGGCTTACTGCCATGGAATGAATGGGGCGCAGGCACAGCTTCGCGCCGCCGCATCCACCTGCCTGTACTAACCACCAAGATCAGCGTGTTCGTCTATTTGTTTAGTTTGTTGTTTTGTACTGTGTTGTTATCTTCGTAGAGGGATTTTGTATTATAAATCCACGGATGAGTTAGAATGGAATGGCCGAATGGAAATGTACATGTCTTCGTAAAGATCTCTTGGTAATAAAGCTCTAAAAATGCTGAGCCATGAGCAGGTTCAAAATCATCAGCAAACGAATTTAAAAGATCAATCATACAGCAGCACGAATGGTGCTATTAAGCTCCAGTAGAAATTGCTATCAAGCTCCAGTAGAACAAAGTAAACTGGCAATACCAATTCCAACAAATAGAGGAAATCATTCAAAATTTGCGAGCATTTGAATATGCAACTAGCCACCAGTACAGCACCAGTTTGACAAATCTGATATGCTGCTCACTAAAACGAAAGTATTAGAGTTACCCTCCAATGACACAACACACAGCTGTATTCAGCTTCAGTTTGCAAGGCTTTGAAAGTAAAACACAGGGTAAGTGCATAATTTTCAAATCCCCAGAGACGCGGCGTCTCCCACAGTGCAAAAGGGGTGTCAGCCTTCCGAAGAAGAGGACTCTCACAGGAATACACTATAGCCGTTGCCTCTCTGCACTCTCCCGTGTTTTGAATGGGCAAATCCATATCCTTCATTGGCAGGAGTAGCTTCGAGAGGAAATCAATGGTTCTACACTTACATCCAAGTATGGTTTTGTGTGCAGTAAGCATCCGAGCTACATCAAACCAAGATCATACAGCATGGTACTCAATAAACAAAATCAGCTTCTGAACCAACACGGCTTGTGAGCCATATATAGGCTTCCTCCCTTCACTGATCCAATTCTTCTCCAAACTTGATGGTTTTGCATTTGCTCGCAGGTCATCCACAAATGCTGAAACTATCTGATAAATTGAAGTCCGAAGAACATCTGCCATCGTATAAGCTTTCTTGTGCAGACTGCCTTTCTGCGGGCCTGCAATCGCAATTCCAGTGCCTTTTCGTCCTGTAGAAAAGTTAGCCCACCTAATGCTTTGCGGACCCAGTGAGTTCACAGGCTGTGGGTTCGTTTTCTTTCCTAAACATGCCTCAAGTGCCACTAAAGCAGACAGCAATGTAGACATCACAGCAGCATTGCAGCCAGTAAGTTGAGCAACTCCATACCGATCCTCTTGGCGTGAGCGTGCAGTTAAACCAGCCAGAGTCCGAGCACACCATGTGCATATCTACAGTCAACAGGCCACATGATTTACTTTTCGTTAGGCATTACGATATAAAATTATGGAAGTAGCAAATGATATGAGGCTCGGGAATTGTTAAGACGAGCTGAACATGACTGCCACTAAATAAAATTTTTCAGTTGTATTCACCGCAGTATGAATAGGCTATACATCAAAAATAAATTAACTCTTAAGTTTTTTTTTCGTATCAATAATCTTTTGACGCAAAAAAAAAAGTAGTAATCATTTGCGGTTGACCCTAGATAGAAAAAATAGAGCTACCATCAACTGGATCATATATCAATGTCCCATACATATTGCAATAATTAATTGTAAAACACATCTGAATGCTAGCAACTCCATTCTAGGCACATTTTATATGCAGCACATTTTTTGAATTAACTAACCAAAATTGAAATGCTATAACCCACCATACACTTGCAATGAAAGTAATGGTGAACTTGTTAGTATAATAAAAGCTCATAAAGGTCCTTTCTATTGGCCAGAATGCAACTACATATTCATCAAAACAAAACATGCCCCAAAAATTACTGCTCTATTGATCCTAAAACGATATAAAGCAACATCATAATAAACCCCGAAGATTACCAAATTAGGAATTCTTATGCTTCCTAATTTGATAATGTACCATTACAAGTAAAACAATGAACACAGGATGGCATGAGCAACCCACAAGGCATCCATGTATTTTGCACAATATCTTTATGCATTAAACTAAGTTCAAGCTATGCTTATACCCAAATGCAAGGTATATAAAGCACATCAATGATCAAGTAAAGAAAAGAATCACAGATACAAACTAATTTAGCAACAGGTTCTATCTACTTGTTCGCTATTCACAGAAGTAAAATAACATCAGAAGTAATAAAATGAATGAAAGAATTTGAAGTATACATCATGTGTTGCTTTACCTGAGAATCATTAAATGCAGCGAAGAGTTTAGACTGCTGTGACATCAATTCTGGCTTATCACTAGCAAAACCCTCAAGGGCTTCAGCGATTTTTGAAGTAAACTCCTCAAGTGGCTTCAAACATGCTGTGACAATTCTTTTATAAGTTTCACCAGACTCCTCATAGAAGGCACTTCGACGCCAAGGTTCCAAGTTACACTCAGATACCACACACAGATCTTGGTAAGCAAGATACTGAATCAATGATCTGGGATCACTTTGTTCCAATGTTTCCAGGATAAACTCAGTGGGATTAGTCTCTGCAGCAGCAGTGCTCTGCGGTGGAGCAAAGTTGCACCTCCTTGTATGTACAACCTGTTTTTTACCCATTGGAAGGGAAATTGAATAACAGACCAGCAAATAAGTTAGTCAAACTCCAATCAACGAAAACACTGCATTTACCAACATTTTGTCTGACTCGGGTCACAAGAACTGACCTGGACAAAATGATGGCTTATTTCCAAACAGAAGGAAACACCAGTGGTCACTATAAACATGCTGATCTGGGCGAGTATTTGGCTTCCAATAGAGCCTCCAATTCTGAACTGCTGCGGAAGGAATAATGTCAGGACACTTGAAAGGATGAAGGCCTGGAGCGACACCTTTAGAGCTCGTCTTCCAGATGGAAGAAGCCCCATCTTCAATCCATAGAATAGAGGCCGCTGCACAAAAAAATTCAAAAATAAGAAAGCTGGCAAAATGCCAAGTGACAATGGTGGGAGAACTATCTCTATAACAGATGATGCTTTCAGGTTTCCAGGGAAATATACCTATGTGCCTCAATAATTGCTTATTTGTAATGGTACTAGATAAATGAGTACAGGGCAAGATCTCACAAAGTTGGGCACTATTTCTAGCATGTTCTCTTATCAAGGAGAAAACAAATAAACAAGACTGAGGTATTTGCAGATTAACATGCAAGTCTACAAATAAACATGCAAGTCTAGATTAACATGCAAGTCTACAAATAAACTCCTAGATCAAGTACAAGTCTATGCTAATACAAATCTGATCAATCACCGCAGTGGAGTTTCTGGCCTTAAATAGTACATCATGCCTCTCCGTCCAGCCAACATAGTACAACAAAGCTGGCAGCCATCTCCTAATCCGACCAGTTCAGACACCATGACACCAATCAAACAGCTCTACAGGAAGCTGTGAACACAGCAACAATCACACTACATGCTCAAGTAAAATTAAAGGGCTCTTAAGATTGCGTTGCTTCATCAATAACATAAGTCGCATTCATAACCAATCATTCGTAAGCAGGTAAGCCAAAAGCATACGCCTAACCCTGAAAGTTCAACCTCTACCGCTGCAATAGTGATGTGGAAACTCACAGATCATCCGCTATTTGAGAAGACTGGAAACATTATTCTGGATAAGGAACCCTAACTTTCCCCAATCCACTCACCTGCACGACGGGGAACTGGAGCAACCACCTCCGACGGCCAAGGTAGTGGGCCGCGAACACGGCGCCCAGCACGGCCCCGCGGAACGCGAGCCCAGCGACGGCCGCCCACCCGGCATCCTCAGGGAGAAGCGATGCGGCGGCGCCCAGGGAGAGCGCGCCGGCCGCGGCGAGGAGGGATGCCGCGAGCGCGCGCCGGGGAAGCGGGGGAGGGCGCGGGTGCGGGGACGCGGTGAGGAGGAGGGCGAGCGCGAGGAGCCCCGTGGCGGCGCAGGAGAGGAGCAGGGTGGAGGACGAGGAGGAGGCCCCGGGGCACCCCGAGGACCGGGTGGCGGCGGCGCGGGGCCGCCGCGAGGTGGAGAACCGAGGCGGCGGCGGAGAGCGCGGCCTGGAAGGCGAAGACGGCGAGCCACCGCTGGCCGACGGCGTCGCGGGGGGCGCCGCGCGGCGGGGCCCGGTCCATGGCGGCGCCGGCGGCGGAGGGGCGAGGGTTTTGGGAGGTTTTGAATCGCTCGCGTTTGAACTGCGAGGAGAGGAGAGGAGAGGGGAGGGGAGGGGAGGGGACTGCGGTGCCGGTGCGTGTTGGGAGGGGTGGGGTGGACTGGTGGTCTTGCTCCCTTGTCTGGTTTGAAAGCGTGTTTGCGTTTTCCCTGATCTGTTTGACGTGACCCGTGGCGGCGACGAGTACAATGCGAGAGCTTCATCGATCAGTTCGTAGCGCCTTTTTTTTTGTGTGTGAACACGATCAGTTCGTAGCTTAGGAGTTAAGCTATGTGTGCTTAAGCGAATATGGCTTTTTTTTTCCCGAATGAAGCGAATATGGCATTTGTCAAGGAAACGAAAAGAAATCCATTAGTACCAAAATCCTTCAGTAAAATACTCGCAGAAATCAGTTCAAAACGGGGCGTGATCTACCGTAACGTGTCAGTGGTGCATCAGGCAACGTTTTTTATGCAGCTTTTGTTTCGATCAGGCAGTTGGCTTGCTGCCGAAAATACTCCTTTTGCTCCCTGATGCATCCCTTGTTCGCGTGCCAAGTTGCAGCAGTTTTTAGTACTACTCTGCTTGCTTCCTGACGCATCACTTGTTCTTCCTCACAGTGAGCCCAGTCTCGGTGGATATTTTCATTTCACACTTTTTAAAGATGCCACATCAGATTTAGAGATTTCACATGATAAATGAAATAGTCTCTCTCAATGCACAATTTCATCTCACGGTTTCATAAGCAAAGTATAATATTAAATTCTTGCATTGAGATTGGTCGAAACATGTTAGGATGAAAGTTTTTGCTCTCAATGGGTCTTTCAATAAGCTTTTATATATATGAAACCGTGCCAACTTCCTTTCATTAGAATGAAAGGAACTTCTCCTCTTTCATCTTAATTGATGTGCCATATTATCTATTTTGTTGATGTGACATCTTATTTAATATTAATGAAAAACCCATTGAGACTGGCCTGATGATCCCATTCAACTCAAGCCCCCTCGATGTAAACGCGGCATTGAGAAATGTAACGACGGGTTGCAATTATCGCATGACCCTTGGCATCCCAACTCGAAATTAACTGACGCATCGGCAGGATCCCGCTGCCTGTATATATGCCCTTCAAATAGCAATCGCCCAGCATTGCTGCAAAGCACGGCACTTTTGTTTGCGAAAGTGAGCATAATCTTCTCGCTCGCCGGAGTTCGGGCGCAGGCGCACGATGAGCTACTTCTACGACAGCGACGGCGATGTGTCGCAGCATAGATCGGGGAAGGGGAAGGAGACAAGCAGGTTCGGGGCCTGGGAGCAGAGCGAGCTGGAGAGCCAAATTTTCTCATGGCCTCTCAAAGATGTGCTCAACAGAAACCTCCTTAGGAAAAAGGTGTGTGGAATGCTCCGCTCCTGTCAGGCAATTCTTTCCTTTTATCTATTTTCAAATCCAACTGCTGATTTAGAAATAATCTTGTCCAGTATCCTGTCAACGATAGCCTTGTCTCTGTATGTTCAGTGATGTTCTGCTTCTTTACGATTCGACAGTCATATATTCCTGCACCTTTTGACAAATGCAGGTTAAGAAAATACCAAGCACGTTCGCTTCTCTGAAGGACTACACGCAGGCCTTCACCTTGCCGCTGATCGAAGAGACTCGTGCCGATCTCGCTTCTGCGTTGGAAGGCATCAAGCACGCACCCGCGACCGATGTAACCAGGTTGAAGGAGCTCTCCACTGACCAGCAGATTATATACAGCATCGCCGTCAGGACAGCCGATCCGGACTCACCCCTGAAAGATCAAGTCTACGAGCCGAGGGACGCCGACATGCTGGTGCTCACGGACCGGAAGCCGAGGAACATCTCCGACCTTGGGCGGACCGGGAAGTCCTACCTCCTCGGCTCCGTGCTGAAAACCGAGGGCGGCGATGGCATCGTCGTTCGGCTGTCGCGCAGGCCTGACGAAGGGCTGCCTCTTGTCGCTGTGTTTCTGATCAACATGACCACGTACAATCGCATTCTGAATGCTCTGGATGTGCATGCTGCGAGCTGCAGGAACACTGGCATCATTGAGAAGGTGCTCAATCCTAAGGTACATATGGATCCACTGAGCGAGTGTGTTGCTTTTTTGCATGTAGTACAAAGCGTAATGCACTAATAATTATGGTTTGTTTTTCTGATGACAGTTTGACCACAAGGAGAGTCTGTCGTCGTCAGGAACGCCTTTGTATTCTCTGGATGGGGAACTTGATGGCCTCCAAAGTTTCGAGCTCAACGCCTCGCAGCTGGAGGCGGTGCACGACTGTGTTTCAGCAGTGCAGCTAGAAGCCAGCTCGGTGCGCCTAATCAAGGGGCCTCCTGGAACGGGGAAGACGAAGACCATCAGCGCTCTCCTGTGGTCCATGCTGCTGAAGAAGCACAGGACGCTGACCTGCGCTCCGACGAACACCGCGGTGACGGAGGTCGCGTCTCGGGTCCTCGGTCTCCTCGAGGAATCCTCTGGTGGCAGCGGCGGAAATCAGTGCTTTGTCAGTGATGTCGTGCTGTTCGGCAACGCGGACAGGATGAGCGTGGACGCCAAGTCCGACCTGTCAAAGATTTTCATGGCGTCCCGTGTTCGCCGTCTGCATGGTTGCTTGATGCCAAGCACGGGGTGGACGCAGTGCCTGAGTTCCATGATACGTCTTGTTGAGCATCCTTTGGTTCAGTACGATAGGTATGTTGAGGGATTCGACGATCAGATAAAGGCGGAAGTTGATGAGGTGGAGCTGGAATTTGCTAAGAGAAAGATAGAGGAGCTTGGTAAGGAGAAGAACGAGGTACTGGCTAAGAAGAAGAAAGAGGAACTTACTAAAAAGAAGAACGATATGGTTCAGAGAATACTCAAGAAGCAGAAAATGTCGTTCAAGGCATACTTCATAAGCAGTTACAGAGAGCTCGAGAAGGAACTGCACACATGCGTGGAAACTTTCTGCAATGATCTTCCTAGATCTGCTACGTCGGAAGAAAACTTTTGCAGCATGAAAGAGGCGTCGCACTTGCTTGCCGCGTTCGGGAAGCATGCGCAGTCTGCACCAGAAGAACAGCTCGAAACACTGTTCAAAAGTGAAGATGAAAGCAACTGATCCTTGTTCCTAAATCTGGTGAGTCAGGTGCAGGACGGCGTGAGCTTCGAGCTGAAGGAAGCAAGAACCGCGTGTTTTCAGAAGTTGAAACAGTTGTCCGCTAACTTTGCGCTCCCTGATATTTTCGACACCCGATCAATCGAAGATTTCCTGCTTCAGAGGGCGAAGAGCGTGCTCTGCACCGCCTCAAGCTCGTACCGTCTGTACTACACGCAAAAGGTCGAGCCGTTCGATATCGTCGTGGTGGACGAGGCAGCGCAGCTCAAGGAGTGCGAGTCGCTGATACCCCTCCAGCTCCCTGGCGTCCGTCACGTTGTCCTCATCGGCGATGAGCTCCAGCTTCCTGCACTGGTGAAAAGCCAGGTGATTTTTTTTCGTTTTCTTCCTCTGTTCGAATTGCTTCGCGAAATGTCAAGGCGAATCTAATTCTTATTGTTTGCAATTGCAATTCTCTTACCACAGGTTTGTGATGAGGCCGACTTTGGAAGAAGCCTGTTCCAGAGGCTGGGCTCTCTGGGGCAGCCCAAGCACCTCCTCGACGTGCAGTACAGGATGCACCCGGGGATAAGCAAGTTCCCCGTCTCGAGCTTCTACGACGGCCGTATCACCGACGGCCCCAACGTCCTGCACCGGAGCTACGAGAGACGTCACCTGACGGGGCCCATGTTCGGCTCGTACTCCTTCATCCACATCGACGGCGGCAATGAGGGCACCGGCAAGGGCGACCGAGCCTGATCAACTCCGTGGAGGCCGCCGCCGTGGTCCGGATCGTACAGAGGCTGTTCAAGGAGTCGGTGGACAAGCGGAGCCGGATCCGTGTGGGCGTGGTGTCGCCGTACAAGGGCCAGGTCCGCGCCATCCAGGAGAAGCTGGGGAAGAAGTACGCGACGCACGACGGCTTCTCGGTGCGGGTCGGGTCCGTGGACGGGTTCCAGGGCGCGGAGGAGGACGTGATCATTTTCTCCAGCGTGCGCAGCAACAGCGCCGGCAAGATCGGCTTCCTCTCCGACCTCAACCGCACCAACGTCGCGCTCACGCGTGCCAAGTGAGCGCCTCCTGATCTTTCGTCAAGCCCGTTGTTTGGATTTCACCGTAGTGGTGGTTGTTGATTACTGTACTACACTGTCGCAGGCATTGCTTGTGGATCCTGGGCAACGCGACGACGCGGGCGGGCGGCAAGACGATATGGCGAGAGATCGTGGCCGACGCCAAGGAGAGGGGCTGCTTCTTTAACGCGAGGACGACAAGGACCTGTCCAACGCCATAATCAAGGCCGTCATCGAGCTGGATGAAGTGGAGAATCTTCTCAATCTGGATGGCCTGCGTATAGGCGGGTCCCGGGGGGTATGACCGATACCTGCCTCCTTAAATTTACAAACACATTGTTGGTATAGTTAACAATCAATCGTTTACGATTGCAAGAACCTAGAGGAAGAGCATCGGAGAGTGCTGCAATATATACCGAACGAACTACTATTTCCCTGTTTTTAAAATGCACTAATTACTGTCTGTCGAAGAACTTTTCCTGCACTGTTTTTAACTACACTGTCCCTTTTCCTGCAGAAATCCAGCGCGAAGAACTACTGAATTGTGGGGTTTGCGGTGGAAGCTCGCATCGCATGGGTCACTGAAGAGATTTCCTGTCACAAGTGAATTGTTTGCATTTTGCAAGATGTAGTAGGGTCGCCTGCAAATTATGAACGACATGTGATTGATTTATGCCATGTTGGTGCTATGTGAATTGCATTCCAGTGCAAAAATGTTTGCGGTTTACACTAAGGTTTTCTAAGATGTTTTCCTGGGCATTTTGTTTGGTACGTAGTTCGTTACTTCAGTTCCATTTGCCAGCGCAAATCAATCGTCCTGGCTTTACACCGGTCTATTGAGTTAATAAAGTAGAGGTTCGTACCCGGCAGTAGTGTCCTTTTTACGACAATACATCTTCTGAAAGTGAAATAAAAAAACAACAATTCTCAGTTCAAAATGGCACCGCGAGTTCTGCATGCGCAGTTTTTTATGGAGAAAACTACGACACTACGCTCTCAGGTTTGGAAACATCATATGCTTTATTGGGAAATATGGTAAGAAGCCGCGGTCGAGGAACAGTATTGCAGCTGTCGAGATCGAGTGCAGCTGCGGTGTTTCTCGGGGTCGAGCATAAATTCCACCGTACATCACCGCAGTTCCACAGCAACGCCTGCTGTACAATCCCTAAACATTGCGTTGATGGATGACAAAGCAGACAGCACGGCGAGCGCCATCGCCAAGTATGAGGCGCTGGCCTCATCCCTTCCGTGCGCCGACGGCGTCAGGGGTGCCGCCTCGTACTACAAGCACGGCAACTTCTGGTACCCGGCGCACATGCTGGCGCCGATGCTCGCCGCGCGAGACACGTTCGCCGCCCGGCCAACCGACGTCATCCTCTCCACCATGCCCAAGGCCGGCACGACGTGGCTCAAGGCCCTCGCCTTCGCCGTCGCGCATCGCGGCCGCCACGCGCCTGGCGACTCGCGCCACCCGCTCCTCCGCTCCAGCCCGCACGACCTCGTCCCGTTCCTCCACTCGCTCTACAGGAACCACCGTTCCATCTCGCCGGCAACGCTGCTGGACGCGATGCCGGCGCCGCGCGTTCTGGCCGTGCATTCGCCTTTCTCGGCCTTGCCGACGTCGGTGGTGGACTCCGGATGCCGCGTCGTCTACCTGTGCCGAGACCCAAAAGACGTGGTCGTCTCGCTCTGGCACTACCTCGGCAAGATCAGTCCCCCGGATTGCAGCATCGAGCCCGTCTCGAAGGTTGTCGACAGGTGCTGCAATGGCGTGTCGCCGCTCGGCCCGATGTGGGACCACATGGCCGAGTACTGGAAGGCTAGCGTCGAGAGGCCCGATGAGGTGATGTTCCTCCGGTACGAGAACCTCAAGGAAGACACCGTGGGGAGTGTGACGCGGCTGGCAAAGTTCCTCGGCTGCCCATTCACCGACGAGGAGGTGGCGAGAGGCGTCCCAGAGGCTGTCGTCGCGTTGTGTGGTATTGAACGAATGAAAAATGTCGAGGTCAATCGGGATGGGGAGCATGGGATTGGCTGGTCGGTGTTCAAGAACTCAGCCTTCTTTCGGAAGGGGAAGGTTGGGGACTGGAAAGAGCACATGACACCGGAGATGGCGCGAAGGCTCGATGACGTGGTGGAGGAGAAGCTGCGAGGATCTGGGCTCTCCCTGATCCGCAACTGATCGAGATGGCGCCTCGCGCCAGAGCGGATCACTTACATGCCAGTTCTTGAAATGGTGTGCTCTGTTTCATGTCCGGCAACGGCAGCTCTCCGCTCCTGTTCCTACTCCCTTCATCTTGCATGGATATGGGCCTGGACCTGTTTTTCTAGGCCTGGGACACGTTGTGGCTTCGCTGCCACGCGTTGACGTCAACTGCGTGCTAGAATAAAAGTTTCATCGCAATGTAACGTTTGATGCAGTACACTTCAATGTATGGGGGAAACCTGAAATTTTCATCCTAAACACTGTTCAAAATTCCGGGTTTCGCATCCATTCATGTCCAGTTGATTTGACGGTTCCAGAAGACAAAAATATGCATGAGACACAAATTATTACTGACGGTTAGGAGACTTCACAATGAAACTGTATTAGCGATAAATTTTCAAACAAGGACCAAATCTTATAAGACTTTAGAAATGTGATCATCAAGAAACAAATCGATCAACTTCTCATGATCGCTTCCATTTTATTGTCAGCGCATCCAAAATGCAATTACCATTCAAAAGAAGAGACCGAACTGTTATACTTTATTTTGGAATCCATCATTATCTCCAGACTTCTCACACCTTTGCTTCCTCCGCCACCGCCTGCTCTGCCACCGGCTCCGCGTCCGCCACCGGCTCCACGTCCGCCACCGGCATATTGGCCAGAGAGAGACCCTTTGGAAATCTGTCGCCGGCGACCTCACTGCATCGCACGAGCGCCGAAACCGATTCCTCCGTCCTACCCAAAGCGAAGTACATCATGCCTTGGCAGAACAGGGGGCGGTAGTCCGCGGGGTCCTCCCGCGCGAGCTCCTCGAAGGCGGCGATCGCCTCCTCCACCTTGCCGTCAAGGAACAGCGTCTGCGCCGCGAGGAGGCGCGCGCAGCTCTCGTAGATCCCGGGGGCGGCGGACGAGAGGCGCTCGCGCGCGAAGTCCGCGCTGCCGAAGCGGACCAGCGCGGCGGTCTCGGCGATGAGCTCCTCGAAGGGGTGGGAGTCGTCGTCGGGAACGGAGTCGTCGGGGGAGACCGTGGCCGTTAGCGCGGCGGGTGCGGGCGTGGGCGGGGGTGGGGATGGGGTGCACGCAAGAGCCGGGGAGGTGGCGGCGAGGAGCACGGCGGCGGAGGCGGCGAGGCGGAGGGAGGAGAGGATGGGGTGCGGAGACGTGGAGTTGGAGTTGGCTGTGGCTCTGACGGCCGTGGGGAGGGCGAGGCGCCGCCGGGAGGCATAGGCTGAGTAGACGGGGGCGCGGAGAGAGGCGGAAGCAGTAGAGGCAAGGAAGGCCATGGCGGCGGCTAGGGTTTGCGTTGGGGCGCGGAGATTGCCGAGGCTTTGAGTTGGAAGGAGCAGAGCCGCGGCGGAGTTTGGCGGTGAGGTGGTTTGGTGGAGAAAAACAGAGACCCCGGTTGGTTGGTGGTGGGTGGCAGCTGCGTCTCTGACTCGTGGGGCCGGAAGCCTCCCACGTGGGCCGGCGTCGGCGCCCGGCGCGGCATTCGCACCTTCAGCTCCCATTCAAATATTTAACTGTTGAAAGAAAATAATAATGGCTTTTTGGGTCAAATAATACTCTCTGCTTGATTCATCACGAATGTGGCCTGCACTGCAGCCTGCTAAAATGCTTTGATTTCAATATCATCGAGAAACAATTAGCTGCATGTAAACCAGCACCTTCAACTAGCGGCAAGAAGATTTCGGATACCCTATCTATACAGATTATCATACAAGGGTTAAAACCGTCCGACCACGGGCAAGCCTTCCAGCAATGGAACTGCAATGTAGCCGCTGTTCAGAGGTTGATACTGTGCAAGCCGTACCCTTGAAGGAATCCTCCTCAGAATGTACAGGACAAGAGTTGAAGGAAGAATTTCGACAAGCTGCAGAGATACAGATGTCAATAGAGTACACTTCCTCAGGAATTTTTGAGCTAAGCATCTAGTCCTGATGCAAGAAAAAAAAAATGTAGGGAGGGAGTAATAGTTGGTTTCAGTCGTCCAATGTGGACATCAATGGTAAATTCAGACTTAAACTGTTATAAAGGTCCAATGGAAAATATGAGGGAAGTTTTTAAGAGAAGTGGAGGAATTCATACTGGACTGAGATATGATGTGTAATGGAAAAAACTTTACAGAAAGTGCATACCAGGTAATAGATGAAATTCAGAATTGGATGATCAAGGACGTCAAGATCAGCTTCTTTGTCAAAGGCAACGAAACACATCTGTAGGACATATGCATATACAGGGAATAAATCAGCTATGATGAGCCAAATTAGGTCAACAATTGGGGAATAGAAATGCTCACCATTACGCATCGTATCAAGAAACAACTGAAACATATAGTGGCAACTCTGCCAACCTCTCTCAGCTTTTGCTGCCTCCCCTTTGACTCAATGGGAAAATGTTTCAGCGTAAGGAAAAGCCTGCAGAATAAAATCAGGAGCATGTAAATAATATTACAGAGGTATCATTCAAAAATTTGATGAAGCATCAAGTAGTTTTGATCATACCTTCCTCCATATAGCAGAAAACTCAGGGCAGCGATAAATGAAAGAGCTGCAATGAATAACTTCGAGATGACTAGCATAGAATGATTTGGATTCCACCATAAACATAGCCAAAGCAGACCCTGAAGAGAGAAATTTCATGACTACGTTATAAACAGAATAATAGGTAGCCAAATATAAACAGTTAAACAACTGAGACAAGAAATCATTTCAAAGAACAACAAAGCAATCACTCAGTCAGGAAAGACAGCTAGAAATTGTCATTCGCAGAATATTTCCTTCCATCATTTTTTTATTTGATACTAACACCATCAATATTTATGTCAGTAACCCTCCCGATATTCACATTAGAGGTTTCTAAATTACATAGCTCCTTTTCCATTGTATCGAATCTCAAGAAAATTTCACAGTTTTAAATACCATAAGAATAATGCTGACTGACTTAAACACAAAGAAAATTTTTAGTATGTTATTTGTGCAATATTGTTCAACATAATCGATCCATGTACAGTTGGTTCAAATTTAATAAGCACATAGATTACCTGCAGGCCATAAACGACACAATTAATGGCAACGAAACCTGATCGAAGCCCATCAGTTGTTCGAGCACGTGCTTGATAAAGTATCTCAGCCCAAAAAAGTGCAAGCATTGCATAAGTAGTGAAGAATGCAAGCCCCGGAAGATCAAGAATAACATGCTGAAAGATCTGAAAGAAGATGGGGAATTAAACTCTGGTCTATCCAGAGAACAATGTCATTTATATTAGAGGGGAAAGTCAAGGCATTCAAACCGGAGGGTTCACTTGTTGCACTTGGCGACGGAAAGCAAAGATAGAACATCTGGCTGCAGATTGGCAACACAGCAAGATTAGCATGACGTAGTAGAAGTTGCTCAAGCAGAGAGAAGAAGCATGTAGGTTTTCCTCAAGTTAGATTGAATGAATTACCTCCATTGACCACAAAATTCAGAAACTGGAAGACCTTTTGAGTTGTCCATCCATATTCAGGAACCCTGTGCTGTATTCTGGCAACTTGGATCTGCATGGCACATTATGATCCCATATGTTACTCAAGTACTTGATTTATTCTTGAAATAGTGGCATTCACAGGTCTACAATAGTTATATATATGTAGTTTAGACTCGTGTAATATTCAGATTCTATGAACACATTCTTTTCCTACACTGTTTATGAAGCCAGATTTCCATGCATCAGAAAAATGATCATTGACAGCTAACCAGTGAGTCCTTGCCCAACTATCTATCGTTGTTCCCAGCCACAGTTTTGACATCATGATTGATACAGTTGTCTATATGTTCGTCCTCTTTATCAGCTTCCACCGTGATGGCATAGATCTAAATAACCCTTTACGTTATTCTTGTTAAATAGGCACAAAATCAGCTCTTTTATTTCTCCTGTCATGTCATCAGGCATCAACCTAGTAGAGGCACAGGCTTATTCATCGAAGGTTCGACCCTTTTTTCGATCACAGGCGACATTGTGGTTAATTTGACACAGAATTCTGAAAGCAGGCATCTTTCCCTAGTGCCACTGTGGCGTCGCATAACTACATTGACAGGCGGCGGAGAACATAGCGGTGGCGGGAAGATGCTTACGAAGGAGGAGGCGGCGACGAGGCCGTAGAGCACGGCGAGGGCGTAGAAGACTCCGTCCTGCCACACCGGCGAGCCGTTCACATGCTCCCACCACCCCGCGACGGCCGCCGGCAGGGGTGCCGGCGCCGCCGCCATCACCGCCAGATAATATCCTTCAGAAAGACAATATAAAAAAGAAAGAAGCTTCTTTTCTCCGAACGGAAGAAATCCGTGGGTAGGCTCGCCGGATTCGGCGGCGACTGACGGCGTGGATATATACAAGCCCGCGTCGCCTTCGTCGCTCGAACAGGGGAGCACAGGTTGGTGCCCGGCTGTTCGGTACGGGCGCGGGCTGCCGCTCTGTTTATACCCGTGACTGAAAGTGATTACTAATTCAACCGTCTAAAATTAGAGCTTGACAAGCCAAATCAAGTTCGGAAAACGTCGTTTTCTGTGTTGTGGTTGCAGTTTGATTGTGATTGACAAGCCTGCAATTGTTTGAATCGGATAGGATAAGCACTCGGTTTATGCTTGCTTTGATTAATACAACTTCAAAATTTTTGAAACAAAAAACTAACAAAAAAGAAAGATTAATCCGACGCGGTCCAGTTCAACTCTTCGTTTGTATATGCAAAAACTGCCTCCTGGTTCTGTCATGCGAGGCATGTTTCTCACGAGCAAACTGGACGCCGTCCCGGCTGGAGAGTTGACGCCGAACAGATGATGCATGTTACGAAGCTCGCTTATGATTCGGCAACCTGATTGTTTGATGGATTTTTGCATTTTCTTTTCCGTAAAATATAACCTCAAATCTACCGCTTATGTGGAACGAGTTACCAACTTACCATGATGGTCAAGCAGCTTCATCTATGACTGATATGCTATGGCGTTTGCAGTATGTGTTGGTACACTAGTCCCTTACGAGATGCAACGAGGTCATGTTGTTTGGTAATTCGTGAACATTTTTCGTGATGGGATCAAGGACTTCAACAGGACTTAGGTGGTGACAAATTATATGTGCAGAGGAATGAAGAAAGTTCAGAGAGAGAGAGAGAGAGAGAGCAAGTGGAATTAAATTCCCCTAGGATGATGAAAAAAATCGAGCTAGTTATATTACTCGCCAACATGATTGCTTAATGGATTGGCGTTTTGTTTTGTGTAAAATATAAACGAAGAACCTCAAAGCTACCACAAAGCTGGAGTGACTTATTTCTTTTTCCCCTTTCAATCGGTAACTTAAACATGTTGGTCAAGCAAGCAGCCTGATGAACATTTGATGTCTCACATATATGCTGCAGCTATTGCGTTGTTGTTGGTACAACAATTTCGTAGGAAATGAGATTAGACATGCTGTTAGGTAATCAGTGAATTGTTCGAAGTTGTTCAATGATGTAATTAAGAGCTTCTGCAGGTGGGACATTTTAGAGGGAGAGTGCTGAAATTTCAGAAAGAGAATTCGGTAGTAGATAGATTATGAAAGCGAAGCAGAACATCCCTCCCAAAACGATCGTATCAGCATCGATCCTATGTGATTTCGTGTAACCAACACATATTCCTTGATAAAACGAACAGACAAAAATGCACTAGGATTTGGTGGGTTTGTTTATTTCTTCAGACTGTTGCACATATCTTTCAACGCTTCGGTGTCCAGAGCGTTTCTCTCCGCACCAAAAAGGCAAATGGTCGTTGTCCTTTTGCTGTCTGGCATGTGAACTGAGTCGGCTAATCCTTCATATCAAGTTTACAGATATTTCAGAAACTCTGCTTTCTTATCAAAAAAACACCTGTGACCTGTCGTTATCTATCCCTTGCAATATACATGACTTGAGATCTTTTCCACACAGTAGTATTAGGATTTAGAACATATGCCTGTCCATGAGTTATGAGTGGTTTATAGTCACTGATTCTCTATTTCCTGGGCCACTGGACAACCTGAACAGTGTACCCTTTTCTTCCATCCGTGTTGTCCAACAATGATTCCAGGCAACTAGCGCTCTCGCAAAAGTACAGGTAGCAACTAGCGCTCTCGCAAAATTACAGGTATCCCAAGCCCATCCAATGGCTTCTTGAACGAATCGCTGTCTCACAACTGAAAAGGTTTATTGCTGAAGTTACTCCTAAATGATATGACAACATAACTGGATCATTCTAGTTAGCCGGAGTGCTAGTAAGTTTAGATCATTTTGTTTTGTGCTTATTTACTGACTTGATATGGCCTGCATCGCATTTTTATTATTATTATTTTTGAGAGAGAACTGGCCTGCATCACATTACGGCGCAGGCTTGGACGTTGTCGTCGTTGAAGACGGCGAGCGCGTCGTCGTCGAGGACGTGCGTGAAGGCGTGGCAGGGGTAGGTCCCCACCATCGGGTCGTTGTAGCCGTGGCGGTAGTACCTGTCCGTGGCCATGTATGTGTCGTCCTCCAGGTACTGGATCGCGAACGGGTAGTACTCGCCGTCGTACGGCCACGGCCAGAACTCCGCCGCCCTGCCCGTGCGCCGCGCCGCCCGGAGCACCTCGCCGCGGTCCACGTACCCCGTCACCGTCACCTTCTGCGTGTCCATGTCGATCTCCACCGTGCTCACCCCTGCAAAACAAACAGCAGGATGCGCATCAAAATTCCACTTGAACCTGCATTTCCCTGTGTCTGAACGAGATGATGGAGGAGTGAGTTGTCTCTGCGTGCCTTGGAGCCGGGACATGGCCTTTCTCACTCGCTTCTCGCAGCCGGCGCAGTCCATGTGGACGTTCATCTCCACGGTCTTGATCGGAAACACAAGCAAAAAACGCAAAATGAAGCAACAAAACTTTGCCATTTCTCACATGCATTAACCTGTTTACTCACGGATAGGGCGTTTGATAAGGTAGAGTTTCTTTGCGTCTGCCAGAAGCGTAGCATTTTTCTGGCACCGATGAACACACCGCCCGCCGGAGATTGGACGATTGGTGCAGGAGGGAGTGCCGAGATGAGGTGTATAAATACCACTGTGAACCACAGTAAGTTGGGGAGATCGAGCGATCAACATGCTGGAACATCGCGCAGATGCTAAAGAAATGTTCTTGATTTGGGATCGATGCTTCCCAACACGAGGGGACATATGAGCTGATGCAAGAACAAATGTGATTCCTGGCTGGGAACTATTTTTGTTGGCCGAGGAAGGCTGTTGTCGTTCTATCCCTGAAGTGACCTCAGGCAGTGGTAGTGTTCGGACAATCGGACGTATACTGGTTGAGATTTGATCGACCTTGGCTGTCTTCAGTCCCAAGGTTGGACGCACCTTGCCATTGTTCGATGTCATCTCACAGCCGAATACAGAATAACAGGCCTATTCGTTTTTTGTTCTTTAGAGACAAGTGTAGGTATCATTTTATAATGTTAGTATTTCATAGAAAGCCACCAGATTTGTTATTAACAAATATAAATCACAACAAACAAACAATTAAAAATAAAGGAACAATAGCATCAGGGGCATTAATAATTAACTAAAAAACATATAATGCTTCTCTGTTACTCACTTTCGCCATTATTAGGAAATGATACTCGTAAATTACAAGTCAAATAGTATATTGATATATGCTGCAAACAAAATAAAAGAAACATAGTTTTATACCTATATGTGCTAAAGTATAGACACAAAATGGGACAATATCTTAGAAGAGGATACCAAGTGTCCACTAAAAAAAATCTCTCTCTCTCTCTTTGACAACATCAACGAGTTGGCACAACTTGCATAAATAGTGAAGAATGCAAACCCACAAGATAAAAAAATGACATTATGAAAGATGTGAAACAAAAGGAGAATGACATAACTTTGGTCTATCAAGAGAGCAATATCATTTATATTAAGGCATCCATACATGAGGTTTATTTTATTTTACATAGTGACGTAAATCAAAGATATATAGAACAACTGGCTACAAATAATCACCCAGATCAATAACATAGGCAAATTCGCAGTAAAGTCAATGGGTGTAGTTCATTAAGTAGCATGTGCGATGCAAAATATCAATTCTTCTGCTATTTCTAGTCCACTAGGCTACTTTCAAAATAACCCCATTGAGTTTAACTTAAGTCGGGCCTTTTGTTTTTACAAATAAGGTGGGCTTTGCTTGTGTGGGTCAATGTTGTTGATAGTGAGCTATAAAATTTTGGCTGAGTTCTCCTAAAAAAGCTATAGGGGCTACAATGTAGATATAGCGCCATCTATTGCCTTTAGCATTTCGCAAAAACAAGAAATAATTTGTCAAAAAACATTAGTACTTGCATCAATTTTAGCCTACATTAGATAAGTGCATGCCATCGTCCAAGCATATATTTATCATCTTTTCTAGCGGCCGAACAATCTACAATCTAGAAAGCAAACATCATATGGACTATGAACAACCAAATTCATTCTACACAAGCTTGACTTACGATTTATGAATCATAACTCAATTATAACAGAGTTAGCAAACTAAGTTAACAACGTTATTTAGTCCTATAGCAGAGTTAGCAGCATTAGAGGTAATATTTACAATATCGTCTCCACGCTCGACTCCAAAAACTATAGGTGGCTATAGACAACATTGATGTGGATTGAGGATAATTACGGGCGACCTTCTAAGGTCATTTACACAAGATGCATCCCAAACCCAAACACAAAAAATTTTCCCTTTTGTGACAAGAAAAAAAGTACAACAATTGGGTAACCAGTTCTCAGCACATGCCAGAGTATTGGTACTAGTGGCAGTAAACAACAATTGAATTTCGACAGATAAAAGAAGAGCGCCAAATATCCAAAGGTTTTGGTTTCTGCAAACGTGTAAAAAAGGCACAAAAAATAAGCTTTGGTCCCTTTTCAATCATCCATTGTATGGATGAAAATGAAAAACTGATTCTGCGCTTTATTTATCAGGGAATCATTTGCCCCTAATTAAAAAACTTAAGCGATGGATAACGGGAACCTTATCGCGGAACTGGTACACCTACACCTGTGACGCGCGTTGCTGAGCAATTACCGGACTCGGGAGTCGAGAGCCGACGGAGGAGGGGCACGCGTCAGAGAAAGTTGCATCACCTGGACCCCCTGGTACCTCACCAAAAAGGAGTAGCCACTGAGATGCCAGAGCTGGGTCCCAGGCAGCTGGGTTTGTTCTGCCAGCTATGACGGCGCGGCCAGTCGTCAGATCGTGATCCAGTGCCGGCAGGAACGCATCAGCGGCCACGTGGCCGTTCGAAATATCCAGAGGCTGCTTGCCTACACTCCTGAACCCGAAAAAGAGCTGGAGCAGTCGAGCACATCCTGAACCCGAAAAAGATCTCCCAAAAGTTATCCATTCCAAACTCGAGACGGGAAACAAGAACAACTCCGGATCTCTTTCATCATTGTTCATCACTCGATAAATTCAGTAGTAAAACTTTTACAAAGAAAATCCGTGGAACCGCTCCAGCTTCTCACGAGGACGAACCGCGTAACCACGGCAAATTTACAACGAAGCTTGAGGCTAAAAACTGGAGTACAAGCTGCAGGCTACCGCAGGAGAGAAACACTCTAATCAACAGGACGGGGCGGGCGGCCGAGCCGTCATCCCCTGCAGCCCGCCGCATAGGGACGATGACTCCGACGACTCGGCCACTCAGCCGCGTGTGGCGACTTGGAGCGCGTGCCTCGGCGGCGGCGGCGGGAGCGGCGGCGCGGCGAAGGGGAGGCTCCGTAGCATGAGGAAGCGCATGCGGCGCGGGAAGGGCGCGCCGTAGAGGAGCTGCTCCAGCACCCGCGCCACCAGCACGGTGTACTCCTCCATCAGCTCCGCCACGATCGCCACCAGGATCATCTCCGACACGGTTGGCTGGCTGCTTGACAGGACTGGAAGGGACGAGAGATGCTGTACTGGAGAAAAGGAGCCGTTTCGTGCGGTGGGAGGGAGCGATTGGGAGGGGGCTTAAAAAGGCTGATGGATTGGGTTGGATTCCGGGTGCCGGGACCGGAACAATTTTTGGTCGCGTCGGCGTCCGGTGGGCGCGGCGGCTGGGCGGTTTGCAGGTGTCACCTCCCCCGGCGCGCGCACCGGGTGCGCTAATCAGAACCTCGGACCCGAGCAGGAAGGAAAGAATCTTGCTAGGTTCGCTGCACCCCGGGGGCTGTGCACGGCAGCGATCGGGGAGATTGGAAAAATGCTCGGCGCCTTATCCGATGATAATCCGCGCGCTTTCTTTACGTCCGGTGTGGGTGCCAGGGAATCGTTGACGCACGTGAAGCGTCAGCAAACTCACGCGCTCCTGCTCCGTCCTGGCCAGGCACTGATCACGTGTTCCAGGCTCCACTGCGCGCGTAGCCGAGTTCGAACTAACGACGCAATCAGGCATTGCTCACGAGTTTAGCTGCTGCTCCGGGCCTCCTTCTGCTACTACTCCTACCGCTTACCGCTGTTGCTGCGCCCCCTGAAGGAAAGAAACGGAGGAGAGATGTTGCTATACCGGTACTTTTGTTGCCATCGGAGCCTCGGCAGCATTCTCTCCTCCCGCCGGAAATGGGTACTGAACGATGGTAAGACATGGCCCAATCTGTGCACGATCGAGCGAAATGGGCCCATATTGTAGTTGTAGGCCCATAATCTAATATAGGCCATTTGTCTCTTCTGATATATTAGGGCCCAGAAGCTGTTACTCGACATGTCTTCGCGCTTTGCTCGAGAAGAGTATGCAACTTCTTTTTTTTGCGAGGAAAAGAGTATGCAACTTGATCCCGACATGTATCATCAGCAGTATTCTACTCAAGAAACGTGACCTCGTCGGGCCATCGCGTCAGGTCACGAGATCCAGGACCACACCGTTAGATTTGCAGGTCTTCTGCGGTCGTATTCAAGCTACTGTTTACTATTGCCGCGCGATCGAGTATGCCAAACTGTAGAACCCGGATTCATGAGCCCAAGACAGGGCTGCGCGCGAGAGGAACAGAAACCTGTGGGTGTAAGTGGGTAATAACAGCTGAACCCGTCGTAATAGGGTTCGGATCGGCTGCAGTAAAGAGAGAAATTCAGAGAACTGTAGCTCGCTACAGTGTTTATGTGAGGGAAGCTACAGTTCTCTGAATTTACACTGTAGTAAAATACTATTTGAACAGTATTCTGGTTCCTGTAGCGCCGGGTTTTACTGTAGCGCTATCCCTGTAGCGATCAATCTGAGCCATCCATTCTAGATCGGACGGTGGAAAAAATGAAAAATTCCGGCTACAGTAGTCTCTCTGAATTTTGACCTCTAATTCAGAGGATCTGAATCGGTCGTAATAGCATGGACCAGGACTGCCGCTACAGTTTTGGAGTTATCTGTTCATTCCATGCCGTACTATCAAGACGCGCGGTGGTGCAGTACGTAGCTACCGGCATGGACCATCTAATTAATCATACGAAAATCTAATTTGTAGAGATCTCCGATCCGCACTGCACATCCAGGAGTACTATAGAGATCAACCATAAATAAACACCCAAAAATTCCGGGGGTCGTAATGAATCCATTGTCCCTGCAGAATTCGCCCGAGAGTCTCTTCGTGTCGTGGTGCCACAAAATATACAATTTTCATGTCGCGCGGCAAAACTGTTAAATCTGGCAATAGCATATACAATCTGTGGATACCAAAAATGGGCCAGGCAGGCGTACCTACGCTCCCATGCCCATTTATACAGTACAGTCGAAGTACTCTCTCTATATATATATGTAAGGCGGCGCTAAGACGACGACGTATGCCATTGCATTGCGCTCCCAGGCCTGGGCCGCCTGGCTCGGCGACCGGTATGTGGAGATTCTCGTTCCACGACGACGAGGCGGGTGGGCCAGGCGGACCGGCGGCGGTCCAGGGCCATGCATCTGGCGATCAGGGCGTCGTTGTCACGGACGGGGATATCCTCCACTCCACGCACGCCTCCCACCCGCGGGAGCACATGCGGAGACGGAGACGGAGATGGGGAGAGAGAGAGGGATAAGGGTTGGGTCGCGGCAGCGCGCGAAAGCGACGTGACGAGGGGAGCTCAACGGTTTGATCTCAGATCGGGCATCACCAGCTAGCTAGCTCTCGAGCCATCGAGCATTACTGCTTGCTGCGGCGGGGAACGGGGCGGGGCCGCCCCCCCGGCTGGCACGCGGGCGAAGGAGGAATTTGTTCGCCTTGTCCCAACACTCTATTACTCCTCCTCCTGCGTCTCATGCAATAATGGGAGCCGGCGGCCGCGAGAGAGAGCCCCCGGCCGGTCTGCCGGCAGGACGTGCAAATGGGATCGATTCTATCGGTTTCCTTTATTGGGAGCTCCTCTTTCTCTCTCATGTTGTTATGCTACACAAAGCCCAGACCATATGAATCTCGCCCTTTCTGAATCATCAAAGACAACTACCCCCATCTCCCTCCTTTTGCGGGAGTTGCACCACTTGATGAGTGTGCCTTAATGCGCTTGTTGTATTCTGCATGAATGTTGGTTCCATCTCACCTACGCCAAATTAACCTTGCAGGGGGGCAAAACAAGTGTCCTGCAACGGTACTGCAACAAATTAAAACGGACTTTATCAACAGGTTTTTAATTGATTGAGTACGGCTTCAATTCATTTGGTTTTTCAAAAGTGCTTATTTATTTTTTCTTTTCTTTGAAATTATCTTTATTTCTGTTTTAAAACTCTGTTTAACACGGAACAACAATCACACTATAAATGGAAAAATATTCCTCTTAATAACAAATTAAAACATCACATCATGGCAACAACAAACCACCTAAGTATAGTGATACAATCTTTTGTGCCAAGCCCTAACCATCATGGTTTAAGAGAAGAATCGGTTCAAGCACACAACAATGTGCCAAAAAGGTCCAAGCAGGACAACTCTAGTGTTGGCCAGCACATATGCCATCATTCCATCAATCCTTCCATCGACAGATGCAGTTAAGGTTGTGCTAATATTTAAGTTCTGGAAATGTAGTCATCTTTTTTTTATCTCACTTTTTTTAATCTTGTCGTTCACTAAAATAATGCAATAAAAAATTGCCTGCGCTATCAAAATTAAAGTAACAATCATTCATTTAATACCATTGTAGTCACCTTAAGGTCAAAATGAAAACCCTAGCTGAGTTCCACCCTAAGCCACTCAAACAAGAACTCAGGGTGTGGTCAGTTGAGATTTCAACAGTTGCAACTGCAACAACCAATTTTGTTGCTAGATTGTAGTCGTAGCTGTAAAAAGTGAAGAATCACACCCTCAGTCACCGGTCACAAACACAAAGGGACACGTGACCACTGAAGCTATATTACCTCTGGTTGTCATTTCTTTGTATTCAAAATATTATTGTGCTTAGAACATACAATTACTTCCGAATATTCCTATAGTTACGCATTCCCAAGAACAGACTTGCCTGTAATTGTATGTTCTAAGCACAATAAGTGATTATTATCAAAGCCATTCTCAGAAAACTTATGCCCTTATGGTCCTTTCCCTCCATATGTAATACCAATGGTCCAATACCACCAGTAATATTTTTTGTAAGCATTTGGGAATAATGATGCCATGGATCAATTGAGCTAGTAGCAGCATCTGAAAAAAAGGAAACCGCAAACTACGATCCATCTGTCAGCTGATTAATTAACACTCTAATAATTTATTTTTTACACTGGTTTCTGCTGCAAAAGTACAAACTGATCATTGGTTCGATAATTTTACTGCATCAAATGCCAACAACAAAAAAATTGTGGATGCGATGTTGATGGTGACGAGGTTGGACCACGTACGGGATCCAATTATGGGCTGACAAAGGTCCCGAGCCCTCGCATCAACGGAGCACCCTGTGCCCAATCAGGCTTGCCGGCCCTGACCTGGTCTGGGAATGGGCGCAGGAGCCACAGGCTCAGAGGGAGGTGTGCGTAGGTAGCCATAGGCCAAGGACGGTGTACGCCGGCGAGTCACCCAGATTGCCTGCCTGCCGCCTCGCGCGAGCGGCATGTCATGTGCGTGTCTTACTTGGCGAGCACCGAGACGTGCGCGTGGGGCTCGTTCTCTCTCTCGCGTGCAGATCAGAAAGCCATGCGCCCGCGAGGAGGCTCGCTGCATGCCTAGTTGCCTGCCCTGCCCGGCCGCCTCCGTCCATCCCTGTACCTCCTTTCTGCAGCCCACGCTTCAGTACAGCTAGCTAATTAAGCTGGTGGCTGCTGGTGCGCGAGAGCCTGATCGAGGCCGAACCATGCATCGATCGAGCGCGCACGCGGCCGGCCGGCCGGCGCGCGGCTGAGGCAGTCAACAACCACCTCGGCCGCATGCGCCGCCGCACGGGCGCAGTGTACGTACGTCGTCAAATTATGCCTACGTGTGTGTGTGCGGACAGGGCGCACGGCACCCGGTACGTACAAGCTGGTTAATTCAATTCCGGCAGGCCAGTGGTCGCAAGCCAGGGTACGAACGAGATTGATCAAAGCGCCCGCGGGTGCAAAGGCAGCGTACGTACGCGCCCGTTCATTAACTCCATTATTAGGTGTTCATTGAGTGGACGATCCATCGCCCGTCACGCATTGATCCGCGTGGTTGTGCGCGTGTCGCCTGAACAACCGAACGGCAGCCGAATTAGTATGCGTGGATCTCGATCCGGTACTACATTCTCCTCCCTCAAGAACATTAACCAGGCAACTGTACAAGGGGTTTGCGCTGGTGATCTTGTGCTGGTACGTACTCTCCCCACATGCAGATGCTCTGACATCAGTGAGCACCCAGCTAACCTCGGCGAGAGATTAAATAAGTTCGTATATATATATCGGCAAATGTATTTACCATGTACTGATTGGGTTGTCTGCTACTACGACATGCACGGGCTATGCGATGTGATGCTTGCTTCATGTTTGGCGCAGATCTGTTCCGAGGAATGGCGTCGACCGATCGGAAAGTGTTGGACCGGCCCCCGGATGCATGTGGCAGAAGGAGGGGTCGACGAAAGCGCCTGCCTGTCGCTCTGTGAAAAGAAGGGGCCTTTTGTTTGCATGTTCTATGATAACAAAAGGCTGGCCGACTCAAAAAAAAAAAAAAAAGGCTGGCCGACTCTTTGGCCGCCATCAGATTTTGCTGCCCTTTTCGACGATGCCCATACTCTCGCTTCCGCCTCCTTCCTCTCTCTGTGCGTGTGCTATACGAGTACCACCCTGCAGCTTGCTCTTGCGTCTCTGCAGGGCTTCACTACCATGCATCCGTTCAACTGTCCGGAGAGGAAAAGAATTAAACACCATCATGCATGTGTCAGGTGTGGAATTAGAAGCCTCTGCAGATCTGAAAGATGCCATGCATCCTGCCGCTGCTCCGATCCCATAACTACAACTGTCCATAGCGCCAATAAATGCCAACAGCATATGTACCGATCATATTGTACGTAGCGCCCCCATAGGCCATATTGCCAGGTACTCCTATCCATCTCCGTCTCCAGCAGCCGGCGCTGCCTGCGCCATGGCCAAGCATACTGTAGTAAACCGTAAACGGCTAAAGGCTCGTCTTCGTAACACTTGTACTACTCCTATATTGGCGTGCACAGGTATTGTATGGGTCATACTACGGCCGTTGATTTTGGCTGCTGAAAGCTGCTCCAGAAACCGATCAGAAGGCATGCATGGATCTGTGTGACGGCATGAATGTGAGCAGTGCCATGCTATGCACCCTGCAGCTCATCAGCAGCTCATACTGTCACTGATACCTCTTTCTTCCTTGGACCACCCACAGGCGCCCTCTGGAGTCTCTTCTCTCTCTAGGCGTGAAGCAAGCTCGGAGGAGTAGCCATGGGCCTGTAAGTACTTGCAAAAGAGACCCGCCCGGCCGTCTACCATGATTTTGGCCTTTAAAGTCATGTGTTCCCCTGCTGCAAAAGACGTGAAAATTCTGATTTTCCCATGCAAAAAGTTCAAATCATACTACGGCTCCATACAGCAGCATGCATATGGATGTGCACTCTGCACAAAGGCGTCGAATTTGTCCCGTCTAAGAGTGCGTGCTTGCGTGCCTCGCATCCATGCATGCATGCATGCGCACGCCGGCCTTCTCGATTGCTTTCCTGCACGACCAACAGTACCATGGGGAAGCTTTTTGCTGCAATCGTCGACGTACGTGTACACGTATGTACATCGTACATAGAACTTGTCGAAATTATAACTTTCCACGTTACTCTCTGGCAGACCATATACATCGTACATAGAGTATATGTGTCGTGGTATGGCTGTAGTGAGATCGAAATTTGAATATCCAAAAAGATTCAGAATCTTCAAGCTAGTTTCACCTCAATTTTCAGTTCTGCAGTGTGCAATCGGAGACCTAACCCTAATTCTGATACTCTGATATTTTTTTATTCTTTTTTTGCTTTTGCATTTCAGCGCATACCAAATTATGGCAGCACCACGTATGAGTTTCGAGCTCAGTTGGTCTGATCCTCCTGGGGGTAGGTATAGCATTCTTATGCGTAATCAGTTCAGTGTTTACTAGCAAATCCGTGCGCTTGTTCTGTGGTCCTGAACTTCACTTTTGACCAATGGATGGCATGACAGTTTCTGAGTGTTGTTGCCATTTCTTTAGAGAGGATTGAGTTTTTATTACCGGTTTAGTACAGCCTAAGAGAATCCTAGCATGTACTATTACGATAAATATGCAGAGGATAGATGAGAATATAGAGAAGAATCTCTAGCTTTGGTTTAGTGCGCGACAAACGGCTTATAGATATCCCATTAGCTTAGCTCTGTCCCCTATAAATGGCCCAATTTATCACTCCACTCGCAAATCTTGGACATGGCTCAAGATTGGTCAAGAATCAAACATGACGATCCTCTTTAAAAGTGTCTTAATTTTAAGTAAACAATACTATCTATACGTGATTTCGCTCGGCTCTTGGAGTCACATCCAATAGTGATTGGAGCAATTCAGGATCGTGATATGCGTTTTCGGAGGCCAGAACAGCTTGAACACCATCCCGAGATCAGACATGAGGGATGTTAAGACCCCCCAAGTACTCCAACGATATTTCGAACTTGCTCAAAGACACAGACCGGGCGGAAGAAACTCCCTGTCTTCTTGGATAGATTCTAGATCAGTTTGTTGTCAATGAGTGATGAGCTACAAATGGATTCCACCCCCCCCCCCCCCCCCCCCTTGGATTGGTATATATGGGTTCGAGGATCCATGGCATTGGGGAAAAAATTGCATTAGAATGTATAGCATAGGTACGAGACCTTCTACAGAATTCTTAATTGATGATCTTTTTGTATCCGAATCTCGCTCCAATCCCTCCTATGTAGGTTCCTGCTCCAATGCTTGAGTACGTAGTAGAGGAAGCAAAATAGAATTCTCTTCGGATGCTTATTAGGATAAAATTTGAAGTTGGAAATTTTGTGACAGCAATCTATCTATTTCATGAAACCAAATTCAAATGGTCTCATCTCTCTTATTGTCTCATGGTGAAATCAGCTTTTGATGATACTAAAAAATTATCATATCTGTACTTGATATATTGAAAATGGCATTCATAGTCTAGGATTTCAAAAATATTTATTTATCAAACTTGCATAGATATGCAAATAAGTGTAAGCATAGGCAGGTTCTGCAATATGAGCAAGTATTAGTGCATGGAAAAGTGAAAACAACTCCTAGAATAAGGTCCGCTTGTAGAATAAAAATGTGGATGGTGTCACTTTCCCTCATCATATTTGATATATGAAAATAAAAAATAAAAGAAACTTGGCCAAAGGGGGAAATACCACCCCCACGGTTTTCTAAGGTGCACGCAAGTACTTCACAATCCAAGAATACCATCTTTTGAAGCACATCTCTCAGTGAGGAGAAAGCATATATACAAAGAAGGTAGAGTAATATATATTGACTAGCTAGATACAAACCAGTGACGATAATGCACATATCAACCTCATTTTTCTTGATGCGTGGAGACTGGAGAGCAATATGTACCTGTTCTACCGGTGTCACCTATAAAAGCTAGCAGACATAAGAGAACTTCACCTTTTTCTTTTGCGAATGAAAAGGGATTGTATTAAAATTTGATAAAGTACTGACCCCCTACATTAAGACTCTAAAAGACGAGTAAAACACAAAGAGAACATGTAAGTCTTTTACTCATATTCATTATCACTTCTTTCTTTGACGCCGCCAAAGAGGAGGAACCAAATTGAAGCCTTGAGTTCTTCAACCACCAACGAGAGACGTCAAACTTTGTTGAAGCCGTAAGATCCACCATCTTAGAACTCACTGTCAAGACGGATCTTGTTCTATGAACAAGAATCGGCCACATATCCACTTAATAATCACACCTTGTGTTAATACTGAAGATACACATAGTATCTATCTTTAAATATCGTTGTTGCAGATGGTCACACACATCATTTGGAACTTATAAATTTTTTGGAACATTGTATTATAGCTAAGCTTGCGCATGGACCACAAAAAAGCTTTACTACCTAGCCGATTAGATGTTCTAGTTAGCTGACCAGAGTTAGCTGAAACATGATGTGTGCAATGTTGTCTGATAGATCAATATGTGCAATTTGCAGTAGCAAATAGTAGCAACCAACACCTGCTCTGTTTTCAATATCCTGATTCTGCCAAAACTATAAATTTTAATAATCTTTAAGAAGTAGTACATTTTATACAGGACAACGAAAATTGTATTTGATGTTATAAAGTACATTTTGTACATGATAGTGTCGCTGACAGTGGCCATTTTTTTAAACCCAAAATTGACCAAATAGGAATAAGTTGTGTGTTTTATATTTAATAGAACAAGTAAGTACTCAAATCCCTGCCAAGAATTAATACTTTGAAATTGTTTGATTTTAGGTGTACATCCACACGCTCAACCAACCTAGTTAGTCTCCATTTCTCAATTTGCCAGTTTTCAAGAAATACAAGACACCTGATCGTTTCAGCTAGTGTTGAAAGATCGTTTAGCACACGGCACCGCATAAGTAAAATTTGTTCGTGCGCCACAAAATTTCTTTTACTTTTTCTTTACGACTTCAGATGTCCATGGAGACACAGGATAAGGACTGCACAAAGGTGCAGCAATCTGCCGCAGCAAAACCTGACAGTAGGTCTGGCTGAAAATCCTGAAATATCGTACGATACGTGCATGGCTGTGTAGCCTATATATGTAGGAGTATGTATGGATCTATAAACAGTACATATGCCAATTAGGTACTCATGTCCCCAGCTTCTTCTCCCAATTTTGGAAAACTAGCAACGTGAGCTTACTATATGCTTCTATTCTACTAGCAGAGAGGTTGGGCACGTCCACAAATTATATAACTTTTTTACACGCGAATGCACGAGTTATATTGACTCATTTGAAATTTATTCTCTCCAAATGGGGGGCAAGTTTTGCTCCTGGGTTCTGGATTTTATGTCGCTTCAGTAGAGACACGTGCATGTTTATATTTTTAAGCGGTGATTAACTCAAAAGTAATGGACACTAAAAGCAGTCTAAAGATAGATGCTTCATTCACAGGCATTGTTTATCTTAGCTCGTATGAAAAGCATGCATTTTGCCATGTCAAGTCACATGCTGCCTTCCCTTGAAATATGACGCGAAGCATGCATTTTGCCTCAACCTCTGCTCAAATCTTGAAACTTGAGATCCCTGGTGTTTTTATCTTCTTCTGTTGCAACGGTCCATCAGTTTGGTGAGCTGGGAGCCCAGGAGAACCTCCTTTTCATGTCCCTCTATATGTTCTTTTGTTCTCTTACTTGCCACATCTTTTTCTCTAGTCATGCCACGGCATGCGCACTAAAATGGACCACTCCTTTGTTGAGGGAGGAAAAGGATAAACCACCAGCCTTTCTAGTGTGTACAATTAGGGTTTGTCTGTTGGGAAGATGCCTACTCAACACTGGGAAATGGACATTGTTTCAAAGGTACTTCAACACAAGCAAAATGGATTTATACCTAACACCCATAGATGGTTTCCACCAAAAAGTATGCTAGTTTTTTTGGACGCTTAGCCTCATGATAGAGCTTAAGAAAATTAAATACAACATATAGGCAGAAAACATGTTTCCCAACTTGCCAGATCTTCATTATCTCTCTCTTTTTTAAATGAGAAGTATGACTTCTCCAAATAATGATTTTTAACAAAAAAATAAATAGGTTAACTCTAGGATTTGAACTCTAAGAAACTGTATATAGAGCTGATAAACTCAACTACAACTCTTGAGAAAAACAAGTAATTAACATTCCATAGTACTATGAGGCATGTATATAGAAAGATATGTTTTGTCCTTCTTGTACTACATTTTTTCTTAGGATCGATGGGGCTTGTAGGTTTATTGTTAATTTTGTTATTAAGTTTAGACAACTAACTGAACTCTGCCAATAAGTGGAATGTAACAATATATAATAGCCATGTAATTTCGTTAGATATTCCAAGGAAGTTTAACAAGAGAGGGCGGTCATTTGCAAGACACTTCAAACATATATTCGTTAGAACTATATATGTTCTAACATAAGCTGGAGTAACCGGCTTACCTTCCAATTTGTGCATCTTTACACCTATCCTTAAACATCATGCACTGCAAAGCTTTTGCATGTATAAAAAAAGAGAAAATTTTCAGGCAGATGCACACAATCCATTTTGTTGAATTAGGGGACCTCCATGCTACATATGAGGACATCTCAACGCTACACACCTTCCTGTCACAAGCTCGTCATTAATTGTTTCTTGCAGAATTTTGCAACGGAATGGCAAATTCTCCACTCCGTTCATTGTGGCAACCCTTTCAATTCACATCAAACGTTACAGCGAAGTATCACGAAATCTGCTTGATGGAAATGGAACGGCATTTGTTGGGCCCAAGCTAGGAGCTAGGTCTACAACAACAACAACAGCGAGTATATATCCCTTCCTCGGGCACCTCAGCCGTAGGCATGCAGGCGTGCGATATTTGATACCCGTATGGTGACAAGGACGATCGCTCACATGAGCCCCAACCCCGCTAATCCATGGGCCCCTCACCACCTCCATCCCTTTATAAAGCGAGCTCGACACTGCACTGTGTACAGTACAGCCACTTTCCACATTATCTCTCCCCCTCGAACCCTAGGCTCTTAATTCCTCATAATGAGAAAACGGAAACAGAAATCACATAAACTGAGAAGAAAATGGAAAACAAAATATTACAAAAAAAACTTAATTTAAGCTCCACTGGGCCTATTTTTAGTATACTTGTGGAGCACAAGGAAGGAAAGGATTGGTGAGCACGGGGAGCAAAAAAATTAGAAATGAAAAAAAAAATACAGCGACCTCACCAACTACTCCAGTCTACTACCAGTAGTCGCCTTCGACGAATCTTCTTGCGCAGTCGCCCTCTCCCATCCCCGTGCGAAAGGCGCACACATCCGCTGCAGCGCAGCAGTGCAGGCAGGCAAGCAGCAGGTTAGCCACCACCACAAATAACAGAGCAGGAAAAATACATCATCAACCACCTCCATCGATCCCCGGCCGTGTCTCCATCCATCTGGCCACATCGCAAAGGCGTCCGTCGCGCTGTACAGCCGTCAATGCGGCTGCGGCGGCCTAATTCTGCTGCTTCTTCTTCCAGCTTCCTCCCTTGCTTCTCTCCCTTGGCTCAGCAGCAGCAGCTCGCAGCGAGGAGCCGACGCGTGCGTACACGCATACATAGGTAGATCCAATCCCCTTCTACTACTACTACTACTGCCCTATAGTAGCGCGTCTGCAGCAGTAGCTGCGCAGCAGTGCCTCTTCTCTGGCCAGCACCCGTCCTGCTTGCTGCTGGCATCATCGATCGGCAGCTAGCTAGGTAGCAAGTGAGATCAGGAAATTGAGAGAGCAGCAAGAAATACAAAGCTAGCTAGGAAGTGAAGCTCGCTGCTTGTACAATCAGAAGTAGCTAGCTATGGATCACTTCACTACGAGCGGCAGGTTTTCTAAAGAGGAGGAAGCCGACGAAGAGCAGGAGGACGCGTCCAACTCCCGGCGCGAGATCCCCTTCATGACGGCTGCCGCGCCCTCGACCGCGTCATCGTCGGCTGCGGCTTCCGCGTCATCCGCATCAGCGGCAAGCAGCAGCACCCCCTTCCGGTCCGCGTCTGCAGGGGACGGTGCCGCCGGGGCGTCGGGGAGCGGAGGAGGAGACGCGGAGGCGGCGGCGGTGGAGAAGGAGCACATGTTCGACAAGGTTGTGACGCCGAGCGACGTGGGGAAGCTGAACCGGCTGGTGATCCCCAAGCAGTACGCGGAGAAGTACTTCCCCCTGGACGCGGCGGCCAACGACAAGGGCCTCCTGCTCAGCTTCGAGGACACCGCCGGCAAGCAATGGCGCTTCCGCTACTCCTACTGGAACAGCAGCCAGAGCTACGTCATGACCAAGGGCTGGAGCCGCTTCGTCAAGGAGAAGCGCCTCGTCGCCGGCGACACCGTCTCCTTCTCCCGCGCCGCCGCCGAGGACGCGCGCCACCGCCTCTTCATCGACTGGAAGCGCCGGACCGACAACCGCGACCCGTTCCGCTTCCCGCGCCTCGCGCTGCCGATGCCGCACTACGGCGCGCACTACAGCCCGTGGGGCTTCGGCGGCGGCGGCGGCGGCGGCGTCGGGGCCGGATTCTTCATGCCGCCGTCGCCGCCCGCTACGCTTTACGAGCACCACCGACTTCGCCAGAGCCTCGACTTCCGGGGCATGAACTACCACCCGGCGCCGGCGGTGGGGAGGCAGCTCCTCCTATTCGGCTCGGCCAGGATGCCGCCGCACGCGCCGCTCGTGCCACGCGCGCCTGTCGCCGCTGCACTACACGGTGCAACCGAGCGCCACCTCGCCGGTGGTTCTCGACTCGGTGCCAGTCATCGAGAGCCCGACGACGGCGGCCAAGCGCGTGCGGCTGTTCGGCGTCAACCTCGACAACCAGGATTCATCAGGAGGCGGCGGCGGCGGCGAGCCGAGCAATCTTCAAGGCAACGCATTGTCGTTGCAGATGCCCGGGTGGCAGCGAACCACTCCGACACTACGGCTGATGGAACTGCATCGTCACGGTGCGGAATCCTCCGCCGCGTCGTCTCCGTCGTCGTCGTCTTCCTCCAAGAGGGAGGCGCGCTCAGCTTTGGATCTCGATCTGTGACCTAAGAAAGGGAAAAATCAAAGGAAAGTTCAACGATTCTTTCTTCTGTTTTCGTTTTGGTTTTTCTTTCTTCAGTTTCTCAACTTCTCTTTTGATCAATCCATTATAACTTTTGATGATAGGAGCTAGCATTTGACATTTCCTTGTTTTTGGCTATTGAACCTTTTTCAGTTGGGTTGACATGATACAGATAAACATTAGGAAAATTAATGATTTCCCCTGAACCCATGTGTCGTGTTCTTCAGCACTCTTGCGCTGTTACATTCCGTTCATGTGTACATTAGTGCTTGACTCGATTTGACAGGAAAATTTCGAAGAAGTGTATTATGTTCCTACATATGATAACATGTTTATGCAATCTGTCCGTGATCTCCTAACATGTTTCAAGATTTGAAGATGTCAATCCTTGGAATTGTGCAGAAGCAGCCGTATTTTTTTTCCCTTGATAGCTGTACGTAGCTGTGTTCTTAAGCTCCAAGAACAAGCTCTATATCGCAATTCCGGAAGCACGGATGGTTGGACGACAACATTGATCGCGCATTCACAACAGACAAAGTCTGAATCAACAATTGCAGGTCAGATATTAAAACCCCTCTATTCGGTACTTATATCTCATCATCTCCTATATGTATCTCTGGAAGTCTGGACATTCCATTTATTTCTCTCCTTTGTCTGCTTTTCACCGGCTGCGCCACTAATTGTGTACTGCTGTACTCCTGCGCTTCTTCTGTACGTAATATCATACATATATCAAGTATAGTGGGCGCGGCCAGCATAAACAATGACTCCTTTTCTTTGCTAAGAAAAGGGAACACAGAAATAACTCAATCCGTGGTCCAAATTACGTATAGTTTGGATTGTCTGGCCTTCACTGCGTACTGCAAAAGTATGTATACAGTTCGACGTCGGCTAGATAGAGATCGAGCGATGTTTAATTATGGCCGGTCTTCCAATGGCAGTGTGATCGATCTGTAAAGATCGACTACTACAGTGGTGGCCATTGCAAACATAATATTGGCGCCACTGGCCATAACACCTTCGTACGCCTGCTAGGAATTTATGGGGGCGAGGAGGACGACCGGTGGTACGAACCTAGCTGTGTACTGTTGCTGCCGGAGTAGGAACAGTGCGTAGGTGTACAATTTGTTGGCTGCCGCCGCTGCATGTGTTGCCAGCTTCCTGCCGTTCATGTGCAACGGAGTATGCTGCTTCGATGCCCGATCCCTTCTCCCTTTTTACTGCTGCTGCAGCCAGCGAGTACTGCAGAGCTTGTGGGAGGAAAGGAGGCCACGTACCGGCGGCCGGCCTCTCAGCTCTCGCCTGGATAGCAGCAATCCGTAACTAGCAATCTGTAGGGAATGGGTGCAATTGTTTTGCAATGGCATGGGTAGGAATTTGGAAGGGATGGGCACGCCGAACCTTGCAAGAGGAAAGTACCTTTGGTCCACTGCATGTAAGATGGGAAAGGGCAGAACTGGGAAGCAAGGTGAAAAGCGAAAGGAGTAACCTACTTCACAAAAATGGAGCGAAGTGTCTCGTCTGGAGCAAGGGCCTGCTCAGTCTTCTTCTCCTGCCTTCCTTTGTTCAGCATGTTGTGCTCAGGCCATGCTACCTCTAGCTGGTGTTCAGCATGTAGAGCTTGAGCTCGATTCGGATATATGCCTTTCTGCTGAGGAGCTTTCCTGTTTTACATTCTTCTGGTAGCTGTCTAAGAGTATATGTAGGCTATGCCAAATCCTACTCCTGCATCGTCGAAACGGGAAACAGAAAAGCTCAGACCATGAACTGTAGACTAGGCCTTGAAATGTAATGTGCTTATAACGTCCTGCTTTTGGAACTTCCTTACCTGATGAGAAACTAGAAGTCAACTATGTTCCTAACCTTCTCCTATTGATCAATAATAACCTAAGAAAGACATGGATGGCATCTTTCATCATCTACACCTGTTTTCTCTTATCGATATGTTTACCTTTCAAAGGAAAAGTGGTTCCTTCGTGGATTTGTATTATCGATCAAAATGGCTTTAATTATAGCTAATGTATCTGTAGGTTCATCTAGGAAGCTTTTTAACAAAACACTGTTAATATGTTGCCTTTATGTGTCATCTGACTGCATTTGTTTATCCCATGAATCGAAATTATCCTATTTCAAAAGCTTCTTTTTATTATCTTTGCATGTCACCTACCCCGAATTAGTAAATATCTTCAAATATTTATGATTTAAATTTATGTTAGTCCCTCTTGTGCTTCATATGTTATCATGAAAAGGCACGGATGCGCACCCTACCCCTATGAGAATAAACGAGAGACTAGGTCAGTTAATCTTAAGATTCACCAAGTCACCGTAAGACTTGGATATGACTAGTGTTTAGGTGTGGTATTTGTGACTGTTTTTCTAAAATGAATATATACCTGATCAGATATATTATTTGGCTAAGCCTAATTTAAGGTTCTTGGATTGTGTGTGTGGACCTAGCTAGTGACTTTATCTTGAGCTAAACATCCAGATCGAAGGACGGAAATGCGTGGGTTTATTTTTTTGTCCGTATCCACTTGCTACTATGCATGCTGATTGATTAGCTTACACACATGTTGATTGATTGGCTTACACACAGTAGAAGTCCTGTAGAGGAACAAAGCAGAACACTGTGGACAAGCAGTTCAAGAATCCTGCCCTATCAGATAGATTTCATCCACAAATATTTCAGAAATTAAATTTACTTCAGTCTTTGATGCAATGAATATACAACATTATTCCTTAATAAATATTTCATCATATTTTAGTCATGTCAACCTTTTTGTCTGACTTTTATTAATATTTTCTATTTGTATTGTTAGACAAACTAAATTTCAAAAAATGGTACGGTTACCCCTGCAAACATATATAGAGCAGATTGAGTACCTTTGTTTTTCAAGAGATCAAAGATATATGAGCATTGAGGATCCTTAAACATTATCTACCAATTATGGATCATGTGATCTAGAGCATATCCGCGCGTGGTCAGGAATAGGCTATTCCAACGGCTAGTATATAAAATATGTATGCCGATATTGCTACCATGTCTTTCTGTAGAATTACAAAGATATTATTTTGTGTAGGCACAATATAATTGAGATGCAATACTGGCTAATTGTACATGCCAAAGCTATTGGCAATATATTATGTCTTACATATACTCACAGCGAACTCTTAAGCTTGTGCAATATTAGGGTCTGGATGTACTATTGTCTAGGGGAACCCGTTGATTCAGTATTGTGCCTATACTATTGTCTCTAATAATTTGTGCTGATAGCTTGTTAGTCAAGTTTGGTAAGATAAAGGATTTTATGTTCGTGAAAAATTATTGCAATTCACACATACTGTATGGTTATACACATATTTGCAGCATGAGCATATATAGCGTGCTTTTCACATTTTATATTGTTACTTATATATCTGAGGCATTTCATGTTAGATGCATGACGTTGGTAAAACCTCCACGCTGCTTGTCACTACTGTAAAATTGACGTTTGTACTGATGATACTATACAAATTGCACGTAAAAACGTGAAACTATTTGTACATTTTGCAGAATTATATATATTTTTTGTTACCTTCTTTTCAGCTTTCACTGATTTCGCGTTGACCCTTGTGCTGTTTGATAGGATCTACTCCTACCGGGGAAGCAGGTTACGTGGCATCCATGCATCGTGTAAGGATGACAAACAAATATTAAAACAAACAATTTTGAGCTTTAAAAAGTTCGCGCCAGTCCTCCTGACTGGCAGATGATACATGCAGGGAATGCATGCGAGATCGAGCAAGCTGCCTAGAACAAGAATGATGAGCTCATGCATGGCGCCTGCGGATGCTTCCCATTTCGCAGATCTGCGGCGGCATCCGAATTCGCTGTGCCGCGCGTGCGGTAATAATTCCGCTGCCGCTGCGCCTAGGATATGGGTTGGCGCGGTGCCATGCGCAGCGCGCGCGTATACACACAGGTACGCGCCCCACACCCAAGCATGCCTTTGAACTGTGACAGGCGCTGTGCATGAGCCAAAGTTAGCTGTATGAGCCAGCGACCTGTGAAGCTAGCTGTGTCCCTTGTGTTGCAGCAGCAAGCCAGCAACAGTAACTGGTGCAATTTTTTCGAACCATGTGGCCGGTCTTGGTTGCCAGCAGCGTCCTCTTTATGTTCTATCTGAACAACTCTGCGTGCTTTATGTTCCTGTGTCACAATTAAGGGGACATCGTTTCAGTCAGTGATCGTCGATCAGTACATGCGTTAATAAGGTTTACAGGGCACCAGATTGTGAGTCATATGATTTATATACTAATCATGCCGCTTTATTTGAATCGAATATATAGTACACGTACAGCTTACTAGGGACAAGTAACGACATGAGCAACTACTAGCATAGTCACAGCTAGCAGGAAACGGGGCAGGAAACATGTCCAGCGCGCATAGGCCACGCGATGGATATATAGGAAGTGCTACCTGTCAGCACTGTAGAAACATGCATGCCCGAGCCTTGAAAAGCTTCTTTGTCACGAACCCAACTACAGGCGCACCGTGCATGTATCAGACTAAGATGCTTGCAGATACTCTAGTTATATGAAGTAGCCCCGATGACAGTATGTGAATGGCAATCCAAAGTGAACTGTGAGTTATCCTTTGTCGTGTATGCAAGGGCGAAGGCAGCCAAGATAGGGTCATCACCATTTCAGCATGTGATTGACGACACGAGCAGTGAGCTATTATGCAATGAGCAACTCACTAAAAAGACAATGCTAATATAAAATCATGGGCAATTCTCTTATTCCAACACTCTTTCGATTCAAACTTTCCTCACGTTGTGGCTATCCCGAGCCGTGAATGCGGAATAGGAGTTTGTTGCAATTTTTTTTCATTAAATTGTTGCCTTTGGGATTGAAACTCAAGACCTCTTTGATAATATATTGAGCTATAGTACTATACACCGATCAAATCTCAAAAAGCCTGAACCGTGAGTAATTCACTTATTCTTCAATGCAAAGTGTCTTCATGAAATTTTGTTGAGGCCGCGCGACCCGATGCCAAAGCCAAGCATCGCCTTTGGACGTATGTTGATCTCATCGCAGATAAGTTCATATCCATGTGATTCATTCACCTCCATGATCAATGGTGAACAGTCTTTATTCAGTCATAACTTTAATCGTATCGAGTTGTAGTTTTGTGATCCATGTCAAATTAAAATAGCTTTGGTTTTATGGATATTGAATCAAAATAGCTGACATTTTGTGAAGTTAGTTTTCTCAACAATTTCATCCGCTTTCTAGACATATAAACAAGAATGTCCGGATGCAAGATATGCACACCTGAATACTGATGTGATAACCGGAAGCTGCTCCAGTAAAAAGGAAAAAGAAAAGTGAAGCTGCTCTAGAAACAAGGAACTGGCTGTCAGTCCATGTCAACGACGACAGTTAGTCTTGGTTACGCAGCCTTTCAGTACGAATACTCCCTCCAACGACCAAGTGTCTCGGCAATGCAGGCTTCGCAGAGCTGCATGCATGCAAACCCGTAAATGCTTTTGTTTCCATGTCCTCCATCCATGATCATTAATTAAGCACCATGCGAATCGCAGGCGAGCTCTCCTGGCCGGCTGGCGACAGTCGTCGCTGCCCAAGGTAGGTGGAGATATGGACTTTGGTCACCTTTAAACTGTGGCACTGCCAAACTTCAGAAGAAGCTGTAGGCCATGATTGGCATGCATTGTCTTTGCTGACTGGCCGCATCTAGTAGGAGTAGAACAGAAGGCGTTCGCTCGCGCTGTCATGCTCGTGCAGGAATCAAGGGAATCATTATCCATCTTTAGCCGAGAGTTTTGATTTCAGACTGGAATCGTCTGATCTATGCCGTACAGGCGTACACGGAGTAAAACAGAACCATGATGAGACAGACACGTACGCATCTATGATTTAGCACGAACAACCAGAATTGCATGGCCCTAGGACACAGAACGCACGAACGATATGATGGCGCGTCGTTGTCACGCGTACGCTGCGCGAAAAAGATGAAGAAAAGCTTCAAAAGAACTCAAGCAGCTGGCGCGAAGGAGCCTGTGACACACGAAAGATCATAAAATGTCTGAACGCGATCGATGCAATTCCGAAGGTCATCTACCCGTTGGCAATTGCAACTACTCGGCTCTTTAGGATGTCGAAAACGACGGCTCATCCGATGGAAGGAGCGCAAGGGCCCATCCCGAATCCAGGCACGCATCGATGTGACAATGATCAAGCATGGCACACAGTTATGCGGAGGACCCATCGGCAGAAGGACAGCCCGGCCCGGCCGGCAGGCACAGAGACGTGGAGCCTGCCTGCCTGCTGGCAGCAGCAGATTGCTGTGGTGTGGACCTGTGCGTGTGGCGTGCCCGTAACAACAGTTCACAGGTTGTCGCTGTGACGAGGAAGTTTATCTGGCGCCGGCTGCGCTTGGCTGCCGGTGTAGGCAGTGCATGGCAACGGTGACCCGTGGGTGGATGACCCAGCTAGAGAGCCTGCAGTGCAGATCGAGCGACACGCACTGCCGCACCGGCCTGTTTACGCTTGGCGTCGCTCCCATATGCGCAAACGACGATGGCGACGGCGTCGCGGACCCATGCATGCTCTGCGCGGCTAGCTGCGAGGTGCATGGACGACGCGTTTGGATGGCTCGAGGTGGCAAAGGCCCTTGCGAGGACAGCGCGGCGCAGGCTTTGCCTGTCGCGTAGAAGCGCAGGCACGGGACAGGCCGGAGGCAAATGTTGCAGCTAGCGGCGCCAAGAGAAGTTGACCCTCCAGGTACGCAGTTAATTTCAGAAGGCCTTCTCGCATTATACTACACGTTTTACGGCAGCTGTGTATGAGCTACAGCACTGATGAGAGTCTGATGCAGCATGGTTAGTGGTGCATTCCAGTATTCCACAGCCTGCCTTCGAATTCTTCAGAACAGATTTATCAAAAACATATAAAAAAAAAATCAGAACAGAACACAGCGCACGAGTCAGGCCCAGTATATTGCTCGAATCACATGTCCTATGGGCCTTTTGGCCTAACAATTATATTGGGCTCAAATCATGGTCGCACCTGTTAAACCGGGCCGGCCCGATCAGGGACGAGGCTTTGTTTATGTCGCAAGAAAGAAGAGACCGCTTATCTTACTAGGGTTTTCCTTTGCTACTCCCTCCACCGCCGCCCCGCGCAGTATAACCCACCGTGCCCCGGCGAAATCCGCCACCGATCGCCCGCCAGGACTTGGAGAGCAAGCAAGGAGAAGCAAGCGGCTATGGACTCTTTCTCGTCGCCGTCGTCGTCGGGCAACCCCAACCCGGAGGTGATCATGGAGCAGATCAAGACGCAACTCGCACAGGCTTACGCGCAGGAGCTTCTTGAGGTTGTTGGATCTCTTCTAATCTCTCCCTATCTTGCATTAGGCTGCCGATTGATGGATTAGGTTGCTCCGTGATTCCGCATGTGGCGCAGTTTTCATTGGTTAGGGCGAGTATTTGGGGCTGCTTCCGTTGTAATTGATACGAGCAAAGTACTGAACTGCCTATTGCTTGTTAGATTAGTTACTAATTTGATTGAGCATCACAGCTATTTAGCTCTAGTATGGTTGCAACTTGCAAGGAGAAACTATAGTCCTATGTCCCCTTAGCATAGGAAAAGGCTGAAGATTATTAAGGGCAAAGGGGAGGCCTTATTGAAGTTCAGTTTACTTTAAGACGTTAATTGGGGTCAATTCAGCGAAAATCTGACGGGTTAGGTAACCCAGTTTAAGTTTCCTGGTAAAATACTTTCCCTTGTCTTAGTTGCGTCTGTAGGTAACATGTTAGGATGACAAGCGATGCTTACACAACAGGCCCCAGACTCCCAGCCAGAGTATCAGAACCGTTTTGAAGAAGCCCTGAGCCTGCTAGGAGCCGATAGTTCAGCAGTTTTCCTGGTTCAATCCTAGTTGATTGTCCAGTTTCTTATTGTTTTCCTTGCGATATTATAAAGTTCAAAACAACCAAAGAAAATAGAGCTTAGAGTAACACACTCACTACCGGAGGGAACTACAATATTGTTCCTGTACTCCTAGATTTCTGGTTCCTATTGCTAGTCGATCATTTACTGCTGTTTTCTAGAACCGGTTTCTAGCTCCATAAAGATATAATACAAGTAATTATATGATTTGCAGTTTTGCACCAAGTTCAAAACCATGCATGATGCATGTGGCTGCACACTCTTGTGATGTAGCATCTTAATTTTCTTGTCCTAGCCAATGATGCACATATAAATTAAAATGTGAATTGCAGCTCCCAGTAGACGTGCCTTACTTGTCTGTCTGTAGGCCTCACATCCAATTCAGTTTAAACTGAATTTCGTTTTAATTGTGGATGGAATGTTTTGTAGCTGATTCATCAGCTGCCGTCTTGCAGTATTTTCAGTTTAATAGGTGACATACCAAGATATATATAACTTTATAAGAAATTAGCAGCAAAGTTTACAAATTCTTGTTGTGGGATTTTAAAGCCAGCCTTTGTTGAAGCTTTGCCAGCCATTCGTGATATTTGTATATCGTGTTTCATCCAGAAAGAATGATTTTTGTTAGAAGCTACATGTCTGTGTGTACCCTTGGGTCTTTGTCATGACAGTATCTGATTGAATTGTCTTTGATTCCACATTTGGAGGTGTTAGAAAGCTACATGTCTATGTGTACCCTTGGGTCTTTGTCATGACACTATCTGATTGATTTGTCTTTGATTTCACATTTGGAGGTGATTTGAAAGCTATTTTGCTGCCTTACAGTAATCACTCTCTGCATACATTTTTCCTGCCATTCTTGGTATGTGCACTGGATATTGCATTACTTGCGAAAATGTAATGAATTTGGCAAGGGAGCTACACATCTGTTTCAACTGTTGGTAATTTGTTTTTCTTAAACGCATTGCAAAATGTTGATTGACCCTTGCTGTGTCACAGACCGTCGGGAGCAAATGCTTTGAGAAGTGTGTGACGAAGCCAGGATCAAGCTTGAGCGGGAGCGAGAGCAGCTGCATATCACGGTGTGTGGACCGCTACATTGAGGCAACTGGTATCGTCAGCCGAGCTTTGTTCAGTCCCCAGCGCTGAGAGCGCGCTTGAAGATGATTCCAAAGATTGCCCTGCCCTGATGTACTCTTGGGAGTTTTGGCTCATCTGAATACAATGACATTTGGTGCTTAATTTTTAATGCTGTTTTAGTCCTCTTCAGACTCGAGGGGTTTCTTGTACGCCACCTTTCTTTAGTGAAAGAAAACAAGCTCTAAGAAGTTTCGCAGATCTTTAACTATTTTCGTGTGGCTTGTTACTGTCATTAGCCCTGTCCTGCTGGCTCCATCGCAAGGTTGTGTTGCTAATCAGGATTGATGTTGCTGATGTTTCATCTCAAGGTTGTGCTGTTAATCAAGGATTGATATTGCTATTCCACAGCCGTAGGACTTTGAGCATTGCCCGTCGTATTCGTTCTTGACAGCTCTTCACCCTCCCCCGGTGGTTTGGTCGGTCCGGCCATCGTTCCCAGGCCACTACTTCCCGTGCGCAGAATGACCAGACCAGAGGCGCACACGCGACGACCGGATCGCACCCTCTCTGCTTTCCGTGGCGTGGACTCTTCCTCGGTCACGCACCGGAACAAACTTTGACCGACAGCTGATTGGATTCGTGCGCACGTCGTCACGAGCTCTCCCACCTTCCACATCCCGCCGGGGCGCCGCCGGCCCGAGTCATTCAACCCCCGTGCCCGGCCACCGTTTACCGGCTGCTCAGCTCGCACGCGCGCGTTGAACGCCATCCATCCTCCCGACCCAGCCCACTTGTTTATCATCTCGCGAGTCGCAGCCCGATCACCCTCCACTCCGCCCCGAAATCCACCACTCCGATCGATCTTCCATCCATGGACCATCCGAAGCCGCCGTCCGCGGCGCCCGACACGCCGAACCCGCACGCCTTCACCTGCGAGCTCCCGCACTCGATCTACGCGCTGGCCTTCTCCCCGGCGGCGCCCGTCCTCGCGTCCGGCAGCTTCCTCGAGGACCTCCACAACCGGGTCTCCCTCCTCGCCTTCGACCCCGTCCGCCCCACCGCCGCCTCCTTCCGGGCCCTCCCCGCGCTCTCCTTCGACCACCCCTACCCGCCCACCAAGCTCCAGTTCAACCCGCGCCCCGCCGCGTCGCCGCTCCTCGCCTCCTCCTCCGACACGCTCCGCCTCTGGCACGCCCCGCTCGACGACCTCTCCCCGGCCGCTGCGCCGCCCGAGCTCCGCTCCGTCCTCGACAACCGCAAGGCCTCCGCCTCCGAGTTCTGCGCGCCCCTCACCTCCTTCGACTGGAACGAGGTCGAGCCCCGCCGCATCGGCACCGCATCCATCGACACCACCTGCACCGTCTGGGACATCGACCGCGGCGTCGTCGAGACGCAGCTCATCGCGCACGACAAGGCCGTGCACGACATCGCCTGGGGCGAGGCCGGGGTCTTCGCCTCCGTCTCGGCCGACGGCTCCGTCCGCGTCTTCGATCTCCGGGACAAGGAGCACTCCACCATCGTCTACGAGAGCCCTCGCCCGGACACGCCGCTGCTCAGGCTGGCGTGGAACCGCGCTGACCTCCGCTACATGGCCGCGCTGCTCATGGACAGCAGCGCCGTCGTCGTGCTCGACATACGCGCGCCCTGGGGTGCCCGTCGCCGAGCTGCACAGGCACCGGGCTTGCGCTAACGCGGTAGCGTGGGCGCCGCAGGCCACCAGACACCTCTGCTCCGCGGGGACGACGGCCAGGCACTGATCTGGGAGCTGCCCGAGACGGCGGCGGCTGTGCCCGCCGAGGGGATCGATCCTGTGCTAGTGTATGATGCAGGCGCAGAGATTAACCAGCTGCAGTGGTCGGCCGCACATCCGGATTGGATGGGCATCGCCTTCGAGAACAAGGTTCAGTTTCTTAGAGTCTGATAAGGTTGGTTGCATGATCATCATGGCTCACAACTTCCTTGTAACTTTTATTGCTTCACGGCAATGCATCTAAAGATTTCAGCCAATGCAGTTTTTACACATTGTTTTCAAATTCACGAGTCCTATAATACTCAGTATCATCAATTAAGAAGCATAATAGGGATGCATCAAGTGCTGGTTTAGATGCCCTATTCTGAATATTTTTAGATAACTCATTTCATCAATCCAATGAAGCTTGGAGCTTGCTAATTTGTGCATCAAGTTCATTTTCATATGTATTATTGGCATAGTGTCTGCTCTCTTTCATTATAAGTGCTCAACCAAAAGTAGAAAACGAGTGGTGATAAATATATCAAAATCGGGAATGTGTTCATTGACATATGATGGTAACATGGAATTCAGCATAAACACATGGGTAGTGGCAAGAGATCTAGATACTTTAAGATGAAATATATCTTTCTGAACCAACTTGTTTTCACCAACTTAAGATGGTTCAGTTTTACAGCAAGAGAATGCTATAGTAATCTTGTGCTAACTGGTCGAAGATTAATAGTTCAACCTCCAGTTGAACTGCAAGTGCCTCATAGGATGCTTTTCCTTTATTTCTCATTTCTCGTTTTGCATCTTATCCTCTGCATCTTTCTAAACACTTTGAGGATTAAGTTTAAGCTTTCCTTCCCCCCTAAGCTTATATTCTAGGCACCATTTGTGACCAAATATTAAAAAATGATTGTATTTGTTAAATTTTGAAGGTAGATTACAAACATCATATCAGCATACTAAGTGCTTAGTAGGTCTATATCCTACTCTTTTGTCTGCAAATTTAGGATGATTGTATGTGAATACTCCCTCCATTCTTTTTTATATGACGTTGGTTAGCTCATTTTTGAACTAACCAACGTCATATAATAAAAAACGGAGGTAGTACTATTTAGGACTGAATTAAGTTAGTACAATCGTCAAGTAGCAAGTTGTCTAAACAATGTCTTAACCTGTTTCACTGGAGAGCGACTATCGAACATGAGTTTGTTTTTTTTCTTCTCAGAACAGTAGGGGAGGACCTTACTGATTCATTGTTTGTACAAAGGTTCATAAGAAACTACAGTAGATTAAAAAAAAAGTAAAAGAGGTGTTGCAAAAAAAAAAAAAGGTAAAAAAGGTGTTGCGAAAAAAAAAGGTCAGAAACGTTGCTCAGATTCAATCCCTTCTCAACTGACAGAAATTTCCCGGACACACTTTCCGTCAGTAACACGATACGATATCTATCCATTACTTTGTTTCGGCGGCCTGATGTTCCAGCAGGAATTTTTATTAGACTTAATATGTTTACTGATTGTGGAACAAATTTCTTTGACGCTATTCCCTTGTACAGTACACTATATGTGCATTCTTCTGTTTCTTTGCTGACAGATGTTGCCACGAACAGTTCATTTTTGAGGACCAATTAATTTCCCAGTCTGGTCTTTGCCCTGTTCTAGTTTGTCCAGCAACTTTTGCTAAACTCATTATTACTTAACTTGCAACTGGTTCGGTATTGAAGTTCGTCTTTCTCGTATTTATCTTGTGATCCATTCATTATTCTTTACCTTAATAAATAGTCAAATCTCCAATCGAGGTGTAGATTATGATCCCCGGTCTTAGGGCAAAAACATCCTTTTGTGGCAGCAGCTGGTCTGGTATAACATGTCTAGGATGGGGTGGAATGAGTCTTCCAGAGCCTTCATAGATTCATATAGTTCAGCACTTCAGAAACGTAATGCATTTTGTTCGTACCTCCAGGAGATAAGCAGAATGCCAATAGTGACGAGACTGAATCCTTTTCAAAATGCTTTTCTTCAACTTTTTATCATAGATCGGATCTAAATAGTAACTCTGGCTTAGATAGGCATATGGCCAAAGTTCATATAGGTTAATTGTAAGGATTGGATTTAGAAACAAATGTACCAGGAAAGAATTCTGTTTTCTGTTCACTGACCTACTACTACATCCGATTATTTTTTCTTGTTGTTAGGACAGAGCAACTAGTTCAATTTTGAACTAATTCCTCTGTTCTAACGTCAAGAATAAACAACCAGAGGGAGTATTTTTGGAGTAGGAATGACTTGTGAGAAACCCCTTGAGCCCAGTGGATTTGTTTCTTTATCGTAAGATCAAACATTGCTGTTTTAGCTGCCAAGCCATTTCTTTACTTTCGGAACTACTCTTGAGCTATCCTTTCCTGATATTTTCTTGTTAACTAATATCCCCTCGACATGGAAAATTAAAAATAAGTGTTACTTTGTGATGCAGAATCTCTGAAGAAAGCTTGATTATATGCATTCTGTAGAGCCTTGGGACTTTGCAAACCATCGAACTATATGAAGACCAGGAGCAGCTAGTGTGCTAAAACTACGGCAAGCACTGGACAGTATCGATTTTAGAACGCCCTATGGGCCAGTAAAAACTCACCTTGTTGACTAGAGCTCGGCAGAAGCTACATGTGTTGGTGGATATTATCTGATTTCTCTGTGCAAGTAAAGAAACCTTGAGAGAGCCTTAACGCATTGGTTCCTAAATTCATTTGGAAGTCATTCCATCATAGTTTTGGCCTTGTTTTGTTTAATTTTTCTGTGTTACTTTCCCAGTTTATAAGCCTACCATGAAATTCCTCAGGCCATATGGTGATACTGATCGAGTTTATATCTTGTGTTTATCGTGATGTAACTATTTTCCAGGTATTTAAGGCACTCTAATTATATATCAGAAGAAGGCTCCTAAGTTGCTGAATGGCATTGCTGAGTTTCGATGTTAAGAACATCTTTTACTGAAATTTTGTAGGTAAATGTTGATACCCTTGTAACTCTGGAGCAAGGTTTACTTTACCGCGGTAAACCGGACCGGTTTTCGCGAAAACCGGAAAAACCGGTCCGGTCCGGTTTACCCGGTAGTCCGGTTTTTCATTTCAAATTTTATTTTTTTTGAAAATTTGAAAAATTTTGAAACAAAAAATACGTAAAAAACTAGATCTAATTTGCAGTCCAACGGTGGAAACCATTCACGTAGATTCGATCGTTTCATGTGTCTAAAAAATCGCGGATTTTTCTGAGTAGAACAAGTAAGAAAAAAAAGAGAAAAAACCCTTTTTTTATGAACCAGCAACCTTTCTTGATTTTTTTGACAGCCCAAACAATCGAATCTATGTGTTTCGTTTTCACCATTGGGCTGCAAATTGCATCTAGTTTTTTTACATATTTTGTTTTTCATTTTTTGCAACTTTTCAAAATTTTGCATTTTTTTCTATTTTTCCTCCTCAAACCGGTTTACCAAAATTCAGGTCCTGTTTACCGGAAAATCCGACCGGTTTACCGGTAATCCGGTCCGGTTTACCGAATATTTCGGCAATTTTTGGTTCAAATTTCGTCAAATGCATTTCGGTCCGGTTTTCGTCCGGTTTTTCCGGTTTTCCGAAAAACCGGACCTACCGGTGGGCTCCGGTTTTTGCGAGAGGATCGGTATTGTAAACCTTGCTCTGGAGTGAAATATTGTGATTCACGTAGTGGAAGCAATGAATGTGTAAACACTCTGCATTCGGAATGGTGTTTGTTTCCATGGGCTGTAGACATTTGGATAACAGGTTGGATTTGGGGCCTTTGGGCGGCCCGTTGGCTTCATTTGGTAAAGAACCATCGTCAGATTTTGCTGTCAAACTGACGCCACCGTTTTTTTATTATTATTAATCAATTGACGCCACCATTGCCTGGAATTCTCGAAGGTCAGCAAAAGAAGTCTTGGAATTCCGGAGTTGTGAATGCTACTCTTTGATCTTTTTAGACAGTCAGACTGAAGTCTCGGAATTCCGGAGTTGTGAATGTTACTCTTTGATCTTTCTGAGGGCGTGATCGCGCATGCTTGTCGCCATCTGCGGACCAACCCCTGACAGTCCATCCATCCCAAATAGTAGTACGGCTTACTAGTGGCCTGTCATGTTGCCTCTGTGGTATTCATTTTCCATGGATGAAAAGTGGTATCAGCCGTCTGCTTGCTCGTATACATACATTCTTGGGAAATTCGGCACCGTTTCTTCGCTTATTGATTGATGATCCCTACCTAGTCTTTACTCATGACGGCTTGAACAACACTTGTCTCATTGATTGTGAGACGGCCACCACTCGTGATGGCTCGAACTCTACTAGTACTGCCGGCCAAACTGTTTGTGTAGTTTCATGTGCCCGGCCGGGCCGACGCAGACCCAGACCGAACCCCGACACGGACGGATCGCGGGCACGAGACAAAACAGACGCGTCGCGCCGGCCAAAACTTGATGGCGGCGTTATCTCTTCGCCCGCGTACCTTGCCTGTGGAGTGTGGATACGCCTCTTGTGTGTACCACGCCACGCTCGGCGATGGAGCCGGCCGCCGCGACAGAGACCGCTGAGCTAACCGATCGATCAAAGGCCATGTGCGCGTTGCGTGCCATCCAGAGAGAGACGTGCGTGCGTGCGCCCCATCGTGACACAAGCGGATGATTGGCTTACCCAATAATTTTTTGGCTTTGCTTCGATACGCGCCAACTGATTCGTGACCACACGTGCGTCGGGCGCGGTGACGAAGCTCCACTCATCAGAGTTGTGCATCGCACGGTAGCACGATGATGGTCTCGACTCTACAAACAAACGGTACTGTTTTTTCATGTGCACCCGCCGTGCTTCAAAAGGAAACGAAAATTGCTAACAGTGCTTGTTTGGTGCGAGATTTGGCCGGATCAGCTCAGAGAGTGAGTGATTGTGTTCAATCGTCTCAGCAACCGAATTGCTTGCTTGCTTCCGCCTTCGTCAGTCGTCGTCACGATCGTACAGAACATTCACTTCACACTTGATGTTCACGTTTAACCCTGGGCAACGTTTGCGACAGGTGCGAGCGTGACGTAACGCCCCGAATCTTTTTATTTGAAAGGACGTTTTATTTTAGTATTTTCTTATGTGCGCGTAGCACGTATAAACACGTGGAGCGTCGTCGTTCGCCGCGTTACTTTCGTGAAGTGTGAAGCACGCCGGAAATGCGCGCGACTTCCGTTCGGGGATCACGACGGGGTACGCAGGCAGCGGGCACCCACCCGACAGAGACTGGGCGCCGACGACTTGTCCACAAGGCCGGAACGAAGGTTCCGACCATTTCCAGGTCCGCGTGTTCGGCGATTCGCACGTTCACCAGCTGCACTTGACCGCGGCACGGCAGTCAAACGATAGAACGCGCCCCCCTCGTCAGCGAAGCGAACCGAGTCGTTACGCTGCGCAAGCCGCGGGCGGGCGCCGCCCGTTCCTCTCAGGTGAGGTGCACGCACCTATCTTCACCGGCCGAAGGCGTGCGCGATGCGGTCGCGCTATCCCACCAAAACCACGCGAAAACGACCCGAGTTCCCGCACTCCGATCCGCGGCGCCTCCCCTCCCCCACGGCCGCTTTGCTCCTCTGCTCTGCCTATATAACCAGCGGCCGCGGGAAGCACGCCGCTGCACCTCTGCTCTGACTTGTCGCCTGAACTATCCTCTTTCTTTCTGCTCGTCTCTTTCTCTCCCTCGTCCGTCCGTCCGTGCTTCCCGCCGAGAAGAGAATTCTTCCCACGACTCTGCTTTCGTCGTGACCAGCGAGCTCCGTCCCTCCCTCCCTGCTCGGGTCATGGGGTTCCCGCTGGTGTGCTACTGCTTCGCCGTGCCGAAGCCGCTCGTCACCTTCTGCAAGCTCCTCAGCGCCATCAGGGACGCCGTCCTGCTCATGCTCGCCGTCGTGGGGCTCTGCCGCTTCCCGCCCCACGGCGTGGTCACCGCCGCCGACGCGCCGCTGCCCGAAGACGTGAAGCAGCGGCTGCCAGCGATCGAGTACGGCCAGCTCCTGGCCGAGCAGCAAAAGTCGCCGCAGCCGTGCGACGGCGACGGCGAGGAGTCGTCGGCGACTTGCATCGTGTGCCTGGAGACGCTGGACGCGACGGACGAGGTGCGGCGGCTGGGCGGGTGCGCGCACGCCTTCCACCGCGGCTGCATCGACCGCTGGATCGACCTCGGCCGGGCGACGTGCCCGCTCTGCCGCTCCAGCCTGCTGGCGCCGCGCCCGCGCGCGCGGAACGGGCTGGGCCGCCTCGCTGGCCTCCTCGCGCGGGTTCGTTGAGGGCAGTTTTGTCTTTTTCCTTGGGTGTTGACAACACAGCCCATTTTGCCTCCTCAAGGTGGTGGACTGGTGGTGCCGGAATGGAGCGGCGCGGACAGGTTAGCGATGCCGACGGGCCGGCCGACCGGGTGGTATAACAGCGGTTGGCTTAATTAATTTAGCAGCTGAGCTGATTAGCTTCATCCGCCTGATAGCTGATCCCTCATAAATCTGTACATGCATATAGAGATTTCAGTGATAGTACGATTCACTTGTGCTTCTTCTTTTTTTTTTTTTAACACGTCTTCTTTTAGCGAATAAAATTATAGTATCAGCAACCTTGTTGGTTGCGGAACTAGTCGGCGGTCCAATAATTTGGCTTGCTCACATGAGTTGACGGCGCTGATAGTCTGATCACATTATTTTGTCGTACTTCGCCAATTTGGTGTTCCCAATAATGCTTTATGAAGATTCTGAAGTTGCTGGTCTTATCCTGCATTCATTTTGGACAGCTTATCTAGAAAGGTCAAAAGCTAGAAGGTGTTTGAAATAACTACGAATTTCTTGAACACGAACACTATTTCCAGAATCGTTGCGTTCTCCATCAATCATGTCAATATATAGCTCATATCTTGAATATATCTACCTCGAATGAAGAACTTTCATAAGCAGTACAATGCCTGATTTAATTTAGACTCTATTTTTGCTGATGTGATGCCAGAAATCCTTAGTCTCCATCAATCCTTAAGAAAAATGAAGTGCTCCACGCACCTGCAGCCCCCAATTGAGCTGTGGCGTGCCTGGACGGACATGCCCGCGTCTGTCAAGCCACCAATCCTGAATGTAATCAGGACAGCACTTCAGCAATGTACAGAATTTTAAGAGAAAATCCGGATGAGTGCATGCGCAGCAATGAATCCCGTTAATTAGTGTTTGCGACATTCTACCTGACAATTATTCATGGAAAGATTAGATTCCATCATTCGGAACAGTACAGTTATTTGCACTCGATTGTACTCCATTATTTATTCTCGCTAGTAGAAAGCAGTGTTCAGACTCGACAAGTCATTATCATTGCTGAAGAACTGAATTGTGTATACTTCAAACGAAGTTCTGGTGACAATAACATGCCGCCTTTTGCTCCTGAAGAAAGTTGCAGATACATACAACTATATTGTATTGTTGTGGTCCAAGCGATCACCTGGTAATAAACTTTCTAGATCAGTCAGGTTTGAGTGGCAGATGGCCCAAGGAGAAAGACGACACAAGACAAACAAATCAATCAGGGATATTGAATTTTGCATCGACATAATTAGCACCGGCACAAATATTTTTGACATGCATAGTGCACCGGCAGCAATGAAGTTTTTTACAAGATTCATGGTTCAAATTAAAACATCAAAAATATCAAGCCACAGCCACATAGAATAAAGGTGCGGTTCTTAGGTCTTACACACAACAAGATTTAAAAGACGATCCCGATCACGCTAAATAGAGCGCTACACATGTAGCGCTGAACACCTTTTATTTGATTCAGCTTTCATCAGACGTAGCGATAGACTTGTAGATCAAAGGACCCATCCCAGCATGAAGCTGCTCTCGCCTCCTGGGGCGCTGCTGCGTGGAATGTTGTTTGCTGCCTCAGAAGGCAGAAACTGGTGATGAGGAAACCTGGCAACGGGCAGCATTCGTTTTGTTAGCACGTGCAAGTTCAAATGTGGTGCATTCTCGGTAACTCTAGTGATCGGTGATCGCCAGCAGTTACATATTTGTTTTTTGAATTACGATCAGTCAGATATTGTACCCGATTTGCAGAGTGGGTTCACAGTCCATAGCAGCTGAGTGAGCAGGCTGCTGCTGCTGCTGCTGCACATGAAATGTGGCGCCATCATGTTCCACGACGGCGCCGGCGCCTGGAGCTGGCCAGGCGGCTTGTTGCAAGGTTCTGTAGTTGCTGCAACCTTCAGCCTCAAGCTGTGCAATTGGACAATATGAAACAAGTACAAAAAGAAAAGTGTCCATGATTAGTGAGAAAAGATCCAACAAACCACATGTATATCAAATGTCTATGCGTTTGATCAGTAGTCAAGAGATATGAGACCTTGTGCTTGAGTTGTCTGTTCATTTCTCCCAGGTGACGCTCCTACGAAGTCAATCAAAAACGAGGTGAACAAGATATTAGGATGGACAAATGATCGTCTTTGTGCAACAAGCATCTACAAGAAATACATCACATGGATCGGCAACTAATCTATAGTACTTCTAGTTGTGCAGCCAAAGGGCCTATATCCTTGTTTTAAAAAAAAAGGGTCCTATATCTACCCACTGCCTTAAATCCTAAATGTGCATGTGGTATTCCTAGCTGCTGAATACTACCCAAGTCATATAGTAGGCAGTATATATTAGCGCTTCAGGAGCATACGCCCATGCTGCTGTACTACCACTTAGCAAACTTATTTATCAGCCAGACTCGTACAGAATACCTTTCTGCGAAGTTCCTCCACCTGCTCCATCATAAGTTGTGTCTGCCAAAAATTTAGGGAAATACAATGAATAAATAGCCATACATAGGAGCAACAGGAAAGGTACGTACACACACGCGCACACCTCCCTCGTCTATAAGCAAACTATAACACTATTAATGTAAATGTGCTTTTCATGTGTTTTGAAGTTTTTGTTTTGTTGGGGCTTCGTTGGGAAATTTGGTTTTTATATTATTTTTTTAACTCAAACACGCAGAAGAGTTATGTATCATTATATAAAGAAGAAAAAACACGGGCAAGAGCCCATACAACACACGCCACACACCCTTACAATGTGTGGTGCCTTAGGACAAGCCATAAACGAGTAAGGACTTGTTTGGATGGGTGGAAATAGTCCAATACGTTGGATTGTGAGGAAATATGTGAACAAGTTACCCTGCCAATTCAAAAGGTATAGATATTGAAAGAAGAGGAGAATTGGATTTGGATACACGTTCATTTATCATAAGCTCTAGGGCATATTTACCAGGAGATTAGCTTTGCAAGTATGAGAACAATATGTACTACAACTGTGTTCTCTTTAAATGCGTTACTTGAATGTGACTACACTATTTTATTTTGGAGTTTTCAGCGGGTGATTCTAAATACGCGAACATATGTTGAGGTTAGATTTTCACAAGGATATATGCAACCAAAGGTTAGGATACTAGTCGTCCTTGTTATCATGGCATAGATATCAAGAAAATATAATTGCATACTTTCTAACATAGCATGCATAGGTTATAAATAGTGCATTTTGTATCAATAATAAGGTCACTTTACTATGTGTCTGAGTTACTAATTAGAGATGATAAATAAACCAGATGATATTCCAGGAATTGTTATTACACGATTTATAAATAACGTGCCAATGTTCTAAACCCAGCAGAATAAAATCGCTCTCTAGTGATTAGTGAACCATAACGTTTTGTGCAGTTTTCTTTCAAAGAATTCTTCCACGTTTGATTCTGCTGCCTTTGATCTCCAAAATAAATTGCAACTGCATAATTAGGTGCTATGCCATTTGAGCCAAATTGTAACATTTCTCTGAATCATATATCCATATTTTAACTCTAAAACAGAAGGTTTTTGTACTCCAAATATAAGAGAAGCAGTGAGAATTCAGATGTTAACCTTCCTCTGCCTCGCCTGTGACAAAGCACATTCTAGCTGTTTCTCCAGCTGCTGCAGTTCCTTCACGTTCAGTGGCCCAAGGTCCTCCCCAAGCAAGTGCCTTTCAAAATTATGCAATACAATAGTACTGTGTAAGTTACGTAGTCAATTCGTATGTACTAGAAGAAACAAAAGCTGTACTAGAATTAGTTTATTGAAGATACATGATGTTCCCACAAAGTACAAATATAATAAACACCTTTGAGTGCGCTGCAAAGCCTCGAATTTTGCCCTCAGCTTCGACATTTCCTGGTACCAGCTCTGAAAAGAATGTAGAGCCAACGGCCTTAATAGTCCAATTGCCAAGGTAACTTATTGACAACTCTTATCGGCAATTTTAAATTTCAATGAGAGCAGGAATAGATTTTTTTTACAGTGTTCAATAATGCACAAAAAACCAATCCTATGGTGCAGAAAGTCAATAAATACTAGCATTAGTTTATAGGCTTGCATGGCTCATATGTTTACTATGCATGGCTAACATTAGAAACACAGCAGGATAGCCTTCATACAATGTTTCTTACAGAGAAGAACGACAATTTTTTGTTCCTGGAATTCAGCAAGTTATAGACTAAATTTATGGACTTCTATTAGGAGCTTATTAACTAATATGCGATTTTTTATGCAACACACTGTTTATGCAGTCATCATATCATTTGAATTTTGTTATATGCCTGATCACTTTAAATTCAAAACATGAAATAAAGATTAAATTGGAAGGCTACAACTACTGGTGGGGGCATATCGTGTGTTCAGCTGCATTCAATCAACTTATCCCTCTATGGAGTTACAAGAGTACAGCAAACTGGACCTCACACGTACTGTAATGTGCTACTTATTTTTTTTTATTTATATGCTTATTTTATCTTTGTTATTAACATTACGGTGTATTCACTGTAGGAATTAGTTTGTACCTTGGTCTAGTGAGATACATGTTTTGTTGATAGTCTAGTACACATATATATGATAAACATGCATCTTACGTTTTTGTTACCACATGAATCAAATTCTGAAATCAAATTCGAAGTTCACAATAGTAGGTTCTTTCCTTGGCCTCATAGGCTCTAACTTATAACAAGAAAGTATAAACTTAAAGTCATTTTACTATGTCCCATGTGCTACTCAAATTATCATATGTACTCATGGTCTTTTAAGGGTGGAGCAAGTAACTTGACACTAAATTGGTTCGTGGATAAAATGGTGAAAAAATAATGATGCAACATACATTAGGTTTTAAAGTGTGACTGAAGGTTTTAATTTGGAGAAATATTTTGAAGAAGAGGAGGGACAAGAAACAATTGATGGTATACCTGAGGTTCAGAGAGTGGGTTGTTGGCATCTTGAGCATTGTAGCAGCAATGTTGATATCTTTCTAATGTCTTAGTTATGCTGCAAAGTTATGTGTAAATATATAGCTTGTCAGAAAAAAATGAGAAAATGCTGCAAATGACTTTGATAAGGAAAAAAAAATCTGAACTTTTGGCTACATGGTATCACACTACATCTTGCTTCTATATAATTAGTTAGTCTATTCTGCCCACACAAAACTTGGTGTATGCTGACTTACATGTGGACGTTGATTATTTCACACTTAGCACAATATAAATGCAGAGAGTCGCTATGCTTACATCATATTCACGTGCAATGCTAGAAAATGTGTTGCTTGATGAAATAGAATTTCCCGCTATCTAAAAAGAAAATGTGTTGCTATGTAACGCATGCAAGCATTAAATTGTTGCCACTTAAAAAGAGGACACTACTAATTTCACAGAAGATTACACCAGTCCACAATAATCACAAAACTAAGAATGAAGAAGAACCAATTCAAAAGACACGAGTGAAGAAAAACACGGATAGGAGAAATTGATTTTTTCAGTCCCTGGATATAGAGCTCTTCAACAGTATCAAGTTCGGTATCCTACTTGAAGATACAAGATCTACCAGTGCCCTAATATGATGGCAAAAAATTAATGAAATGAGATCAATATCATAATGCAATAAATCTTAGTAAGTTGGTTTATTTATAATGTTCTTTGTTAAATCAATATTTTCTGAAACAAAAACTCCAAGATTTTTATCCTGCGAAGCAAGCAAATGTTCATTCATTCCTTCATAAAATAGAACATATTTCGCAGAGACACATAGCATCAGAGATCTCCGCAGATATATTGTCACAAAAATTAGTATGATACATTAAAAGTGTGAACAACATATACAACCTGCCCCATATGATTAAAACCTTCTCATCCATTGTATAGAAAGCCATGATTTCTTATTTAAAATTACAAATTCGTTAGGTATGATTGTATATAAAATTTATTTTTGGTACAGAGATAATCCAGAAGGGAACTTCCTCTCTTAGTCTCTGTGAACATTGATTCATGGTATAATAGCTCAAACGCATAGGCAGAAAATGTGAACAAGAAGGAACAAAAGCATAAATTTCTGGTTTCTTTTGATCAAATCACCTACTCCTACTCCGGAGTAAAGAGAAAACCAACAGTAGACTACATAGAAAGCCATATAAGAAATGAAAGGAAAACAAGACCAAAGAGAAACAAGGAAGAAGGCTGACAATGAAGACCAAATTAGATCTAAACTTGTATACGTCAATGAAGTAAAATCAACCTAAATTTTAATTCAAGGGCGAAATGACATGGAATTGTAAAGAGAGAAGAAGCAGAAATTAAGGTACAGTCAAGCATGCGATAGATCAGAAAAGGTTGGGTGGTTTGCTAAGCTAGTCAGAGCAAAACAAGTGTCAAGACGGGAAGGATTTTAATACAAGCTTGCTCTGTATCAAAACGGAAAGAACACACATTCCTTTCCCTCGCAGCCCTCATCGTGTTCACTGACTATCTACCCTTCCGTCCACGATCCCCTGTTAGTTCAGCAAATTGAACCACTTCTGACACACGCACGCCCCCAACACGAAAGATGCATGGCCACTGCAAGTACCCGGAGAAGATGGAGGAAAGAGGTGGTCAACTGCACCAAGAACCCGGAGAAGGTGGAAGAAGAGGTAAGGGGTAGGGCTCGTAGATCTGCTGAAAGGATGTCTCATGCCAGTTAGGGATCCGCCCGGTTTATACGAACAGCGCCATGCCCCTATATGCACAGATACACACGCTGGTTGCAGGAATAAAATAACAAGTGTCACAAAGCGCAGAAACTAGAGTAGCTCGGCTACCTGTTGCTAAAAACCAAGAAATCTCGGAGAAGGAAAGCCTCAGGAAAATAAAGCAACAGAGAAAGGCTGCATCAAATAAAAGAAAAGCGAAAGGAGGAAACAATTGAACAAAACATCAGCAGCAAATCTTTTTGGCAAGGAAACAAAAGCAACAGCCGCAGATCTGCTTGCAGGAGTTCAATTAGTGGCTGTGCATGTGTTGATTACCCGGCGCTCCCGAACTCGTAGAGCTTGCCGCGGCTGGAGAAGATGATGAGCGCGACCTCGGCATCGCAGAGCACGGACAGCTCGTAGGCTTTCTTGAGCAGGCCGTTGCGGCGCTTGGAGAAGGTCACCTGGCGGTTGATCTTGTTCTCGATCCGCTTGAGCTCAACTCTTCCCCTCCCCATGGTCTCCTCTTCCTCCCCTCCGGTCACTCTCACAGCCTGATCAGCTCAGCTCCCACCACAACTCACAAGTCCGCGAGGGCTCGTGTGCGTTGATAATGTGAATACAACCAGCTGACGGCCGGAGGAGAGAAGCTTAATATCAGTGGAGACCGGGAAAAGGGCTGGGCACTGTGCTGTTTGCTGTAGCTCGGTGCAGGCAGCCTCTTGCATTGCTTTCACCTGTCTCTATCCATGGCAATATTTCTCTCTCGACCTCAACTTTAAAGTAGGGTAACTTTGCGCAGTGGCACGGGCCAGTTACCAAAGGTTTACCCTAACTGGGAAGCCCGAGCCGAAATGGGGGCAATCCAATGCTGCGCCAACCACGCCACAAATATACAAGGCCAGCGCCATGGGTGCATGATGTATGCATGTACACAAGAAAGACGGGCATAGGCTGAGACCCATAGAGAACCTCCTAGACTTAACCCAAACCATCCATGTCGCCACCTACTGGCTCGCTGGACCACCAGCCCATCCCATGGAGGCTGCCCAAAAATAAAGAGGCAGGGAGGGGTTGCTTAAGCCTTGTGGAAGATCTGTTAGATCCGATAACCCCAACTTCCCTGCTTGGCCGCTAGTACTAGTACTGCCTCTTCGCGTTCAGGCTTTGTACCAATGTCAGTTTTGCACTTATGGGAAACCATTGATGATTGAGAACAATCCTCGCTATATGCTTTTTGCATTAGCGATTTGACATTGATCTATGCATGCTCTTATTTTGGCAATATATCTGTTGACAAGATATAACTTAGGTAGGAGTTAGGACTTGCTTAGTGATTCCCGATTGGCTTTACTTGTTAGTTAACAAGGACAAGAGATTCTTTTAGTTGGACCGTGCACATCAAGCTAGTTTACGGTATCCTTACCCAAGAGTTCACTTCTTGAAAAAGACATAACATATACCCATGACGTCATGCAACTGTATTTACACACAAGTATAGTAAAACAATGAACTATGGGAAGTCACTAGACTTCCCATGTTCAGGCGCCAATAATTACTTTTCTCAATCAGGACAAGCAACATAAAAAGAAAGAAAAACTTCGGCAAGTCGTTTAATAATTACTTAGTGAAATCCTATTGTTTGAGTGGTTTGTATGCTCACATTTTATTTTTTGTTGTTTTACATTATTGAACTTCCACGAATTTCACGCTGCGCAGGTGGAAATTATCTCATTTCTTAATGGAGCTCAGTTTTTTTTCCCTCCTATTTTGCTCTGAACCTTTCCTTTAGTTTGTCTTAATTAGTGCATAAGACATGCAATGCAACTGCTCTACATGGACATGTTTTTGAGCCTGGCTGGTAGAACGTCAATGTTGACCCAAATCAAAATTACTATTCTGCTTAGCAACTCGATCTGGCTATCAACAACAATATCCATAATTAGCCCTTGGTTTGTTTCCCGTTCTACTGTTGAGGCTTCTAGGATTTCTGTGCGAAGGTTTTTGTTTGTTTAAAACTGATCAGAAGAGCAGCCTTTTCTGATACTACTAGGATCCCATAGTCGGACCATGCAGAGGTAGAGAGAGATACTAGTACTCTCAAATAAATAAAAAAAGAAAAAAAAATGCGCAAGGTGACCCGTCCTAGGTGAGACACTGATAGGCAGTGCTACGTGTCGACCGAGGGCTGGCGCGATCTCCTGTCACGTGAGCTACTTCTACTAATCAAACACGCCCATTTTATTCCTCCTTGTCCTCGGCCTCCGTCACCACCATCCTGTCCTTCCTCCCGTCCCACCCGTTCAGAGAGAGACGGCGAGTGAGTGACTGCACGCATCGACGTGCCCGGAGAGCTGGACAGGGCGCGCGTCGGGATACCCGGGGGCCGTACGCGGATTTTCCTCGCCGGCCGAGCGATCGACCGAGAGTCCGGCCCTCTGCTGACACCAGCCCTAGGTACCTACAGGAGCAGGACCTACCTCACGGCGCGTAGGCAGATGGCCGGCCGGCGTTGGCCTGCCTCATTGCTTCTCTGTCCGCGCGCCATGGTACTACCACTTCAGTAACACCTCGCTGACACGCGCGCATTTACCGGGTACGCGCGTTTGGCGCATAGCGGCGCGCGCGGGGATGCCGACGACAGGAGCCGGCGGCCGGCCCGGATGGCAGCCATGCATGGTCGAGCATTTTTGCACCAACAAGGCGCACAGGACCCTAATAATGCAGGATACCAGAACAGCGATATTAATCGCGCGGTACATACCAGAGAGTCTCGTGCCATTATTTGCGCCGTCTAACGTCAGCACATGAGACACGGCAACCTCGCACATCAGGATTTCGTTTCGAGGAGATCACTCAGTATCGATCGTACGTGCATCAGAATTCGTGAGGGTCAGCCAGTCTTCAAGCACAGCCAGCGGTTCATGCTTGGAGCACAAAGTTAGTACGTACGTTAGGCCGCGTGACGAACGAGTAACCGCGCACTTCAGCGTCTATCTCCGGCACACGGACACGAATCACGTCACATGAAAATGGAACAGTACCAGTGCAGTTAGCGGTGCTGCACGAGTCGTGCGCGGTCACATAAATCGTCGCCGGGGCAGGCAAATGCTCTCGATCTGGGAGCACCGGTTCCCCAGACCCAGAACGGGAAACGCGAGAATGACCAGTTCCTCTCCCCCTCCCAGTACGCCACTCGATCATCACCGCCTGGCCATCCTCCGCGTTAGATCGATCCCCCTACCTGGCATGCACGCCCATAACTTTCGTGATGCATGAGCTTGAGAGCGCTGCACGCCCAAAACTGCCAATATTCTTTCACGAACCAGGCTGAGAGATGACCGCGTTTCCGTTGCCGGCGCATGTCGCTGCCGCTTTAAATCGTGCCCCGTCCCGAAAGGATCCAAGCAAAAGATCGGCTGCAGCGCGAGGCCACACTCCCAGTCCACACGAGAAAAAGAGAGGGCGGAGGAGCGGAGCAAATGGGGAAAGGCTAGATCGCATCGAGATTTCTCGCTCCAGGGCATGGCGGCAACGCGGCATGGCGCGGCGAACTGCCAATCAATTGCGCGACGCACCCGAGCGGGGAAAGGCACGGGTTGATATTTCTGGGCGGGTGGCCTGGCGCCTCAAAAAAGCAACTAGGAGTGTTGAGAGCTTGATAGGCGCATGTCTACTATAGCTAGGCCGCTGGATTGGTCCTGACGTGCGTGCCTTTTCCTACCACAGCTCGTTTTCTCATCCTCCGGCTTGTACTACGTCCTCGCCGGCGATTAGGTCTAGTTCCTTTCGTGAACAATTAGCGTGGGCCCCGCTGAAGTTACACCGGCAGATGGCCAACGTGTCTCTGTACTGATGTACATTTGCTGCGGACAGTTGGATAAAATTAGTGTACAGAGTTCGGTATACTTTGAAATAAATCTAGCTAGGTTATGACGGGATACGTTTTGCATCCTTAATTATCAGCATATTTGCGCTTCACAAAGGTTGTCCTCGATTTTATGTAGTGTCCAGATGTTTCCTTCACGTTATCGAGAAGCACTGTGTAATTCTAAATTAACAAGAAGAAGACAGTCAAATTGATCATCCTCGCAAAAAAAAAAGAGTCAAATTCATATACTTGTGACGTCCCATGAACCAACTTTGTCATATATGACAGTTACCACCCCTTCATGAATAACAAGCTCAAGCAAAATCGATAGTAAGCTACTCATTGTCCTATAGTAGTCCCTTCATTTGGAAATTGATGTCATTTTTTACTAGAAAATTTGACTTGTAGCTAGAACAACATCAATTCTCGAAAATAGCTAGGGAGTACATAATGTCTAAAGGGATTCTAATCTCTGCTTCTTTTCCCAATTACCAAAACCACATGCCTCATAGGTCTAGACGCACTTTTTTTAATGAAGAGACAGAGTACTGCCAAGTTTCACACAAAACATATAAGGTTTTACGTCCTACGCGGGGATTGTCAGCACAAAAATAAGTCCAAAGCAAATGAAACTTCTAGCAGCAAAGTATATAGGAGGCAATTAAAACAAGGAGCTACTATAAACTACAAGAATCAGTCTAAGATCTCATCACTACTTGACTCCTTGTACGTTGCGAACACACCTTCAACTCTTCAACTTATTAGCCTCCAACTTTGGTCCATCTTGGTCTTTTATCAAGACACACCAGTTCAAAACAAAGTGAACTATTTTACAAATTTCATCATTTGGTTTCCCTATAGGAAATAACTTTTATAGTCATAGCACACATGTCTGTTAAATTACATAAAAAGAACAAATAATAAGAAACATTAATAATAAATAAAAAAATACCCTTAAGTCAAACCAATTGGATAGAAAATCATTCAAATTTATCGGAACTACCCTAATCCATGTCTTCTTCAAAAAAGCAGTCAGAACAGGTTAGGCGACAAACAGAATAGCACATGATCAACCCTCTTTGGCACTTTACGCAATTTACAACCTTTTCACCTTTCCATTTCCTTGGCTTTTGTTGACCCTTGAATGAGTACATAGCCACAAAATTTAGTTTGAAAAGACGTATTGCTTTTCTAGAAAACAATTATTTTGCTAACAATGCTTTTGAAAGTCAGAAATTTATACAAGGACTTAGTTGTTTATTTTCCTAATTATGGCCCAACACACATTTCAATTGTTTGTTTTTTGTCTTTTGACTAGCTAATCGTCCTTGTGGAATGGGTATTGTACATATCCGACCCATTTGTATGATTAGAAATTGTTAGATCTATAGTCGTACAAATGACAAATTTCCTACCGATGACATGATAAAGCTTGGTGCGACGCAACAACATTTTGCCGGCCAACTTTGTAAAAGTTGCTAAATCTGTTCAATCGTTTAGGGGGCCTTTGGAACGCGGGATTTTTTCCCGTTCCTGCGTTTTTCCTGTGAATAGTTAACTGATTCCTGTGAAATTCCTGTGAAAATCCTGCGTTCCAAAGGGGGCCTTAGTGATATGCTTTCAATCCGTTTCCCTTGTAAGCTAGGCATAGGAATCTGCACCAGCATTCGATGCGTAGTTGGAATAATTTGAGATCGTGAGCATCTATGCTTGCGAATTGGTTAAAGACTGGTTGCTATTGCTCTACTACTAGTAGCACGTCTTCCTCGCTCGGCGTATAGGGGGCGCGTGACAGTGGCCAAATCCCTCATTTCCCTGGCTGAAACTTCACAATATGGCAGGCGAGTCGAGGCTGCTGTCACTCTCTTCCGTAGGGCCTACGCCCCACTCAGAGCCAAGCGGACAGACTTCAACACCATGCATATATGTACCTATGGCTATAGCTTAGCAGTTCCTTCTTTGTGATGAATAATATCACAGGCTCGCCTTTAGTACATCACTTGTGACTTGACATGTTTGAGATTATTTGATTGAGAATTAGATTCCTGGAGATAAAGTTATATACGCGTGTATTTGATGCTCAGGTTCAGGTATGTGTACCTAGTGTTGGCTAGGGGCATGGTCTCCCGCACGGCGTCATGCGGACCAGGCCAACCCTGGAAACCGGCCGGGGACACAGGCATACCACACGTACCTGCTGGAAGTCTGCTACTGCATACCACCATATTAACCCACAAAACATGCTTATGTGTCGTTCCAACATTAGAGATCACGATGTAATCACACAAAAAAAAACATTAGAGATCACGATGAGCATTCCAGTGGAAGATCAGAAAATCTGAACAAGCGGAATTTTACATTTTCCGTAGCATAAACTGTGTGCAACAACATTTTTACTCCGGTTCACCTTGTTCAGACGGACAGCATGCTTGCATGTGTGAATGATCGCGTACATACCGTGTTGCTCCGGGACCATGCTAGATTCTCAGGTTTTTGTTTTTCATTTTAGAATTTTAATTGCCGCCAAGTCAAGGGAGATATATTTTCCATCTAAAAAGTGTCCTACTAATCCTTCTGCCAAAGTTACGCTTGCAGGACAGTCCATCGCGTCTCAAAAGAGAAGCAGCACACGACGCAAATAGTACTTCCATTCAAATGCATTAACCTTCCATGGAGACTAAAACTGGATTCGGCTTGTCAAGGTCATCAGGTACGAGCTATTGCACTTATGAGTGCTTCAAGGGAGTTTAGTACACGAACTTAGTACCCTCTTCACAAATCCAAGCTTGCAAAGTCCAATTACGTAGAATAATACTGTTGGTAGTTCAATGTGATCCTTGCACGACGACACGAGTACCCTTTCTCCTAATAGAGTTCATGTGTTCCCGCCATCTCCGATCCCTACCAGCAGTTCGTGATCGTCTGGTCACGCATCACAACCACCAGCTTTTTCGCAGGAGCACAGTGCCCCCCGGAAGGAAATGCGTCGCGTCGCGCGCACTGTTGGATTGAAAGCCGTGTTTTGCCGGAGTTGGCAAGGTTCCTATTTGGCGGTGGAGCCCATGAGCCTTTTGGGACAAGGAGGCTTCGCTGTTTTGTCGCAAAAACTTGTGTGAGTTTTGACCGGGCCGTTGGAGGCTGAAATATGGGAAATATCCGATCGATTGAAAACAGGACGAGCTCTTACTGGGGGCCTCCTATGCATAGGGCGACCTACACGATTTAACTGATAGGTCAGCCCAATAGCCCATCAAATTCAACCCATTAAAACTAACATAGCCCACCAACTGACTATCAACATTTTCAAAAACTTATGCCAACATTTTAAAAAACAAAGTCAACATTTTCGTCAAAAATGTTGATGTAGCACATCTAATATGTTGACACAATGCAAATAAAATATAGACGAAAATTTTTAAATTTTAAAAAATTCAAAAAATATTCATATTGGATCTCATTTTGAAGAATTAATTGTAACAAACACGTAGGCTCAAACGGATTCAAAAACGGACTTACAGTTTAAGAGAAAAATGCGTTTAAAGTTTACAAATCGTTTCTTTTTCTCCCACTCCACACCCGCACCAATCAGAGAACGACACGTCGCGCAATCTGGTTTCTCCATCCCACGCCGCAACGCGCGCCAGCCGTTCGATTCCGATCAGCACGAATCTCAAAGCGTCCGAGCAAAACAATCCCATCGGGCGGGCTACGTATAGGATTCTCCCTCTTACTGTGACTGTCCAAGGCCCACGGAAGAACGGGTGGGCTTGGGACCTCGTCTTTCCTGGGTCAGAATGAAAGATGGTCCGTTTTGGTGGAAGGAGTTGGGCCAACAGACAAGAAGGGGGAGGGAAAACCTTGCGCGGCGCAACCACGGGGAAGCAGGGAGCAAAGAAGATGAAGGAGGAGAACAAGAAGCACATGGAGTTCCTCCTGCGCGTCATCCTTGCATCCAATGTGAGCAGCTTCGATCTTCAACTTCCCTTCCTTCACATCTCATTCACCAGACGTTTCTGTTGAACTTCTTATGAGTTCATCTCACTCGTGATCACTGCTCTTTAATAAGTTATTTCTGACGGTTATTGTGTTACATGAGCTTATGATGACTATCTTCACGAAAAATGGAAGAATTCTAGTAACTCATCGTCTATGATGTATGATTGTGTTCACTTTGTTTTTTTGTTTTTTTTTTTGTTTTTCGAAAGAAATAAGTCTCTCCTAGAATTGAAAATGGAGATAAATTTGCCTGCAGAGAATGAAGTTCTTTGCAGATTTTGTTTACTTTAGGTCTCTGAATCACATATTGGAACGTTGTAATCTTCTTTGAAGTTGGCGGTCAATGGAGAACTTTGACATGTTTCTGATGTACCAAACGACTAAAGTCCTTCACCTGGAACCATATGTTATAGGTTATAACTACTTTGAGTTGAACGACTAGCTCATATAGTCATATATACTTTGTTGTTGCACAGGTTATTTATATGGTAGTGAGGATGGGTATACTGCACTCATCCTTCACCTGGAAGCATTGGATTGGCCTTATGGTGACATCTGCTGCATATTTTCTTCCATACAAGCAACTTGCCAGTATGGCGCAACCAGTTTACTCTGATAATGGAGAAATACTGCATGGTGGCTTCGACTTGAACACTGGCGGGATTTGCGAGTAAGGACCTGCATGAAGAGTAAATGTTAACTTTGATGACTGTTCATGATAATGAATATTTTTTTCTCATGGAAATGGGAAATATTAACCATTCAGCTCACAGTCACACATACATACTGAAAAGGACATTAATACCCCTAGCTCTCTCCTTCTCTAGTTTACAACCTTGAAAGCTAAAGTTTCATTTTAACTCAAAAACAGAGGGCTTGATTGCCTGAACATGAAGTTGTATAAAGAACGGTTGAAGTCAAAAGTGTTTCTTTACTAGAGCATATAACTTTAGTTTTCGTACAAAAAGGTTCCAATGACATTTCATTTCATTGCTTCTTGTGTTGCAGGTATTTGCATGACGTGATCTACATCACGCTCTTTGTGCAAATGGCGTCCATCATTTCTGAAAAATTTTGGTGGACATATTTAGTGGTAAGAAGTCACATACAACATGCTACCTAAATTTGTACTCCTGTTCAGTTACTTTTGATCATTACAGCTTTGTGGATTTTTGAATAGTAACCTGTTGGGCCCAATGCATATGACACATGATACCTTTCTTGTTTCGAGTGAATGTTCTATGCTAAATTTTTTGTGGCACTTATCTTATCCTGATGAAGCAAGAAAACCCATGAAAACAGGGGTATTATGTTTCATGTTGCTCTATCAATTTAATAGCAAGCTAAGTAGGACCACAGTTGGAGTAGAAGGACGTGGCCATCACTGATTATCAGTTATTCGCTTATATTCAGTGATTATGCTTTCATGTCACAAAAAGAATTGCTTTATACTTGCACACCTCAAAAACTCTGGGCATGGCGATATCATGTTTCGAATGCATGTGCATCCATCATCAAGTAGTTGTAGATGCTACCAAGAGAAGTCGCAAATCATTGTCAACTTCTTATTATTTTGCTTGATAATTGTTCTACCTGTCCGCTTGCAGATTCCAGCTTTTGCTGGATACAAGATTTTCGGTCTGTTGAGGGGAACATTTTTCAGTGGTGGTTCCGAGGTAACAACAGATTAATCATCAATTTGGGCACATTATTTTTTTTTCGTTCTGATATGTAAGAGACATGTATCATGTCTCCTGGTTGCAGGGTGAAGTTGAGGATGAGAAGACCCGAAAGAAAAGGGAGAAGATGGAGAAGAGGGCATCAAGGGGGAAGATGGTGAAAACTAGGACCCGTTGATGTGCCAGCTATGGCCTGTTATGTGAAGGTTAGGTTGGTTTGTCATAGATGTCTGACTGAAATCCAAGCTGTCTGATGAGTATTATATCGCGATGATAATACTCATCCATCAGTTGCTCCAACCAGCTTATTCTGTAGCACAATTGTCAACTAATCTCCAAATCCATAAGAAGTTTCCGTACAGCTTCTCCTACTCTTAATGATCCATATTTCACACACCAATATCGGGTCATGCATGGCAGACGAGATCATGATTTAGGGTTAAATTTCTACTGAAAATTTGTCAAGATGCTGGATTCGAGCATTGAGTGAAATATGCTGTTGTATTTTGGAGGAATGGGAAGACAGCTTTCAGATCAAATCGATGCTGTTTTTAGTCATCCATAACACTACTTGGGCAAAAGTAGAAGAATGTTATTTTAGTTCGCACGTAGGATGACAAACTTATTTCCACTAAACTAATGATGAAAGTTTGATAGATCTTACGGCAAACAGAGCAAGAATAGCAAATCGTTGATTTGGTGCTTTTTTTTTAAAAAAAAAAAACATTTGCATCTTACAAATTTTTTTGCTGACTTTTTGGATCTCTCATTACACTCCAGTTGTTTGATGTTGTTACTGTACAAGTAAAGCCTAGTATCCATTCTACTGGTGTTGTTGTATGCCGTGACAAATGCCTTGTGTACACTCGGCAGGACTCCCGCCGTGTTCAGGAATCCCGGTACGATGGGCACAACTCCGGCCGCCATTGCCACCATCACGGCAACGTTGAAACCACCTTGGAAGTAGTAAGGGCTTCTTTTGTCCTCCGAGTACAGCGCGTCGACATCCAGAGCAGTGCGCCGGACAATGTAGTGGTCGGCGAGTACGACCCCTCCGATGGGGCCCATGAGCGCCGAGTAGCCGACGAGCCAAGTGTAGACGAAGCTCTCGCTGGAGCTGAGCAGTCGCCACGGCTGGAACGCGATGCCGAGCAACGCGGTGACCAGAGCCCCCTTGGCGAACGTGAACTTCCGCAGGCTCATGCTGACGAGCGCGTTCGCCGGTGCGACGACGTTGGCGGCAATGTTGGTCGTGATGGTGGCGAGGCTGATGCCGAAGATGGCAAGAAACGTGGTCGCCGGCCCGCCTATGCGCCCGAGGAGCTCGATCGGGTCAGAGATGATGTGACCGAAGATGGCCTCGGTGGACGACGTGATGGCGAGCCCAGCGAAGGTGAACATGCCCATGAACACCGGCAGCCCGGCCTGGCCGAGCACCTGGTCCGGAATGTTGATGGCCACCGTCGCCCAGAAGCTGATGTTCGCGGTGAGCGCCGGGAAGAAGACCTTCCAGAACTCGGCGCCCGCCAGCCTCGGCGGCAGTGAGAGGATGCGTCCGAAGCCGCCGGCCGACGTGTATGCCCAGGCCAGGAGCGCGGAGGTGAGCACGAAGAGCACCGGCGCCGAAAACTTCTCGAGCTTGCGGATGCCCTCCATGCCGCGCATGATGATGCCGAGCTGCGCGGCCCAGAACGCGAGGAAGCACGCGAACTCGAGGGGCGCCGCGCCGAGGCCCGGCACCGGCGTGAGCAGCGGCTGGTACGACTTGAGCCAGGCAGGCAGGAGGAGGAATATGGCGCGCCCACCGATCCAGGACTCGATGCCGAACCACCCGCAGCCGACGAGCGCGAGGATGATAGCCGGAACGTGCGCGCCGCGCACGCCGAAGGCTGCGCGCGCGAGCACCGGGAACGGCAAGCCGTGCGTGACCGCGGCGGGCCGTGAGGACCAGAGTGACTAGGACGATGAGGTTGGCGAAGGCCACGGTGGCGACGCCTTGGATTGCGGACATGCCGAGGTCGACGAGGCTGCCCGCGAGGTAGTAGGACGGCACGCCGACGACGAGCCCGACCCAGAGGCTGGCCAGGTCCCAGGCCGTCATCGTGCGCTCCGACGGTGGCGTCGGGGAGAGGTCGGACTCACTTGACGACGCCTTGGGGCTCGCCGGTAGGAGCCGTGGCCGCAATGCGACCGTGACCGAGAGGCTCGGCCAGCGTAGGAGAAGAGGCATCCGTGGTGCTGTTTGAGAACTTGCCAGCATAGAGCGGCGCTGCAAATAGCTCGCATGGCCATTACGCGCGGTGAAGGCCCGGGACATCGCCATGGACATGGACATGCCCGCGGGAGAAGCAGGGGAAGCAGAGGAGAGGATGGGGATGTTCCTGGAGCTCTTGCAGGAGGAAGGAGAGGATATGGGATCGCTTGGTTGGTTGCCGCGAATATACTTCCCACTTATACAAGCGGAGCCCACTAATTTGGACAGCGAGGTCGGATTCTGTCACGGCTCCGGGTGCCGTCGGATCTTTGCTTGGAAGGCTGGAACGGAGATCAGATGGTCGCTCCGTGCCTCCGTCAGGTGTAGTATTTCTTTTTTTGCGGATTAAAAAAAAATACTACACCTAACTCATGCGTGCTATTTTTAGAGTCGTTTAGTTGCCTCTTGGAGATGCTTTGCATGAGTGTGACTGGTTGATGATACCATACGGAAGCCATCACTTTTGACATGATCCCGATGCCTTGTTTCTTCTACACATGTTAGGCACTTCGGGCCTTGTGATAAGCCAGTTTTTGTAGTACAGGAACTCTTCCAAGCTGCACTGTATATCATTGGACTAAATTCTCAACTTGTGTTTGTTTATGGTTGAAGTCATGTCTTCAGTATCGGACAAAGCATGTTTGACGTTGAAATTTTGGAGGAGAGCTCTTCTTGTGAGAAAGAAGAAGAGCAAACAGATTTATTTTTTTTCTCTAGTAAAAAGTTCTACTTTGGCCTACAGATTGAGCAGATTTAGGCCTGTATTACTTCTGTTCGCTTGTGCTCCATTTCGACGGCAGAGCACGCAGTACATGACGCCGGCGACGAAAAAGCTGATGAACCAGGCGTTGTTGTATGCCGTGACAAATGCCTTGTGTACACTCGGCAGGACTCCAGCCGTGTTCAGGAATCCCGGTACGATGGGCACAACTCCGGCCGCCATTGCCACCATCGCGGCAACGTTGAAACCACCTTACCCCCCTTTGTCCTCCGAGTCCGAGTACAGCGGGTCGGAGTGGATATATACATCAACTAACTTATTTCGCCGACGGACAGCTAGTTGTCAGTTTAAGTCCGAAGATCTTACCGTTTCCCAAAAAAAAAAAAGGTCCGAGGATCTTACCCAAAGCAGATGCAAAAAATTTGTACACAAAAATATGCAAACATTTCTTATCACCACGAAACCTTGTTTCAAAAGTTGATTTTTTCACATAAATGAAAAAAAAGATCACACGGTTGCAAAACAGTCCCGTGCATCTCAAAGCAGAATAGAGGCACAAACAAAGGGGCAATTCTAAAAAAATTCACTCCTTTCTCTTGCTCGTCGGCCACCCCAATTCTCTTGCTCGTCGGCCGCCGCGGCGCAGGTGAGTTTGCATCGCCCGCATTCTCCCTCGTTGCGGGTCATCTTCTTGTCGGCCACCAGAACCTAGCAACCGTGGAGGGCTCTCCCTCGTCCCCTGCCCTTATTCCAGCTTTTCTTGGTCCTCTCCCTTTCAAAACCCTACGTCGTATTGCGTTTGCTGGATAGTGCGTTGATTTTTTTTTCCTTTTGGGATCTAATTCTACTCTTTGTTTTTCAGTTTTGTTGTGTTTGCTACACAATGGAAGAGGCTGAGATTCCTGAGTAATAATCTACATTACAGAGCTCTTGATTGGTTATTTGATTTTTTGTTCTAATTTCTTGGTCATCTAATAATAATTTTCGTTTTCTTGAATAGTGCGGTAACAGTGGACATTTTTTTTATCGGATGTCTCCCAAGAGACAGAAACAGTGCAAGTTGCGATGGGTGATTCGTTGCCTGAGTAATGCTTATAGAGCTCTTGATTGGTTATTTGATATAATTTTTTCCAATTCCAATTTTTCATAGCTCATCTGATAATAAATTTTCGTTTTTTCGAATAGGGGGGTGCATGGTAGTGTGGAAGGTAATAGTCTCCTCTGCCTTGAGATGTATCTGAGGAGGAGCAAGGATCCTAATCAAATTAAAGAGGCAGTTAATGAACTTGATAGCAATGGCTCAACTCCACTGTGCAAGGCTGCTGCACTTGATAAGTGTGATGCAACAGGTAACTGCTATGTTGCTTTTAGGGCACATTTTCGAAATTTCGCTTTATCTGCTAATTATACAATATTGTGGTCTAGTGGTTCCTATTGTGAATGCTTTACTTAAGCATGGTGCTGATGCTAGAAAGACAAACGCCCTCGGCTTTACTCCACTCCATCTAGCATCAAGGGCAGGAAATCACAATGTGGTTAATGTAAGTTTCTTTTCTTCTTATGTTCTTGCACTTCTAACCATCTGAAAATTGGTTACAAAAGCCTCTGTTTTCAATCATAGGCTATCCTGGCAAACGATCATACCCTTGTTAATATAGAATCTTCCAACAAAGAAACTCCTCTCCACGAAGCTTTAAGGGCTGGCTGCATCTCTTGCGTGAATGTGCTGTTAAATTACAATGCTGATTGTCAAATGCAGGTACTATACCATTTTTTTAGGTATAAGTACTGTGTCATTAATGGAATTGGTGTGTGTGGTGTTTACCAACCTTAAATTATCTTTGCAGGACCTTGGTGGTAATAACGCATTTCATATTGCTGCATATGCAGCTATTTCATATCCTCAGAATAGCCTAACAGCGATTGACAAAATGGTTGAACTTAATGAATCAAATGCTGCAGCCCTTCAAGTTCAGAATTTCAGGCATGTAGATGTTAGTTTTATAATTAGGTGAGCTTTTTATGAATAATGGCTTTAATTGATGAGATACTGCAGATTATATAGGCCTTCTGATATTTTAAAAAGGGTTCACCCATTTGGAGATTATAAGGATTTGAAGGAAAGGCTGGGAGCAATGTAAGTAACGACATTATGCTGCAGACTGTATTTATTTTTTTAATTTTTCTCATCTTTCTTGATGATCATTATACTCTCTTTGGCTTAGTGGATCCGAGTTAGAATGTCCGGTGCTGCAACCTGAACTTGATCCGGATGTTGAGATTCTTCTTAAGGGGGCAAAGAAGGTTGGTCTTATTGATGCCAATTTGGCTGGTACCAGTGAATGGAACACATGCACGCTTATTTTAACAGAAGGAAGTTCAGCCACGGGATTTACTGTAAGATTTACTTAAAGTTTACTTTTTTTATATTATCTTATTGTCCTCAGAACTTAATTTTGTTTACATTCCGCAGCGGGTTGCGATTGCTTCTATTGAGGGAGATGATCACTATGGTGTGTACTCGCTCGGTGGAAAGCTCACAAACATGCGAGGATCAAAGAACCCAGCCCCCAAAAAGATTCTTGACATAGCAGGTGCACTTGGCTTGGAACCTGGACGTCCATATGACCCTACAGTATCTTTACGATACGGTCATGTTCTGATCGCGACGGATCAGGTATGGATGCATATCACGCCTTATTAGAGTTTGACACTGTATCCGTAACAACTTACCTAGAGCTCACTTTACAAGATGAATTAGTTTTATTGATGTGTTCTCGTATGTTTTTGTACCACCTGTTGTTCACATGTTACATACCACCAAGTACATGAATGTGGTGGTAAACCACATAGTTCACATGTATGAAGAGTTTTTTAATCTTCCTAAGCAGTCTATGAACTGAACAAAACCAGCATGGTTAGCAAACTCTTGCTACCATATTTGGGTTTGAAAACCACATAGTTCACATGTATGAAGCTTGGTATAAATTTTATTTTCACTAGTATAAGGAAGAAAGAGGCTTTGGTGCATGGTGGGTGGGTTGGTTATTGTTGGTTGTCTTAATTTATAGTTCATCATACATACATATTTGGGTTTGAAAACTGGTCTTTAAGTATTCTTTTCCCATTTGTAGGATCTGGATGGCTGTCACATTAAAGGTTTGATCATCAATATGTTCCATTGTTATTGGCCAGTACTTTTGCAGAATCCCTTATTTTTAAGTGATCTCACAACATCGATTATCAAGGTATTCAATTTTTTCAGCCTTTCCATATGCAAAAGTTTGCAAAATCTAATATGATGTTTTGTTGATAGGCAACAAATGTGTCAGATAAGAAGAAGCTGACATTTAAGTCACTGAAGGATTTTGAGAAATGGAAAAAACAGCCAAGGGTTGAACAATTGGAAATTTAGCTACTACAAGGTTTTTCCTTGCTATTTTTGTTGATATTATTGAATTATATGTCCCTTTCTTTTATTATCTAACTTTTACCTTACATGACTGTAGGGGTTAGCGAGAAATGACCATAGTGAATCATCTTTGTACTTTGTTGAAATAGTAAACCATACAAGGCACTTCGTTTGGGTGGATCATTTAGACGATGTTGTTGTGGACAAGGCCTTTAGTAAGAAAAGATCAAATGACCGAAAGACATGGATTGCTCAAAATGAGGTAGCATTTTGTTTTCATCAGTTGTAGTATTAAGTATCTCATATGCTTGTTTGGCATTGCCATAAACATTTGATAGGCATACACACATTGATTGAGGGTTGCTTATAAGAAGTTTAGTTTAATTAGTTGCTGCTGATGTGAAGTTTGACTTGTGCATGCGTGTTCTCATACTTTTGCCCTTGCTTATGATCATTGTAAATTTAGGGTTTTTTTTCATTCCCTTGAGTTTCTTCTGGTACTTCATAGATAACAAAACAATATCATCATGGCTAGGCGGTCTTTATATGGTTAGTATGCTTGTTATCCTACGCTCAGATTGGGTTGTTAACAGATTGTTTGCTTTTTAACCAAACAGGTATTAATATGAAATAACCTTTGGTAGTGTTTAATAGCTTGGAATTTTTTCTTATATTTTAATGTTGATTATATTACGGAGATGCTTAGCTTATTGTTAAACAATTATACTAATTCGCACATGTAAAATTTCATGCAGACCTGCAGCTTCAACCCGAACTACAGTGATAACATTATCACTCACCAATAACTGTTCAATAAAGAGCTAATAGCTTACTTTGTTGAGGACATGAGAAGATCTATGCCTTCACTTGTTGATGGGCTAAAAGTATCACAGAGGAAGGTCTTATTCACTAGTCTTGAAAAAGAGCTTGAAGATGAAAGAAGAGTGTCGGAGCTGGCAGGTTTCGTATAAAAAACTACGGCGTATCACCACAGGGATACTAATCTTCACAAAGTTATTATACGGATGGCACAAAATTTTGTTGGATCAAACAACTTAAATCTTTTAGAGCCACTAGGGAACTTTGGCTCGAGGAATCAGGTAACAATATTTGGTTCAGCTGTAACTCTTCTCATAATTAATTGCGTATTGAGTGATGTCTTGTACTCACTAGTTTAGTTATAACTCTGTTAAAAAATTATTGCTTGTTCATGTAGGGAGGGAATGATCACGGAAGGGCCCAATACATAAGCAATGCTTTATGTTCAATATCACGTTTTATTTTTAGAAAAGAGGATTATCAAATTTTGAAGTATCTGAATGAAGGTGGAATTAACGTCCAGCCAGAGTGGTACGCACGTTCTTTATGTTCTCTTTTTCCCATGTCAAAAAATATTCTCTTTTTCTCATTCTTATGCATAAGTATCAGAATAACATCTCTTATACTAAACGTTAGGTATGTACCTGTGTTACCAATGATACTTGTAAACGGATGCACGGCCATTGGTACGGGCTATCAATCTACAATTCCAGGTCATGATCCGGATGACATCATATCAAACATCAAGCTTTTGATGCAAGGCATGCCGAAAGACCAGTTGAAACCAATGGTACCTTGGTACCATAATTTCCAGGTAAACAGCACATAAAATAAATCACTGAAGTTGTTAGAAAAATATTTTTAGTTTATTTTAGATTGGTCTGTGCTATTTCATGGGAGTCGAACCTTTCCATGTGATTTTGAAATCCATATTTGTCTGGATACTTGAGTACGCATTGCATGGAGGACAAATAATGGTTAATTAGTTTGTGCACAGTCTGATTGGCCATTGGCCTTTATGCCCTTAGTGTATTGTGTGCCACCATATTGGTCCCTTACCTGGGGGCTGCGGTGAGGTACTTCTCCCTTGGACATGATTGTGCACTACCTGGTATGTCCTCATGTATGGGGCACTGCCATATCTTTTTCACTTGCTGCACCATGTCCTATTGAGACCCTGAGAAATGAACATAACCCACATTTTTTCAATTTATTACCGACTTTGTGATCAAGTTTACTATTTTTTTTTTGAGTGGAAGATCAAGTTTACTATTGCCATGTTTGCAACTTGGTAAGTGACAACTATGTCTTTTTTATGGTCATAGTGTCGATTTGACATGTACACCGAACACTCGTACTAGTGGACTTAGCAATTGATCTATCTGCATTGCCAAGTTATTGTATACATAAGTTCATGATAATTCACCTGTACTATCATTTTATTTTATCAAACTTTACAGGGATCTGTTGTACCTGGAGGAGACAACACGTCATTTGAAGTAAAGACAAAATATGAGCTGGTTGATAACAAACTTACAATCCATGACCTCCTTCCTGGGGAATGGTATGATAAGTTTGGAACTAAATTGGGTTCCTTATATGAAAAGGGGAGATCAGGGTAATTTGTTTGTTTATTCATTTCATTAGGCTTCAGTTTTATTCTATTTGTGTATTGGGGCATTTTAGTTCTTCCCACATCCACCATGATTGTATTAACCATGCCTGCAAAAACTCATTTTTTTGTACAGAGATTTTTCGTAAAACTCTCATTCTTTTCCAATGCACAAATTACATGATCATCCTACTGGGTTAGCTCCACTTCATCCATCATAGTCAACATTACTTCCATTCTTAAAGCGTTTCATTTAGATTCCTTCTAAATCTAATACTCCACTCCCCAGCTACCAACATCTTCAACTAACCACCTTAAATATTGCTTTCCGATGGAAGAGATGTTTAACTCTCTGTAAACCACTACAGAATTGTGAACCTTCTTTCTTTGTAGTGAAAAACAAGCATCTTTGTTGTGTGTAAGCTCACTCGACAATGTCCTCTCCTTTCAAAAATTTTCCAGATCACCAACAATTTTCCAGATACACTTAACAAAACGTACTTATGCATGATCTTGTTTATAATACCCAAACCTCCAAGCTCTTTAGGTCCACTCATTATCTCTCATGTTTCCATATTGTACTTACATTCTTCTGCCTCCTTGCTAGAAGAACCCTGATAGTCTCAAACTCCTCTTCACCCATCAGGTTGGCACAAAACTAAGGCAGGAATTGGTAACATCAATCCAAAGATTAATTCTCCTTTCCATTGTATTGTTCACCTACACGATCTTGATAATCGCCTACAAACACTAGCACCTCACTCTTGTACTATTTTATCTTCATTCCAGACACATTAAAACATTTTGGATTGAAAAGCAGGTTGAAAAGCAGATGTGACACCTTGTCTTGAACCTTTATATTTTCTGATGTAGCTTCCGTTACTCACCTAGCCCCCTCTACAGATTGCATTATCCATTCATCTAGCTCTCAGGGAATCCCTTCTTGATCATACCTCTTTCATAATGAAATCCAAATGAACATGTCATAAACCTTCAAGAAATCTAATCTTAAGTCAATCCTGTCCTTTCTCGCTCTCAATATGAATTGCCTCCTGCAGGTTCAGCCCCCCTCCCCCTCTCTGCCTTTTATAAAGGCTGTTTGGGACCTAGTGTACTACTCCCATTTCCCTGATTTCTTGCACACTACTCTCAGTTATGAAATCATTGAGCATCTGTACCAAAAGTCCAGCATACACTATCTTTATTCTTAGCCGCCCTCCTGATCCGAACAAAATACTAGTGCTAACACGTAAAAGAATCTCCACAAAGGCTCGTCATAAAGGCCACATGCCACAACTAGCCATTTGAAATTGTATTTCTTATGTCTGAGCCAGGCACTAACAAGTAGCAGCAACTTCATCTAAATCAGCTCCTCCAGTAATGTGTTTACTGTTGGTGGTTTCCTTGTTTGTCTCTTGGATGCCTACAGCATAAAAAAATGCTTATTAATTTATTGCCTAAAACCTTGCAGGGTTTCAAAAGGATTGGGGCCAAGTTTGAAGTTGATTTGAATCTCGACCATAACACAGCTGACCTAAATAATCTTGAGAAGACTCTTGGCCTTTCAAAGAAAATTTCAACATCAAGCATGTACATTCTAAATTCAAATGGTGTCCTCCAATACTACAGTGATACACTAGAAGGTAAGTGTTTCAATTAGTAGATAGCTTCAGTTTGATGAACACATTTGTGATTAGATAAATCAAGTTTGCAATGTTTTTTTGGTCTAACACAAAAACAAATGTGTTTGAAGTCTGAAAATGGGCATACTATGGTATGATTAGGAACACCTTAATTAGCTTTCATTTACCGACACACTTCTTGGAAAGATTAGCCAATCTCTCTTATGAATTCAAGAACTTCTTAAAGGAGAAGTAAAACTCTCACATTCTCCAATGAGTAAAGAATGAGAATATCAGTGGTAGAGTGATGTGGTAGCACACGTATCAATAAACCTCCCAGTGTTATTATGCACCAAGGTTTTTATGTATTATTAAAACCACCATTAAATGAAACCCCCAAAAAATTATGGAGCATATACTTTTTTGAAATTATCTCTATATCAACTTATTTATGATTTTAAATGCAGTGCTCTGTGACTTCTACGATTTGAGATTGGAATACTACCAGAAAAGAAAGGTTTTCTTTTTTTAGGACTCCATATGGCAACAATTTAGAATTTACAACTTTACAATTGTAAATAATTTTTGTTTTTCAGGAATGTATGCTTGCTCATTGGGAAGCTGAAAAGAAGGAGATTCAAGATGCTATGAAGATGCAAAGTAACCAAATCGATCAAATAGACAAGTTAGCAATTTTGGTGAACAAAATTGATGGATTGAATAACACGAGTGGTATTGAAATGTGGCAAGGAGAGCTGGCATCCTTTGAGAAGGAGTATTCAAGCTTTAAACAGAAGGTATCTCTTGACTATAGGTTTTAGCTCTAATACCCTTTTTAAGATGAAGGTATTCCCACTCTTGACTGCAGTATTTAAGAATTAAAACTAGGTCTTGATTACAAAGACTGGCATATGGAGTGTTGCCAATTCAACAAGCTAAAACTTTGTTGTTTGTTTCTTAATACTGCTGGTAAAATATTATTTGGAACTGCTTGCCTGCTAGCTGGACGTATTTTGGTGTCTCCTAATGTTTATTTGCTTGTAAAGGCCATAGCTGGTAAGGGCTTTCCCCATTTGTTATTTATCTTAGCTTTTGCAGCTTGCCATTTAAGATGGTTTTTTGTCTGTTTTAAAAAGTTATGGATGTGACTTTAGTTTCCATTTAAGATAGTTGTCAGTAGTTTGTTTGATTTCTATTTAAACATGTTTGTTTTTTTGGGCAGAGGCGACAAAGTCTTGGAGTACGTCCATAAGTTTAAAAAGTTGGGTGCTCTGTAATGTCGAGACTTTAAAAGTCTAAAACAGCCTCAAGATTTTGACAAGTGGGACGAGCAGACCTTAGCATTTAGGTTGGTTAAAGGAGGAGGATGCTGTCTATTCGATCCTCCAAGGGACTTTAAACTAGCCGAGGGTATTAGCAAAGCTAAGTATGTACATCCTATATATATTGAACCAATCATGCAAACCTTTTGAATGGAACAGGCGAGCATCACACATAATGATGTTGAACCTTTGGTAGAATTTTGGCTGGTAGCATTGTGCCGGACTTGTGACCGTCGGTAGCGATGTTAAGATTGTAGTAGAGCAGAGCTGCAACTGATAGTCCTTTGTCCATGGCATTTTGTGAGCTGTGTATATTCTATTGTCGAACACTGCTATTCATGCTGTAATGTATCGATAATTGATCCCCTGATCAATTATTTGTTCGAAGCAAGCAATAAGTCAGGCATCTAATTGCTTGATCTTCTGTTCTAGAAGAGCAAGGGTTTATGAACAACTTAATCCACGCTTCGCTGCGTATGTAGATGTAAGGCTTGTCCATCCGTGGATAACTGGGACAGAGGGATAATACCTGAATATGGCATACGGCTGTATCCAATGTACCTGCAGTTGCCATCTATTACACAGGACAAATAGACCACAAGCATGCCAGACAATGCTATTCAAAAAACTTTGAAAAGATTAGCGGCCATATGTATGCAATTATTTCAATCTACGCAGTGATCATGGCTTTCCTGTTGAACAAGGGCCGAGAAATAGGTGCCGTTGAAATCGGCACTTCAGCACCGAAGAGCAGCATGCATAGTTAATTTTGAACATTCAACATTATCCAAGTCAATCTTCCTATTCACTGCTTGATGCTGAGAGAGATGTCGCATCTATTGCTTGATGCACGGCCACTTGTTATGAACAGCCGGTGTCGGGTGTGCTTCTAGGTAGTCCATTGTCTAAAAGATTTACTTCTTTTTTCAATGGCAAACATCTATTTGCTCTTCTTTTCAACGTCTTCTAACTTTTAGACAACTTTACATTTTTTTAATCAGAATTTGACCTCTAGGCATAAAAATGCCGACTCTGCCCCTCCCATCCTTTCTTCCTCCCTGCCAGCGACCACCACCTCCCTCCAATCGAGCGGCGACGCGGCGGACGCGCGCATCAACCCCCGCTCGACATCTTTTACGGCCTCACGCTTGCTGAGGAGATGTTGTTTCTGGCGGAGAAGACGGCGTGGGAGTGGGAGGTGACCCACAACCGTCTCCTCAAGCGCGTCGCCACCGAGTGCGGCCTCCTCGTCGTGTGAGGGGTGCTCACGGTGCGCCGATTCTTCTACAACAGACAACCGAGTTTAAATGGTTTCAAGAGATGAAGGACTAAATGAAGAATCGATTCTTAGACTTCAACAAAAGATGAGCCAAATTTGGACTTCTTCCAATCTTGAATAGCCTCACGAGAGGAGGAAGTGGAAGGAGAGTGCACTGATTAGAGCCAGACAGCTCCGGAAGGAACCAGGCACTCGATTTCGTCGGCCTGGTGTCCAGGTAAAAATGGTCTCAACCAAACAACATTCAGGCAGCTTTCCAGGCCCAAGCAAATGGTCGAGGACTCCGTCCAAATAAGCCAGAATGCAGATATTTGCCACAAAACATTTCCGTCATCTCTCTCGTCCTCTCATTCCGCGAACGACTATATTCCGGTCAACGGAAATAAAGAAGTTTCGGTCATACCAATTAAGGAAATAAACGGTCGTGTTCACACACAGATGCGGGTGGGCGCGATCAAGGTTTGCAAAACCGACGGTTACCGGCCGGTAACCGCGATTACCGGACTAACCGGTCCGGTCCGGTTAGTCCGGTACGCCGGTTTTGAAGTTTGAAATTTGAATTTTTTTGAAAATTTGAAAAATTTGAAACAAAAAATATGTAAATAAACTAGAAGGAATTTGCAGCACATTGGTGGAAACCGTTAACAAAAAATCGATCGTTTGATTGGTCAAATAATTGCAGAAACATTTCAGGGTCGGTCGCCGTCGAGATATGGAAGAAACCGATCGGTTTCTGCTTCGAATACCGCGGTAACCAGCGCAAACCGACCAGTTTGCTCTCCGCGCGACGCCGGTAGGAGGTGAGTTCGTTGGTTTTTCAACTTTCTCCGTTTTCCATTTGAATGATATGCAACTGTAATATAGTGAATGGTGTTCGTAGCGGCAATTTAGGGCAATGTAGAGGCATTGTAGCAAAATTTAGGTAACTTAGGACAATATAGAGGCATTTTAGGAAATTTAGGCAATTTGGGTTTATGTAAAAGTAGAACATGTAGCAAAATTTAGGCAATTTAGGACAATCCGACGTCATATGGTCTTGAGATGTATGCTGATATATGTTGATGTGCACAAAACTACGTGTATTATGTTCAAAACTATGTTGTATGTTAAATTTCGTCAAGAACTATGTATCAGACAATTTATATTGGACTTTGTATGAATTGTGGTATGTTGTATGAGGTTGATTGGTGCAATATTTTATGAATTTTATGTTGTCAATATCCGGTTAACTATTATTAGAATATTTCAGCAAAGGTTATGCAAAAATTTCCTACTTTTTAAGCCTATTTTCGCAATTTCCAGTCATACCGATAAAACCGATAAACCGTTCGGTTTTCAGAGAAATCCGATCGGTTACCGACGAAACCGGTCGGTAACCGGCGTTTTGAATTCAAATTTTGATTTTTGAATTTTTGTCCGGTTTTCGACCGGTTACCGCGGTAACCGGTAAAACCGGTGAAACCGGTGGCCGTCGGTTGGAGCAGTTCTAACGGTAATGCAAACCTTGGGCACGATGCGGGTGGGAGCGCAGGATGAGGCTGATGGACGGCGGGCCCCACTAATTTGATAAAGTTTCTTCTAACAGAAAAAAACCTATAGATCGCAAACCGTACATTTAAACGGGAAACCGATTTCACCATTGCGTTCTACGCGACGAGATCTTCAAAACTAGACCACACTTACCTATGTTTTGATTATTTTTTTCTCAAAGTAAAAATTGATGACTCATACTAACCTCATGTTGTATTTTCTTACTCATTATCCTCATGTTGACTATAATTTTTTTAATTACTAGTTCATTTTCTTATCACCTTAACGATGATTCATCAATTTTTTGCTCATGACTCATCATTTTTTTTATTGACTCATCAATTTTTTAATGACTTACTTCTTGCCTTATCAACCATGATGCCTCATCACATCATGTTTAGTGAATTATCAATATTTTTTTATGACTCGTGACTTATCAATATTTTTTTATGACTCATCACACGTTATGTGACTTATTTTTCCTTTATGACTCATGAAAAAATTGTGATGACTCATTATTTTTCTGAGATGACTCATTACCCGTTCATGTTGACTTGTTTTATTTTTTGATGACTTATTATTTTTCTAAGATGACTTTTTTTTTTATCTTGGTGACTCATTTGATTCATCGCCCGTTTATGTTGACTCATTTTTTTTTTCTCCTGATGACTCATTATTTTTCTGACATGACTCATCACACGTTCATGTTAACTCATTTTTTTCGCCTTGCTGACTCATTTGACTTCTTGATGACTCATTATTTTTCTTAGATGATTCATTTCCCGTTCATGTTGACTCATTTTTTTTCTAATGACTCATTATTTTTCTGAGATGAGTTCATGTTGACTCATTTTTCCCATTATTGACTCATTTAACTCTTTGATGACTCCTTACTTTTGTGAGATGACTCATCACTAGTTTATGTTGACTTATTTTGTTTCTTAATGACTCATTATTTTTATAAGATGACTCATCATACATTCATGTTGACTCATTTTTGTCCAGTAATTTTCTTGCCTAGCATAAGTAATTTCATCATGTATTGTAGCATTTTTTAGGCCAGTAATTTCCCGATGACATCGCCGTAAACTTCGACTCTTATATCAGCTTTCAAGGCAAACTTCAATGTACAAGACATAGTAAAATATAACATCACTTTGCTGCAATCAAACTTGTCTTTGTGTTCTTGCTTGGTCAAACTCATTATTTTTCTAAGATTACTCATCATTCGTTTATGTTGATTCATTTTTTTTTGCTTGATGACTCGTTATTTTTCTAAGATGACTCATTGCCCGTGTATGTTGACTCATTTTTTTTCTTGATGACTCATTATTTTTCTAAGATAACTCATCACCCGTGTATGTTGACTTATTTTTTTTCTTGATGACTTATTATTTTTTAAGATGACTCATCATCCGTGTATGTTGACTCATTTTTTTTTCTTGACGACTCATTATTTTTCTAAGATGACTCATCATCCGTGTATGTTGACTCATTTTTTTTGCTTGATGACTCGTTATTTTTCTAAGATGACTCATCGCACGTGTATGTTGACTCATTTTTTTTCTTGACGACTCATTATTTTTCTAAGATTTGTTTTCTTGATGACTCATTATTTTTTCAAGATGACTCATCATCCGTGTATGTTGACTCATTTTTTTTCTTGACGACTCATTATTTTTCTAAGATGACTCATCATCCGTGTATGTTGACTCATTTTTTTTGGCTTGATGACTCGTTATTTTTCTAAGATGACTCATCGCACGTGTATGTTGACTCATTTTTTTTCTTGATAATTCATTATTTTTCTAAGATTACTCATCACCCGTGTATGTTGATTTTCTTGATGACTCATTATTTTCTAAGATGACTCATCACCCGTGTATATTGACTCTTTTTTTTTATGACTCATTATTTTCTAAGATGACTCATCACATGTTCATGTTGACTCATTTTTTTCCCTTGTTGACTCATTATTTTTTTGAGATGGCCCATCATCCGTTCATGTTGACTCATTTTGTTTCTTGATGACTCATTATTTTTCTGAAATCACTCATCATACATTCATGTTGACTCATTTTTTTTTTCTCGACGACTCCTTTTTTTTCCATGGTCACTCATCAATTTTTGATTTAGAATTTAGTGTGGTAGTTTGTTGGAGAATTTAGTGTTAGCATTTTGCCATAAAATTTAGGGATGTATGGGTTATCAATTTTAATTGAACTTGGAGGGTTTGGACTTTCACATTTTATCCCGGGCAGTCTCAATAGACATTTTCATTTCTCGGTTTTAGAGTGTCACATCAACTTCATGCTCTTGTTGTGTGAAATGAAATTGAATCTCTCAATGCTTAGTTTCGCATTCACAAAATTTATTTGCTGCATGCGGTTGTGATCAAATGTGCTATATAAATTTTGTAGCCACTTGAAACCCGGAGGGACATTTCTTCAAACACCTTGCCTGCGTCCGTTCGGATTTGCAGTAGCCACGCAGCAAACAAAACAACTGCACGCAACCTTCTTACTCATTCTCGGTTGAATCACATGCAACAGATTTGGAATAGAGTGCTTCGACTAATCTTAGTTTAATTAGGAACAAAGCAACGATCAGTGAAGCAGTACTGCAATTTGCCATCATACCGAGGATACATGACCAGACGCACGGGGCGGAGCTTACGCGACGGCCCTCGCACGCGAACTGACGGGGTGACGCGCGGCGCGACGCGCAAGAGTTTGCGGGGGAGAGGAAGGGGCACGGCGGCCCATGCACGCGAGTCGACGGGGCTGTGCTCATGCAGGGCGAAGGCGCAGCGCGCGGACTGACGGCGCGGCGCTCGCGCGGTGCGCAGGCTACGCGCGGTGGCGCGGTGCCGCACAGGGGAAAGCGGCGCGAGGTCCCGGGACGCGCGGGGCGCGCGCGGCGGCGCGAGGAGGCGCGCCGGGACGGGGGCGCGAGGCGGCGCGCCGGGCGCGGGGTTGGCGCGCGGCGGTGGGCGTGGAAGGAGGAGGGGAAGGAGGGAAGAGAGAAGTAGGTCTCGCCGGGTGGTGCAGGGCACGGCGGGGAAGAAGCGGCTCTACGCGGCGAGGAAGGAAGGTGGGGCGCGGCGGGGAAGAAGGGGCGGGGCGCGGCGCGTGAGGAAGAAGGGGATGGGCGCCGCGCGCGAGGAAGAAGGGGCGTGGTCCGGCGGGGAAGAAGCTGCGACATGCTGAAGAAGATGCGGGAAGCATTTTTTTCTTTTTATGGAAACCGGTAGGTTTCCATCTAAGGGCGACCGGAACTTGCTGAAGTTGCGGTTACCGGAAGGAAGTCGTCCCCCAACGGCCGCTGGGTCTCCTCATGGCCGACCTTTCCCGTTCCATCCCTGCCGGCGGCCCCCTCGCTGCGCCGGTTTCAGCGGCCCCGACGCTGGATCTGGAAGCGGAGCTCCAGCTCGCGGGAACGGTGCCGCACTACGAGCGCCACGTGTTCCTCTGCTACGATGGGCCCGATTGGTGGCCAGATCGCATCGAGGACGCTGACCCCGACTGCCTGCCTGGATGCCTCGACACCGCCATCAAGGCCCGCCGGCCCAACCTTAAGAAGATCGTGAGCATCCCCGTCTTTCTCCCGACCTTCCTCTTGCTTGATTAGGAAATCACTCGATTCGGAACTGCGTTGTAGTATTTGGAATGTTTATGGTTGGATTATGGTAGTTTGACTTGCATGGAGCGGGGAACAAAGGTGGTAATTTAGATTGCTGAGCTTAGCCTTTTTTTCCTTGCGGATACTAATTGATCTGGTTATTAAGTATGTTCGTCTGTGTGGGATGCTTGGATCACTACTTGTCGATCCAATGAGTGCGTTAGTGGAGGATGCAGTTAGTACTTGTGCTTACGAGTATTCGGTAGAAGCTTCTTGTAGCCATTTCATGTGATTTAACTGATGACATTTTGATGTTTTCGACCATTACTTGTGCTTACGAGTATTCGTCTGCAGTTGTTAATGAATTTCCTACGCGCTTTAGTCAACTGAATCAAAGGATCTCTCAGTTCACGGCCAATTCCAAAATGAGTAAGTGGCAAGAGGGAGCTCAGTGTCTAACCCATGGGAGGCGTAGTCATGTGGATCACTGACACCTTTTGCAAGCTGAGCTTAGCTAGCAAACTCGTTAGTGGCTTTCTGGCCTGGCCTGGTTTAAGGTCTCCTTTTGCATTAGCTAGGCTCAGGCTTAGGGGCTTATTCAGCCATCCAAACAAGTGAAAGTTTAGGGTCTTATTCTACTTGTTCTAATCCTCTTTTTAGGTCATGATGTTCAGAGTTTGTATTGAGAACAGGGCTATAAGAGCAGGGTGTGTGTGTTATTAATTTGTTGCCGAATTCTTTGCTACTTTAGAGGTATTTTGCTTACCGTAGTGCATGGTAGAATCTGACCTGTTGTGCTCGTGAAAGTTATTTAATTAACTTTGCTAAGATAAAACCGTAGAAGTTTAAGTGGCCTTATATAAGTTTGCTTCTTGTAGTTACCAAGTTGTTGATAAGTGTGCTAAACTGATTTGCCTGTTGTTTCATATCAACTAAGGGACCTTTTTGGCTATCTTAATTATGTTGGCTCCTTGGCCTTTAATTGCATATGTATTACGTGTTAGTTCATTGTTCACTAAAGTGGCATTGTTTGATAGGTTTGTAACTTCTTATTGATATATATTATGTTACAAGAGTTCTACATTTGGTAGGCTTTCTAATTGATGAACGGTCTATTTTGCAATGGCACAGACCAGATTTAACATTTGTGAAGGAAAAGATGGTTCTGAGTTATCAAATGGTGACGTATTGATCTTTCCAGATATGATCCAATATAAGTAAGCTGCAAGTGCGCTACATGAATGTGCAGTCTTGAGTTTCTAAAGTCAACTGATTTTTATTTTCAATTTGCAGAGGACTGACCTGCTCCGATGTCAATGATTTTGTTGAAGAAGATACTTGTGAAAGACACTGTGTGGTCTCGTGGATCTCGTCAGACTGTGAGTGGTTTCTATATTTTTGTTTGCTGCCACGAAGGTGTGGACAAAAGATGTCATATCTTTGGACCTTCTTTGATCCGTAAGTTCCTTGAGGAGATAAAGGTACAACGCCTTAGGCAGTTGACTGTCAGTGCATGTTCACACGTGGGTGGTGATAAGTATTCAGGAAACATCATCATTTTCGGTCCTGATTCCAAGGGGCAAGGAGCTGGGCATTGGTAAGTAGCATTAAAGAAAAAAAATTATCCAGTATAAGTTCTAAATACATACACATGTAATTAATATCGTAGCATATTGTAATTTCCACAATTTCAATTGCAGGTATGGTTTGGTTCTTCCCTGTGCTGTGCGTTACTTGCTGTGTAAACATATTACGAGAAGAGAAATTGTGGATGAACTATGGAGGTATGCTCCTTGTATTCCTTTAGTTATTGCATGGATGTTTTTTGCCCTATTTCAGTTGCACATTCCAAAACTTTCATGATTGTATACAAACTACTGTAATTTGTGATGTACTGTGTGATAATCCGATGGGAACTAAATTTGCATAATCACAAGACATTGTCTTAATCACTGGTCTGGATTTTTTTTTTGGGGTTCAGATGTGAGTAGTTATTAATTATATCTATCTCAGTTTATGTGTTTTAGTAATTGTTTGATCAAGAGCTGGAAGGCTTTCGTTGTGTTTCTTATGTGCACAATGATTTGTTGCAGGGGTCAAATGGGTTTAACTAAGGAGCAGCAGAAGGAAGCTCTGAAGCTAAGGAACAGGGAAAATGCCAGATCGAGTGACCTACCAAAGGAAAAACACGATGAGAGTGTTCTAAAGGATCAGAACCAGACGAGCTCTCGGGTGGCCAGGTTTGAGACACGGGAGAGAGCATGGACTGCTCTTGCTGTTGTCTCAGCTGCTGCTGTTGTGTTTTTTGCCTCCAGAGTCTACAAGAATCCCAATTGAGATCCAAACAAATAATCGATATAAGGTTTTGTGCACCATGTAGTCACTGCAGTAAACGGTGTTTATTTTGGGGCTGTAGACATAAGAAACAAACTTCTGCACTTAAAGCTTGTATTTGAGTGTTTCTATGGTCATTGGTGAGCCTGCGAACCTGAATGATGTTGTGTGATGCTTTTGTGAGAGCTTTGTAATAGTGAAATTGCTTCGTAGGACTCTAAACAAGTGGCTTCTCGCATGTAGCACTCTAAACAAAGACCTTGATTAAGGAGGACTCTAATCATATGGTCCTGCATAGTTGACATTTATTTTTTTTCCTTAATCGTCGTTTTATTCTCACACCCTCTAGTTGAGAGGTCAAAGTATCCAGGTAGGTCTCTCTGCCCCTTTTTTCCTTTTTGGAGCACATGCGGACGAGTGTATTTCTGGGTGGTGTTCGGCCCAGGGAACCATTGGAAATGTGGCCCAAATGATACAGCCAACCCAAGTCCAATGTCACATGCATGGCAAAATAGATTGAGAATTGGCTTAAAAAAATTAGATTGAGAATTGTTGTAAGCATATAGTTCAAAGACGTATTTTTTTTGAGCGATTCCATCTTATTTTTTTCGAGCGATTCAGAGGGATTACTCCCCCATCTTATAATGCATTCAACATAAAACCCGACAAGTCGAGTAAGAATTACACGAGGATTTCAAAGAAGAGGATACAGCAAACTACCCAGATGCACAACACATCTGAACCTAAGCTCTCAAATAAGGACTTGTAGCCAATTGTCAGTTTGTACTACCGTCGGGGACTTGTTTGTCAACTCCATGCTAGAACACTTGAACCTCAGTTCCAATCATCATACCAGGGTGTGTGGCACTCTAGCCATCTGGTCGTCACTCTTGTTGACACCATCCAATGCCTTTCGAGTAAGAGGTGGGAGGGGGGAGCCTCGCAGGAGGGACAATTTTCAGAAGAGAACGAAGGCTACTCAAGGTCTCGCTAATCCGGCTTCAAACTAAAGAAGAAATACAAATGCCAACTGTCATCAAACACAAAATCATCCAGTCCGCAATCACCAAGAAAAGAATCCTTGGTCAAGGTTGACAAAGCCACTTATATAACCATGAGGGGCTGGCTACTGAAGTTGCCAATGAGAGCAGCACTCTTCGACGCCCTGTGGGAGAAGGATGCCCCAAAGGAGGAAGACCAACTAATGAATGCAGCAGTATCAACCAGCAAACTTAACGAAGACGGAACAAGAACCGAACAACAGTACTCGTTCTCAGCACAGAACCAAGGAGAGCAAAAATCATAAAGCAACAAGGCGTATTGAAACCATGTGGCATTTATTCCCAAATTTACAAAGAGCGTACAATCACATCCTTTTGGTAGCAAAGGGTAGCGCCAGAGATAATAAACAACTCTACTGCATAGCCACCGATCAAAAGGCAAAGCTCTGAAAAACTAACAGAAGCAAAAAAACAGAAGACCAAAAGGATGCAAACTGCAGCTAGCAATCACACGCAACCAGGAAAATATTCAGAGAATGAACAGGGATTTACCTAAAAAGGCAGGCTTCAAAACTTGAACAGAAAACATGCATCATGCACTGCGATCTGAAGGCAACAACTTAAGACATCAACGCAGCAGCAGTAAAGCTGAATGTACCAAACATTAGACTCACAATAGGTGCCGTTGTGTGGTGAAGCGTGACAATCCGCTGCCTATCAATGGAGTTGAATTTGTATGGATTGATTTCTGTAATCTGGAGATGTAATATCAATGATTTTTGTTTTCGAAAAAAGAAATCGCTGTCCAGACCAATTACGCCCCGTCGTTGCTGGGGAATTTCAGCTCCTACCGGCAAGCCCCAAGGCATCGTCAAGTCAGTCCGACCTGTCGCCGACGCCACCGTCGGAGCAAACCATGACGGCCGGAGGCCGGTGACATACACAAGACGGTAAGCGCGTCCTGTGCAGTCCGATGGACTTCCACTGCCAACGCGGAGATAATACAAGCCTAAATCTGCTCAATCTGCAGGCGAAACTGATTATTTTTTTTATTATTATATTTTGCTCCTCTTCTTTCTCACAAGAAGAGCTCTCCTAAATTTAGACACCGAACCTGTATTTTTACTATGCAGATGACATGGCTTTAACAATAAACAAACACAAGTTGATAAATTAGTCAAGTGACCTGGCCAGCCTCTGGGTCGAGCTCGTCGTTCTACTACCTCGCGGGCAGCCTCGTCGACCTCGGCATGTCCGCGCTCCAGGGCGTCGCCACCGTGGCCTTCGCCAACCTCATCGTCCTCATGGCCGCGCCAGTGGTCACGCACGGCCTGCCGTTCCCGGTGCACCTCCCGGCCGCCCTCCGCGCTCTCGTCGGCTGCGGGCATCGAGTCCTGGATCGGTGGCCGCGCCATATTCCTGCTCCTGCCGGCCCGGCTCAAGTCGTACCAGCCGCTGCTCACGCCGGCGCGGCGCCCCTCGAGTTCGTGTGCTTCCTCGCCTTCTGGGCCGCGCAGCTCGGCGTCATCATGCGCGGCACGGAGGGCATCCGCAAGCTGGAGAAGTACTCGGCACCTATCCTTTTCCTGCTCACCTCCGCGCTGCTGGCCTGGGCCTACACGTCGGCCGGCGGCTTCGGGCGCATCCTCACACAACCGCCGAGGCTGACACACGCCGAGTTCACCGCGAACATCAGCCTCTGATCAACAGTGGCCATCAACATACCTGACTTCGCACGGTACGCGCGGAGCCAGGCAGACCAAGTACTCGGCCAGGCCGGGCTGCCAGTGTTCATGGGCATGTTCGCCTTCGCTGGACTCGCTATCACCTCCGCCACCGAGGCCATTTTCGGCCACATCATCTCCGACCCGATCGGGCTCCTCGGCCGCATAGGCGGGCCGGCAACGACGTTCATTGCCATCTTCGGCATCAGCCTCGCCATCGTCACGACCAACGTTGCCGCTAACGTCGTCGCGCCGGCTAACGTGTTCATCAGCACGAGTCCTCGGAGATTCACGTTCGCCACGGGCGCGCTGATCACTGCGTTGCTCGCCATAGCCTGGCAGCCGTGGCGGCTGCTCAGTTCCAGCGAGAGCTTTATCTACACATGGCTGCTCAGCAACTCGGGGATCGGGGTCCTCTGAATTATGAATTGCTACTGCAGAGAACAACTTTTGAGCATTAGCTCACTTCAGGACCGTCCTCACATCGCAGCAGATGGGTTTACATCAAAGGATGGCTTGACAATGGGCACGGCGCGTCTCCTAATTTAGTTCCAAATTGATAACAGAAACTCTGAAAAGATCAAACCAATTTTTGAACATTTCACAAGTTGTTTTGGAACAATTGAAATTGTAGCCTAGAACCAAAAAAAAAAAAAAAAGAAAGAAAGGAAAAGCCTTGGACAAAAGTTTGCTGAGATGTCGGCGAAGGGGGCTAGGGATCAAGAGCATAGCAATTCAAAACACCAGTCTCTCCTCAAATCTCTACCACTATATATACTCCTATTTAATAAGTCTCAAAGGGGTCGTCAACCATAATTTCCAGCCGGATTTTTCAGTTTTCAGATATCTGCCGTTTGAATAATTCACATCATATACTCCTACTTAATAAGTCATGCTGGTCAAACAATGACAATGATAATATCTAAAAAAAGAGAATTTATTTTGACTTGAAATACTTTTATCTTATACAGGCCGGGTCGGATTCTTTCACAAAACGATACGTACTCGGGTGGTAAGCGTGTTTTGTTGCTCCAGGTAGGGCAAAAAGGGAAAAAGAAGAACAAGGATTTTTCACACCCATAGCAATGCCGACACTTACTTAATAGTTCAGGGATACTTGTGATAAATGTACGTTTTCATGTTACTGGCAGGGTTCAAGATTCACTGGCATGTGCAACGATTCACATTTGGAAAATTTCAGGGCAAGCATCTGAGGGCGCCGCTGCTGATATCAAATGCTGTCAAAACCAGAAATATAAATTCACCTCTATGTCTGCTTGCCAATGTAATTTCTTGATTTCCTCGAAAAAATTGTAATTTCTTGATTCTTTTAATATAAGCACGTGCACAAACATTAGATGTTATGCGCTACTTTATTGTGAATTTTCTATCACCTGTAACAATGCACGAGCATAAATATAGTATGACTACATTTTTTTTATGCATAACATCATTTTCATTACTATTTATTTCGTTGTTATAATATGAATACAATATTTTGCACATAAATGCATAATAGACTCTCTCTTTGTTTTTGACAAAATGCATAATAGACTTTATGTGACGAAGTCAAAAAGGATGGAGACAATCTCGACAAAAGATATTCATGTAGACAATTCATTGTTTGAAAGGATAAGACTGGATATAATCTAAAAGAAATTAAAAAGAAAATTATAACCCGTACCAACACACAGGCAAATTACTAGTTCATACATAAACTACACACCAACAGAGCCAACTCGTGGGTGAACTGGATTTCCACAACGCTCTTCTCTGGCAACAAAAGATTAGGCGACAGAGTTACAAAGGCAACACGAAGCTGGATGCAGTTTGAAAAACTGCTCCATCTCTACCGTGCTCTGACAACAGTCAAAATCGGCAACTAATGGTAGCACCACCTCCTTCTGGCTAGACGGTTGGATCGATAACAAACCTTTGTGCTTCCAATTCCCGGCACTTTTCTTCCATGTCGACAAACAGAACTGCACAGTGGCTGATAGTTGGTCGGAAATGGAGAATTACTGTCCGGCACATCACGTCGTCAAGGGCTGAAAAAGAGCTCAACTCCCTTCTCGCCCTTCTCCAAGATATAACCTTGTCCGATGAACAAGATACCAGATTCATGCGAGTCGGCACGCATAAAGAATTTTCGACCAAAGCTTGTTACCAAGCTCTGAACTTTGGGGGCATGTGTTCTACTACGAACACTATAACTGGCGATCTCTTGCACCGAAAAAACTTTAAAATCTTTGCGTGGCTAGTCGTGCAGGCAGAATCTACACCAAACAACGGCTGGCGAAACATGGGTTGGCACAAAATGCTTTCTGTCCCGACGGGTGCAATAATGAAGAAAGCATATCTCATCTTTTTTTTGGTTGCAACCACATCAAGGAGATTTGGAGCAATCTGGGGCTGTCCAACACACATCAGCTTGATGATGTTGAAAGAGCTATAACCCACTCCATGCAGTTCATGGCAAACGGCAGCAACAACGAATGGAATACCATCTTCATCGTTGTAATTTGGAATATCTGGCTGGCCAGAAACAGGAAAGCATTTGACGATGCTACAATCCCACTACAACTTATCACAGACAACGTGATCGAATCCATCAAGCTTTGGGCGCATCGAACAAATAAGCTACTACGAAGAAGATCAATTACGCAATGGGCTCATCAAGCTGCGCTACCTCAAGCTCCAGACTGAACTGACGATGATGACCTGCATTGATTTTACTCATTTTCAGGCTTTGTATTCTGCCTGCTTTTTTCGTGGTTCTTTTCATTACTTTTCAGTTTGCATTTCTGCTTTGCAACTGCACTTGTGCATCTTTGTAACAGCATTCTTAAATTAATAAACTTAGGTAGGGGTCTCCCCTCCAGATTTCCTAAAAAGAAAAAGGAAAAGCCTAGAACATAGCCTAGTATAATCCTGTAACTATTCTCCCATAAAGCTTGAGTGCTTGACTGTTGGATAACTATTCTTCCTTCCACCAAAAAAAAAAAACAAAAAAAAAAACTATTCTTCCTTCGAGCTAGATGGCTGCATTGTTAGAAGAAGCATATATCGGTCCAGGGAAATGACATAGCAGGAGAAAATATTATTGAAAATACTTCACGAGAGTATAATAGAGCCTAGGATCAACTGAATTTCAACTGTGTTTCCAATTCCACATTGCACAACAGATCAACTGAACGTACTACTCAAACTGAACATCCTAAGCGAGCTCAACTACTTCGCCATCTCAGTTTAGCCCAAGAGTGGCTGTGGCAATGGTACACTCGTCACCCAACCGCCTCTGCAAATATGTATGCTTCCTCCTTCGCACACATGCATCTCAATCTCCATTCCAGAAGCCTTGTGAACTCCAATCTCTCAATCTCAAATGGATCCCACGAAGTTTGCACTCCATGTCGTCCTCGCCTCCACGTTGCTTGCGGCCTCTACAATGCACGACCGCGACGCCGTGCGGAACGGTAGCAACATGGGCGAGGGGGTCGTCATCGGGGTCCTCGACGACGGCATCGACGCGGGGCACCCGTCGTTCGGCGACGAGGGGATGCCGCCGCCGCCCGCCAAGTGGCGGGGCCGGTGCAAGTACGCTGGCGCGGCGTGCAACAACAAGCTCGTCCGAGTTCACGCGGCACCTGCCTCCCGGCTCCAGCGTCGCTGCCTCGGTGTCCGGCGTGGCGCCGCGCGCGCACCTCGCGTTCTACCAGGTGTGCGCCACGCAGGGGTGTTCCAGACGGCGCTGGCCGACGGCGTCGACATACTATCCCTGTCGCTCGGAGACGACGACGGCGGCCTCGTGTTCCACGAGGACCCCGTCGCCGCGGCCACGTTCTCGGCTGTCATGAAGGGCGTCTTCGTGTGCGCCGCGGCTGGCAACAAGGGCCCCGCGCCGTGGATACTCGCAGTCGGTGCAAGCTCACAACAAGGCTCTCCTCATCACTCCGTCACCATCCCAGCGTTCTCCTCGCGAGGCCAGAGCCGCAACAACGGCGCATGATGAAGCCGGACACCGTGGGTGGACATCCTGGCGGCGGTGCCGCCTTTCGCGGCGGCGCTCGGCGATCCTCGAGAGTTTGCCTTTGCTTCCGCATGGGCCTGCCTCTGCTTTTCTATTGAGTTGTGATTAATTTTATAGTATGTTGTAATTAATCTCTCTTAATCACTGATCTCATTCTCTGCGGATTATCAATCTAAAATTAACCGAATGCATCGCGATCGCTGCCAAGCTCGCGACGCCTCCTTCGCTCTGGTTGCACTTGCATCAGCGTGCGTTGCTGTGAAGAAGCACAGAAAACTGCTGTAGCAACGCCTTCATCATCCGCTTCCAATTTCCTGCTGTAAGCAAGTTCCAATGGAGAGCCACACCGGCTTTTCGATCTACAAGGAAGCTCAATTTTCTTGGATGGAAGAAGAAGCAACGCAGGTCAACAGGAATAAATACCCTTTTTTTTGCGAATGAACAGGAATAAGTACCCATTATGCTTTAAGAATGTGAAACCTTATTCCCTGATTACTAAGCCAAAAACAACGAATAAGGTGAAACGCTTATGAGTAATGACTGTAAAATTTCTGAAATTACCACAGTATACAGTTACCTGTGTGATTTGTAAAGTTGGAGTTGTTTTTTTTTTTTTACCCCGTAAAGTTGGAGTTGTTGCAATTGTTTGCAGTAATTTACGGAGAAGCTGATTAATTAAGAAAGAGATTAACTAGAAGACATAAATTAAGCCCAGCCCAATAGAGAAGGAGAGGCAGGCCCCTGCTACCTGAAGCCTTTTTTTTCATTTTTGGGGATAATAGGGCCATTCATTCATCATCCAGCGTCATGGTTACATTCAGTTTCAAGATTTCCTGTTTCGGCTGCGGTGTATTTTAGACTTTCCTTTATTGTTTTAAGCATTAGGCGAGCCAACCGGTTTGAGATCAAAGAGATTCGTCAATGTCTGGGCCCCATCCATTTTGTTTGATGCGGAAGGCTGGCAAGGTGGTTTCAAAATGATGTTTAGGGTAACAAATCTAATTCAAAACTAAGCAAAAATTGTTATCCTAACGATAATAATTTAAGCACGGTGTGAATGTCCAAGATCAGGGTTAAGTTCCGTACGATGTGAAACGCAAGGTCCCGATTTGCCTAGCACTTCCATGTTCTCAATTACATAGTGCCCATTGAATTTAGTCCTATTTTTTTTAAACCACACCTAAGGCCTTATCAATCAAAGGCTAGAAACAACAAAGCATCTTGGAGTTGGCTCTGACAAAATTCGGACAATAGTATAGAACAAAGCATCTTACTACCTAAAACGTCTTATATAGAGTTGATAAGAGACACAACGACTCGCAAGAGTCTTTATCCTTCAAAGATCAGGAGATGCAGTCTCTGCATAGGTTAGTACATTTGGAACAACGCAACAATGGGTATTGGCATTGCCTAGCCTTGGATTAGATGGCCCGTCTTCTGAGAGTGAATGTTAGGCCAATGTTGCCTTACCCCTCCACTTTCCAAATCTTGACACTTCCATCTGAACTAGCCGAGGCTATCTTTCTTGGATCCTACATTTATTTAGGAATAATCAACAACAAAAGAATACTTAATAAGCAGAAAATGACAAAGATTACACAATGTATGTTTATACTTCACCTCGTAGTGCCATGTCAAGTGATTATAAACTACAGTAGTTTCAAGTCCTCTGTCGATGGCAAAATAAACAACACTTCTGCTATCGGAGGATAAAAGAATACCTTATCTTTTCAGCTGGTGGAGTCGAGCGGCAAGGCACAGCATCTGCGCATGCGGCCTTCAACTTTTCGGAACTGCAGCCGCGGCCTTCGTCCTCCGTCGCTCTGCGAATGAGCACTCCGCCACCATAGCTGTCGTCATGTGCAGATGCCTCGGACAAGGCCCCTTTTGGTCAAATCCTGTCGCGAATCGACGGGTCTGACCTTCTACTCACCGGATCTGGCCAGCGCCTTGCCAAATTCGGTTACCATCAAGGCCTCCATCTTACTTCCGCCATGCCCTCGACTGGAAAATGAATTTTAACAAACTCGTCAACAAACTTGAGCCAGATTGGCTGGAGGGGAGAGGAAGGGGAGTTTATTTTGCAGAAGAGCTTGCCTTATGGCTTGATTTGCTCGATTTGCTGCGTCGGCGGCCAGGTTCCTGGCTTGCTGCTGCCCTTGAAGAAGAAGACGGCCAGTGGGTGCCAACTTGCACGCCTTGGACGCCCTGCGGCCCTCGAGTCCACGCGCCCCTTCGCCCACGCAGCGCCTCGCACTCGCGTCCCAGCCGCAAGCCGCAGGCCTTGTCGGCGAGCGGCGGCGCGGCGGCTACCCAGCACGGGTGCTGGAGGAATGGGGCGAGGACGAACGGGAGCTTGGGGAGGCCGGCGTAGGGCGGGTTGAGAAGGGGAGAGGCGGGGAGGTCACGCGAGTGAGGGAGAGGGGACGACTGGACGAGATCGGACGCGAACGAGAAACAGACGAAAGCCAACAAAATTTTTGGGTCCGTGGTGTCAAAAAAAAAAAATCGGACCCGACTTATGGACCATATGTGACGGGCTAAACATGGGGCCCGTTACCTGTAACCGGATACGAGTGACGGGTTTCGTTGTTACCCGATGCCTATTCAGCAAGGATATGGGTCACGGGCTTTACGTTGCCTGTCACCTATTATCTACCTGAGTAAATAGGTGACGGGTGACATCAAAGCCCGTCACCTATTCCGTCTCCTCCTTGATGTCTCATGGTGAAGGGTGATGGGCTGTGGAGTGACCCGTCATCTATTTTATTTAGGTGACGGGTTTTAAATGCCCGTTACCTATTTGCTGTTACCTATGACAAGTTCTTACGTAGTGAGTAGTAAGGATGGATGGAACAGCTCGTTGAAGCATTATTATTCTTTACTCTAGGTTGATCCATGTTTTATGTCAAGTAACGTTTTTAATGCGTTTCGTGTTGTGTCAACTATGTCATGCGAACTAAGTTATTATGGACATTGTATTTCCTATTGTAATGTATTGTGAGACCTTAAGTTCTAATGTATTATGGACATATTTCCTATTATGTGTATGTTATTTGTTGATTTTACAAGCAACGTGTATAGGTATGGCGACCGCGAATGGAGCTGAGTTAGAGTTACTGGACTCCCGTTTGGACCGTCGGCACCGGTCCTACTTAAGTGCTGTTACTGCAGCTGAGTTGCCTGTTCTACGCCCCAGGGTACCTCTGGAGTTGTTGCGGTTAGACGATCGATGGATTCCGAGGTATGCATCATTATGTGTTCAATTTTTTGTTTATTTGTTTAAAATTTTTGTCGGAAACTAATCACTTTAACTTTTGCAGGTTACGGGCAGCTGGACTCCTACCACTTTGTAGGCTTGTTGAGGCCACCGGGCCTGACGAGCAGGCCGATCCTGCCAGACGTTTTTCCTACGACCGTTCTCTCCTAGCTGCACTAGTAGACCGCTGGAGACCTGAGACTCACACCTTTCACTTCCCTTGTGGGGAGATGGCACCGACACTTGAGGATGTGTCGTTCTTGCTTGGAGTACGCACTGCTGGTCAAGCGATCTCCTCTCCCGACGTGCCAGACACTTGGCGGCACGACCTTCTTGTCCTCTTCGAGGGTATCGTTCATGCACCAGGTGCTCCACCGTACCGGACTATTCCTGGTGACCAGCACCACGGGCCAACGAAGAAGTGGCTACTACAGTTTCAGGTAAAGTGATTCGGCATGTCGTACATTTCATTTACATATTCCATTTCCGATACCTATAGGTAACATTAGTTTTTTTTGTCGTGACATGCAAGCGGACTACATTCACCCGGACGCAGATGAGGTCACTGTGTCGAGGCACTTGGAGGCGTACCTCCTTTGGTTGTTTGGTTGGATCATGTTCATAAGTTCACACGGGAACTCTGTGGGCAAGCAGTTGATCCACTTTGCTCGTGAGATTGCGGACGCACCGCTTGACGCTGTTCCCCAGTACAGTTGGGCTTCTGCTATCTTGGCAGTGACGTACCGAGGCCTTTGTGATGCTTGCACAAAGGCGGACCCCAACGCCATCCTCGCTGGTTGCCCATTGCTCCTCCAGATGTGGGCATACGAGCGATTCAGTATCGGACGTCCACACATAGACCTGTCGACATACGGAGGAGTTTTCTACGGTGACAGCGAGAAGGACGGCCCAACCATGGGCTCTTTGTGGTGCCGACGTCGGGTTAGTTCTTCTCACCTCTCCAGGTGATGCGCCAGTTCGGTCGTCACCAAGCGTTCCCGTTGACGGTTCCTCGTGTTGTTACGCCGTCAGCTCACTCGTAAGTTATTCAACTACATCTACTAAATCTATGAAACATTTGGTTTTTTTCTGTCTAATTCCACTCTTTATGTAGTTACACGCGGAAGGGGCAGCGGCAGGCACCAGTTGGTGGACACGTATGGAGCCGTGGGTGGTACAGTGGGGTCAGGCGTTGGCGGACGTCATACAGGAGACGAGGCCGTTCACCTCCGAGGCTTACGAGAAGTACCTACGTTGGTACATCCCTCGCACATGGACCAGGGTCACGCACACACCCACGGTGCGACAAAGCCACACCTCGACCCTGAGAGACACGTACCCGACCCACAGGGACCAGTCCTCGTCGCTGGCGGTACGATCCTTACTAACTTATTTCTTTGCAATCATTTTCTGTTATGTCAATACTCATTTTAAACTCGATGTCCTCTTAATAGATTGATCTAGCACAGCGGATCGCCGTAGAGTCGGGATCAATTCTACAGCGCATGAGGCAGGGCATTCAGCTTACCGGACAGGAGATCTCCCTTGCGATGAAGAGGATCTACGACACCGCCACAGACATCGTTAAGCTCAACTCTTGCACTTCCTGTTGTCGGCATACCGATGCCGTCCCGCACCCTTCTTAGTCAGCAACCAGGGCGGAGCGACCTATGTTTCAGCATCCGGCCTACACTCCTAGGACTGCAGCACCACCTCCTCCTTCTCATCCAGTGTTCACAACAGGTCAAATCTTATATTATTTCGTTCAAATGATTATTTCTACAAAACAATCATGTTTTCCTTACTCACATATATCATTCATTATGAGAAGGTACAAACTATAGTGGTTGGCGACCAACTGGCGACGTTGCAGCCTCGTCTTCGCAGGTGCCACGCATGGCTCTAGGTAAGGTCTACTACTAAGTTCTCCTCACAGTATAAATTATTGTTAGCTTTTACATAACAATTTTCTTCTTATAGGGTATGAGATGGATGACTACGACTACGACGACGAGGAGGTCTCCGGACACTCCGAGCGTTATGGCCGACGATCTCCGACGCCTTTCGACCTGGACGCGTACATGGCTGAGGGGCAGCAGGACACACTTCGTCCTTCGCAGTTAGGTGACGCACCACCAATGACACAGTCTTCGCAGCAGTACTACGACACACCAGGGCCTGCTGGAGGTCGACCCACACGTCAGGTGGTTCCTCCTTTGCCGTTGACGTACTCAGCCGGTCACGTGAGAGCGGGTCGCAAGGCACCTAAGCCTGGCACTGTTAGGGGTGTGCCCCCTAAGCGTGGCAGGCATTAGCTATCTCTTGTATCATTTGTGTGTGACATGGTTTTTATTTTGTATGATATGTACTCATGCACGATGTTTTATTACTTTCTATGTTTGCTATTTTATTAAGTTATGCCACTACGATTGAAAAAAAAAATATAGAACAAAAAATCTGCGACGGAAAAAAATTTAGCAAACAAAAAAACACCTTGTCGCCCTTCCTGTGGGCGACTGGCTCTTTGTCGCCCCTTGGTTGGGCGACTGGAAGCTTGTCGCCCATTGGAGGGGCGACTGGCCTTGTCGCCCCTTGGGCGGGCGATTAAAGGCTTGTCGCCCTTTGGACAAGCGACTCGTATTTGCTATCGCCCAGCAGAAAGGCGACAAGGGCTAATCGTCCGTACCTCCGGTGACTAGGTGGCTAGTTTTGCAAATTTTAAAAACGTGCGGTTATTAATAAAAATATAATAAAAAAATCGATTAAAAATAAAAAAAATCCTCATGGTGGCTGATTGTTTAGGCGCAGCTCAGCTCAGCAGTGCGAATGTCTCAAAAAAAAAATGTCTCAAAAAAAAAAAAAAGCTCAGCAGTGCGTCGTATTCGTGCCGCGCGTGTTGAACTATCGCCGCCGTGCTATGCTCAATTGCGCATGCTTCCGTCCGCCGACGCGCTCGCAGGCGCGCCGTATTTTTCGACGAAACTGACGTTGCTTTTGGTGTTCCATCCAGGGCAGCGTAGAGGGGGCTCGGGCGCTCGGCTGGATCAAGCTGCGTGGCGCTGGCGTGCTGAACTGTTGATGATGTGATGCGGCGGTGCTGACTGAGATATCGTAAATCCCGGAAAACTGGATAGTTTCTGGCATCTATTCGTGTCCATCTTGTCGGTCGTTTTAAACAGGAGACGAGCAACAAAAAATGAGTTCCCCAAGCACCCCAACTTGTGAGTGATGCGATATGAAATGAGCCATATCGACCGAATCGGATAGAGATGAAACAGAGCTCGACGAATCGTTCAGCCTCCGCCTGTCAGTTCGATACATCTCTAACTCAAGTTGTCCCCGTTTTCATCGTGCAAGTGGCACGTGACCATCTGAGAAAACCGGGATTATTCTACTGATTGTGGTCACGAAATCTGTGGAGTTCACGGGTTGACGCCGCCTAGCCGAGCCGAACGGCCCAGAGTACTTGCGAAACTGTGGGCTGCGGTTCCTTCGGCAAGCTGGAGCAGGAACTGGAGAACATCACCTCTGTTGGCCCCCTCATATGTCACGGCATGCGTGCGCACATGAACTTTTTCTTGGCTTCTGCCATTCGCGCGTTCCAGTTCCGGGAAGGTGAGTTTTCCATCAAGAAAGTTCATTGAATTCCAGGCAGTTGCCTCGCTTTTCCTGCCTTTACTTCAGCACTCAAGAATTACGACTTGAGACGGTAACGCTGACAAGGAGATGGGCCGGGTTGTATCGAGACGTGACAGGTGATGACTGATCGATGTCCACGCTGTGGAGTGTCGGCATGGGCATGAAATCGCAGCAGCCTGGCCCCGATCGTGCCAGCCCTGTTTTTAAGCGATGTGTCCTGGTCCTGCGTGCTAGCTGCCTCCTGTGGCACATCGTCGGACGTACACTGAGAGGTTCGTTATCGCCACCATCCGTGACCGTGAACCTTCATCCGTGGATCCGTGTTTGGAGGGTTTGGGCACTTGGCATCCATGTTCATGCATGCGTGTTACCGTTTGGAGAAAGTGAAAATAAGAGCAGGGCTAATGACATACGCCCGCTGCGGGCTGCGAAAGCGCCAGCTCACCCATGCCGATGGCGGACCCCACCACTATTTAACACTCTTTGGGCCCCAGCAGCCATGCCAAGCGAATAGGAAGCGAGAGAACGGTGCCTGCGGCCCCACAAAACGCTTGCGCCCGCTTCGTGCCGGCGTTTTGCTCGTCGCCCGCTTCCCCCTCTCTCTTCCTTTCTCTCTCTTCCTGATTGGTTTGCGCCGGCTGAACCTCGCTTATAATACTTGCTCTAAACAAGATGCGTAGACAGTTGCGAGATAGCTGGGGCAGCTGCCAACCTACACCAACCAAGTAGCACAAGCATCTCAGGGCTCAGATTCAGAAGCGGCGCAGGTTGATCCACGGGGCACGTTTATTATGGTTGTAAACTTTGGTCGCCGCCAGCAGGCATGCAGATGCAAACATGCGGTGTGTGTTGCCTCGTCGAGCACTGGGCGAGTGGCGACATAACATGGGACACTTGGGCATGCGCCGGCAAAAGCGGACCTCCAACCCCAGCGAACTATTCCTTGTTCGGTTGTCCAATTCACCTCCAACTGATGGTGGATGCTGCGCGACGCTGTCTACCTTGTTCCTGGAATTTGAAAGGAAATAATGCGAAAGCTTTCGGCTAAAGGAATAGTGCTGCAAGAAGGCTAAAAGCTTTTTTTTTTTTTTGAGAAATTACACAGTACAACTCAGACACTCACAACGCACGCACACTCACCCCTATGAACGCACATACGCAAACCTTACCCTATGAGCATCTTCGAAGACTGAGCCGGCAAATTCTCCAGATTCCGGAAGACACCACTGGCGCCTCGCTGTCGACGGCCACGTCGCCTACCGCTGAAAGCACAAATGCCTTTAAATCCTAGAAAATTCGCTCCCACCGGGAATCGAACCCAGGACCTCAAAGGTGCTACTCGGATGCCTTAACCACTAGGCCAAGACCCCTTTCACAGGCTAAAAGCTTTTCTGTTAACTGTGCGCACCAAAACACAAAAGTCCGCTAGCTTAGCTTGGATGCTTTCCAACAACGCGGGACCCATCAACGGCATCTAAAGGACATTAGTTGATTTTGTTTATTGTGTATGTTCCTACCTTTGTAGCAATAATTTCCTCATTTCGTCTTGTGCAGTTAGAGTTTTGAGTGTCTTCTTCCAATTTAGAGGAAGTTCGAGTTAGAGTTGATTGATGGAAAGTATTTATGCTTATGCGTGCATGGAACCGGATTGCGTCCGACCCAAGCGACACACCAAGTGACCTGCACGGTTGCACATAGCCAAAAGCCCAAAAGTCAGCACTCCATGCAGACCATAGAAAACCCTACTACTTGTCCAGTGGACGCGTCCAGGTACCGACACGTGGGAACCATGCACGGTAACAGAAGAAAACGTTGTGCCGGTCGGCGCACCAGGTTCGGGCGGTTCACCGCCGTGAGCGAGCAGCCCCGTCTCCAAGAAAAGGAAACCGGGAGCTCTGATAAGATCGTTTGTCTGCGTGCGCTTGTGCGCTACTATTGCCCATGCCGTCTGTTCCGCACTTCCGCTTGCTTGATGTTCAAGTACTTACATGCATCAACGGTACGTGATCGCTGACTCTCGCAAACCACGCAGTCCAGTCACGACTCACGAAGAGGAAGGTACCTCCTCAGTGCGGTTAGCATTTGCTAATCTACAGGGGTTGTGGTAATCTGACGGAGAAAGTGGCCAAAAACCCAACAAAGCAGTTGATCCAACCAGCAGCTAAAATCTGGGTGTGTCCAGAATTTCTGTCCAAGCAAGGGGTACCTCAGCTGGGACCCAGCAGTATGTGTTTTCTTCTCCAAAAGGTAGGCCCTATATCCGGGTACCGGTTTTGTGATTCAGCGGGCCCCGGCAGGACGGAAGCGGAGCCGTTGACCACTTGTCCGAACAAGATACTCCAACGAGGTGGTTCGTTTTCTGGCTGTCGTCAAGCGTAACTGGACCCACAAGTCAGTGGATATCTGATTTCAATAGCACGTGGGACCGCTTGTATCCGAGCCGGCGTGGCAGCCTCGGCCTGGCACGGATTTGTAAAATTTTATTTTACCTTAAACAAGAGCTCAGGCAATAATTTAGCAATGTAAATACATCTTTGTTTAGTTTTTTTTGAGATTACATAATACAACTCAGACACTCACAACGCACCCACACTCACCCCAACGCACATACGCAAACTCTACCCCTATGAGCATCTTCGAAGACTGAGCCGGTAAATCCTCCAAATTGACGAAGTCACCACTGGCGCCTCGCTGTCGACGGCCACGTCGCCTACCGCTGAAAGCACAAATACCGTTAAATCCTAAAAAATTCGCTCCCACCGGAGTCGAACCGAGGACCTAAAAAATGCTACTTAAAAGTCAGTAACATGTAGTTGGATGGAAAGTTACGAACCAATAACACAGGCAAGCTTAAAAGTCACTAACATGTAGTTGGATGGAAAGTTTGGATATTCCTTGCTACTACAACTCGCAAATCGCAATGCTGTCATTGCATCCTGTAGAAGCAACCTCTTCTGACAGAGAGTGACCTGCCCAAAGTTTATTATTTTTCATTGACTAAATTATCCTTTACCATCTTCCTCCGACGTCGCACATTCTCACTGGTAACGTTCTCCACTTGTCTTTTGGTCGTCAGCCATCACATAGATTTCTCGTGTGCGCTAATGAATAGACGGCGTCGTCCCCAAATCGCCAAGTGTTGAAAGTGACCTTCACGGTAAGGCAAGACGTGATAGAATGATACAATTGCAATGTTCAGTTTTTACCCTTGTGTAGCGTAAATAAAGAGGACTTCTTAAATTGTTGTTTTAATATTAGGATGAACTCCAAGATCATTGAGCTCTTGTGGAATACGCTTACATCATAAGCTTGGAAATTGGTCGCACGGGGACGAAAAAGCATGGCAACGAATCGATCGTATAAAATGGAGCTGTTCGTTCTCTCACTTAACGAGTCCCGCCATGCTGAAAGCTCGATGCGTTTCCGGACCTGGCATGGAATAAGCTAGGGGCTGCTTCTGCGGACGGAACACATAATAGACCCGTGCTTTTCCCTGATTCCTGCCCTTTCCTTGACTTCGCTGCAACAACTAACCGGTGGCGATGCGTGAGGAGCACACACCTCTGCAAGTGCCCGTGCAGCCGCCTCGTGGAGACGGTGCAGTTGCGTGCCGAGGCGAGCATGTCTTGACGCGACGTCTGCGTCGCTCCCTCCCTCTCTTTTTCACACCCCCACCACCGCCATTTGGGGTGATGTTTCTCTCGCATCCGGCAGCCTGACCACACCATCCGGCGGTCATACCATGATACCATACGTCTTCCGCACCAAAACATCGCCTTCCAAACACGCACTCATCCTCCGCGATCCCGCTCGTCGTCCCAGGTAAAGAAAGAGAGGAGGCAGGCCCGCTCGCTCCCACCGATCGGTCAATTCCTCCCACGACGGCAGGCGCAGCCCCACGGGGTCAGCGTCACTGCTGCCGCACCGGGCTGGGCGTTGGCGTCGGATCCCAAGCAAAGAAACCAGACGTATATTAGCGTCAGGGCGGGCTGTAAAAGGCGGCAGCTTTGTTGGCGGAGGAAGGAAGCAATTGAATGGCCGCAAGCAGCGGTCGCCGATCGCTACGCTACAGGATTCCTGCACGGTAGATTCGTCCCATCCCCCTGTCGTTCTCCCTCGGTTCCTTCTCTTGTTCCTGCCTGCCCTGCTGCTCCCGTCCCGTGTGCCGGTTCTGCTCTGGGCTTTGGCGGCATGGACCCTGCGGGCTGGTACGATCCTCGCCGTGCGTACGGCTACGGCGTCGGATCGGCCCTGGAGGCGCCGTCGATGAGGCGGCAGCAACAGCAGCAGCCACCGCCGCTGCCTCGACCGGACGCTGCGGCTGTAGCGAGCGGCGGGGTGCTCAAGAGGAGCCTGAGCGAGATGGAGCGGTTGCAGCAGATGCTCTACCTGCGCGCGGTGAGGCAGCGCACCGCCGCTCAAGCCCAGCCTGCGCAGCTGCCGATTGACATCGGGGCCGTGCTCGCCGGGGTCGCCTCGCGGTCCTCCGGTTTCTCTGGGCAGCCTTCGGCTGGCTTTGCCGGTCTCTCGCGGCAACCGACGTCGACGCTCTCCTCATCGCTCACGACCGCGTCGCGCGTTGCGACGCCGCCGCCGATGCAGCAGTTGTTGCAGCGGCAGGTGATGGCCGCGCCGTCCGCGCAGGCGGGCCAGGCCGCGTCCAGGGGCTCGGCTGCGAGGCCGGCTACGGCGAGGGAGATGGTGTTGCTTCAGGAGTTGGAGAAGCAGCTCCTGGGCGACGACTTGGAGGAGGAGGCAGAGGCGACGGGGAGCGCGTGCGGCTCCGCGGTCACCAACTCCGGGTGGGGAGAAACGATACAGAAGCTCAACTCCATCACCGCTACGCCGCTGCCGCCGCATCCCAAGATGAACAACAACTACAACACTGCGCCCATGTCAAGGTCCCCGTCGAACTCCACGTCGTCCACGACTTCTTCAACGGCGTCGAGCTCGCCGCCGACTTCGGCAGCCTCGTCGCGGCAGCTGCTGTCCGACGCTGCCGCGGCCGTCGCCGACGGCAACCATAAAGCGGCGGCCGGTCACCTGGCCGTCCTGAAGATTTCCGCGAACCCGCGAGGCGACGCGGAGCAGAGGCTCGTGGCCATGATGGCGGCCGCCCTGTCTTCCCGCGTCGGGCCACCGTCGTCTCAGCACCTCGTGAACCTCTGCGGCGGCGAGCAGCGTTCGGCGTGCCAGCTCCTGCACGACGTCTCCCCCTGCTTCGGCCTCGCGCTCCACGGCGCCAACCTCGCCATCCTCGACGCCGTGTCCGACTGCCGCGCCATCCACCTCGTCGACTTCGACGTCAGCGTCGCGCAGCACATCGCGCTCATCCAAGCCCTCGCCCACCGCCGCGCGGCAGGCACCTCTCTCAAGGTCACCGCCGTCGTGGACCCGACGTCGCCGTTCACGCCAGCTCTAGCGCAGGCGCTCGCCTCCACGGCGGAGCGGCTCAAGAGGCACGCCCAGCAAGCCGGGGTGGAGTTCCGGTTCAAAGCGGTCAGCTGCCGAGCGGCGGAGATCGAGGCGTCGAGGCTCGGGTGCCAGCCGGGTGAGGCCCTGGCCGTGAACCTCGCGTTCGCGCTGTCGCGCGTGCCCGACGAGAGCGTGTCGCCGGCCAACCCGCGCGACGAGCTGCTCCGCCGCGTGCGCGCGCTGGGCCCGCGGGTTGTGACGCTGGTGGAGCAGGAGCTCAACACGAACACGGCGCCGCTGGCGTCGCGGTTCGCGGACGCGTGCGCGCACTACGGCGCGGTACTGGAGTCGCTGGACGCCACCCTGGCCCGCGACAGCGCGCAGAGGGCGCGTGCCGAGGCGGCCCTGGCCAACAAGGCGGCCAACGCGGTGGCGCGGGAGGGCGCGGACCGGGTGGAGCGCTGCGAGGTGTTCGGCAAGTGGCGCGCCCGGTTCGGCATGGCGGGGCTGCGGCCCCTGGCCATCGGGCAGGGCATCGCCGACCGCGTCAAGGCCCGGCTCGGCCCTGCGCGGCCGGGGTTCGACGTCAAGCTCGACAACGGCCGTCTCGGGGTTGGGTGGATGGGGCGTGTGGTCACCGTCGCCTCCGCCTGGCATTAGCCTCTTTAAGTTGATTTCAACTCACAGTCACAGCAACAGCATTGGTGCCGTCACCAAATCTATTGGGACTTGACTGGATTACTCGTTTATGCCATTGTTTAAAGTTATTAAGGAGTGCTGAGTTCGTTATGGATCTGAAGATGCCTAGTTGTAACTTCTCGAATTCTTTATGGTGCTCCTAATGCTTGCTGATACCGGTATATGTTCATGTGTCCTGTGGTTTGTCTTTGTTGGTGTTTGTTTCTCTACTCTACTGGCCATTCAGCGGCTTAAACCGGTGGCGAACATGCGTCCCTCTGGGACCAGCGACGGAGCGACCACACTTTGTTTGCCTCGTATTAGCGCTATCCTGCCACGTTGCCTAGTATTAGCGCTATCCTGCCACGTTGGCTCAGGGTATGGGTGCTTTCGGTGAGAAGCACACGTCGGATAACGACAGGATCTCTCTTTCCCACTGCCATGCAGCACGCAATGTGACTCGCCCACCGGATTTTCCCTTTCTACCAGTCAGCCTCAACGCAAATTAGTTTTTGTGATCGATGGGAGATTTCGTTAACCTGAGTGAAACGACAGTTTAAATTGTTACTACCGTGGTATGACAAGCAAGTGCTCATTTGCTCAGTGATTTTCTTTTCCTGTGGCCGTCTGGGTAAAAATCTCGTACATTCGCAAAAAAAAAAGGTAAAAATCTCGTACTACTACGTACTGCAATTTCCAATCGTGAGCATGATAGACGCGGATTGAGACTCCCGTTCATCCCTGTGGCCGAACGCATGTACGAGTATGGCAGCAACACGCATCTGCGATGTGGCACCATTCGAACAAAAATCGTTTTAAATATGTTCTTTTGGACCTCCCGTTAATCAAAAAGCAGCTGCCAGCCTCAATCTGTGACTTAACCGGTTGAAACAGTGTTGTCCGTGCGCTCGGCGAAAAAGACGCCGCCTTTGTCATACTGCACGAACGCACGGAGCACATGTGGAGCTTTTGCATATCGAGTCAGTTTAAAGTTCCGTGAGTCTAATGGCTCAGCAAGACGGTGGTTTCTTTCTTGAGAAAATTCCTTCTGTGACCTCATAACAAATGAGGCTGTCTTCTATGGCTCTTTTGGAATTGAACTTCTCTGCGAAGACCAAATTCAGCTTTTGATTCTTTATGTGACCCTTCCGTTAGTTTTAGGACTTAATGGTGTTAACTAGAGGGTAAAAGTAACATTTTACCCTTGATTTGAAATGAACTTTAGTTATGTTCAAAAATTTATGCAAATATGAGTATTAATTTATTAAACATAGCCATCAAATATTGATAAGATTTAACTTCAGGAAAGGTTTTTGTAGCTTCATCATAGTCCTGAACATATGCAACTTTCAAATAACATGGAGGGAACTGCTCTACCACCGATTGAACGAGGTCCTTATAATTTTTCAAGTCCAAACGGACAACTGTGTAAAAGCTAAAACATTTCATATCTTGCCCAGCCTTCTTGCGATTGCCCAACAATTTAATTTCCAGCAAGATATTGGTTTTCTCATATCCAACCAGTCATTAAAAGAGACCTAATATTTGAGAACTAATGTTCCAGTTCAATCTAAATCATTTGCGAATGAGACAATACGATGGGGCACTCACCCTTCCTGCCAGTTATGCTTGTTGCTGCCGTTCTGGACACCTTGCGATGCAGCACCCTGGCTAGTGGCGTCCTGTTCCTTTTTTTTTGAGCCGCTATTTCCTTCGCGTGGCATGAGTTCAGACATAGAAGAGAAAGAGAGCTGAGGGTACCCTGGTCATTTCGCATGGTTTGGAAGCTATTTTTCACGACTGAACAAACAGAAGGCCATAGAGGGAATCAAAAGTTGAATTTGGTTCTTATAGAGAAGTTCAATTTCAAAAAAGCTATAGAAGGCAGTCTCATTTGTTACGAGGCCATAGAAGGAATTTTCTCTTCTTTCTTCCCTAAAGCAACGGAAGGACAGTGTTGACTTGCAATCTCTCGTTTGTCAGCGTGACTAATCGCCTAATCGGGGTGACTATGCATCGATGTACACGATCTGTTCCCTTTGCACGGTGGCAGCTGTCTATACACAACGTACGTGCAACGAGCGTACATGAGCGAAAAGATGAGCTGGTGAAGAGGGTCATCGTGCCACGTGCACAACACATAATGCATCTACAGTACTGGTGCGTAAGCAAGACATCTGTTACTCTCTTTTCAACTTCCATGTACTGTAAGGTTCAAATGCATCTGCATGCTCCCTCCACGTTTTTATTCTTGACGTTAGAATAAACTATAGTGTAAATTTGTGGAGATCTTTTATGGTGTTTACGAGGTACTTAAAGGTACTAAAAGGTATGGCGACTTGAACTGTTGATCAAGGGAGGGGTAAGGTATGGAATAAAAATTATAATAACAAATTGAATGTGAATCATAATAAGATAACAAAATGACTTTGTTTTGTTATTTTGTATTTCACCGTCATTTCCTTTGGAAAATGCATGAACTGCTTAAACTAATAACGGATTGAATTGGTCAAAATACCATCATTTACTTAATTTCATGCTTGATTACTTGATCCTATGCCTCAACTAATAACTGATTGAAGCTAAGAAATACCCAAAAAAAGGGTGGCAAGCAATGGACCGTACAATCGAATTGAAGATATATGCGCACCAATATGATTATTTACTCAGTCATCTGCTATATTACTCATTTGTTATATTAATTACGCAGAACAATTGCATCTTTTTTTTTTTGAGAAGAGAACATTGCATCTTGGGTGTGTGAGAGGCTTGGATCAAGCATGGCAAACATCTAAGATCGTGTTGTAGTTGAGCTTTAAGAGAAATTATTCAGGTAGGGTGAATAATTGTTCTATTCAGTTATGTCACTTACCTCTTTCGTTATAATTGACGCAGCGTGTGTACTCATTCAGATGGGGTTAGATGTGTTCTTCGATCCGCCAAGAAAAATACAATCAAGTAAATCTTTACAAAACGTTGAAAATATATAGAAACATTGATCTACTTAGACATTTTCCTTTGTTTTCCATGTTGGCTAGCGACAGAATACATTGCCTAGTTCTCGCCTGACTTCCATATATGTCAACGCGTAACAGCTCAAGAATGGTAACCGAGTAAACCATAACAAAACCATGTAAATATGAAATGATCTCGTACCGATCAATTTCCTAAGAAATCTTTATCCTTCCAGATTAGTCAACGATGAAATTACATTCTTATCCTCAATACTTACATACTTCCATCAATATTGAAGTACCTTTTAGTTGGTACCTTTTATTGTGGAGCGTTAGATTTGAGGCAATGAACGGCCCACAATATTTGCAAACACCGTAAAAGATCTCAAATTTGTGTAGATTATCTTGGCTCATCATATGAGTGTGTGCGCTCGTTCCCAATTCGCGCCCAATGGCAATTCTGCTTCTTAGCGCACACCGTGTGGAAGGATGGATTCGATTAGAAGAACTCTGATGCTACCACCTTTGAAGCTTATCAAAGACGAATGAGACAGGGTTTAGTTAGAAGGTGGCGGGTCTCTCTTGTGTTTGGTCCATCGTTGTTCGAACCCCTGCCGCCATTGCCATACCTAGAGTGGTTAAGATACATCAATGCCATAGTGGTTCATGATGGACTAGGATGCCAGTGGCTCCTGTCGTCGGAAATGAAGAAGGTCGGTGTCGGCTTCTTGACGGACAAGAAATTCATGGGTGATGAAAGGGGGTGAAGTGTTCGATAGGCCATTCCATCAGCGAACATGGCGACAGGATACGATGGCCGGGTGGCCCGGGTTAAAGAGGAAGAAGACGATTGTTTGGCTGTCAAAAGGTGCCACATTTAGGTCATATAAGCTTACGCTCTTAACGAAAAGAACGGATATGGTTATTTTGATGTCGGAACATGCTCGGATTAGTTGCGCCTATGAAAAGGTCCTTGCGTGAATATAGTTACCCGTGTACAAATGAAGCTTACTCTTTTAATTAGACCCAGAAGGTGCCAAATGTGATGGCAGATGCTATGAAGATTATCTCAACTACATATGAGTTTTTGTTCATGCACTTTACCTAAATGATTATCCCAGCGGGCAATGGAAGATAAAAAAAAATCAAGAAGGACCATTTGTGATACTATCACAGTAAATTTAACAACTAAACATGTATTTGATGTAACAAAATATTTGGAAGGGGGGGGGGGGGGGGGACATGACCCCTCTGTCCTACAATGCGGGGAGAAATAGACACCCTCATTGGAGGTGTAGAGAACACCAACTCTTCTGTGTATGTATGACAATAGACTGTGCGGTGTTGATATACTGTCAATGTTGAATTATGAAAATGGTCTAACACTACCTGTTACTATTTTCTTTTGCTAAGCACTCTCTCACGTCAAACCTAAGGAACAATTTTATATGGCTGGCGGTATATTTTGGCAAATGGCCGCGATTTTGCTGTGTGTTTGGCAAATTCTGAAAAGTTTGATGTAAATTGGCCAATTCACCAAAGCATAGTGTCCTATAGAAAATTTCGCCATATATTATTCATCACTAATCCAAGGGTTGTGGTTGCAGTGATGATTAGAGAGGAATATTTTATTTTGTTGTTTCAAGGATGAAACATCTAAAGTGGCTTTGAAATCTTGAAAGAAACAACTCCTTTCAATGTTAAATTTCACTTTTTGTGGTTTCATATGCAAATTATTGCATTTGATTCCTCCATGGGATTGGGCAAGGAGCTTGAAACTCAACCACCTCAATATATTTCAAAAGTGTTGGAAATAGTGTAGCACTGATTTAATCTAGACAAGACGGACGGAACTCCTTCCCTCTCTCTTTATAAATCTCATCCATGTCATTATTTTTGCTTATGTGATACCTTATTTATTGAAAATAAAACTTCGATTGAGAGTAGCCTAAAGGTATATTAAAATGTTACAATGACAAATGTTGGAAAAATGCCAAACGATAAGTAGTGTAAAACAAATTGAATATTATAATAGAGAGAGAAACACCCCGTCCAACTTTTTTTAGAGTTCTCCCCGTCCAACTTTTGTCTCGGGAGAAAAGCTGGATGGAGGGAGTATATATGTGAAGCATATAAAGTGGTCAAAGTTGACATGTATTCATACGGTCACCATGGGCAATAGCTTTCCAGATGTCACCTGGCAGTTTTTTTTTCCCAAAAACACTGTACATACGCGCACTCTACAATTATCTTGTGGATCGATTTGAGCTGTCAGATAGTTCAAGAGTACCGCTATATCCTGGTTAATATTTGAGTGTTTTTTCTGACATATTATTATCATATAATTGAATTAGGAAAAACAAGTATGATACTACAAGGACAATCTGCTGTTGAAGAAGGTCAGGAACACAGCAGAAAGTTAGCTTCTTTTTTTTCTTTTTTCTTTTTTTTTTTTGTTGAGGGGAAGCAGAAAGTTAGCTACCAGCTAAGATAAAAGCATCATGCATTTTGAACTGCAGGCTTAAGGATGATGCGGCTCAGCGAGAAGGCTGCTAGTTCAAAGATATCCATGGCAGGCCCATGGTTCACGGTATCTGTGTCATTGGGCTAGAAACCACAAAGCGCAAAACAGCCCCGTACGGCCCAGAACATGTGCATACCAGCGCTGTCTTCATTCTGAAATCTACGGACAGCTAATGACGGATTGGTCAAAACGCAAGTCGCTAAATTTTATTCGTTAATCAGGGCTTAATCCTCATCTGCGTACGTAACAGCACAACTTTACAGTACTACTAGCCTCGAGCCGATCTCACGGACCTCGCAGCCGTCGTAGTGCCGGCGTTTATTCCTCACCGCTACTAGTAAGTGCTAACTCATCATCGCTCGCTAGACTTTACTGAAATTTACAACGCGAACCGATGGCTAAGAACTAGTACTACTACTCGTGTCCCATCCAATAATGAATGGTTCACCGGGCCGCTACTTCGCCGCTGCTGTCAACGGGCAGGCTCTCGCCGGAGTAGTCGGCGAAGTGCTCGTCCGCCTTGGACAGCGTGTACGCCACGTCCACCATGCTGGGGCGCTTGGACGGGTCCCGGTGCAGGCACGCCCGCGCCACGCCCACGACGCTGGCCACGCTTCCCGGCGGGCACGTCTGCTCGGCGAGCACGGGGTCCATCCACGCCGCCACGCGCGCCTCCAGCCGCTCCTCCCGCCCGCGGAACACCCTGTCCTCCGCGTCCGCCCACAGCGGCTCGCCGCCCTCGTCGCAGACGGCCTCGCGGCCCGACACGAGCTCGAGCAGGACGACGCCGTAGGCGAACACGTCCATCTTGGTGGTCACCAGGCCGTCGGCGAGGTACTCGGGCGCGATGTAACCCTGGGTGCCCACGATGTGGGTGGTGACGGCGTTGTGGCCCGTCTTGGCGAGCCCGAAGTTGGCGATCTTGGCGCGCATGCGGCCGTCCAGGAGGACGTTGCTGCTCTTGATGTCCTTGTGCACCACGCGGGGCCAGGTGTGCTCGTGGATGTACTGCAGCCCGTGGGCGAGGTCCAGCGCGATGTGGAGCCGCGCGCGCCAGTTCAGGCTGCGCGCGCGGTCGCGGTCCAGCAGCCACAGGTCCAGCGACCCGTTCTCCACGTACTCGTACACCAGGTAGCAGTCGCCTGTCGCCGAGTTGATGCAGAACCCCTCCAGCTTCACCAGGTTGCTGTGGTTCACCTGAAAATGTTGGACAAGATCAAAATCGCGCCCATGTCCATCGACTGGAAATCTTTACACAATGCTTTCAGAAGTGGTCATGAGTTGGTGAGGCGGTGTAACGACATACAAGGACCTAGTCAACGCCGTCCCCTTCGCATCAACTGTCCGGCTCAGGACAGCAGGCTTTGTTGAAAAATGACGAACACTTCCGTCTCGTACATCATCTTGCGAAGACTTGTAATACTAGCGATGAAGTCAAGTAGAGTTACGTGTCTGTATTTAGTTGCGCATGTGGTCGTGCCGGGAGACAAACAGTCTAGCAAGTGGCAAAGGCACTAGCTAGGCACCCAAATGCCATGAACTTGGCACAAAATTTCTGTGTAACATAAAGATGGCACGCCCACTCGCCATCCCAGTTCACACGGCAATAAGCCCAGGCACGTTAAAAGGGTTCATGAGACCATTGGTCCAACATAGTCAAAAGAAATGGGATGGGGTCCTCCCTAAGAAGAACAACGGGCTTAAACAAGTGTACTGCATCAAGCGATCAAATAAAACTATGTGGCTGGATGTCCTTTTCTAATAAGGCTCCTACGATGGATTGGTGCCACTGCCAAGTGCTGCATCTCAAGACGTGAAGACACTCGCACAGAGACAGATGAACAAATGATTTTCTTAACTCCACCAGCACCAATTATTTGTCCCTCACTAGTTGATGTCAACGTCAGTAGCAAGATTCCAAACCAATGACCATGGCCATACAAAAAGGGTTTCAGACAAAAACATCACTCTAAAATACTCCGCCACTACTTCTGTTGGCCCTGAGCTAGTCCAATTAATTAACCACTGTGATCATTTCATTTCGGTTGGAACGGGTAGAATTATAGAAGTGCGTGTTTTGTTTAAAAGATTGCTTTTGTTTGATTAAATAAAACAAAGGATATAATTAACTCGAAAGCAAGTTTTCGTTCTGAATTTAGACAGCACTGAAACAAGCAGTTTAGTCATGGAAGAAAAATGCCGCACCTTCTGCAGGATTTTGAGCTCCTCGCAGGCGTCCCACTTCATCTTCTTGACGGCGTACACCTCGCCGTCGATGTTGGCCTTGTACACGCTGCCCTGGATGAGGTGCGCGTCGTCGAATCCCCCGGTGCCGTTCTCCAGCTCCTCGACCTTGAACACCCTGTACTTGTCCAGCCACTCCGAGATGTCGCTGGCCAGGAACCGCCCCTCGCCACCGACGCCGCCGGACCCGTTCTTGGCGAACCTGCCGCCCTCGACGCCGTCGCCGGTCACCGCCTGATCCCCTCGTCGCCTCGTCGCCTTGAGGCGTCTCCACAGACAGGCCAGCAGCAGCATCTGTAGAAGCCAAAGCGCACCGACGACGCCCAACCCGACGGCCAGCCCGGTGACCACCCCGTTCCGTTCGTGGCTCACAACGGTCGCGTTGGGGGACGCGGACGGCGGCGGGGACGCCGGCGTGCCCGAGACGTTGTTCCGGAGCACGATTGGCGGCAGCCACTGCGGCACCTGCCGGCGGAGCGGCACGAGTATCTCCGAGAACAGCTGCGTCCCCTGCTCTGGCCCGTTGAGGGAGACGAGCGACGACTGGTTGTCGACGGCGAAGGCCTTGGCGATGGACGCGTAGGTGTCGCCCGGCTGCATGACGTAGGTGACGAGCGCGGTGGTGGCGTTGTCGGCAGGCGGCGTCCGGGCACTGGCAGAAGATGGGGAACGTGACCATGGTGCCGATGTCGAGGTTGGTGGGCACCAGCTTGGGGTTGACGCGCTCCACGGCCTGGTACTGCGTCAGGTTCTGCAGCTTGTTGGTGGAGACGATCCAGTAGGTGTCCTGGGGGTTGATCTGGTACTGCGTCGGCGCGTAGGCGTTGGGCGAACCGAGGGGCAGCCGCACTGGAGCGGCACGAGCAGCGGCTGCCCCGCGGCCGGCGTGGCCGAGACGGAGAGGTTGTTGAGGTGCGCGACCATGAAGCGGCTGACGCCGAAGAGGTCGCCGATGGCCGCGAGGTCGGGCGGCACGGTCCCCAAGCCCGCGCGGTACAGCGCGTAGGCCTGGCACGGGTACGTGCGGTTCGCCGAGCAGTTGAACCCCTCCACGGACGCCGGCGCGGCCGGAGGCGCGGTCGCGTTGTTCTGGGACCTTGCTGGGGCGGGAAGCGCGTACAGGCACAGGCACAGCAGGAGCAGCAGCGCGGGCAGCCGCGGCGGCGGCGGCCCCATGGCTCGCGCTCGCTGTGGGCTGGTGGGGTGGCTGGCAAGATGCGAATCGAGGCGGGTTTTGTCGGGGGAAGATTTGGATATATGCGCCGATGGCTGCCGCACTGCTCCTTCTCACCTGCTGGTATTCGGCTGTTGTCGCGAGCGGCGGAATCGTCAATCGCGGGCGGCTGCTTGCGTTCGGCGGAGCCTTGACCGGTGCGGAGCGTGGGAGTGGGGGAACGCGATATTTTCTCATTTCTGGAGGCGGGGCGCGAGGAATTCCTCTGCTTTCGTTCACTCCGGTCGCCGTCGTGGACTGATTAATGGTCCATTGATGCCCTGCTCGGCTATTTTTCCAAGTTGCGCTTTGAAGACGAGGTGACTAGCAATATCCGGCTTCGTGAAAATGTTCCGTTGTTCTCACCGGAGTTGGGTTTAAGGAAACGGGCTTGGACGACAGAGGAGCCTGGAGTGTGACGTCCGTCCGTGTGCGTGTCACCCACCGTGGTTTCTTGGTGAGGAAACCCGAGAAACGTGAGATGTGGTGCTGCTGCCACTTCGGCTTGCTCGTGGTCGTGGACTCGGTAAAACGTTGATGCTACGTGTCCCTTTCTCCCTGTGGTAAACAAACTAAACACTCATAGATGCGGTGATTGGTCGAAGGTGATGCTAACGTCGGTATCACGCCAACGTGCGTGAGGAATCGGGCGGTACTGTTACATATTTGAATTGTCAAATTCCCGACGTACACGAAAAGTTGTGCACCAAACAGCACCAATCATCGGCTTCATTTGTGTGCTCCGTGACAGTTGTTGCCGTGTGTCTCGGTTAAGAAAGGTAAAACCGTCCTTCTCCCTCGGGTTTATAATCTCGTCCTCCGTAGGTCGTAGTCTATAGTACTCGAAAAAACAATGGATTATTGCGATCAAATGTCACAATATCCATTTAGCACGAATTTTATGCAGCACAAAAATCAGCTGTTTGATTGATGATGCAGTTGCAGGGAGGTCCTAGCTGAAGCTCTCGGGCACAGCCGATTCACTACTCGCTTTCCGCCAAAATCCGATACTGGGCTGATATAATGTCACACAACAGAAGCTGGATGTTTTCATCCGGCCCAAGAATATGGTTCCTGGATTTGACATCATGGCGAGTCCAATGCTTTACGTGCTCGAACGTTTACATCTATGGGTCCAAAATTCACATTGGGTTAGTGTAATTTTTATAATTTAGCCCTTTTAGAAAAAATTGTTTACACATGAACCCTTGAGAAAAACATGTCCAGAAATGGACCCTTTTTTGAGCGTCGTCAGATTTGGCGCTCAGGTCCAACACCTGGGCGCCGTAACAATTGGCGCTCACCCTGGCCACGTCAGCGCGCGGACGCGTCTCTTTTGCTGACCTGGCAGGGATGAGCGCCAGAACCTTTGGCGCGCACCTATGGGCACAGCAAAGGCCGCGGGCTTTTTTTTCCCCCTCTTCCCTCCCTCTCCTTCCCTCACTTACCTCACATGAAAACAGAACAGACGAGCCGGGCGACCTCTTTTCTCTCTCCCCCATCTCATCCCTTCCTCTAAATCCTTTAAATCCCCATGGTTTGAGCTCAAATTTGTCGGAGAAATCGGTTCCCCAAGGTAATCTCCTCCACCTCCTTGAATTTCGTCCAATAGAAGTGCTTGTATCTCTCTAATTTTGAGTAACCCTAACCCTAGGGTTTGTTTGAATTTTAGGCCGATTTGAGAGTGGTTCTAATTGCAGTTGATTGCAGTGAACTTGGATAGGGTTTGTTTGAATTTCGCCCACGGATTCTGAGGATTGACGGGCACGACTTTCATTGGCTGTGGGTGCTCCACGTCGTTCTTTCTTTTTCTCTAATTTGTTTGGGTGCATTGTTACGTAACGCTAGATGCTCCTGACAGCGACGGCGAGCTGCTGTTCCCGGCGAGATGTGTCGGTACCCCAGATAGCGACGGCGAGACTGTGGTGACATTCACGGTTGTGGCCGCGGCGGTGACGCGCTTGAGGTGGCTGTGTTGGTGTGGAAGCGTCGATTCGTCCGACGCCCACGAGATGTAACAGCGCCCGCAGAACAGCCGACGACCACCAGGTACAGCTGCTGGTGCACAACATGTGCTCTGCTCCTTTCCTGATGCCTGCATCAATCCAAATTTAGTTGATTCTTTATGTATGTTGTCCTTACAGTTGCATCTGTTAGTAACAAATATTCCTGCTTGCAAACTTGATTGAGACTGTTAATAGTTTTTGGCACTATATGTTTCTTTATTGCAAAAAAAGATGATGTGTGATGATATATGTCGCAGTTAATTATAGATAATAAATTCCTGCTCTATAATGCTCTTGTTTTAGGGGAAAAAGAGTAGTCATGTTGTTGCCATTTTGTTCTTATAATCGTACAATGGTGCTCTCGCAGAATGCATGTGAACTAACCTGAATTCGGACCTGCCGCAAAGGAGAGTGTCAATTCATACAAAGGAGAGCTACACAGAAGGGAAAGTGTCAATTCATACAAGAGTAATCATTGTTGTTGCCATTGTCTGCGTTGGACAATTTTAGTTGTACATTGTCAGTATTTGCATTTGCCCTTATCTGTTTTTTAAGGATTCTTAGTGCACTTTAAGGATTCTTGCAGTGGTTCATGTTGATTAAAGAGAGCCCATGTTCATAACTAATTTTAGATGCGTGCTCAGCATCGTGATGAACAGATTAGATACCAGATGTGCATGGTTCGTCATTATGGGTCCATGTGATGTACACCCTTTTTGACTTGATGTGGCAGAAATATAGTCCAAGTTTGTTTGAAAAATTTAACAGAATGTTAGCACCTATACTGAGGATGTGATGAACTAATGACAATATAAATTCAGTTCCTGGTGTTCTATCTTGTCTGCTACTCTGCTGATTTCTGAACATTCTTTGGAGCCAACAGCTATACAAATGGTTCAGAACTTCATATTACAAATGTGTTTGGAGTCACCTAAACTAGACACATGCACCATTGTTTCTTATGTGTGTTCTCATTCAACAAATCTCTTCGTTTATTAATATCCGTATTCTGAGATGACCAGCAACACCACTAGCATGATGGAGTTGCGCATTGTGACATGAAAGGCTGAACCGGAGAGAGACGAGGACGGTGAAAGCAATAAAAGATTCATGTCGGAGGCTTGTTAGTACTGTGGTTAGTGTTTTGTTAAAAGAACAGCTCACAGAAATAGCACGGAACCAGAGCAAGTAGCAATAAAATAATACTAAGTGTGGAAACTGCTGGGCAGGGCGCCAAATCATTGGACGCTCAGCTGTTCACCATGGGCGCCAAAGCGTATGGCGCCCACATTGACAGATCAGCAATGCACGCACGTTCTTCTCTGCTGACATGGCAGGGGTGGGCGCCAAATGGTATGGCGCCCACCAGTGTTACCTGGGCGCTAAATCACACGGCGTTTAGAAAAAGGTCCATTTCTGGACATGTTTTCTTCAGGGGTTTATATGTGAAAAACTTTTATGAAAAGGACCATTTTGTAAAAATTACACCATTGGGTTAGGCCTATGTAAATGAACTTTGGGCTGGGATAGGAAATCTTTATCTAGACCGTTGTAGCCCAAAACATAGTTCTCTCCATTCTTCGCAAACGAATCCCAAGTAATAATTCACGTTCTGTCTCTGTCGCCGCATAATTGTAACCCCTTAGATTAGTGGCCTCGTGGACCTTGTGTTTCATTTTAGAGGATCTATTCAAACTCCTACGTCAGTTTTGTCGTTCATATTGATCACAAAAAAAGTTTTGTCGTTCATGCTCCTGCATTATCCACCTGGGACTTGAGTTGGTTGCGCTGTCGGTTTTGCATGAGGCATTGCTTTGGAGGGAAAGATAATATTATTTAACTCGTGCACCAAATGCTAAGCTTAACTAAGTTATCTCAAAGATGAATGTGTGACATTTGTCATCTAACGTTTAAAGCTTATTAAACAACCAGTAACTTTTCGTGCCAGTATTAAAAATTCCAATATATCCCTGCCTAGCTAGTAAGCTAATTGCACTGCAAACGTGTGCGCGCGGTTTAGAACTTTCATTTCCAATTTGCTGTGTGACGATGTTTTTCTTACGAAAATGACTGGCGGCTGCTCCATAGGAGCATTACGGGAAAAACAAGTTAGTAATGAAAGCTCAGAGTGCACCGAAGCCTTTCGCTTCACTCCATCTGATCACCGAGACCGCCAAACCAAAAAGCAACTGTGAACGCAGTGCTCCTTACTCTTGAGCGTCACTATGACTACTAACGTTTGCATAGACAAGATCTGGCCTATACAGCAAATCCAGACCTACCTTACTGGTACAAAGCTGTCCGTCATCCCTTGCTTTGTTATGACCTTTTATTCAAGCAAACCCAAAAGACGGCAAAAGCCATCAGACCAAGCCAAGCCTCTTAGCCAGCCGCAAAGCTGCGAACTTTGCTGCAGCTTGTGGTCACTGTGCATAGACGACCCATGCATCTGCCAGCGTTGGCCAGCCGTGACACTGTCTCGTCGATCTCTCAGGCCGTCGGGCGTGCTCCACCTCACGGATCGATTCCTCCAAACCAATCCAACGCCCCGCAGGCTACAGCTGACCTAGGCGCCTCTCGGGGATTCAGATCCTCTGAATTGCTTCACAAAATTCAGAGAAGCTACAATACCCAGAATTTTTCCTTTCCTCCACCATTTGATCTGAATTGGATGGTCCAGTGCGACCGCTACAGTAAACGTGGTACAGTGAAAAAGAAACTACAGTAACCCGTGGAATTATTTAAACAGTGCCTGCTACGGTGCTAATTCAGGGTACTGTAACCACGCTTCCCTGAATTTTGTGAAGCACTTCAGGGGACCCGAATCCGCCTCTCGGACCGTTGGCCACTGTCACGTGATGCTTGGGAGAGCAGAGGGCCGGCGCAAGCTGCTGCCTAGCTCAACTGAGTGACCTCTCTCTGCTCCCATCCTAGCCAGCTATGCAGTGTGCGTATGCACCTAGCCAGACCAATACCCGGCGGGTCTGCAAAAATGAAATACAAGGCTGGCAATGTTGATAACATATTAAAACACCCAATTGGTTCTTACGTGAGGGCATTGGACGATCGCCACCAAACTGACAATGAAATGCTACGTACGTATAAAGGACTAAACTAGAGCTGCTAAGCTCTAGCTGCTCATTAGTGATCGTCCACGAACGAATTGAAAGGTGACAACTCGGTCGCTTTAGAGCACCCGCAACGTTGCCCTTTGAGCGAACAATGTTCGGGCCAGAGCGAACCATCAACGTTGGTCGAACCGAACATTGGGTGTCAGAAGGCAACGGCGAACTCCCAACAAGGTTCGCTCCGAAGCGAACCATGGCTAATAAAATATTATTGTTGGCACATGGCCGTTGGTCGGTCCTCCGCGGAAGGAGGCTACGCAACCAGCAGTCTAGCACGATGGCAACGACGCGAAAGACGGTGGCCGGAGGCAGCGCCGCCGTCTGAACATGAAGCGGAAGGCCGCCGATGCGGCGAGAAAGGCGATATCGACGATGCGGCGAGGAAAGCGGGCTCGACGGCGGCGAGGAAGGCGGGCTCGACGGCGCCGAGGAGCGCGCGCTGCGGGCACGGGGAGAGGAAGGCGAACGCGAGCAGGTCGGCGAGGGAGCCGGCCGGCGGCGGCACGCACGCCGTGGTGGTCAGCCACCACGGGAGCGCCATCCTCCCTCCACCACCCAGCGGCTGCCGCTGTGTGCGCGGCTCGGCGCCGGGGAGGACGACAACGCAGAACCGGCTCGGTGCCGCATCTGGCTGGGGCCGCTACTCCTCAGATCCACTCCTACTCCATGTAGTGATAGCTCTCGTACTCCATGCCAGCATCAAGATTTCACGAATCCCTCTTCGATTTGGTGGATCAATTACTGATTTTGATGGGGAATATCTAGGGATTTGGGTTGAGCAGACGATGGGGAAGAGAGCAGGAACGAGAAGCTGGAAGAGAGGAGTCGCGCGAAGGGAGCGGAGAGAGAACGTGAAAAAATTACTTTACTCGTTTGTAGGACCCACACACGTTGAGGTAAGCGAACCGAACGAAATCGAACCGAACCATCTTCGTTCGGTTCGCACCAGCGTTGCTGATGCTCTTACCTTTGGCCCCCGGCAACTTGCTATGACTTTATGTCGTTTTCGTCGATATTGGATTGCGTGCACAAAGGGGGCATCGTATCGTATCAGCGAAATCAACAAATTAATATCACATGTTATTCAGGATATGATGGTTTATAGCTATATGGTAGTCTGTGAAGAGTAAAAAGGGCCCCTGTACTGTTTCGAACAAACCTGTTTTTTTTTTCCCAGGCCAGTCAAGTATACACATACCAGTCAGTACAGATCAGTCCAATGCTAAACTCGTAAACCAACAAAACTGTAACGGTAACATATACATGTTGACATGCACATGGTTATTTATCAGTTAAGGTTACACCAACATTATACATGTGATGTGCGTGAGATGATACTCCTATGTCAGTGCAATACAATAAACGACTCAGTACGTGTTAGTCGTCTGTGTTAATTGCATTTGGGGGTGTTCGTTGCATGGGGTCTAAACTTTAGAGAGGTCTAAATTCTAAATAAGCTATATTAAATAAAGTTTAATTACAAAACTAATTACATAATCCTGGTCTAATTCGCGAGACGAATCTAATAAAGATAATTAAGCCATGATTAGATGATGGTTACTGTAGCATTACTGTACCAAAACATAGATTAATTAGGCTCGTTAGATTCGTCTCGTAAAGATGTACCTACCTGTAAAAAGATTTTGTCATTAAATTTTATTTAATACTCTTAAATAATAAGATTCTCTTTGATGTGATGAGTCTAAAGTCTAAAGTCTAATGCAACGAACGCATAGTCTTGTGCGCGCATCATGCGGGAAAAAGGCCTTACAACAATTAAAAAAAGGAAATTACAAAAGCGTTGATCGTCGGTCGTTAGGTTAATTTGTTTGGGCGTCTGAGATAACCAAACTAATTAAAGAAGTGGCCAATCAAATCTCTGTGTTCCATTGTGCAATTATTATTTCATCACAGTATTGCGAGTGCTGTGATGCCGGCGGCTGTCAGTGCGTTGGCGTTTCCCGCCAACAGCTGGAGGCTCTGAACTGAAAGTCACGCACGACTGATGGACTAGCTAGGGGTTGGCTGATGGCTGATCGTGGACGTCTCTTTCGGTACCAAAATCATGCCTGCCTTGCTTGTCCGGCCCCCTTCAATCTGTTTGTCAGATTGATGTGAGCAACAACTACTAGTAGTAGTAATATTTGCTCCATAAACAGAAGGGGGTTCAATCATGGGAGATCGGCAACATATAAAAGGTTGTTTTTAAGCGACAGAAATAGGGTTTCCCTAGGATAAAATTTGTGTGCGGTGCACCATCATGTTTGCCAGTAAATGAGCAGCTAGCTATGATCAACTTTGCCACCAGCCCGACACAATTCACAAGCATTTGTTGGGCTGTTTAAATCCAGTTTTTCAGCGTAAAGAGCCCCAGCCTGAATTGGTTACCTAAAGGAGAAAATATCTTGTATGGCCTTTTTTTTTATATATAAACAATACTATCCACTTGGTACGTCGTACTTCTTTAGTTTAGAGTACTCTTCGGATCAGATGTTCAACAGGAAAGGCAGCAACGACGAGCTAGCCGGTCCAAGAGGCAGGCTGCAAGCAGATCTCTGAGAAGATGCCATCATTGTCTCCTGCCGGCACCTAACGTCTAGTGTAAGAGTTTCGGTGCTAAGGCCCCGTTTGGATACCGGAAGCGATTATGAAAATCTGGATTTTGTATGAAATTGTAGAAGCTAGATTTTACCAATAATCTGCTGCTGCTGTTTGGATCCCAACTACGTACGAGCAGCTATTTTTCTGGCCCACGTGGGCCCTGGCTGGTTCCACTCTGATTTTTTCTTTGCTAGCGGGTGGCGGAAGGGCTAGATGTTTCGTTCAGGATCGACTCAATGGCATATTGATGTAATTTTTCCTAAATACCGTGGTCAAAACTGGAATTTTCTGGTCCAGTAGCTGCTGGAAGCCCACCCGCTCCAGCTTCTGAGATTATGGGAATCTGGGGCTCCGAATTCCAAAAGCTACCCCAGAATCTGCACCGTTTGGACGCAGAGTAGCTTCCAACTTGCAGATTCTAAAAATCTGGAGTCCTCCAAACGGGGCCGTTAAGGAGCTCATGGGGTTGAATTGGGTTCCCAAAAATGGGTTTGAATTCGCTGGCAACTATGGCCCTGTTCATTTTTTTTAGCGCTAAATTTTAGAGGCATCTAAATAAAGAGAATCTAGTACTAAATAAAGTCTAATAATAAAACCTTTTTACAGATGGGTACATCTTTACGAGACGAATCTAACGAGCCTAATTAAGCTATGTTTTGCTACAGTCATGCTACAGTAATGCTACAGTAACCATCGTCTAACCGCGGATTGCTTACCCTCATTAGATTTGTCTCGCGAATTAGACCAAGGGTTCTGCAGTTAGTTTTGTAATTAAACTTTATTTAATACTCTTAAATAATAAAATTCTTTTTTTAGACCCTTCTAAATTTTAAATCCCCATGAAACGAACACCCCCTATGTACTACTCGAAAGAGTGGAGTACACAATAGAGAGAAGCTCAAGATGCCGACATGAACGAAAACAACTCGAGAGTTAAAAACCAAACTCTCATCCGATCGAGAAATGTCAGCTATAGTGTGGAACGTACCATGGAAGATGAGAGCAAGGCAGCTGTCAGATAATCGCAAGAGGAGATGAATGACATGTCATCCAACTGATAGACGGCATGTAGCCGGCTCCAAGTTGCAGCTTGGGAACTTGCGACCTGCTGCGAGCGCGACGAGACAAAACGGGGACCAACCTTGATCTCTCTCCCTCCCCGCCCTAGAAAGCGCAGCAAAAGAAAGAGAGAATAATCAGATGAGAACCTTCCTGCGAACAGCTTCCTTTCCCCCCCCGACAGGACAACCCAATTCCCAGTCTTCCGACTCCGGATGGTATGCTTCAACCTCTACGAGTCTGCAACAATTTTCGCCAATCTGGCATACGTACATGTGTTGAGAGTTCATGCAACTCTTCTTTGCAGAGAGATATAGAATAATCTTTGAAGTTGTAGAGGAAAGTTTCAGTCGCCCCGGTACTTGTACTACACTGACTTTGTGTGGGGCGCGCACGCTGCGTGCTGAAGAAATCACGTAGCCCGCCGGCACGTGGGCCTAACAAAATTCTCCGGCGGTCGTCGGGTCGCCGGGCTCCAGGCGGCAGCACGAGTCCTAGTCCACCGGACAACCGCCCGCCCAATCCCAAGGGCAAGACCAACGCGACGCGCAATCCAACAAGCGACCAACCACTTCCCGCGGGCAGGAATGATGTTTCCGCGTTCCTACTCCCGTGTTCAAGACCAGTCCTCCTCTGCTCTCCCCTCCTCTGCTTTATATACCGCATCACCTCCTCCCATCAGCGGCTCAGCTCAGTCCTCCCGCACGCGCGCCACCACTCTACCGCTACGCCACTGACCTCACCACAACGAACTGCTCGGCGACGCACGCACCCCGCGCAGCGACGATCATCCAAGCGACTCCAAGATTGACGGGACGATGGGATTCCCCGTGGCGTACTCGGACATGATGCTCCCGCGCGTTCTGCTCCAGGTCCTCCTCCTCCTCGGCCACCTCCACCGCTTCCTGCTCTGGGCCTTCCACGCCGTGGGTCTCGGCGACCTCGTCGACCTCGGCGTCAACTACCCGCTGCCGGCGTCGGCGCAGCAGGATCAGGGGACCGCGCACAACGGCGGGGCGCTGCTGCAGCAGCACCGGCGGCCCGAGTTCCGGCCCTTGCCGGCGGTGGTCATCGAGGAGGCCCTCCCCGTGGTGCGGTTCGACGAGCTGGCGGACGTGGCGTGCGGGGACGGCGACTGCGCCGTCTGCCTCAGCGGCATCGACGCCGGCGACGAGGTGCGCCGCCTCAGCAACTGCCGCCACGCCTTCCACCGCGGCTGCCTTGACCGCTGGATGGCGCACGACCAGCGCACTTGCCCACTCTGCCGCGCGCCGCTCATCCCGGGCGACCTCTGGCCCGCCGCCGCCGCCGCGCCATGGCCCCTCGACGCCGCCGACTACGACCTGTCGTACCCGTCCCTGCTGCCGTCGCCGCTGCCGACGGTGCCCACGCCGACGCTGCTGCGGCCGCACGAGCTGCTGCTCAACGGCCTGGGCGGCTTCCAGTGAGCTGCCCCGCTGATCCGTGGCGAACCGCGTCACGTGCGGCCCACACGGGGCGGTCGGTCGGTCAGACAGGTGACCGCACCGCCGCCAAATCTGCTCAACAACTGCAGAGTCGTCAGTCTGCACGCTCGTCGTCGGCTCAGTACGCGGAATCAACGGCACCCTGATGAGCCCCTGATTTTTACAGCGAGAGGCTCCCAACAGAAAAGGAGAAAAAAAAAAACTGTAGAAACTTAGCTACTACTGTAGGATCTATGTACGTGCCGATTCCATCTTCCAATCAGTGGAGTTGTGAATCTTTTTGCAGCTTACAAATTTGTTGAATCAGAGGGGTTTTTTTTTTTTTTTGGGCATCCTCATCAACTTGTCCATGTGTTCGTTATGATTCCGGCCTGGTTTAGCATTTCTTCAAGTCATGGGGATCAGGAGCGACGACTCGTCAAGATTGAAGAGAGGCAATCTGATACTAGCGTTTTGACCCACTTGGGCGTGGCATATGACACCCTGACTGACGGAGAGGTAAGGCACACCCATAAAATAAGCGGCCGATTCGGGTCAATGCGTAGCTCTCGACAGCGACGGACTACTGGCAGCCGCGGGAGGGCCCTATTCTAAGCGCTATTTCCATTCCGAGTAGCTGCGTCGAACATTCGCAACGACGAGGAGACAGTTCACCTGGACCATAAACAAACTGGTAAACTCTACTAGAAGGCAGAAGCTGCCTCGGCTCTTTCCTCCGTGCTCACACAGCCAGCAAGCACAGCTCACACGGAGCGCGTAAGTTGTAACCACCGCGATTAAATCTACATAGCTGGTAGGAGTAAGCCACTCCCGGTCCCGGCAGATCTATCCTCACGTGAGCCACGGTTGCGAAAGAGTGGAGCTGAGTGTAAGTTGCTGGCAATGTGCAGTGAACGGGATGGAACCAGAAATGGACGACGGACTCATGGGCGCGTCCAACAGCTGCAGGGGACGAAGACAGCGAGTTCGGGACCCACGGGGCTCGCCATCGCACATATGGGACGTCGTCACGTCGAGCTTTCGGGCCGACACGCTTTCGACGTGCCGTAAAACTGGTGGCCTACCGGAGATGTGGTGTCGCCGTCGTGGCTCACAGGAAAGGGAAGAATATCCGCTCATCATCAGAGCCTGGGTTTGTTCCAAGAACAGGTAATCTTACTCTACCACACTAGTTCAGCACACTGTGTCCGGATATGGTTATCCAAGAGTTGCACAAAAAAGCAGGGATAAAGCGGTTTAGGCCCTTTGGATTGCGGGATTTTTTTCTATTCCTGCGTTTTTCTTGTGAACAGTCAACTGATTCCTGTGAAATTCCAGTACAATTCCTGTGAAAATCCTGCGTTCCAAAGGGGGCCTTAATATGGCAAAGATTCAGTACCCTGTTCAGGAACCTCTGAAGATGAGCACAATTGAAACATGGTGTCGTAGCCTGCTTGGCTCGTCGAAGATTCCGCTGTACAAGAACGCAAGACAAAATGGAGCGATCAGAGTGCCTCGTCGTCACGGCGGTGCGAAATGCCTAGCGGCAACGGCAACATCGCCAACAGTCTGTAGCTGTCACGCTGTCCTGCTTCAGAATTGGACTTGTCCGTCTGCAGCCGGAAGTAGACGCAGACACCAGAATTGGACTTGTTCCTTGTGCCAAAAAAGCCCATTCTTCAATTATGGGCCTCCAACGTGAACAATAGTTTCCGGGCTCTATGTTTTGTACATAAGAGAGCCCATGGAGCACCATCGTTCAATTCCGGTGGGCACGTCTGGCCAATAACCACTCGACTGATTGGCCCGGGATTCTTTGAACATCGTTCGTTGCAAGGACCCGCACGACACGAGCGCCGTGGCAGTCGAATCGAGCGAAACGGCCGTGCTAGTTACGGGCGGAGCGGAGGTTATCGACACCAGATGATGGAGAACTGAAACCGAGGACGCCAGAAACAGACGGCGCCGAGGAGCTGAACCTGAACGGCTCCCACCATCAACGCGTGCGAGGAGAATGCGCAGCCTGCCGTGCCGATCTCCCACGCCATTCCACGACCAGGTCCTTCTCCTCCGTCAGAATCTCCATCACTCTCACCCCGCGAATTATCCGATCGGCGAGTTGGGCTGCTGCGCGAGGAGAAGTCGGCGCGGCGGCATAGCGACGGGCAGAGACGGCGCGGGCAATGAAGGCGGCCGCCGGAGGCGGCGGCAAGGAGACCACGGCGACCTCCCTCCTCCGCTGCGCCGTCCTCCTTCTGCTCCCTCTCACCGTCATCTACATCTTCTACGCCATCCACGTCATTCTCTCCTCCACCCCATCCTGCCCGCCGGCTGATCCTGTAATAACGGTCACCGCCGCCTCGGCTGTCTCTCACCTTACCAGCAGCAGTAACCGTACTTTGCCATCGCCGCCTCCTCCTCCCGCGGTGCCCGCGGCGACGACGCTGCAACACGTTGTGTTCGGCATTGCGGCGTCGGCACGCCTGTGGGAGAAGCGGAAGGAGTACATCAAGATCTGGTGGCGCCCCGGCGGGGGCATGCGCGGGTTCGTGTGGCTGGACCGTCCCGTGCGTGGTTCCGACGTGCCGGAGGGACTGCCGCCCGTCAAGGTCTCCTCCGACACCTCCAGCTTCCCGTACACGCACCGGCGCGGTCACCGCTCCGCCATCCGCATCTCCCGCATCGTCTCCGAGACGTTCCGCCTGGGCTCCCCGACGTGCGGTGGTTCGTCATGGGCGACGACGACACCGTGTTCCTCCCCGACAACCTGATCGCCGTCCTCGGCAGGCTGGACCACCGGCAGCCGTACTACGTGGGGTCCCCCTCCGAGAGCCACCTGCAGAACATCTACTTCTCGTACGGGATGGCGTTCGGCGGCGGGGGCTTCGCCATCAGCCGGCCGCTGGCTGCGAGGCTGGAGCGGATGCAGGACGCGTGCATCCGCCGGTACCCGTGGCTGTACGGCAGCGACGACCGCGTCCAGGCGTGCATGGCGGAGCTGGGCGTGCCGCTCACCAGGCACCCGGGGTTCCACCAGTGCGACGTGTACGGGGACCTCCTGGGCCTCCTCGCCGCGCACCCGGTCGCGCCGCTCGTCACGCTGCACCACCTCGACGTCGTGCGGCCCCTGTTCCCGGGCGCGCGGTCACGGCCCGCCGCGGTGCGGAGGCTGTTCGAGGGGCCCGTGATGCTGGACTCGGCGGGGACGATGCAGCAGTCGATATGCTACGACGCGGCCAACCGGTGGACGGTGTCCGTCGCGTGGGGGTTCGTGGTGATGGTGGCCAGGGGTGTGGTCGCGCCGCGGGAGATGGAGACGCCGCCGCGGACGTTCCTCAACTGGTACCGCCGCGCCGACTACAAGGCGCACGCGTTCAACACGAGGCCGCTGGCGCGCAACCCGTGCGAGCGGCCCGTGCTCTACTACTTGGCATCGGCGCGGCGCGCGGTGGCACGCGGCGGGGAGACCACCGTGACGAGATACCAGCGGTGGCGGCGGCGCAACGACGTGCGGCCCGCGTGCCGGTGGAAGATCGCCGACCCCGACGCGCTGCTCGACAGCGTGATTGTAATCAAGAAGCCCGACCCTTCACTTTGGGACAGGGTAATCCTCTGCTTTGTCGATTCCTTCCTACTCATCCAGTAGCGGGCCTGACTGACTGTTTTGCATGAATCGCAGTCTCCCATGCGGAATTGCTGCAGGGTGCTGTCGTCGCCAAAAGGAGGAGACGATGGGAACAAGACCATGACCGTGGACGTGGGTGTGTGTGAGGACTGGGAGTTTAGCCAAGTAAACTCAACATAGACAAAATGCATAGGTAGTAGTACATTTGTTATCTTTCACCTTGCATTTCTATACACGTAAGATATAAAGATGGAAAAAAGGAAGACATTTCCACTGATACATCTTGACCCTTATTCACACAGCACATATCAACACTGGATCACATGTCTTCTTGGTCCCATTGAAATTATATACATACAAATGCAGTAGCAGATGTAACAACACAAAGGGTAGTATATTATCAACATTACACAGTGCCCCAAAGTTGGTGGCTCTTGAGGATACCAGCAGCTTTCAGGAGAATATCTTGTTCTGTCGAAGACCACTCGGCCCTTTTCTACAATCACAAGAAAAAGCAGATGTCACTAGAGAGTCAGAAGGACTACTTAAAATATGAAAACAATGAAACGGTCATTTCAAGATCACACTTTTTTTTTTGGTCTCTGAAGGACTACTGCGGTTACATACCGTGCTTCTGATGTTGCAACCAATTGTAAGCTCTCCTTGTGAACTCCCTAGTTGAGAGAGATAGCAGTAAGGGGCTTCAATTTTTGGATAGGACATCAACGTTGCTTTTATCTCCTCCGTTATAGCAGGAATCTTTTCAATGTCTGCAGTTCTTACAGGAAGTTTGGTCACACTAACATGCCACATGGCCCTTGATTTGTTCACTATCATCTGCAGGTTTTTTTGGGAGAGAATCATATTAAGCGGGGAACTCGCTTGGAGGTATACTATTTGATATCAGAAAGAAATAAAGAAATGGAAGGAAGAAACCTCAGCATATATCCCTTGAAACAAAAACTCACAGTTATGTATCTATCTCCAAAATTCTATTAGCAAAGCAAAGCATATATTTTTTTGGCTTCAGCAAAGCATATATTTTTTTTCGCGAATGCTACTTAAAAATTCTATTAGCAAGAAATACAAGTATGCTGCACCAGTATTAAGATCAGCAATATGCTTCATGTACCAAGCCATAGAAAAATAAGCATAAACTAAACTGTAGTTTTCGACCTGTTTATACACCATCAAAATTTATCGCTTTGCTGAAGCCAAAAAAAAGTACGCTATACAGAAATCTGGTTGTGCGATTCAAGTTTGTCACATTTTGGATTAATCTAAAAATTTCATTCAGCACCACCTAAGATTCCTAAAACGACAGCTGTATGACTTTTCAAGTAAGATTGTAGAGAACATAAGCAATTTGTGGCCATGCTAGTATAGAACACATATACTGCCATACTGATCAGGCAGCCACCATACTAGGTTACTTTTGGGATGCATAGTTAAAAGAGTAAACACAGGTATTAAGATCCATGTGATGCATATTAACTAGTTTTCACTAAATAGGGTTTAGAAAAATGTAGCTGATGGTGTTTAGCGATCAGGATATAGAGCAAATAATATCCTTATTAGTGTGACTCGGCTCTATGAAGCTACAAATTCAACAAACATTCAGACCACTGCTTCAAGGTTCCTAATTTTCATAGGTCCTAATCAATTAAACAAGCTGGAAAAAATGGGTTAATGCCATAGCAATAAGTCGGGAAGTCTAATATTCCACTAGTTGCATGGAAAATAAGAAACTGGTAAGCATTTGCATTACTTGGCTGGAGAACAGGGAGTTAGGAACTACAACAGGGAGCTTTTCTGTATTTATCAGTGAAGTAGAAGTCAGTCCAATTTCAACAACTTGCCCTTCTATGGAACCAGCCTGCAATTTGGAAAGCACTTTTAGTAGCTCCAAATTTCACCACTAGAAATGTAAGCACTATAGCATAGGCATAACTAGATAAAGTTACATCTACCAATTGGTTAATGAAGCCAGCTGAAAAGTTATGCAGTCCAGAATATATGACTATAAAGTGTTTGAGATGGAAGAAAGCTAAGTCCTGATTCTTATTTTTGAAGTATTTGGTATTCTCTTCTGGAATCCTTAGGCAAGGAGTATCAATGATAAAGAAGGATGACAATTTTTTTAAGCATGATTATGAGTATGAATTGTGAAAGCATGATCACTTGAATGATTTTTTTCTTCTACAAACTAGCTATTAAAACAAAATAAATGTATCGTCCATGGTGTTAGCACGCTGATGATTGTGAACTTAATAGCATGTGATACTTGTTCCAGAATGAGTGGATACAAAAGGTTCATTTGATAAATGAGCAGGCACCTTGATGTAATCTCCAACTGAGAATGGCTTTGAAAATTGTAATGACAACCCACTCAGCATGTTACCAAGGATATCTCTAGCAGCAAAAGCAGTAGCAACACCTAGAACAGTTTGCAGAAGAGTCTGTTAGTTGGCACACAGCAAACATAGGTATCTTATTGAGCATATGTAGACTGCCGAAGATATTTAGAGCAGTAAAAATTATTCCTTCATGTGTCACAAACTAATAGAGGTTGAGCAGAAAGCCGGAAACCATATCACTTTAACTAACAAAAGTTTGAAGTCGCAGAAATTTTAATGCAATTCATGTATAGTTTCTTCTGCTAATCAAGATGATAAACAATAAAGCGACTGATGGAAGAATGCTGACCAGACATTCGTACACAAAATTCTATTGAATCAGATGTAATTAGGCAACATTACTAATTATCCCAACACAGAGGTACTGTGTTTTTTTTAGGGCACAAAGAGGTAATGTGTTGTGTATATGTTACATGTACATATGAGAGCAGAGAAAATATTTCATATTTATAAATAAAAGGAGTATTGAACAAATTCTGGGATACAGTAATTTTCAAGCTTACTAGTTCAGTGCGCCTTTATATATGGCTTCTTTTGATTGATTATGAATTGATATTGATTATAGCATGATAAATGTCTGTTTTAGGTAGGTGCCCTCTTAGATCTCATTAAGAAAAATGCTCAAGAAATGCATCTTGAGAAGAAATGTTCAAGTGAAGAAACACAACAGATGCTTGCTAAAATGCTAAAACATTACCTCCAACACCACCAACAGTTAGTATTGACTGCACAGGTACACCAAAAGCTTCAGCAAGAGCTATAACACCAAGTGCCATCAGCCCTAACGAAGACACCTTATCAAACGTTGACAATCTTTCTTGGTCAATTCCAATATCAGTTTTCTTTGAGACAGAGTGAGCAATGACATTGGTTTTCCACCGGTGAAGGAACCAAACAAAAGATACAACAAGTGACCCTTTCCATGCCTGTGGAAGATAAGCTGAAAGGTTTGGTTCAATAACTGCAGCCCTGAGGAAGGAAGAACAATCAGAGCTTCAGAGACCTCAGTTATTCAGAATAACATTCAGAATAGCTTTAACATTGACCAGAAGATGGTTCATAATATATATGTTGGCATAAAATTTCTATACATGTATATGTTGCAGAGGATGCTCTATTGCCCTGGATACTGTAACCGCTACATCAAATATATAATTTGAAAGGAGATCTCCGTCGACGAAATAGAAAAATACAGAAAGGAACATGAAAATCTGGAATGTGACAAGAACTAGAAAAAAAAAAAGAATGGCCTAGAAAGAGTTCTATCCCGTTACATCAATATAAATTTACAATAATTCTAAAATAACTATTACAATGAGTTGTTAATCCAAATACATTACTCTTAGAAGGGGAAAATACTCACATCTGTGAAAATGCCATAAATGTGATGATATATTTTGCGGGATCTTCCAATGCACTCCATAAGCTTGTTTGATAGGACATATTATCTTTCTTATTTGAGTCTCCCCAAAGTTTCATGAGAGGACCTTCCGATGCATACTTGTGGAGCTTCCTTAGAACAATCGGCATTACAAACCACGCCATTGTGGTACCAATCAGAGTCCCACCAAGTGGGACAATTACCTTCTCTAGAGCTGGATGATTACCATATAACTCTTGGGCATGAAATCGAATTGTATCAATCAGCTCCTTCACGTTCTTGCCTGCAGTAATGCTTACATCAGTTGTCGAACAATGAGTATTTTCTGACATATTAATCCAGGTGTTCCCACCATCATTTGTGGCGCCAATTTCCGAAACTCCTGAAGGAGAGACATTTGAGACACAGTATTTGGTAACTTCTGGCTCCGTCCTAGTATCTGATGAATACATGCGACAAAGGCTAGGAACACCTGAGAAAACTGGTGATGGGTTGTAGCGGTACTTCGATGTAAGCCAACTATGGTTTACATCAGCAGAAAAATGCAGCATGCAAATTTTCGCCACACTAATAGCATGGCGATTCTGATCTATTGCCTTGGTCTTCTTAAGCGTAGATATTCCTATCTTTGCAGTGTCAGAACAGCTGAACCATCTCCAAGGGACAGCAATATATGAACACTGTTCAGGAGATGCCTTTTTAGGACTCCGTATAGTGGCTGCTTGACAAGATTGTCGCAAAATTGTTGCAGTCCTATACATCGTACCTTTCGAAATCCAACTTGGCATGGGTGCTATCAGAAATCCCCGGTGCTACCTTACGTATCCAGAAAGCATTGTCAAATTAACAGACATTGAAGATCAAGCACACAGCAAGAAAACACACAAATAGAATCAGAAATCCCTTTAGTGATTTTAGGGAAGATTAATCTGGTACGAACATTTAGAGGGAAGCCATGCACTGTGCTAAAAGCAAACTGCCAACATCATAGCATCAATGGGAATTGACAGATCAAACATGACGCCACGATAAATTTACCGTAAAATTGTGCGGTTCACAGTTGAAAACAAAATTCCACAAGTAGATAGAAGCAAATTCATCAGCATAAGGTGACTTTTTTTCAAGGAGTACTAAGCCCCAAATTAGCTATGGGAACTGAAAACCACAAGGGTAAGGCCCCCGTTTGGATCATCTAGAGCTACTAGTTAGATGCCTAAAAAACATTCTCAGCCTGTTACTTGATTCGAAAATCAGACTACAATAGATTACTAGAATCACATTAATTAAGCCAGTTCATTGGTCACAATGTGTTCGACGAAATGGCTCACCGAATATTCCCAGCCTGGCGAACCACTCGACGACGATAGACGCAGCCCTGTGGTGCCCTGCGCGAAAACAGTCGAGCAGCCGAGCCTGATTCCCGGCCACCATCCGCTCCGACATCCAAAGCGAGAGAAGAGTGAAGCAAAGACGGGGAAGTCTCTCCCTGCGCTAAGACAAACTGCGTTGCGCGAGGCCTTATGACCGCAGTCGCAGAGCCTGGATGAGGAAGCTGAGACGGCATCCGCTGGAAGATTCGGTTGAAGCGAGCTGGAACTGGAACCGGAAGAAGCCCTGTCCCGGGCTCCGACACCTAGTAGAGAGAAGTGCTGCGTTGGCCATTTTTTTATTTTATCTTTTAAGAAGAACTGTGCTGTGTACTGTTGGCCTGTGACTGATAGCGATGGATTCCCGCCGAATGTTTCAGATGGGCTCTAATTTTGTTGGTTCAGATGCGGCCTTCCCTTCGCCAGGCCGATTTTGGTGGAAGTCCGAGCCTACACAAACAGTGCTATGGCCGTTGAGAACTGAACAGATGAGATCGCCACTAACATTTTTACCCGGGAATGTCTCCGCTACGAGACTGCAGCTTGAAAGACGCGAAAAAGGAAAGGGCAATTGCAAAACAATCATTCTTTCAGACTCTAATTTTGTTTTTATTATTTATTTTTAGATTTTGTAATTTTACCATCAGTTTTCGAAAAACGATGGTGATCTTGCAAAATAGTTTTACGATTTTATCATTAATTTTCAAAAAATCAATGTTGATCTTGCAAGATCTGAAAGCAATCAATGATGATTTTGCAAAATCTGAAAATCATTGATAAAAACGCAATTAGAGTCTAGAATTATGGTTAAAACGCTATTGTCTCAAAAGAAAATACCATCCTACAAGCTTTGATGCCCTCAACCTAAGCTGTCGTCCTGACTTTGGAAGATCACACCACCACATATCAAAGATTACCATGTTGTTGTTAGATTTCTTTTTCCGCCAGTAATGTTGTTGTTAGATTGTGGTCCGATTGCCAGAGATAATTCATTATGATTTAATATTTCATAATTTTAGAATATTTTTTGATCAAGCATTCCAGTAACATATACAGTGTGACTGTCATAGAGGACAGTACAAGCAACGACGAGACGATGATGCGTTTTCAACATTATCAGTCTAACTAATGCAACACATAATCTCAAAAGAAAACAGAGTTTACAAGTCCCGATGGAACAGAGAGTCAAGTTTGTCCTTTCATCCGGTGAATCAACAGTGACTGTAAACGCAGGATCAGCCACACACTCTGCGTGGCGGCAGTCGACCCGCGGGAGCGCGACAGCGCGAGAGGGACGGCGCGCAAGTGGGCGGCCGCGCGCAGCCACAAATGCTCGACCGCGCGCACGCGCCCGTCAGAGTCACGTGGCCCAAGCCAACCAAAACGGAGGAGGAGAGACGCCGCCCGCACCCCTCTCCCCCAGCGGCAACGCACGGCTCGCCCCCCGCGGCGCCATCACCCACACACTCCCACCCACCTCTCGGCCACGCCCGCGCCACAACACCACGCGGACGGCAGCAGCTGTTCACAGCCAGCCAGAGAGCCCGGTCCTCCCCTCTCGAGCGTCGAGGCGGCCACTACCGCACGTTGAGATCCCCGGAGCTCGGTTCCCCTTATGGTCTCCGCTGGCACGCCGCCGGCGCAGCCGCTCCAGCACGACGCTGCCGCGGCAGGGGAGGACGCCAGCAAGAAGGTGAGGAAGCCGTACACCATCACCAAGTCGCGCGAGAGCTGGACGGAACAGGAGCACGACAAGTTCCTCGAGGCCCTGCAGCTGTAAGCAAACCTGCCAGGGACTAGTTATCTTACTCTGCTTGATTTTGATGCGTGCTTTACTTGAAACTCTGAAGCTTCGGCCTCTTGGTTAAAGATCAGTTCTTGCCTGCCTCTTTCGCTGCGTTTGTTAGGTGGCGCTGAATTTTAATGTCTAGTTCTAAACTTGATATGTGACCGTATTTATTGTTCTAGTTGACCGTTTGTTCTATTCCTCATTTTAGTTTTCTGATTGAAAACTATGTTTCTTTAAGATTTTGTCAATTCTTTTCACGTGAAACGATAGGAAAAACAAAGATGGAAAGAAAAAGAAAAAACTGTTTATGGTTCATTAGCAGACTATGTAGTACAATTTAGAAAAAACAAGTTTTTAGATGTTGGAACTTGAAATGGTGAAGAATTTAGGGCTCTTTGCTACCATTTGGCTCGGTAGGGCACACAAGAGATTCTTTGAGCCCGCGAAGTGTTATTACAATTAGCTAACCAACACAAATTTGTCAGGATATAAAACTCAAGCATCTTTATCAGCACACAATTTACATGTAGGATGTAGCCATTCTGAAATGGATTCACAAGCACGGGATTTGTATGCACACTTTTTTTTTTTTTTCACACTTCTCTCTTTCATAGCCTATTTGATTATATGCATTTTGATTGTAAGTATTAACTCAGACAATCGGACCTGATCAACCACACCTGAATCGATGACACAATTGAGCGTCATGATTTGTAATGTACAATTCCAACCTCTTGGTCCATAGCCTCTTGCGTCCGCGCCAACATTATTTCTGCACTATGTTTTTTGTGTGTATGAGCAACTTATCGTGCCAATAATGTGTCTTTTTGCCATGAGAGTACAATTGGTCAGTTACACACCACATGTGACATTCATATGTGAAGTTTCTTTTTTTTTTTCAGCTTTGATCGTGACTGGAAAAAGATTGAAGCTTTTGTTGGCTCAAAGACTGTCATCCAGGTACTCGACTATAAATGGACCAAGAAGTTATTTCTTCCAGTTTGAGAACTCTTGCAAATCAAACCAGTTTAGCTTAGGCTTTAGTGAACCGGTGCATTAAATTGTACGCATGACAAATCTTGCAGAATTGGACCCCTTATAAATTCAAAGCATGTTGATTAATAAACAATTGATAGTTTTGCCATGAATTATGTTCTTCTTTTATCAAGATAAAAAGAGAATAATATTGCAAGCAGTCTGAATATCACATGTTCAGACGCTTCTTTGCTAAGATTGCACAAGTGCCTAATATTTTCATTATCAATCTGCTCTCCCTTAATACACTTTTTGTCTTGCATTTGTGCTTTGTTTTACAGATAAGGAGCCATGCTCAGAAGTACTTTTTGAAGGTTCAAAAGAATGGTACTAGTGAACATGTCCCACCTCCGCGACCAAAGCGCAAAGCTGCTCATCCATATCCTCAGAAGGCCTCCAAAAATGGTGAGACTTCATATGCTCCAAAGCCTCGAAGGGAAATGCATTTATCTTCCCCATGCCATTGGGTGACACCAAATTTTGTTCCGGGTGTATAATTTGACATTTTCAGCATCCTTTTCTATCAAACAGTTAATACTAACCTATCTCTTGACTTGCAGAACCAAACTATGCACTCAAGATAGAGTCGTCATCCATCCATAGGAACTCAGGCATGAATGCAACTGTTTCCTCATGGGCTCACAATCCAGTCCGACCAGTTATTGCCTCATCGATGGTGAAAGGTTTGTACAACATGGTGAATCCTTGCTTTATAAATTTCACTGCAATATCCATGCATTAATTATTATCTTTCGCACAGAAAATTTTGGTGCCGGAACATTGGGTCCAAACAATTTTTGCTCGAGCAGTACTGAAGGCCCTCCAAGGGCTTGGCAACCTGGCGAAACCAATGATCAAATAAATCAAGTTCCGTCACTCCGCCGTTAGTACCTTTTGACATTTCTGATAATTACCTTACTATGAAATGTAATTTATCAGATTCGAGTGCACTTTTCCTGCAACTTGATATGCTAGAATTTTGGAAAAAAATGGGTTTCTTCTTTGGAATGAATTGAGCCACCGATACAAGTAGTAAAAATTTAAATCAAAATAGTGACGTCCTTTTCGTTAGACTGACACATCACCAAGTACCCTTTTTTTTAATGTAATATTGGGATTTGTTTTGCCTTTAACAGATGATTTGTTTCTATTGTATGGACTAGCATTGTTAACATTTCAGTTTTGTCTTCAATATTTGGTACAGTTATGCCGGATTTCACACAAGTATACAGTTTCTTGGGCAGTATTTTTGATCCAAGCACAAGTGGTCATTTGCAGAAACTTAAAGAGATGAATCCAATTGATGTTGAAACGGTATGTCAATCACAGATATGCCTTATTTTCTTTTCTCGACATAATTACAGATCTGTTTTGACTGGTCTGCTATGATATTACATAATTTCAACATATTTCTCTCTTACTGTTGCTACACAATGTTTCCTTTGAATGGTTAAGCTCTCCTCATTCGAGCATTTCAATTAACATTTAGCCATGATTTTGGTGTCTTTGTTGAAACCAACAAACAAGCAATACGTTTGAGATGAGTTTGTGTTCTGAATTTGTGTTTGGAATTCTCTATTTCTTTTTATTGACTGGCATCTGTGTCTTCATCTCTTTAGGCATTGTTGTTGATGAGGAACCTCTCCATCAATTTGACAAGTCCTGATTTTGAGGATCAAGTAAGCTTGACAACATGTCTCTGTATGATGCCTGCATTAATTTTTTTTTTCCAAATATTTCATGATCATCTTTTACCACGCCATTACTACTAGTTACACAAGCTGCTTGAGCATTTTTTTTCTATGTTCTGTTCTGTTCTCTGCCTCATTTGTCCTATTATTTTCCTTGTTACACCCTGAAAATATTGGTTCGCAGAACTATGTGATCAAGTGCTTGTATTGCTGTGTGATGTCTATATTTACAGTATTTATATACTGTGCGGTGGTGGTAGCCAATTTTGGCAATCCCATGGTTCCATTTTTGATGAGCTAGCAGAACATGTCAAATGTTATACAAACAGCTAAAATGGAAAAGGTCAATATCAACTTCAAACTATTCTTTTCTGAAGAGTTAGTTTAAGAAAAGATCCAGTATGCGGTAAGCATGTCAGGTTAACTCAATATGGTAGCACTAGGAAGTGATTCACACTACTATTTGAGTGTAGCATTTATTACAGTTCTGGCATCTAACCAGGATGTAACTCCTGCTCGTTATGAACTGACAGTGAAACTAATCTAAATTCTATGCAATTTGACAGAGGAAGTTGCTGTCTTTATATAGCACTTCTGATGGACTTGAGGTAGGAAGCTCCAGGAGTTCAACTCTAGCAATGAGTGCACCTTTCATGTAAGGCAAGCCTCCCCCCCCCCCCCTTTCTCTTTCCTCTCCCTTCCTACAATTACTGACAAGTACACAACTTTTCCAGGATTAAAGGTGAATAGTGCGGCCAGGTCTCTCGACATATAATTAAGTTTCGACAGACCTCAGGATGGTGTTCTGTTATAGCACCACCAGTGATCAATGAAGGCGCTTGCACCTTTCTGTTTGTAACTAGATTCAAGCCTTTGGCCGTGGATGCGCAAGGGTGCAACCGTGTACAGTTGGCTTCTAAAAGGTGAGATTTGTAGGTGGCCTGATGTGTATATATAATTTTGCCCTGAAGCGTCTACCCTTCCTTCCCCAAAAGCTTGGTCATCTAGGCTCTTGAATAGTATTGCATCACTTAAAGGCTGTTCTTAGTAATGGAAAGAGGAAAGGAAATTTTGAGTAATGTAGATTGCTCTCTTTTCTCTCCGTTGAGTTCAGTTAATGTTATCATTACCGTTTGCTACTATCTGGTAACAAACTTCTGCCCAATGTGGCCATGAGTTCCATGATAGTCAAATTACTTCATCTGAGCAAACATGTAAGTTGCAATTGAGGTGATCAGAGTGCTGTAAAACCACCTAATGTACCAGGGTATGCTGCACTGAATGTACTACAGGTGGACTGTATCAAGGTGTGCCCAACAATTGAGGTGATCAGAGTGCTGTAAAACCACCTAATGTACCAGGGTATGCTGCACTGAATGTACTACAGGTGGACTGTATCAAGGTGTGCCCAATTGCCCTTTCGAGCATCTATCTATGAAGACAAAAACTCACAACTGAAGGGGGCATCCCTATTTTTTTTTTCTCTCTCTTCGGTGGGCGAATTTCTTATGGTGTCCAACACATATAAAACCGGCCATGTAAGCATTGTGTTGTGTTGCACATAATTGAGATACCGCACGGCATTTTGTAGAATGGACAGTTACGACTGCAAGCGAACAATGAAAGTATACTGTTTGATTGTTTTTTCTTCTTTTGTGGAAAGTTCTTCGTTTCCTCCTTTCTTGAGCCAGTTTGTTACTTCCCTCCTTTTGTCCTTGTGAGAATATGGTGATTGGTGAAGTACCTCTCTTCGGATTATTAGCCGTGCCAGTTTAGGAATGGACATGACACTAGTTTAGAGAATCATGGCTGCCTTTCATATTGCCACACGAAATGCCTCGTGTCCTGGAGGCTGGAGATTCAGTATCAAGCCCTGCACTGTGCACAGGATGAAAGGTGTCTGAATGTCCAAAGTGAAAGTAACAAACGATGATGTACCTAACAGGCTAGCACGCAGCTTTTGACCAGGAGTTGAGGTCGTAATAGTCGAGTGCAGATTCACAAGCCCAGGTCCTTAATGTTCAAATTCCCAGGGACATCAATCCATCGCCGCCGCACCTCACGTCTCTGATTCGCGAGCGCAGGCGTCTGGTCCGTTCAACGCCTCGAGACGCGGCTAGCACGACGCTCACCCCCCGATCATGCCGCCGTCGCGTGCCTAAACGATTCGAGAGGAGGGGAGAGCCGGAGGATGGACGCACCGACGGCGGGAAGCGGAGCAGGAGGAGCCGCGGAAGCGTAGATGCGGCGGGGACGGGAAGAGGACCCGAGGAGGAGCTGGAGGAAGTTCGCCGCGACCTTGCAGCTCGTCGCCGTCGCCGGACGGGAAGGGGCTCGGCCGCCTGGAGGACTGAGGGGGTTATATGCAAAATAATTGGATCGCGACTAGTTTAGGGGGGTATTCATAAATACTAGGGTTCTTTATGAAAATATTTAGATCGCGATCAATAGTCGCGATCCAAATCAGGGTGTTTTATGGAAATAGTCGCGATCCAAATAAGGGGCTATTTTGTAAATTTTCTAACGCCTGCGTGGGTGACCGTTCGATTAAAACGTGCGGTCCGGATTGAAGTATGGATGAACTCTAAGACTGACTCCAACCGGCAATCTATTCAGCACATCAAACACAAAATGGGTGGTAAAACCTGGAAAACTGCTCTCCAACGGATAACCTAAATGAGTGACTATTTTGGGAGCGCATGGCTCCGCCGCCCCACAAATGAAGCACCTCGCGTCGCTGCCCATCTCTTCCACTCGCGCCGAGCTTCTTCCCCGCCGCGTCCCGCCGCGTCTCCTCTCCTTGCCCCCACCAACAAATCAAGCTCCACCACCGTGTCGTCCCCATCCTCCTCCCCGCCGTGTCAGAGAGCTCGAGCCGTAGGACGGTGTCTGCCGCCCCGCTGGAGAGCTCCAGCCGCGCGACGCCGTCCGCTGCCCCGCCCCGCGCCGAGATCCCCATGGCGGCCTGCGCGGGGAGTGGGACGGCGCCGGCCTGCGCAGCGCGCGGCGGGCGGGTCACTCGAGCTGGTGGTGCCTGCCTCGGAGCAGCCGCACGTTGTTGATTCCGGGCTCGGAGCGGAGAGCGGGGTGTCGTTGTCGCGATGGCCCAAGGCGGAGGTGCACGCGCCCATCCAGCTGCGCATGGACATGGATGCTCGCCGAGGTCCTCCTCCTCCACGGCTGGAGCAAGAACAGCGGCGGCCACCATCTCTCCTTCCCTCCCACAGCACAGCTTCCTGCTCTCCCGTCCGCCGCATCTCGACCTCGATGTCCTCTGGCCCGCCGCATCTCGAGCTCGACGTCCTCTGCTCGGCGTGCTCCCCCTCCCCCATCCACGGCTCCGCGCCGTGCTCCTCCTCCCTTGAATTGCAGAGGCACGATTCGCGTTGCGGCAGCACTAACACGAATAGTTTAATCCGGCTCCGTGCTCTGCAGATAGTTTAATCCGGCTCCATGCTCCGTGCTCCTCCGCGACGGGCTCCTCCTCTCTCGAATCTGTTGCAGCAGATAGTTTAATCCGGCTTGATTTGATTTGGTTTGACTTGTGCAGCGTGAGAACAAGAGCAGCGGCGGCCACCAGCAGACCCAGCTCGCCGTCCGGCGACCACGCAAGCAGCAGGCCTCCAACCAGTGCACGGCGGCGCAGGCCTCCATCGCGGCCGAGGCTGCGGTGAACTCGATTTATGGACCTCCCGTTGGAGACAGCTATCTTTGGGTCATTCCCTTTCAGCCTTTTATGCACCCATTCGCATGTTTTGGGATTCCAGTTAGGTCTGGAGCGTTGGAGTCAGTCTAACCGTCGTTGCCGCGGCCGCGACGGTCTGGCGGCTCCCGTCCGTGTGCCCCCTGACGGCGGCGGCAAATCGGCGGTTGCCCAGGACGCCAGGGACGAGGCCCCTCGGCCCATCCCATCGACGGACGGCATCGACGAGATTATCGCTCATGACCGTCTCCCAACGCCGGGGAGATCGGCGGCGGAATCGGTGGTGGGCTGGTGGGTGGTGGCAGTCAGCGAGCAGGGTCAGGAGAGCCCGCGTCCGGTGGCTGCTGGTTAAGTGCTGCAGCCGGAGCCCGCGCGGATGGACGACAAGGCGAAGCCAGATCTGATGAAGGAGATCATATGAGGGAGGACCCACGCGTCCGAAGTACTGTGTGCGATGATCAAGCCGGAGGAGGCAGAGCAAGGTGCGGAGGTGCAGACGGCAAAGAGAATTGCAATGAAGTGATCGAGATGGCAGGCTGAAGATGACATCTCATCAATGATCAATGGCCATTCCATTGTATCGAATGATTCCTACTGCTCAAGCTGAAGCTTGTGTATGAAAGTGTGTCAGCTGTGCGGGCTAAAAGCTTGCGTGCAGACAAGCTAGGTTCTGTAGTTCTACACTAAAATGGATGAAATCGACAAAATATTTCCTTCTCACAAATTCTCTGCTGGTTAGCTCTCTGAATTCTGATAAATGCTCACCAGTTGCTACACAATTTCTCTACAGAAATCTACCCGGCACTTCAGCATGATGACGAATTAATTACCGGAAAATTGAAGAGTGTACTGCCTAGTGCTGAAGAAGTTTGTAGAAACTGTTGAGTAGAAAATGCATCAAGATTCTGCAAATAAAAATCTATTGCAAATTACAGTCTTTTTTCCAAATAACATTGAAAGCATAAAAACATTTTAGGGGTCGAGATAATCTGTCATTCAAGAACAAACAGAGGGCACAGCTGAACAATCATTTCATTACTGGGAAACTGAAAGGAAATGTTACATTGAGATACGTTAATTATTAAAATGGAATGCAATGGAACAGAATGGCAAGCCGGCTCCTCAGGCTGTCGGGCAGATCAGATGGATATGCTGTTTGGGAGGCCGGGCCGTTGTGGTTCTTGAGCTTCGTAATTCAAACACTCGTGCGAATTTCGGTCGAAACGCAAAGGCAGCCATCAAAAGTCCACTGTGATGCCTCCTACTTAAACCCTGCAAGCTATCTGCCGCCATCGCATCTCCAGCCCCAGATGCTCATCTCGCCTTCGCCCAAATAATTCCAGCACACGAAAAACGCAGCCTTTCGTTCCCCTCGCGCTCCTCCCCGCCCGGCCCCAGAAAAAAAACTCCGCCACTGCGCTATCTCGCCCACGCCGACCGTCAGCAGCGGCGCCATGGCCACCGCCTCCTCCTCCTCCCTCTTCCTGACCTCCTCATCCATCTCCACCCCGCCACGCGCCCGCGCCGGCCCCACCCAGCGATGTCCTTCCCCGTGCCGGCCGTCCCTGCGCCTTCGGCGTACATCCCAGGTCGTCGCCGCCGCGGTCCAGGCGGAGCACCAGCCGGCCGTAGCCGCGGCTCCCAAGCCGCCGGCGCTCCCGTTCCGCGTGGGCCACGGCTTCGACCTCCACCGCCTCGAGCCTGACCTCCCGCTCATCATCGGCGGCATCAACATCCCCCACGACCGCGGCTGCGAAGCGCACTCCGACGGTACGTGCCGGCCATGGCCGCCGTTCTTAATTGATGCTTGGTCTTAAGCGCTGGTTCCATTTCTCGCATCGTTTTGATGACCGAGTGTGTGGGGATTTCGGCTTGCGGTTGCAGGGGACGTGCTGCTGCACTGCGTGGTCGACGCGATTCTCGGCGCCCTGGGTCTGCCGGACATCGGTCAGATCTTCCCGGATTCGGACCCCCGCTGGAAGGGCGCCGATTCTTCGGTGTTCATGAGGGAAGCCGTGAGTGTCTTAACCTTCTATTGCGCTCTCACTAAGTTCATTCTTTGCTGGCAATTCTACAATGTTTCGAGTGTTATAAATGATTTACCAGGACAAATTGTAGAGACCATATCTTACGCTTTTTAATGTCATGAGTAGGACGCTTTCGAGTGCTATGAATGCTTTATCAGGACAAATTGTAGAGACCATATCTTATGCTGTTGGCTGAATAATCGCTATTTCGGCCTGATAGCAGTTCGTATTGTGTAAACTGAACTGTGTTTCTCCTCGAATCAGTTCGATTCTACGAGACCCTAAACTCATGTTTATTTCCTGCATGCTTCGCTTTCTATTTTCCCTGAACCGTAAACACTGTAATGTCAGCAGCCTGTTGTATACATTAAAAGGATCTTCGGAATTCCTACACATGGAATGCCGACTCTGAATATGGTCTTTCACATTTTGACTCTTAAAGGACTGAAAGTACTCCACGTTTTAGATTTTGTACAAGGCATCAACCATGTGCTTAGAATGTTGACTGACATGAACCATGTGCCTAGAACGTTGACTGAACACTTGAAGCATTTTGGACCCTCTTGGCAGAAAGTGTTTCCATGCCTTAGAATTGGGTTCATTATGTGATCTTTTTCTACAACCTCATTGACCATTGCTTATTTTCTTTTATTTAGTGCCAGTAGCGTTTATTTTAATCTTAATCATTTCAACCAACGTCACCAAATCAGAAATGGCTGTTTCATCTGCTCATGCAAGAATATTTCATAGTCCATAAGTTATGAAACTGGTGTTAATTATTATATTTAAGGCATTTGGATTGCCATGCAATTTCAGGTGAAATTGATGCATGAAGCAGGCTATGAGCTGGGCAACCTTGATGCAACACTGATCTTGCAAAAACCAAAAATCAGTCCATTTAAGGAGACAATCCGATCCAACTTGTGTGAACTACTTGGGGCAGATCCATCAGTTGTCAATCTTAAGGCCAAGACACACGAGAAAGTTGACAGTCTAGGGGAAAACAGGAGCATAGCTGCTCATACTGTAGTTCTTCTGATGCGCAAGTAGAAAACCAAAAGCATTGAAATTTGTATGGTTCTACATGAATTGAAATGTAGTGAACAAAAGGCTGTTACTATATACTTATAAGTGTTGTAGTCAGTATGGGAATCTTCCGTATTATAGAAACAATAAAGCTGAATGCAATAATAATTGGGACAATAGCGTTTTGACCATAATTTTAGACCCTAATTGTGAAATAGCCATCGATTTTCAGATTTTGCAAAATCACCATAGATTTTCTTCAGATTTTGCAAGATTACCACAGATTTTCAATAAATCGATGGTGAAAACGCAAAATATTTTGCAAGATGACCATTGATTTTTGAAAACTATGGTAAAATCGCAAAATCTGAAAATCGAGGTTGTTTCACAATTGGACTTAAACAATGTGGTTGATTTGCAATTGACCCATAATAATTTTCAGTATTTGCTCCATGATTCATTTCCCGCTCTTACAATTAAGAGTTTATTATGCAAGCTCAGTGTATGAGCTATGGAAGACAATATGGTATACCGGCATCGCCCAATTGAACAACAACCGCTTACCGTAGTCAAATGTCGAACTATGGAACCTGCCAGTTAACGCCAGCAAATAATACAAATCAACTACTAATTGCTATGCAAAGCCATGATAAAACGATGGGAGATAATAACCTCCTCTCATCAGATAGGAAAGACAAGCACCGCACAGAATCATCAAAGCACAAACATCATAACATTCCAGAACAGTCAACTAAGATCAATGTTCGACACAGCTGCCAACTTAATTAAGAAACATATTACAATATCCACGGAGAAGATGACAATAAAGCCTCTGCACTTTATTACTCAAGGGGCTCTCATCTGAATCCTCTAAACAGCTCGACCTCCACCACCCTCCTTACCTGCCAGAGGCATAGAAATTAGCAGTGGCTTTCCATAAAAAAAAAAATAGTGGCATTGCTAAAGTTCAGCACAACATATATAATACTAATGCACAAAGCAAATAATGAAACCTTTCTTACAAAAAATGAACTTACACATCAAAATAAGCACATAAGCGATCAACATCTTACCGCCACCACATTAATGCTCCATGTGGTAGAGATCTGGTTTCTCAATCTAGTTGCAAATTCTATTTGTTCATTGAGTGCATTCTAATGTGAATCATAATCATTTGTTGTATGGTTGTTTTGGTGGTTTATGATTCCAGAAAAGTGTATGCGGGGAGACAAAAGATGATTCAGGTGAGAAAATAACATTTTAGGTGATTCATGTGAACCACCCTCCCTCACATGTGCTCTTTAAATCAGATTTCACCAAACTAGCCAAGTGATTGTACAAATCAATTTTGATTCACAAGCAAAATGCATCCAATAGAACAGGACTTTTTTTTTATGGAAAAGGAAAGCCATACGAGCCCTAAATAGCTGTAAATACTGAATATCTAACATTCATTTCATGTTCATCAGGCATTTTTTTTTCTCAATCTAATACGTCAAACTAATACCTGAGGCCTGTCTGGTTTGGGCTTCAGAATAGTTGGCAAGTAGATGTGTGGCTATAAAATCTGTTTTCATAGACTTACGCCGCTGCTCTGTGAGTAAGTCATGCATCTTTTGAAATTCGTTTGTCATAACTTGAATAATCTCATCTTCACTAGTCAAAGCAGCTTCGTTCATCCTATCAATAGCTGGCAATATCCATCCTTAAAGGTAGATCACGCTACCGAACATCAGAAAGTAAGTCATCTTTGTTATGGCTGAATCGCTTATGCTGAAACAAGAGATTTAATGATAAGGTACAGTTACTTTGGAAACCCGTATAGATCTCAAATTTGGAAAGAGAGGAGTACATGTCTAACTTGCTGACAACTTTCTTGTCATGAGTAAGATCCTGAAATACAAACATTTTGAACAATGTAAAACCAAATAACTAAAAAACAAGAATGTAACACAATATTTTCAGACATGGGAATATATTAATACTTCAGCCTTTGCATAAAAAAACATATATGGCTATAATTATTAGAGGGTAAGAATGTACAGTTATTTGTAATATAATATATCAACAGATAAACACGATTTATGTGCCGTTTCACATTAAATGAATCAAAGTATTGTAAATTAAAGAATAATGTGATGAAATAAGTAGAATTACTACATAGGAAATTAACAGAAACAAGATCGACCGATTACAGGGCACCTAGGTACCGTGCATACCTTGTTGTTGGAACCAGAGCTAAAAGGGCGAGAAGAGCATCTAGGAAATTCTCCTCCAAGGGCAGGAAGACGATGATGCGGCGCCCGCGGTGTGCCTGCCAGCTTGGTCGCCACAGATCGAAGCAGCCCTCTTAGCAGGCTGGATCTTCTGCCCTATTTTGGTAAGGCCCATATCCTCGACCCAGCATCGCCCACAAGCCTGGTCGAAAAAAAAAAGGATAAAAAAAAGCATCGCCCACAAGCCTACCTCGTCTGCGCTGGCAAAGCCTTCCCACGCAAGCGGGAACTTCAGGGTAGCCAGTGATTGCCTGAATGTTGTCAAAAATGTCCAAAGGACTGCTATGGGATCATATGGCCAAATCATCAAGGAGATCAAGGCAAGGATGGGAAATTTTACCTCGGTTGATTTTGTTCACGAGGATAGAGAGTCGAATGTCGATGCTCATATTTTAGCTCATTGTATCTATGAGTCAGTAGGTCGTCATGTTTGGTTTATGAGTCCGCCTGATGGCATATGTAACTCCGTTTCCATGAACAATCAATAAACGGCTGGAGTTGTTCTAAAAAAAAAAAAACTTGCGTCCGACGCGGCACGGCGGCGTCCGGCAGTTCCTGTGGGCGCATGAAGATTCGCACCGATATATATCCGCTATTCCGCTTCCCTAGCTTCGGGGTAGTGCGCATGAAGATTCACACCGGTAAACAACCAACGAACGTCGTAAAAGCTCACGGTGTTGGACTCTCGTGAATAAAACGAATGATCAAACATAACCTAAAAAATCAACAGCGCCAATAATTCAAAACTAGAGGGAGTATATTTCTATATATGATATAGGCTTGCAAATTACAAAACGTCGGTTTCATCTCTGACCCCAAACATATCAGAAATGCTTCTGTCATACATCTGGCGTCAACTAAAAAACACCAGCTGGACTCAGTTGATGCACATCAGCAGCTAGATCTGCCATGTGATTGTTCATACTGTGCCATACTTCATATATTTGTTCAGCATCACGATGCCTTGAATCTGCCGCCACAAATTTAAAACCATCAACCCCTCCAACATCTACAAAACTCCACCCGGTCTCCTTTCGCAAACCAACACTCCTCATTTCAGTCCTAACCTTTGCAGCGTCCTTCCATCTCCCAACCATGGCATAGGTATTTGACAAGGAGACTCTCCATATGTTGCTTTCAGGTTCCAAGGCTGACAATTCTTTAGCAGCCTTCTCTGCAAGATCAACATTCCCATGAAGCTGGCAAGCAGCCAAAAGAGGTCCCCAAATGGATGAGTTTCGATGGACCGGCATATCCCTGATGAATTCTTCTGCCTCGGCAAACCTCCCAGACCTTCCAAGCAGATCAACCACACAGGCATAATGATCCATGCTCGGTTCAATGCCGTGATCCGTTCTCATGCTTTCAAAGCACTTGTACCCTTCTGAAATCAAACCGGAGTGACTGCAAGCTGATATCGCACTCACAAATGTGATAGCATTTGGCGCAGGTGTTCCGGCATCCTTCAACTGATGGAAAATCCTTAGAGCTGAATGACCATCACCATGTATCCCATAAGCATTGATCATTGAATTCCAGGAAACAAGGTCCTTTGTATCCATCCGATCAAAAATCATCTCAGCAAAATCAATTCTACCTAACTTCGCATACATGCTTATGAGAGCATTGCATATTGAAACATCGTACAAGAAACCAGATTTGACGATGTATCCATGGAGCATCTGCCCTTGTTTAAGTAAACCTGCATTTGAGCATGCTTGCACTACGCTCAAGACCGTGACGAAGTCAGGCGTGAGCCCACCACTACCAGCATGAAGAGCACTGAAAAGCTCCAAGGCTTCATTCACACGGCCACTCTTAGCAAGGCACGAGATAATGGTGTTCCATGAAACAATGTCCTTAACCTCCATGCCATTGAACACCAATTGCGCCGCATCAACTTGTTCAAATCTAGCATACATGCCCATGAGTGGGTTCTCAATGCTGATGGTAGGGAACGCACCGATTTTGATCAAGTGCCCATGGATTCCCTCCCCATTCTTCGGTAGTCCTGAAATGGTGCAACCGTACAGAACTGCAGCAAGGACATCGTCACTGGAACACACATTTCCCCTCCTCAGGTACAGACCTTCCAAAAGCCGCATTGCCTCTTCAACAAATCCATTCTTTGCATACATGAGGATAAGAGAATTCACCACAGAAGCGTCATCCTGGAGCTCCAACAGAACAACAAGAGTATGCACCGGACCGAACAGTTCGGAGGCGCCCATCAAAGAGCATGCCTGAATGACGCTCAGCATCGTGACATTGTTGGGAAGGACGCCGTCTTCTAGCATCATGATGAACACCTCGAGGGCTTCGGCGTGCATCCCGTTGAGCACGCACCCTGATATGATGGCCGTCCAGGAAACAACATCCCTGGAGGGCAATCCGAAAACCAGCCTTTGCGCGCTCACCACATCCCCAACCTTGGCGTACATGTTGACCAGCGAGCCGACCACGAACGGGTCGCGGCAGAATCCAGCTGCGACGAGGTACCCGTGCACCATCCTCCCCAGCCTCCCGTCCCTGGCGAGCCCACAGGCCTGCAGGAGCGCGGCCGCCGTGACTTCGTTGGGGTGGGCGCCGCCGTCCTCGCCCTGGCCGGCGGCGTCCCAGGCCAGCATGTCCAGGAAGGCGCGGAAGGCGTCGAGCGGCGCGCCGAGGCGGCAGTGCGCGGAGATGAAGGAGGTGTAGGTGGCCGCGTCGCGGCGGGGCGTTTGGTCGAGCAGGCGGAGCGCGCGGGAGAGGAGGCCGCATTGGAGGTACGCGTGAAGGAGGGAGTTCGAAGCGGTGAGAGGCTGTGGCGGGTGTAGCGCGCCGGACTTGAGGAGGGCGGCGTGGAGAGCGGAGGTGAGGGCCGCGTCACGCCGGGCCGCCGCCCCGCGGAGGAGGCTGACGGAAGTGTCAGCTGCAGCGGTGGCGTGAGGCGGCGGCGAGTGAGGAGGCAAGGAGGCGGTGGGGAGTGAGAGCATCGCGGCCTGACGAGCTCGCGCCGGAGGCTGCAGTCAGCAACTCACTCATCACCACATCTTCGATTCCTCGTGCGGATTAGTAGGGCGTCGTGTCCTGTCCCGATGGAACACTCAAAAAGGAACATTTCATTTCGTGGGCAGACCTTGGATACATTCATGCGGAACTCCTCCACGTAACATAAAGGCTCGCGGAATATTAGGTCAAACACGAAGAAGTATAAAAAGATACATTCCATTACTATTTGAATAGCTTGTTCAATTCCATCTTTCCATATTCGAAGACAATTAGACCTGTCTGGCCAATCTACGAAGTCGTTCGATGAACGACAATCACCTTGGTATGTGCCCGTGTTACCCTGTATGCACATATCGATTGAATGCTTACAGAACTCTCTCCCCTGTATCAAAGCTCTAAACATCCAACCGCTGATTGGTGCCATGTGCATAACAGGGATATCCATATTGTAATTAACGAAACGATCAACACTTAGCCGCTTAGCGTCAACTCAGCTAGCCTCTAATTAGTCTTCCTTTTTGCTGTCTGAATCTTCAAGAGCTTGCAGCCTTTCGACAAGAGGTGGATGGGAGTAGTGGTATGCAGAATACCACGGATCCGTGTTCATTGCAGACAAGTTCTCCTCCTGAAATTTTCAAACATTACTTCAGATTACTTATGGTAATTTTGACAATATACAGGTTGTGGATGAAAAACAACTTCAAAATGCAGAACGATGAGGGATGTGAAGAAATAAAGTTAGTTCATCCCAACACTGAAGTACGCTCCATAACGATTTATAATCAAAACTTGAGTTTAGATGTCTAACAGAAAGTGAGTAATTTTTTAGCCAGTAATGAGAAACGAAAATAACATGCAAATAGCATTAGATTATTACCTGCAGTTTAACAAGGGCTGCCCGGAGTTGAGGGGCATATCCAAGGTTCTTGGCAAATGCATCAGCCTAGAAATTTGACTAAAGTAAGTGCAACGGAAAACCTCAAAGCTATCAGTACCAGAAAACTTAAGAAGAGAAGATTAAACCTGAAATTCAAATGCCCTGCTGACAAGGTTCAGGCAGAAACTCAGAAGGTGTTGAAGAGGTATAATGGTGTGCTGTAATCCAAACAAACACATGTCAATCAAGTAACAACAGGAAAAATCCCGGAAAATCATGGAACAAGGCATCTCACAGCAAGTTCAAATGAAAAGTATAAAAATTGCAGGCTGGATTTCATTTCAGACATCATATGTAATTTAAGAAGGGAGGAAAAAAAGAACTTTGACATGCGTAACATACCTGGAAAATAATCAATCCGATAATTATAGGCTGATCCTCAAAACCAAAACTTTCAAATAGATCTTTTGAGTTCCTAACTAGAGTATATCCTCCAAATTGTAGAAACATAAGCAACTGCATAAAAAGTAGTGATGAAATGAAAAGGGGGGAAATAAGAGACCAGAAACGCTATAGGATTATCATATTTCTGTCTGTCAAAGGTTACAAATAGGATTCAGCTGTTAAGGAACATTAAGCACGTTATTTCTGATGCAAATGGTACACAAAAGATACTAAGGAACGTTAAGCACATTCTACCCAAAAAAGCTCAACAATTTATCATGCAAGGTGCACATTATTCCCTGAGTGCGTTCACTGTTCCAGCTTCCAGGATTGGCATTGTCAAAAACTCACTCATATAATAAATTGCCTCCCACATTCCTGAGCTTAATCTAGCGCTATCCCCATAAAAAATTAAGCTCTCAAGCAGCCATTTGCCACACAAAATCCATTGTAACAGTTGGCATAGGGCTTCATCAGAGGTATCTTCTTCTTTTTCTTTCTTTTTTTACTTTGAAGAATTAGAAAATTCATAGAAAAATAACTCAGAGCGGTCACCATACCCAGTGACTCCTCATATCTGTGGACTACCCCAAAAGGTCCGAACCTTGGTTTTCAATCCTTCCTTCTAATCTAGTATGTCTCGTACTAGCTGATAGACTGATAATGTAAACATGGCCTGTGTGTAGTGGTGGCGGGAGGACTTTAAGAAACTATTCTGTATGAGTTGACTATGCAAATAATAGTCTTAAAAAAATAAATGTATCCCTCAGCTTTTGTTTTCTTGTTGATAGGACAAGGTAGCTAGTTCAAATTTGTACCAAATTTCTTGTCTATCAACAAGAAAATAAAAACAGAGTACAGGGTACGCAAAGCTAATAACAGAAACTATGATAGTAAATTAGCTTCCTGGATGAGTAAATACCTGGACAGCCACAAAAGAATAGACAGTATGATTGAGTTTCCAGTGCCCAAGTTCATGAGCAATAACAGAAACTATCTCATCCTCGTTACTACACTGAAAACAAGAGAAGAAAATATGTCACTTTCAATATAATTTAAAGTGAAAAGGGAGATTTTGTGCAGCACAGAACCTGCTGAATCAATGTGTCGTACAGTACTATGCGCTTATTCTTGAAAAAACCGTACATGTAAGCCTGAAAGAGAATTTTCAGTTGAGATAGCTGCAGCAAATTATGAAACTGAATTCTGGCGATAGAATCGACATCATACATTACTGTGACTTGATCTTGTAGACCCATCCACCACAAATAGTTTTTTTAAAGGAAACTTGAGGGAAGCTGCCAACTGCTCTATTTTCTCCCTGAGTACTCCTTCAGGAAGCTGTTGACATGAGTGAAATCATATAATTCAGCAAGAGTGAAATCTATATCAGCCTTACTTCAGAAGAACCTTGAGGTGCAATATGTGTAGCTTATAATGCCAACTTCGTGAGGTAAAACAATAATTAGTACACGCAGTATTATGCTTACATCATGTTCACACAAAAATGGACAAGTGAGCTAACAAAAAATAATGTATGGGGTATACTGTACTACAAGAACAGATGCTCACAGGAGTGAATTTGTTGAACAGTGGAGCTATCACGGTGGGGTATATTGTCATCATCAGGAGAGCTAATGCAAACATAAAGCCCCAGAGATACAAAGCCAGGTAAGGTCCTCCAATCTGAAACAATGCAGAAAAGAGTTAAATGAATCAGTTGATTCAATTTGATGACAATCAGTTTGTGCGATTCTGAGTGGATCTTGGAGAAGCATCCCAATATCCCATAAAAAAAGTGCAAAAGCAAAAGTCATGCAACACACATACTAGTTTATAATTAACGTTTAAACAAACAAAGGAATGGAAGTTACCTGTACTATGTAGATGATAGCAGCCACGATTGGCGGTCCAAGTACCATGGATAGTAAAATTCCTTTGATCATATCCCTTATGAAGAGCCATATGGTTTGCTAAAAGGGTGCAATGCAAAAGAATTATGAACATAAATCTATCATGAAATGAAGATAACAAATACATAAGCTAAGTTACTCAGTTTGATATTCAAAATTCATATTTTATTCCTACTTCCTAGATCCTAGGCAACAAATAGAAGGATAAAATGACAATGTAAACGCACCTTGTTGAAACCGTGTCGAGCCTCTATAACAAAAGTTGAATAAAGAGAGAAAGGCAGGTCTACAATCTGCAAATATTAAGTATGAATAAGTGATTAATATCAAGTAGTGGGTTAGGTAAAATAACATTGCAGAGCTCTAGTAAGACTGCTTGTGGATACAGCTTCTGACAGAGGTACTAGTAAGAAAATATTATTCAGTGCCCCTTAAATATTAAACAGAAAGGCCTGATTGCTAATCCGACAAAGTGAAATATTGATCTGAGGAAATTCAAAGATATAAATGTACATTGTGTATCAAAAAATTGAAAGGAATATGCACTTTAAAAAAGTGAAACGAATTAACATGGGCTAGTTATCTGCTCAAAGATAAAACACATAGCTTTTTTTATGTCCAGATTGCCTATCAACAGAAATTCGAACCAAACCAAAACTGTTATACGTAAGGCCGGGTTGAAACCAGACAATCAGCACCAGCGATTAGCACTGGGTTAGAACTGGTTGTATGGCCGGTTCGGACAGCCCAGCCATACGTACAGCATTTCTGAATTCAAATATCGGGAAAGTTACCATGACACCGAGGAAGCAGAGTGAGAATCAGATACTAAGAGAAAGTTGTATTGCAATGCTCCTACTCATGAGTTGTACCAAGCACATCACAATAACATCATAGATGATCCAGCACTGATATTACACATGGTAAAGCTATAATTTTTCACTGAATGGAGACAAATGCCTCACTTTATACCTCCTCCAGAAGTGTCACAAGAGTACCAAAGCTAATCTTGAATGTATTTTTTAGCGGGTAAACAAGTAATACCATTATAGTTAAATTAGCATAGATTGATGTTTTATATAGGCAAGTAATTAGTACCTGTGACCAAACCATGGCACCAGCTAAGAATGCAAGGGTGTGTATTGTCTCATTCTCAGCATTCAGGCCAATACTGGTTACTAATGCTGCAGATTTCTACAAAAACAAAGTCTATAGTCAAAACCAGAACATTTGCGTAAGTAAGTTGATGGAAGCAAAAGATTTGTATTACCTTCCAAAACCAGGGAAGAACTTTATAGTACAATATTGTGGTATCCATCACAATAGTAACGGCCTCATGAATAAAATGGAAATAACTGTGAGGTGAAATCAAAAGAAAACTCAGCATCAGCAATGTAGAAAGATACCTCAGCTAACGAATTTGAGCATCAGAAATGATTATGAATTGAAGTAACGTTGCAAAAAATAAGAACATCACTATACACACCTTTTGTCAAGGCTGTAAGCTCTAGACCGTTCAAACTTTTCGTTGCTAATTACTCCCATCAGGGGTTTTGGCAATGTTGGTAGCTTGAGAGCTCTATGCTGACGGATGTCAAGATATGTCTCAAATATGTACATGAGGATCATAAAGCCTGCAAGCAGATGCATATTGAGAAAAACACGGTCATAAACAATAACGATGTAAATAACAATAAAAAAGTAAATGCATCATGCAATCAAAGATCTAAACTCTTGACTTCATTTCTATGAATATTGAATTGACATGGTCAAAACATCACTCGTGCAAGCTACATGAAGATCAATACTCATTTTTTAAGGGCGAAATAAAAAATCATCAATCCTGCTAGTGGTACCCATTTTTACACTAGGAGTTATAGTTCATATCTAAATCTGCAACATGTTGTATCCTTGTAAAAAGAAACAAAGCTTCAGGTCACAAACATTAGCTTTAAGTATCTAGACTACAAACATCTTACTCGATTGAGCTGAATTGAGTTAAAAGCCTGTATGCAAACAATCACTGGCTCCACTAATCAATATATACCAGGTCTTTATTTCAACACTTCCCATGTCAAGTAGATGCAGGATGAGACACAAATAAAACACCAAATCATCACCCACAAAATGCGCACTCTATGAGCATCTAATTACGAAATACGGCTACGAAAAATAAATCACTGAATAGCAGCATCCTCAGTGCATCACTTGCCCAAGTTAACATGCGCCGCACTATGCTCATCCACCTCCACAAGAGTAACCAGACAACCTATTATGCGTCCACAGCGCCCAATCGCCTCCTCAGCAATGGGCAAATCCAACAGTGCACCACCCCAACTGCACGATCTCACCCAAACCCTAGGGTTTAAACGCCGATCTCGCGCCTCACCCAAAGGTCCCAAACCCGAGAAACCGCGCGGATCAAGCGGGTGCACCACCATCAAACGAGCGGGACGGGGAAACGGGCACTTACACAGCACGGCCTCCAGGTAGGGCAGCGCCATTGGAGCTGGCGGAGGTGGAGGCGCGGGTCGCTTCCGATGTGTCGATGCGCAGCTGAGGCGGGTCTCGCTTATCAAGCGGGTGAGAGCATCCGAGAGGGGAGAGCGTGATGCGCGGACGAGGTGCTTTGCTCGATTCGGATGCTCGGAACGGGGAAGGAAGGTATAAATACGGCGTCCTCAGGCTGCCGGAACGGGGGACGGCTGAGGACTGCGGCCGGGCAGTGGGGGGACGCCGCGTCGGCTCCTTCCACTGCACGATTGACCCGGCGGCTCCTTCCACTGCAAGTTTGCCTGATGGTGCGAGGCCGTGTGGGCTGGGGAGTAGATGGGATGTATAATGGGCCTCCGTCAACAGTTAAACTGGTGGCACGTATGGGCTATAAATGGACAATAGTTGTCTGCAGCCCACACCGTACCAATGCGATATCTTCTTCTTCTCCATCCGGTCTGTTTCAGTGGGCCAAATCTCCGGCCTATCCAAAACAAGCACTCAGTGAATTCCCGGAATTGCTAGCATTGGATGGATTCTTTCTGTGAAATTGAACTGTTTTCAGTGAAAATCTTGTGTGATTTCTATAAAATTCCTGCGTTTTCAAAAAAGGCCTGATGATAGCACACTACCACACTCCAAGGAATAATGACGGGCTCTGAAATTGCAATCAGTGCAAACGAAGTGAAGTAGACTTTCGCTGATTGAAGCTTAAAAAAATATATCCTCTGATTATGGTTGCCGTCGTGCAACCGGGATTTTGCCGGCAACAATTTGTGGGTAGGCAGTGGTTGCACGCTGCGCCACCTGCGGCAAAGGCAACGTGGAGCTGCTTTTCCCGACCCTTGCATTGAGGCAGGCAAGCGTCAGTCCTCCTCCGTTTCAGCCAAGTCATGTGATGACCATTTGAGCGTAGTCTCGATCGGACGCTACTATTTCGGAGTATCTGGTTCCAAGCAGCAGATGGAAGTAATCCTGCAAATTGCCCTTGTCTATACTTTGTACTTTTCGTACCGTGAGTAGTTGATGCCCCTAGTTGCGTTGCCACATGCCGGTGTCACGAACAAACAGATGTTACTTCTGTTTAAGTATAGGTTGCATTTCGAAAACTGGTTAAACACGTTAGTATACAGGCAAGCCAGTAGCCACAGTGCTAGGAGGCGTCGGTTAAACAAATGCGGCGTATAGCTGTCGTCACTGCTGTTAAACTCCTAATTAAACTGGCTGATCTGAGTAGCTGGACAAAGCTGGGAGGCGTCAGTCATGACAAACGTGGCGTATACTTGTCGTCACTGCTGTTAGTCCCGCAGGTCAAGCGCTCTTGTCTGACAAGTAAAACAACACACGTTCTTGTACACTGATGACCTGCATCTGCATCTTGCCGGCGTTCAGTTGCCATGCCACTTCATTCAACCTGCACCGATTCAAAAGTCTGCAAGTGCCACGGCGTACAAGTACTATCCTTTGGCCGTATCTCATTATGTTGTTTATGTGCAGATATTCTTCTCAACCGAACTGCAGCAAAGCAAGCTGTCCTCGGTTACTCATGGCTCGCGCGAAAGAATCAGATTCGATCCGATGCGCAGCCCCCGCAGGGCCACAGGTCAGTCAGCTGATCCTCGCCTCCGCGGCGGAAGCATTTCTCGGAGACCAGGAAGACCGGCGCGTCGCCCGGCCGGCCGTGATCCATCGGTGACGTAAGGTGGATGCCGGAGACGGGGGTGAGGACAAGCGCTTGCGAGCCAAGGGCCTTGTCCCTTCCGCAAGCCAGTTGGGGGTGCGGGTGTGGCGTCGGAGAGAATCTCTTGTTCGTTTTCGCGTCCGTGCCGATCGCCGCTGCGCGAAACAACAAAAGGCGCCAGTGTCCGTGTCCCGCCCGCCTCGGGAAGAAGTTCGGCGCGCCTACACGCCGCATGGCGGCATGCTCGATAGGTGTCACGGAACCCTTGCTGCTGCAGCGTAGGGAGGAGTGTATACGTACGTGTGCAAGATTGTGCACGAGATACGTATATCATTATTGCATCGCGCGCGTCCAATTTCGGATGCAGCTCCGTGCCAGATACGATGCTGGTATGATGCCTAGGGTGGGCGCCGCGAAGGCGACGGGAGCAGGGCCAGAAACTTCAGACGCGATGATTGCTTAGCTACAGTGAATCGGTATGTTGATTGATGATTATAAGGTCATTTCATGACTACGATACAAATTGCAATGCACTTTGAAGTGTGGGTACGCACGAGCTACAACAGGGCCGGGGCACAGAACAAGTTTTGGCACAACGCCAGTAAGGCAGGCAGCTCAGGGCCCGCCGGGGGGCAACGGGAAGCTGGGAAAGAAACGCTGCGGTGGCAGAAAGTGACAACACCCGAAGTTGCCGTGGTGATCATGGCGCAGGTCCCTCCCGTCACAACCTCGCCTGGACGGACCCGGCATCCGTTCCCGTCTATGGCGTCCGTCCCCATCGATCCAAATTCCAAAACGCAAGCGACGCCTTTTCACGTCCTTTCTCTATTCACCAGGCCTTTCATGATTAGCGCCACAAAACAGTGCACACGATCTAGCATGTTCACCGGTATAGAGATCGCGGCTTTATTTGTGTTTCTTTTCTCATGCAAAGAAATGGAGTGAAACGTACGGATAATCTCAGGTAGTATATTGGCCGCTCCAAGTTCCATTGCTTGGTAACCAAAACAACGTATACGACAGTACAATACATTCGCCTTACCGTCATTACACGCGCCATGCCGGTGGCGAGCGGCGGTGGCGTGGCGGCGTCCTGGGCACGGGCGGCCTGCCGGCCAGTTCGCGGCGGGAGGCGGGTAGTGTCCGGCCGGGGGTGGCGGCGACGAACACGTCGTCCCAGATCTCGGCGAACGCCCGGAGGATGGCGTCGTGGTGGTGCGGCGCGTTGAGGGTGAGGAAGCGCCGGAGCATCTCGCGCAGGTCCTCGCCGTCGACGATCCCGTTCTCCACGATCAGCTGCAGCATCGACCGCCGGAAGTCGCCCAGCGGGTCGTCCGACTGCTTCACCACCGCCACACTGCCCTTGAGCCCCACGCCGGCGTCGCCGTCGCCGTCGCCGTTGCTGCCGACGACTCCGAACGGTTCCTCCTTGGCGACCCTGAAGAAGTCGCCCTTGACGTCGCCCTTCACTCTCTTTGTATCCTGCTTCGGTGGCGAGAGCTTCGAATTCTCCTCGTCGTGGTGGACCTTCCGGGGCCCCCACGACGCGACGCTCTTCTCCAGCTCGCTGAGCTCGCGCAGCAGGCCGGAGAAGCTCGGCGTGCTGACGACGGAGCTCTCCTGCAGCCGGCAGTCGCCGTTCTTGCAGCGCAGCTCCGCCACGGCGTCCTCCCAGAGAGAGGACGCCGAGGCAGACGTCAGGGTGTCCGTCGTTGTCGTCGTCGTCCCGGCGCCGCTCCTGCGACGCGTCGCCGTCGACGACGACGTCCTTGTCGGCGACGGCGACGCGGACACGGACACGCTCTTGGCGTCCTTGCAGCCGCACCCAAGCGAGAACCCTGCGCCGCCGCCGGCGCCATGGCGCTTCTTGGCGGAGACGGCAGGGCTCTTCATGACTTCGGCTGTCGCCTCGACGAGCTCACTCTGTGCGTGGTAGCTCCAGAAGGGGCTCGAACAGTGGTGGGGGTCTCGGTTTCGTTTGAGCTAGGCTGCCTGGCTGGAGACTTGTTACGCTCTTTATAAAGCGACGAACCCTGCATCCCAGTGCAAATGGCGCGTCTGATCAGCATTTTTCTTTCTCCAAAGGACCCAACTTGCCGGCCATCCTTTAAAGTGCCGTACCGGCATCTGCACGCCGGGGGCGTTCGAGAGCCGTTAGATCTCGCATCCAACGGAAGGCGCAGCGCGATCCGATCTGTCAAATGATTCCTCTCGCAAGAGTAAAACAACAGAAACGCTAATGAGCATCTTCTAACTCTGCCAGTTGATGTTGAACTGCAGACGGGTCCTCGCATGTGCCATGCTCTCGCGGCGGCCCATTGGTCCCGGCAACATCAAAGCTCGGACTTGTTTGCGGTGTTGTGTTGGAAGCCTCTGCAAGGTCAAGTTGGATTCATTGGTGCGCCGTTGCCGTGGACGATGGGGCATTTCCGGAGGCAGAGGTTCCTTCAGCAACGACCCGCTGTTGCCGCATCCTGCCGGAATTGTGCCGTTGCCTTTGATTGTTTAGTGTCGGATATTAAAGTCAGAGGAGCTCAAGAACACCGATCGATGCAGCATGCAATTTTCAGAACTATAAGCCCAGAAATGATTTGACTTTGCATACAAACTGATTTGTTTTGTAGTTTGCGGTGTGTCAGGCAGCTCTTCTTGAACTTAATCGTTCCTACACGAACGAATACAGAGAGAGCTTTCATGCAGCTTCTTTAAATTGGTTTGCAAAAGACGAAAGCAACGTTACTACTGGGGAGAGGTCCGAATCATGTCCCCACAAAACACATGGCTGATCGCATCAAAATGTTTGCGTAATGATTGTCAGTTGGTTGCCTTTTAATACTGGTATTATGTTCAGTTTTTGTGATTTCTCTGTGGCTGCCACTACAAGGACTATAATTTCTCAAGTGCTTCTCTGTGATTTCTCTGTGGCTGCCACAGTGCCACTACAAGGACTATAATTTCTCAAGTGCTTCTCTGGGCCAAGAAATAACCTCCACGATACAATCACGGGTTCGCAGTTATTTCTTCAGCAGCAGCTACAGTGTTCACACTTGTTTTTTCTGCAGCTGCTACAGTAAAACGGCTGCTTCGCAGCGAGGTGAACAAGTAGCTTGTTCTCCAAGCGCAGACTAGACTTACCATGATTGTGTTCTGACTACTGAAGAGCGACGGTCCTCAACGTAGACCCCGTATGGAATATTGATCAGTACTACTTTTTTTCCCTGCAAAAAAATACACAATATATGCATGCAATGCAGGTTGGGAATCAAATGATGATCGGGAGTTGAGACGCATCAGTCTGGCCAGGGGCAGAACCGCATAAGCTTACTCCTGGTACGGTGGACCTGCGGATAATCGTACTGGGACAGCTACGTTTTGCATCTGCATGGCTGTATTGATCGCGAGAGCCTAACTCAATCTCTATCGATACGTACACAAGACAAGAGACGGAAAAACTGAAGTACTAGTTCGTTTATTCACTCCGAAACAGCAGGGATCGCTGGCAACTCCATCAGGCTCATCATGGTTTTGCGGAGTCGAAAGGCCGCCCAGTCAATTGCGGAGCCGGGCCAACAGTAACGCGCAACATTGGATGGAGGCAAAGCGCTACGGGCCGTCGCAAAACGCAGGCTCGCGCAGCAGTATACATTGGGCCGAATACTAGCTAGGCCGTTGTGCTAAAAGAAAACTCATCAAGCCCGTGTATACGCTCCACCACGTAAACATTCGATAGCGACCATGGATGGCGAGAGCACGAATCCACGAACGGAGAAAACCGCGCGTCCACACATTCATTTTCCACCCAAAACCCAGTGTAGAACATGCACGATCGGCAAGAAGGATCGCTCGTGAGCCATGGTTAACAAGCTCCACTGTTACTGAAAGTTAGTGTGCATCTAGCTAGCTAAGCGCCTAAATCACCACCAGCAGGCGCGGGCGGCGCCGGGCCGGAGGCGAGGACGGAGAGGCAAGCGACGAGCGAGGTGCCGAGGAGGACCAGCCCCACGGGCACCATCCAGAGCATCGCGTGAGCGCGGTGGTACGCCACCGCCCACCACGCCAGCAGCGCGCCGCCGCCGAGCCCCGCCGCGACCATCATCAGGCTCGCGGCCACCGCCGTGGCAACGGACGATGACGGAGCCGCCAGCTGCGCCCGCCTGGACGGCCCGGACGGAGTCTTCTCTACCGCGTCCACGGCGGTGGCTCCTGTAATAACGTCGCTCGCCGGTGGAGTCAACGGAGGCGGCGGCGGCTTGCGAGGCCCGGCGGCTGCAGGCTCCATCGGGGAGACCTGCACGGTAGGGGGAGCTGCCTCGGCGACTCGCCATATATGTACACGCGCGCCGCGGTCGTCTCTTCGATAGTTCGCGGCCGGTTCGGCTGCTGATTTGCGATTCCGCGACGCGCATTCGCGTCATTTTTTCTTTACCTTTCAAGAACTCAAATTCCTCACGGATGAGACTTGTGTACCGAAGATCCTCAAGCCTTCCGTCCAATGGCGCCACGGAACAGCGTGGATCTTATCCCATTGTTCGCAAGATTGGAATTTCCCCTTTCGAATTTCGAGGGAAAAGTCTTGGAAATTCCTGTGCCTTACATTCTGAAAAGATCGATATTATTTGATATCTCAGTCTCAGGCTTCCTGTGGCAGCCCGTTGGCAGTTCCGCATGGTAGCGCGCTATCTGCAGCTGAGCAGCTCCGTTGTGATGTGAGAATGACAGGCGTTAGTGGACGCATACCTTGTTCCACCAGCCGTCTACGTTCACTTGATGGGAAAGAAAGGAAAAATGCCAATGAGAACAATTCCACTATAACTAGACAGTCAATATTGGCAGACTGAATCCCTCTAGAAGAAAACGGCAGTATAAACAAAGTGCTTCGCCGGTTGCATCAGCCACAGCCTTCTTAAGTGAGTCTATATAAGTTGCCCTGTTCCCAGATCAAATACAGTACTAGCAGCATAGGGGCCTTGCAGGACCTCGTTTGCGTAAGCAGGACCTGCTGCTGAACCACTAGAGACACAAGGGAACCTGAAACCCCAGTTGATCCATTCCTCATCCAACTTCAATACCCCGATTCCCAGAAAATCCAGGTCAAACACCACAAAGGGCACAAAATGTCATTTTGCCCAAACCTTTGCAAGTACAATACTACTCTCAAAAGTAAAAACCTGAAATGGAACCGTTTGAGACAAATCCATAATAATCATTAGGATGCGAGTTTTTTTAGCTTTTTGTTAACTAAACAGGAATCACAGGAGATGATGGCTTCTCACAATTAAGAAGATCAGAGGTGAACAATTGAGATATACACGCAAAAGCACAACATCAATCCTAACGAATGGACTAACATTTAGCATCTACTCACACAATCAAGGAGAATCGCTGGTGACCTACAAGTAAATAAGCAGCAGAATAACATCATTACTAACTACACAGATACACCCTATCATATCATACACAAGCTTGGCCTGTTTCGTCAGATTTCTTCATGGACCTACTGAGCTGTAATACAGGGTGTCTGCAGAGCCTCCCTACTCCTTTCCTAAATTTAAATTTGTCAAACAGACCATCCTCGTTGTCGTTACTGAACTCATTTGCATACAAATCTGTGTCCAAGGAAGAAGCTTCGCCATTGCTTTTCTCATGCCCCCTAGTATTGTCATAATTCTTGGGACCCCCTCTGTCACCTTGCATATCATGATGAAGCCCTTCTTCTATTCTAAAAAGGAACTGATCAAGCTTGGCACCATCAATTACAGGTGAATCAGCATTCCGTTGACGGGAACAGTTGAAGGGCACATCCAAATGCTCTATTGTCTGAGGTTCATCTTTGCCACTTGGTGAATCAGAGTCAGACTGGAATGCCCTGGCTGCTGCAGTTGCCTCCTCCCTTTCATTTACAGTCTTCAAGATCAATGTTTTGAGGAAATTCATCACTTGAACGGCATGTATCAAGGCAGTTAAGGGATCGGCCATCTGAAATAGAGCAATGCCACATGCTTAAGAAAAATTCTGAAAAGATTGTAGGTTGAAACAAATAGAAACACTTGCTTACCTTAGTCATGTTTGGTGCAAAAACCATAGCGATGTTGCGAGCATTCATCTTGTTAAAGTTTTCATTGAGCACAACATCTGCCATCAGATTGATGGCCCAGTCAAGTAATGCAGCTTCCACAGGAGGTAGCATACTTGCAAGGCGGCCACATTCCTCTTCAGTGTTGCAGTGCATCACTTGTTCTGGAGTCAACGAGTCCAATACTCCACTTGGAAGTTCCCGAAACCATGCCTAAAGTAAGCAACGACATTAATCAAGACTCACAAGAGGCGACAAAAGAATTATAGAAACAAAAATTCTTGCCTTTGTATGCAAAAGTTCGTCATGTTAATGTCAGAAAAGAAAAAAGAAACTATGTAAACAGTACAACATACCTTTATCAGTCCCGCAAGGCAGTGCAAATCAACTCCCTCTGGAACAATTCCCCTGTTTAGTTGATCCCTCACATATAGTTCCTGGCTATTGTCTGCATTTATCCTGAATATCCCTTCAGCCTAAGAGATCAAGAGACAAATATTTTTCAGAACTATGGATGCAGCAACTTCGATTAAAGTATTTTTCCCAATCATTACCTGGAGACCCCCAAGTGAATATAACTTTCTTTGCATAGTTAGTAGTATTGTTGGCACACTGTTTCCTCTTCGATCATACGAACATTGCATCGAAATTGGCGAAACTCCAAATACGCTGACACTGTATGCACACAAAAGCCTAACAGATTTAGTAACCATAGACAAAGTTACAGAGCACAACGTAAGTCAAGGAAAAATAAAATAAAAGGTTACACAGAAAAACAAGTGAAGATCTCACTCAGTGGAATTTTCTTTCCATGAAACCAAAAAGCTACGGATCAGATACAATAATACCAAGACAGCGAAACTGGAGTGCTGACTACAACAAAACGAATAATAAGCTGGAAGTATCTTATCTTCTCTGAAAGTGGAAACGAATAGAAGAACAGAACGTCATAATATCCCACTCGCTGGCAAGTACAAACAGGCATATTTCGCAAAGAAGAGCGCTTTAGAATATTCCCAGGTAGTTGAAGCTGTTCATGGGAGCCTTGGAAACAGCAGCTGTTTTAGGAATGAGGTTACAAAAATAAAGCAAACAGCACTATTGTCTCGTTCTATGCAAATCCAAAAGCTAACGGACTAACAGCTACTATCCCGTCACATATTTGCTCCGTTAGTTGGCACTAGTTGGACAAATGAGCTTAGCGTTTCGTGACCACTTGCACGCAAAATTCAGCACGCCACGCCGCAAAATTCCAAATTACCGCCGCGGAATTTGACTTGCAGAGTTCCTCCGCTACACAAAATCGCTTTTAAATCAAGGAGCGCGAAACTAAGCGTGGATCCAGATCGACCAAAGGATAAGCAAGGAGTCGGAGGATTGGAACGCGAGCTGACCTGGCGCTGGGCACGGGGCAGGGCACTTCGGGCTCGAGGTCGGCGGGGAGGCCGAGGAAGCCGGAGAAGCGGTCGAAGGTGACGTGCGAGACGTGGCGCACGTCCGTGGGCACCCCTATCTGCATCCCCGCGGAGGCGGGGGCGGCGGCCCAGTCCTCCTCAGGCGCCGCCTCGCGCGCGCTGCTCGTGCACAGCATCAGCGACCTCCGCAGCGCCCCCGTGAACATTTCCACAACGGACGCCCTGCCCTCCCCTTGTACTTGCCGCCGCAGACGTCATCAGCGGCGAGGAGAACGTCACCTCTTCTCTCTCATTCATCTCCTCCTCCTCCCCCTCGAATTCCTCCTCTTCCTCGTCCTCCTCGTCCTCTTCCTCTTCCTCTTCCTCGTCGTAGACGGTGTCGGAGTGGGGAAGGGGGATCTGGTGGCCGAAGCAGATCTCGGACGGCGGCGCCATGGGATTCCAACCCCTACGCTGGAAGCAAAGAGAAGAGGGGAGGTGGGAGGGAAGTGGGCGGCGAGCGGCGGCGGGGGCGGCTTTGGTTCTGTGTTTATTTCGCTGGCCAGTTTGTTTAACTGCCTGTTTATATAACGGGCTGTGTATATTCCTGCTCGCCGCATGTGATTATAGTTGGGGCCTTGTTGGATCCGCCGCTGCTTGTTTTCGTCCGGCTTGCGCTCCCGTCTCTTCCTGAGCTTTTGGCTGAAATTAATTAACCTTTGAAGTAATTAGGAGGGAGGTTAAGACGGAAGCGTCGCAGAGTGGCGGCTGCCTTGTACTCCCTCTAATCACAAAGTGTTGATTGAGCTGTGCAGTCAATACATCAAAACTTGGACCATTAACCGCCCGGCAGACGGTTTTGCAGCTGTTTTAATGTAGCGGCCGATGAAGAAATAACTGCGAACACTGTAGCGGCTGTTGAAGAAATAACTCGAACACTGTAGCTGCTGAATCGCAACTGCTGCAAAACAGCCACGCGAACAAGCTGAACATTCAAAAAAAAAAAAACTTGAACCATTAACATCTCTTAGATAACTACATAGTCTTGAACAGCATTTTTTAGTCTTCATTTTTCCAAAAATAGTTGTTAAAGATTATATAGACTCCACATCACAAGGATCGTGTGATTTTTTTTCACAGAAAATGTAGAATTCAGAAAAACAATCCCGCAATATTTTGATAGCCTCAGTTTAAGTCGCGACTCAAAACTGATATTGCTTTGTTAAAAAACATCATGAGAGACGTATATCTTGCCTCACGTGTTCTTAAGAGCTTCGTATATCAAACAAAGTAAGATGATCTTTACTTCAGATTTTGGAGGCTTTGGTTATGCAAAAAAGCCAAAAGCTGAATAACAAACAATATGTTTTTGAAAACTTTCTACGGCAAGGGGGCCATGGCCCCTGCAGGCCAAGCTGTGGCTCCGCTAGTGTGAGCGTGGATGAACTTTTGCTTGCTTTTATGAGTGTTGTTATAGGTAACCAGAGGCGGGCTCAGGATTTAGACTATGGGTATTCAAAATTGTAATGGTAAATTTTTTTGACACCTTAAATTATGGTAAACTCTTTTGATACCGTATTGCTCTGTTATCTTATCACCAATTTTTTGTAATGGTAAAATTAAGATCACATAAGTATTAGCATGAGCTTTGGTTTGGGGAGCCGATGGAGGGATTAGAGCCTGAGCATAAGCTGCGGCAAGTACATGAGCGATGCATTGCTTAATCTTACTATTTTTTGAAGCACATACATAAGATACTTTGCATATACTACAAACTTTCTTGAAAAAAATGGGTATTCAATTGAATACCTTTGCTTCAATGTAGGCCCGCCCCTGTAGGTAACACATTCATTTTATCCATTCGAAAGTCAATCAATTTACTTACGCTGATTAGATGATAGAGTACATTTTTTCGCATTCATTTTCAGAGAGCCAACTTATTACACAATTAATTTAAAGACAATTTCTTTTGTGGGGGGGCCGTGCGGCCCAAACAAACTCTTTTTTTTTTTTGAACTGCGGCCCAAACAAACTGACACTAAGGCAGAGGGATTTGTTTCATATATGTCCGTGAATTTGCGCTTTTATACCGATACGAAGGTGTCGTATTCATAAGAAAGGATTGTGATTTGCGGTAATTTATACAAGTGCCGCGTTGAGGTCGTTTCTGTCCAACGAAAAAGTGGTGCTGGCAGAATTGAGGTGAGCAAAACCCCCCGGATTAGATGATAGAGGTCTGGGACAGTTGGATTAGATGATCAGTACATGCTGACACTCGATGCCATGACGAGCAAGTCCACCTGCTAAAAGCGGTCCGTATTCAGGCCTGTCCGTATTATACAGGAGACAAGTAGGACCATGCTGCTGACTTTACTGTGCTGAAAGGAAAGCCGTGCATAAATCGGCGCAAGTACATGTACGCTCGCGTATAGCTGTCTCCAGTACGTGCTGTGACCCGCTCTGTACAAATGCACTCTATCAACCCTTTTTGATACTCTTTTTGATAATTGCAAACTACCTCTAGTACCGGTTCTTTTCCACTTTCCACGCATGGCAATTGTCTTTCTCCGTTATTAAAACTGGATTAACGTGGGATAAACAAGTCACCCATAGTACCTCAAACAAACATTCTGCGATGAGTCACCTTTCCCTTTCTTACAAAACTGCGCCAGATTGCCTTTTCCACATGCACGTGCCGGTACGAGCTCACGCTGCCTGCTCTGTCGTGGAACTATTGGTCGCGTGTCAATTGTTCTTTCCGTGACGACTTGACGACGCGACGAGATACTTGGGCTCAAAGCAAGCTGGCTACTCCCTCCGTTTCATTTTTTGTGTCGTTTTGGCTAAAGCGTGAAAACCAAGGCACAACAAATTTCTGATCGGGAGCAGGCTGAGTCCGACAGCTGCTGTGCAGGTCGGAGGCAGAAAGCAAAGATGCCTTGCTCCATTAAAACAAGTGACTATCGTGGCAGCATTTCATTGGGATAGCAATGAGTGGAGCCCACTGAGAGGGAGTGGGCCGGCAGCAAACATCTGCTTTTCCAGATGCATGGACAGATGAGGTCAGTAAAACGACACTTAAATTGGCAAAAGTTCATCCGGCCAAAACGACAGTTAAATAGAAACGGAGGGAGTAGATTCTGGCGCTCTGTCCTTTCTGTGGGGCGGCACTTTTGTCTGTCCTAGTTTCTGTCCTGATGAGGGCCACTGGACAAGATAAGGCACGGGCACGAATGCCTTTGCTCAGCAGCATCATTCCCCAGCTTAACCAACACATGGCTCGTTTATGCGTGCAAGTACCGGGTATACGGCCTATCATTTCGTGCTTGTTAATGCGTTGATCGATAGAGATCATGGCCTGTTCATCCGTGTGAGGGAGGGAGGGAGAAGACCTTGAGTAGCCTGAAAATTTTGGGTCCGTGAAGTCTAACTGGGTCGGCCTTCTGGGCCGATATGGGCACTAAGTCAGGCCCCATTGAAACAGGCCCAGTCTTCTTCGAATGACTTGCAATACATTGTTCCCGTTTTCCTGCTCACTTCCGTCAGTCTCGCACAAGTTCCCCGATGCCGCCGCCTCCGCCTCCAACCCCGCCGTGCCCATCACCGCGCCAGATCGCCGCACTAGTCCTGAACCACCCATCCGCCACGCTCACCGCCGCGTCGGAGCGCTCCCTCTCGGCGTCCCTCCTCGCCGCCGCGCCCGCGCTCCCGACACCCGTGGCCAACGCCGTCCTCAAGCTCCTTTGGCACCACGCCCCGCGCGCTCTGCTCTTCTTCCACGCCCTCCTCCGCCTACCCCCGCGCGCGCACGCGCTCTCCCCCTCCACCGTCGACCTCGCGCTCGACCTCGCCGCGCGCCTCCGCCACCCGCGCCAGCTCACGAGCAACGTCCTCGCGCTCTTCCCGCACCACGGGCTCGCCTTCACCCCGCGCACGTTCCCCATCCTCTTCGAGCGGTTCGCGGTGTCGCACCGCCGACCCGACCACGCCGTCCGTCTCTTCCTCTCGCTTCACCGCACCCACGGCGTCTCTCAGGACCTCCCGCTGTTCAACTCCCTCCTTGATGCCTTGGTCAAGTCGCGGCACGCCGGCAAGGCCGCCTCACTCGTCCGCGCCCTCGAGCGGCGGTTCCCTCCTGACGCGGTCACCTACAACACCATCGCCGACGGATGGTGCCGCGTCAAGGACACCTCTCGCGCGCTCGACGTGCTGAAGCAGATGGTCGAGTCCGGCATTGCGCCAACGATGGCCACCTATAACATCATCCTCAAAGGCTTCTTCCGTGCCGGACAGTTACAGCACGCATGGGACTTCTTCCTTCAGATGAAGAAGAGAGGTCGTAAAGACGACAATTGTAAGCCTGACGTAGTGTCATACACTACAATGGTGCATGGGTTGGGCGTTGCGGGGCAGCTGGACAAAGCACGCAAGGTGTTTGATCAAATGTCTGAAGAAGGATGCACACCATCAACGGCTACTTATAATGCATTGATTCAAGTTATCTGCAAAAAGGGCAATGTGATGGATGCTATGGTAGTGTTCAGTGATATGATCGGAAGGGGTTACGTGCCAAATGTGGTTACCTACACTGTCCTGATCCGAGGCCTTTGCCATGTCGGAAAGATTGATCAGGCTATGAAGCTTTTGGAGAGGATGAAGAGTGAAGGTTGCGAGCCTGTTGTTCAGATATACAATGTTCTTATAAGGTATTCATTTGAGGAAGGGGAGATCGATAAGGCTTTAGATTTGTTTGACAGAATGAGCAAGGGAGAGGAGTGCTTGCCTAACCAAGATACATATAATATCATAATCAGTGCGATGTTTGTGCGTAAAAGGGCTGAGGACATGGCAGTGGCTGCCAGGATGGTGATGGAGATGGTGGATAGAGGTTACTTGCCTAGAAGATTTATGTTCAATCGTGTATTAAATGGATTAATGCTGACTGGGAATCAGGGGCTTTCAAAGGAGCTCTTGAGAATGCAAGAGAAATATACACGCTTGCGAAGAGAAATTAGGTTGTGAATGCCATTTGGTTCTTTGTTGGCCATATGCATATGATGTTTTCTTCATATCGCGGCTTGGGTACAGAAGATGAAAATTGAAGTGCAACTCTTGGACACCTAATCAGTTATACTCTTGCCGTACCATGACTATCAATTTGTCTAATTTGACCTTACTTGTAAGTATGTGTACTGAATTTTCTTCTCAAGTCTGTTCAATTTATTTCGTGGACCATAGTTCAACTTTTCTGTTGTTGCCTTCTGTTTTAGGCGATTCTGGATCTTAATCATTTGCATTGGATTTTTTTTTTCCGAACTCATTGGAAGTTTGTTTGCAATGGTTTAAATTGCAAGGTATGCATGTTGTATAGCGCAATAGTAGTTTAGTTTGGTGCCGCAAGTGTGGCAGTAGTCTAATAGGAGGAGGTTCATTCTTAGTACTAGTTCATAACCACCAAAACTTGCGTTCATGTTTGTTCTTAGATCATACCACCAAAACTTGCTTTGGTTTTCAATAATAGGATGTGGATGTCTAGCAAAAACACACGATGAAATTATGGAATTATATAGTTCATCAGTGGTCATGAAGCGAGTTATTCTTGTGATTGTTTAATGTATGCATAAAATAGGGTGTTTGGCAATGCCTTAGGAGTATGTTGGACTCGATTGCTGTCTTGAGATATGTACTTGGATTTCTGTTAGCTTTGCTACCTTGGTATGCTCTGCATGGAGGTGCATTTTTTGTTTATGCTTAACATATTACATTCATGGGTAGGTGGCTATAAATTTCCTAGATGGGAATACATTAGTTTGTATGTTTCAATTGTTCTACACTTGTCTGCAGGTTTGTTGGATGTTGGATATGTAGCAAGTAGACTGGGAAGCCAACTTATTGGCGAAAGCATGAAGGTGGGATCTCTATCTGTCATTCTGTCAACAGTGACATCATAAATTCCTGACTCCACTAATATTTCTTACTACTCATATACAGCACTGCTTTTTACCAATCTGCCATAAAACTCCATTTCTGAAATACGATTTGTGGGCTATCTTATTCGGTTGAACCGTTGGTTAGATTTTGTTTGACAGTTGAGTTTTCCACTCCATTGCCCTCTTGTTCCCGCTAACTTCTCTACTGCCCCAGCATTCAGATTTGGTGATCAAACATAGAGAGGCAAGATAACTTGCACTGGGCCGAAAAACAACGGCATGAAGTTTTAGTAAAACTTTGTAAAAGCTGTCTACTTATATAAGTTAAAATGTGTATGCTTATTCCTCTATTGACTTGAATGCTTCTCGCTACAGCAGGACATGACCCTTTGGCAGAATTAGCTATCATATGCTTCAGTTCATCAAGCCTAAAGAGGGCCACATTTGCTGGACCTGTAGATTGGACCTGCTTGCCACAGACGCAGCGAAGTTCTGTGCCAAAGCAGTGTAATGCTATTACCGCCCACGGTCCATGGGAAATCATGCACGGGTTGAAGGAACAGGATTAGAGGCCCCAGGCACGTGGCCAGGTCAAAGGGCAGAGTTGGTTCTGGGCGTAGTACAGGGCCATGGAAAGGGTGTTCACGCATTGACGGCATGGGGCCCTGGTGAATGTTCACCTGACAGAAAGGAAGCAAAGATTAATTGTCCCGTGCGTGCTGAGCGCGAGAGACCGATTATCTCTCTTCTCATATTCTCGATATCCAGCTCTTGGCAAAACCAGCAGCCCGTGCAAACGCGAAACCTCATGGACACTCAGCTCGCGTGTTGCTTGGGACGGTGGTAGAGACTCCCAGGCAACTTGAAGTCGAGCAGAGACCTGCTTCGGTGCTTCGTTTCCCGGCACGTGAGACATGGCACCGTCAGGAGCTTGACGACGGGGCCACTGCGGAGACAGAGTGCAGCATCCAACGCCTCACACTGCCCAAGCCGCTGACAGGTCTGTGCGTGCAGCGATGCACGCCACCATATCACTCTCTCTCTCCTCTCTTCCGCGCGAGCGACCCCAGACGAAACCACAAGCCAGGCCCCCCGGCTGCACCACCACCGCGGCGCGCTCCTCACAAGTCACAACCCAACAAAAGAAAATGATCGCCTGCGCTGCTACAGGTGCCACAGGCGCGCGCACCAGGAACGGTAACAAACTCCACAGCGAGCGAGCACACGTAACAAGAGAAGGCGCATGCCATCATCGAGCGGCGCAATCCGGTTTGAAAAGTTGCGAGACACGAGAGAGAAAGAAAAAACAAGTTATTACTAGTACTACAGCACACAGCCACACACACGACAGAGTAATCCCTGCGGAATCCGTTTTCCCTAGCTAGCTCGTCATCCCGCCCGCGGGCCCGAGGCAAACAGAGAGAGAGAGAGAGACATGGCGCGCCGTGGGACATGGGACAAGCGGCGCGTGCTCACGTGGCACGCGCGGCGCTGTGGGCGAGGAGGACGCTGGTGGGGGAGAAGCCGAGGCCGCCCGACGCCGGGGACGCGCCCGCGCCGTGGTGGACGGAGGTGGAGACGCGGCTGACGGCTGCTGCGGCGGCGTTCGGCGCCGGGGCGGCAGCGGAGGCGACGGCGGCTTCCACAGGCTTTCTTGAACGGCCGCGGCCGCGGTGGACGTGCCGCTCGCAGTACTTGTGGCCAGGAACCACCTCCCGCGAGCACCGCCACTTCTTGCCGTCCGTGCGCCGGCACCGGCCGGGCTCCGGCTCCATGCTGCTGCGGTAGTCGAAGCACAGGCTCCCCAGGCCCATCACTGCCATGCAAAAAATGAAACCTTTTAATAGGACTTTCAAAACATATTCATTCCTGCCGCTAGTAAACCGTCGCAATGGCAAATGGAATGGTAACGCTAGATAAAACGAGAAGCTTTCTTGGCACGTACGTGAAGGGAAGCGCTGGGGGCCGAAGGAGGAGGCGGCCACGCTCTTCCAGATGGGGAGCACGAGGTGCACCGGCACGGGCGCGCCCGCCGCGAAGTAGCGGTAGATGAGCACCTGGTGCTCCAGCTCCTGCTGCTGCATGAACGTCAGCGCCGACCTCGCCTTGTGCGCCGTCGCGGCTGCGGTCGCCGACGCTTCCGTGTCACGCTCGCCGCTGCTGTCCCCGCCGAGCCCCAGCCCGAGGCCAAGAACCAGCGGCGACGAGGACGCCATGGTCACCGCCCCTGCAAATACCAAGCAAACCGATCATGAACCTCGCCAACTCCATCGACAGAACCGCATAGCACGAGCTGTGGCAGGACGCAACCACGCACCGGCGCTCGCGTCGGCGCTGGAGAGGCGGGGAAGCTTGGACGGCGGCGAGTCGGTCTCCTTGTCCTCCGCCATTTGCAGGTTCCGGTGCTGTCTGCGCTTGGCTGGTTTCGATTCGAACTGGTATATGGAGGGAGCTCAGGGAGGGAGAGGGCGCGGGCAGGTTCTCGAGTGGAGGGAAGGCGTGACGGTGCTGGTGTCAGAGGGAAGTGTGAAGCGGTGGATATTATTATTATGCGTGACGGCTCCCGTCTGGTCGCCCGGCAAACCTCTGTGCCCGAAAAGTAACGGGAACTGGAGGCATGAGGCGGTCGTAGGCGTAAATGCTGTGCTGTTGCGGTGGCGTGAAGGTGGCGATGGCATCCTGCCATTGCGTCGGCGGATGACACGCGTGGAAATCTTTTGACCTTTGTCGTGGTTTTGGACGAGCTCCGCTGCCTTTCCAGTCTCGTCGTTCGACTGCGTCATCCGCGAAAAGGGTTGATTGGAGTGGCCATACGGCAGAATGTAACATTTCCTTGTGGATTAGTAGTACGTACTAGTATCGGATACAATTGTGAAAAGGGTCTTGGCCTAGTGGTTAAGGCAACTGAGTAGCACCTTTGAGGTCCTGGGTTCAACTCCCGATGGGAGCGAATTTTCTAGGATTTAACGGCATTTGTGCTTTCAGCGGTATTCGACGAGGCCGTCGACAACGAGGCGCCAGTGGTGACTTCGGGAATCTGGAGAATTTGCCGGTTCAGTCTTCGAAGATGCTCATAGGGGTAGGGTTTGTGTATGTACGTTCATAGGGGTGAGTGTGCGTGCGTTGTGAGTGTCTGAGTTGTACTGTGTAATATCTAAAAAAATAGTATCGGATACAATTATTTGGAGTAATGAAAATGCTGCTTTTGTGTGTCTTCACTCTTTATACAGTACAGTACGTACGGAACAGTAGTGGAGTATACGTAGCTCAGTCCCTGGGAAAAAACCGGTGAAAATGCTGCGAAAGAAAGGTCCTCCACTCCTCCTGGATCTACTCGCCACATCACGTGAAGATCAGCCTCCCCGCTCTGACCTCTGACACGATGTCAGCCTTTTGTTTCGTTGCGCGTTTTTAATTGTTTCCGCCATGGCGCCATACCGTGACCGAGCCACTTCAAGAGATGGAAAGACCTGCCCATAAAAAAAAACTTGTACTGCACCGTTCTTTTCCTCCGATAAAAGTACAGCGTTTCTCATTTCTCGAAAGGAACACCAAAAAACGTTGGGGTGCAGCTTTGAGTTCGCAGGGCGTGTACTGTGCTGGAGCAGCGACGATGCGAGACCGGCCACAGCCGCGGCGAACGCTGATGCAGTCGCCGCGCTGACGGAGACAGAGTGCGCACTGCGCGCAAGACCGAGCCATGTGTGTACGCCTACCGCGCCGGCGATGGACTTGGATCCTCTAAATTAGGGGTCAAAATTCCGAGAACGCACTGTAGCTGGCATTAAGTCGATTTCCAGCCGTCCGATCAAGTGCCGACGGACCAGATCAGTCGTTACAGTACCCATGGTACAGTACAAAAAGCACTTAACAGTACCGATTTCTACTGTTGCTACAGAACCTGCTACAGTGTTACTGTATAGACATGTTCATCCTCTCATAAATCACTGTCGCATGTGCTACAACTCTCTGAATTTTGTTCCTCACAGTAGAGGACCCGGATCCGCCGGCGATGCGCTGCTGGAGAGGTGAAAAGCGGTGGCGAGTGGCGACCTGCTGCTACCTTCACTTCCTCGGCAGGCTCCACCCGGCCCCTACCGCCGCTGCTCCTGGCGCGTGCAGCAGCAGCCAGCCAACAAGCTCGTGCCTGCCTGTGACGAGCTGGGTCCCGGGCGCGTGCTACGGATGCTGGGGCAAGGACACGGCGTGTCGTTCCCCACGCCGGCAGCGGTCGCGGTCCACCGTTTTTGGCTGTGTGTATCACGGCATGATTGGGTCGTAATCGCGATCCGCCGCTCGCGGCCGGTCTCGCGGACAACGAGGCCGATCGCGGGGGCGCAGGAGTACACGCCTCGGAGCTGTGCACAGCTGCCTTGGCGGCCCTTGTTCTGCTTGCTTGCTGGGGACGAGACGACGTCGAGCCCGACACGGGACGGGGACCGAGTACAGCTCACTGGAGATCTTGAAAAGTATACGAGGCATCCGGCGTTGGAAGCCATGGGAAGGCTTGCAGGCATGCAGCAACAAATCAGAGCAAGGCTGCGAGCTTCATCCAGTGGCAACTGACACGCTACGGTTGGAAAAGCTGTTACATAATGGGGAACAACCTTTTCGACAAAGAACTGGGTGCCAGTCACAACGGGCCTCTGATATCTGAATCGCTGATCATCCAACGTAAAATGCCACAGAATATACGAAAGAAAAGCAGTAGGAGTATAATCCAACGTATCAGTGCCACAGAAATATCAGCAGGCCATATCATCAGCTGGGAACCTGAAGTCATTTCCAAATGAACTTATGAAACGAAATATCATGTACTACAGTTGTGTGATACAGCAAAGTAAGTTCCTCGATTCATTTACCATCGTGCAATGAGAGGACCATGGGAGACATACAAAAGTCTGAACTAAAATACACCTGGTACTGTTCCGTGAAACAATCTGATACCATTAATTCCTATGCGAAACCTATATGCTTCAAGCGCAATGCACGCCCACAGCGGGCTTATTGATGGTCACCGGAGAGCAATATCAATTCAGATGGAATAAATAGCATCAACACAAAGTTTGTGTGCAGACTGCTCCGTTTCTCAAGCCTTGGTCTTCCGATTTGGTTCAAAGACGTATTTTATCAGCGACTCCTTGATTGACATAAGCTCCGGGAACTCACCTTTCAATTTCGCAGTGTCAAGCTCATTGTTGCTCCTCGGCGCAACAATCACCTTGGCTTGCTCCTCCAAGTTGAAGTTCTTCCAGGAGAAGCTCGGGTCGATGTAATCTCTGTACATCTCCAGTATCTCATTGTGGCTCACCACACCAGGATTAGTGAAATTCCAGATTCCAGTGAGATTTCTCTTGGCCATTTCAATAGAGATGGGGAGAAGCTCATCCAATATTGTCATTGAATTCGGGATGTTGACAACCTTGTCATAACGGGTGATCTTGGTGATGAAATTGCGAGGGTTGGATAGATCCGATGAAATAGGCATCCTTACACGAAGGGTGCATACATTCTCGTAGTTCTTCAACAGTTCTTCCACCTATTAAAAATTAATGTTAGTTTGACCATGGAAAACTGCTCTACTGATCTTAGTAGACATTGCAACTCACAAAAAAATGATATGGCAAAATGCTCATATCATAAAAATGTCGGTTCTTTCCACGAATGTCAAATGTACAAGCTGTACTAATGAAATGATATCCCCACGATATCCCTTTTTACTTTGATTGAGCAACCTGTTACAGTTTCCTTTAGATGCATTCTACTGAAGGTGCATAAATCAATGAGATCGATTTAACTGGAAGATGTGTCATTGAAGTGGAAAATGATTTATACCACTTGTATTTGTACTTTTGCTGGCCACACTGATAAAGAAATACAATACACATGCCCGCTAACATCGGCACCATTTTATTTGCAAAATAAGCAATCACTCTCTAAGATTCAAGGTCATGCATTTAAGCACTTCATAAGAAAACAGGGTATGTGTATTGAACATCAGAATACTTCGCCCTGTGGTGTTAAGCACACTGTCTAAAATTCAAGCTCATGCATTTAGGCATTTCATAAGAAAACCAAGTAGGTGTATTGAACAGCATCATACTTTGTCCCGTGATGTTAAGCACAGGACAAAGATTATTCAATTAACAAGAATCTGAAGCACCATGTAAATGAACAAACAAATAATGTGCATAAGCATGAAAATGTGTGTTCCATTCTGCAAACAAATTTAGAAGGATTTAATTCCTCAAAACAATTTTGAACAATTTCGATCCCAGAAAAATTAATCCTGTTAATTTCCTGTTGCCATTTTTCTAATCTATAGCAGTTCAATATGTCCTACTTTACTATCTGCTTTGAACTGACGCATGCTGCCATTGCCTATTAACGTTACTAGATTCCAATCATTAGCAGTACTTAAAATACAGTTGATGAAGTTGATATATCCAATCGACAGTCCTGAAAGATGCCAGTATGGCCAACAAGAGATAACAGACTCCTTTCCCAGAAATCCTACTCAATTTTTTTTTTTAAAAAAACTAACTTGTTCCCAGTGGGGTTCAACGAGAGGCGGATGCTATACCATTGGACTAGTCTCTTTTCTCTCTGACTCGATTCAACTCACAAAATCATTGATAATTGTACCAAATTAAGGTCTGTAGCTTGAATTTGCATGGGAAGGGAGCATAACTTGATGTGAGCTTCAGTATTTACATCGATCAGTAAGCGGATGCACAATGTGAAAAGCAAGCAACGAAATAACAGAAGATAAGTCAAATCCTGATGCTTTTATGTCACAAGTTGCTTAAATTTTGTACCTACAAAGTTACCCCTCCCCCTCTCTTTTCTCTCTGAATCGATTCAAATCACAAAAAAATTGATAATTGCACCAAATTAAGGTCTGTATCTTGAATTTGCATGGGAAGGCAGCATAGCTTGATGTCAGCTTCAGCATTTACATCGATCGGTACCTCTAACAATCTAGTTGATCAAAACGAGCCAAAAGTTCTCTTTGGCCAAGCTTTCCCAACGATAGAAACACAAATGCAGAGCAGTATGGCAGGATCAAAACACATACAGCTAGCAAGGATGAATGGGGAACCAGATTAGAATGCCCTTGGACAGTCAAACAGACGCCACAACATACTTCAACAGGATTCGATGTAAAATTGGCTATCATTTTGCTAGGGTCAACTATAGTCTATAGCTGAAGGACAACGCAATGAACATGATCTTGACGCCTTCACCATTACGCTGACGGATTTGCACTATAATAGGAATTATCTAAAAACAACGCCAGATCCAAGCGACAGCAACCGGTATCAGCACTGGCATTAAACATCATGTGTACACCACTGGAAGGAACTCCAACTACCACTGGACAAATTGGCAAAGTGAATGCCACATTTTTGCACCCTGATCGCAGTGACCTCTGGATTCTGAGCGTGCGATCAAAGAGTGTCACTCAAATTTTACCAAAACAGGACTGATCGACTTGCACTATGTCATTATAGAGAAACTAGAGCATATAAGCTTAGCATGAAGTTCGAGGAGAAGAGAAGAGAGCATACCATGGCCTTGGTCTTGGAGTAGAACGAGCCGACGAAGTTGGGCGTGTCCTCCTCCTTGAACCCGACCCCGGAGCCGAGCTGGTGTCCCTCATCGTACTCGAAGATGCACCCGGTGGCGTAGTTGATGAGCACGAGGCCGCGACCGCGGCAGACGTCGGCGAGCGTGAGCGTGCCGACGACGTTGGCGCGGATGGTCTCGGCGCGGTGCGTCTCGCACCAGTCGACGTTGGGGCGGCCCGTGACGCCGGCGGCGTTGAACACGTGCGTGGGCGCGGCGGCGTCGATGTCGGCCTCGAGCTGCGCGCGATTCTCCAGCCGGCCGGCGCCGTAGACGAAGGGGATCCCCTGCGCGGTGCAGAGCTGGCCCAGCAGGCCACCGATCCAGCCCGTGCGTCCGTAGATGAGGAACTTGAGCGCCGGCTCCGCCGCGCCGTTGGTGGCGACGCCCATGGCGCGGTGAGATCCGGATTGGGGAGAGCGAGCGGGAGAGGAGGGGAGTGGCGGAGTGGTGGCGAGGTGAGCCGAGCTGGGAACAGGGGAGGAGGGACGGAGACAAGCGCACGGTGATTTTAATACTGAGATGAGCAGATGCTTTCAGTCCCGGGGCCATTCCGCTGTGGGGCGAACACCGACGGTGACGCGGCAACACCGCCTGGTCCTCCGTCCCCCCGGGCGCGATCCGTCGGCTCTCGTACTCCGGCTCTGCTGATCATGTGCCGCAATCGCAGCTCGACGGAAGCGGCTTCCACCGACAGACGTTGTCGTTAAACTCGTCGTGAGTTTAAAACAGCTACTACTGCTTGCGAGACACGCGAGCTAAAAGCTCCGAGCTTTGGAAGAGAGCGAACCAATTCTTTTTCACGAATCTCACGTTCAATTTACAACTTGCAGCAAGCCAAATTCCCGTTTCTTAGTAGCTGCTTGCGGTTCCTGTTCCACACTAATTCCCGGTACGAATGTCAAACGAGCGAGAGCTTGCGGTAGTACTTTATTTAATCCGGCGGAATTAGCGAGGACACGATGGGGTGTATTATTTTACGTCGGAGATCTTGAATCTGCGTTATCTAGAACCGGGGAAGACGGAACAAGCATGCCCACGTGATCTCGTGGTCGGGGACGAGCCCAGGTCTCAGGGACGCCGCGCCCTCCCTGCCGACTGGGTCCGGCAGAGCACCGGCCCAGGTGGCAGCGAAAGAAAACGCACTGCGTGCGCACCTCGTCACAGGCTCGATCCGATCGGTTCTTCTTGAGGAGGTAGTCGGCCATGTTAGCTTGCACGGCATGCGGCCTGCACTCCGTCACCACGTCTTAGGTCCCGATTGCTTAGTTCAGTGCTGTGCCTGTGCTTGGATAATATGAAATGTACTTGTTTATAGGAAGCATGAACGCGCCTTCCAATTGTCTCCAACTGCATGATCCCATAGTTTTAGTATCCTTGAGCAATTAGTTTAGTTTTGACGAAATGATGCCAGAGCATCTTAAATACTGGGCTCTACTAACCAGCCAGCCACACATCTTAGGCTCAAGCATCATCTAGAACCAAAACAGATAACGTTCTCGAAAAAAGAACCAAAATAGAAACCTTGACATCAACTCAAAACCAAAACGACAGAAAGCTACGCAATACCTAAGCCTGATTTCAATAAACACAGAAACTGTGTCGAAAGGTGAAGGATTACCTTGCAGCTTATGAAATCTTACGTGGAATTAATAAACGAGTTGTACGCATTACAGATCTTTCAGATAAGCTGACAGTGACATTCCCTCTGAAAAAGCTGATTGTACATTCTAGCACGCCATATCGCAGTCTTGCATAACAGAGATTTTTGCATATGCGGTGCAGTCACTTTCAAAAGCAGAGCGCTTGCTGACAAGCTCGGATCACAGATCAAAAATCTCTCAGGATGGCCTGAGCTGCTATAGTTTCCAGCGTGATCGCTAGAAAAGTGTCGGGCCCTTCAAATGTCAGTGTGTGTGGTGATCTTAAATGAAGTGCCACATTGTCAAAAAGATGTGATTTTTTCTAAACAAACTGATTGTACATTCTTGCACGCCATATCGCAGTCTTGCATAACAGAAATTTTTGCCTATGCGGAGCAGCAGTCACTGTCAAAGCAGAGCGCTTGCTGGCAAGCTTGGATCAGATCAAAAATCATGAGCTGCTAGTTTCCTGCATTATCGCTATTAGAAAAGTGTTGGGCCCTTCAAGTGTCAATGTGTGTGGTGATCTTAAAAAGAAGTGCCATATTGTGTGCTGATATATAATAGCCGCACAAATGTTTTCTTTTGTAGTATCAATGAATTGAAAGACCAAACACGAGACAAATGTCGTAGGGCATAAACTTCCACAATTTGTGCAAATTAATTGATACGGAATTTCACGAACGATTACAATAAGTATCTCCAACTTGTAGGAGAATGACTAAAAGAATCCTAGAACATGGCACGCATGCATTCTGCAGGGATCATCAGACTACTACGGGTTTTCCTGCCTGGTCCTTCAACAAGCATCCTCTCTTTCAGGAGCTTCACTCCCATGTACCTAAAAAGCACATGAGTTCAAGTCAGAGCTTGACGGTGACCCATCTAATCACGGCAAGAAGCACGAGCGGAGGGAGTTTACCTGCCGAGCATCATGACGGTTGCCTGCGGGTTGGTGCCCGGCGAGGCGTTGAACGTGGAGCCGTCGATGACGCGCAGCGCGTCGACGCCGAGCACCCGGTAGTCGCGGTCGACGACCCTGCCGACCTGGCATCCGCCGTGGTAGTGCCAGATGGTGGTGACGGTGTCCCTGCAGAACTGCTCCAGCGCCCTGGGGTCGCTGCCGCGCCGGTACAGCAGGTTCACGGGGAGCTGCTCGGCCGTCACGTTGAGCACCGCCGGGAAGGCGAAGTTCGGGTACGTGAACCGCGCGAAGGACCTGGACCGGATGACGCTCTCGATCGCCGAGATGCCCGCCACGCAGCGGCGGAGGTCGTCCGGGTGGGAGAAGTAGTTGAACGTCACGGAAGGGTTGTCGTCGGGGTCCAGGTTGCGGAGCGCGAGGTGGCCTGTGGACTGCGGGCCGAGCACTTTCTCCAGGATGAACCCGCCGCGGAGAGCCGCGTCGGGGACCTGGCTCATGGCCTCCACGGCGCGCGCGATGGCCTCCGGCGTCCGCTTCTTCGGCGGCACCGTCGCGAGCTGCCCGGTCTGCGAGAACAAGCATCACGTCTGTCTCATGTGTGTTCGTGTGTGCATATACTGTACTAGAAACACAAAAGCGAATTAGCAATGGAGGTATACCTGCGGAGAGAACATGCCGAAGTTCCTGGGCGGCGTGCCACCACCGGCAGACTTGATGAGAGTTCCAGTTGGAGCCGCTGGCGGCCTCGATGTAGCTGCCGAACCTGGTGATGCCGACGACCTGGATGAGCGACACCTCCACGGGCGACGGCGACGGCACGTAGATGGCGTTCATGGGGTTGTCGGACATGCCCTGACCGACGCCAGGCAGGTCGAGGATGACGTCGATGCCCAGCGACCGGAGGTGGTCGGCGGGGCCGACGCCGCTCAGCATCAGCTGCTGCGGGCTGCCCAGCGCCCCGGCCGAGAGGATCACCTCGTTGGCGGCGCCGCGGTTCAGGTACGCCACGTGAGTGCCGCCCTGCGCGTCGCGGTACATCACGCCGCGCGCCACGGGCTTGGTTCCTGCACAAAGAATTGACGGATCAGTTTTGTAGACTGAGGCCGGGTCCCAAGCGCGTGACTTCGACAAAGAAACGACCGGTAATACCGTTACACTTACCAACTTCACTGCAACCTTTTTTTCCCCTTACTACTGTAGTACGAGGTAAACAACAGGCTTACCTTTGTAACCGAACAAGATCCTGGACACTCTTGCCCGGAGGAACAGGTCGATCCCCTCGGGACGCGCGTACCGGAGCAAGTCCGCCGCCGTGTGCCGGCGGCCGTCGGCGTCAAAGATGGAGCCCCCGACCTTCGTCCCGGGGATGTGGTCGTACGTGAACCCGTTATCCGGCACGACGCCGATCTCGAGCAGGCCCCTCCGCACCGCCGCCTGCCACGGGCCGAGCGCCGGCTGGAACGCCACCACGTCCTCCACCCACCTGTACGCCGCCACCACCTCCCGCGGGTCCCACCCGACGGCGCGCACGTACCCGGCGCCGGCGCGCGTGAAGAAGCCGGCGTTGATGCAGCTGCCGCCGCCCAGCACCCGCGGCCGCGCGTTGATCACGCCGTCCTCCGACACGAACCGCTGCGACGGCGACGACTCCGACGTGTCCGCCAGCACGTCCGAGAAGTGGGCCATGTTCAGGACGCGCCCGTCGTCGTACGGCGACCCGCCGCGCTCCAGGAGCAGCACGCGCGACCGCTCCGACAGCGTCGCCGCCAGCGGGCAACCCGCCGTGCCGCCGCCGATGATGATGTAGTCGTAGTAGGCCACCAGCGGCGCGTGCACCGCCTCCCTCATGAACGTGTAGTTCACAGCCCGAGCTGTCACACATATGCACGCATGATCACAACAATCAGTAACGACTAATACAACGCAGTGGCCAACACATTGATATATCTGAATCAGAAAAGGAAGATTAAGATCGGTCACCTTGCTGAGAGATGCACAAGAGCGCGAAGAAGCTTGTGACAGCGAAGACGGCCATTGTTCGTGCGTGTACTGAAACCAGGAGAGTCGCCATTGGATGAGGATTCAGGAAGGAGTTGTTGCTTGCCGAGTTCGATGATGCCAACCCACAGAGTTTGGTGTGCTTATATAGTGCAAGCAACGAAAGACTGGTAAAAGAAGCCGTTGTTCTATGCCTTGTTAGTTTTGTTTGGTGCGCTTTGACACATTGACACACCGGCATTCTGCTCTTCGTGCTCCGCAGCCTTTGTGTCACCTGAAACTTTTCGACGGATTCGGAAATGATAATTGGCTCTGTCCGCACTTGTCTGCTACCTGCAGGCAAACAAGAGGCGATGTATGGCTCGGATACACTCCCGCCGGCTATGATGTCACAAACTCACCATCAAACATGGCCAAAAACTCGGGGGCTGATTTAGACGATTTTACACAAACCAGTTCAATTTCTATGTGTTGATAAAAGATATTATGTGGCATTACTTTATTTTTTGGCGGATCTATACATATTTTCAGTTTTATTTTATTTGTTTTGAAGCAAGACACATCGTTTCAGACAAAAAGATGCTCATATAACCACTAAAGTACCAAGGAACATAAGTTATTAATTCGTGCAGATGCATGCTCTAGTAATTTGGCATGGAAAAAGAAATCTTAGTTATGTTACATGCTTGACCACATCAGCCAAGTGAGCATGCCATGAGCGTGAGCCAAGAAAGGCCTCAACCACCAAACGGCAAAACCACCAGCGACTTCCACCTGGTCACTTTGCCGAAGTGTCTTGGCGCCTCGCGTCAGAATTCAAACCGGTCCTCTGTATTGTGCTACAACAATTCAGAAGTTGGCGTCTTTCACCCTCTCTGAACTAATGTAAGTAATAACTAAATTTATCGCAGTTTATTCAACAAGTACACGCTACAGCAGTTGCAAGTTTGCAACTCTACAAGCTTTCGTTATACATGGACAGCTACAGCTTACACCAGCAGCAACCAAGCAGCAGCCTGAAATTTACAGCGTCACTGCAAGGCACAAACCTCTCAGTAGAGTCGAGCAGCCTGAAGCTCCACAGCTCGACGATCGTGGGGTGAGTGGCTCGTCGCTCCTCTCAGTAGAGGGAATTGTAGGTGCAGAACGTCGCGATGATGGAGGCTACGCAGATCACCAAGGACGGGATCAGGGTGGCGTTCAGGAGTCGGTTCTGCCCCAGATAACCTGCCGCTGTGATGGTCATGTCCGCGGCGACACGGGCCAGCGTTCCGGCCTCCGTCGAGAGGAGTCCGCCGTTGTAGGTCCCGCGTGACAGCCTCGACGACATCACGCGAGAGAGGAGGGACAAGTTGATACCTGCATTGCATCGTTTCAGAATGGTGGTTTCAAAAACATTGCATTGTGTTTTTGTTGCAGTCAGTACTTACCTTCCAGCACCTCGGCGAACACGAACGTGATGAGAGCTGACGAGACGTATTGTGGGACGGAGTAGTGAGGGGTGAAGCAGAAGCTCATGACTATGCCAATCAATACCATGATCTCGGACGCCACCAGAATTTGCCTTCAGGAGACAAGCAAGAGAAACACGCATGGAAAATAGTGAGATACGGAGTAGTAGTTGAGTGTAGCCAAGAAAGCAGAATGCAAATAGTCTCACAAGGTTTCAGAATAACGAACATCCATACCTGTCCTGAAACAAGTTGGTGACATAGCTTCCGACGATGATGTTAACCGGAAGAACGGTTAGTCCCAAAACGGCTAGGAAGATTGCCACAGTACTAGTTGTCCATTTGAAATAGAATGTGGTGACAACACTCGACTCTGAAAGTAGAATCTCCATGGCAAACTTGAGCATGAAATAGATCAGTAGCTGAACCTGATAAGATGCAGAGAGCATACGTGAGCATACGGCCTGTATCTGTGACAAACGAAGCTGTATTTTGCATCCATGTTGTAAAGGACCATGCAAGAGCAACATCTAAAAAGGGAGAAGAGGAACCTTCACAGATGGCGTTAGCAATCTGTATGCATCAGCAAGCGATGTCGCAGGTTTATGAGAGTCTTCAGAATCTTCATCATTGTCGTCATTGTCCTCGCTATTTTGGTCCTGTCCCTCCTTTGCATCTAGGAGCAAAGGCTGTCCTAGACCATCCTCCAAATTACCACTCACTCGATGACCTATTTTGACAAAGAAGTTATCTTAATATCAAATTCAGAACATATTGGTCTTTCGAAAAACAAAAATCAGATCATATTCTTCCTGATCACGACCAGAGTCGTCTAACTTTCCATCTAGACAATGGCCCCGCCTCTTTTCAAAATAGAAACTTAAGGTCCTTTGAAGCTTACCGGAATCAGATGACAGTGTGTTGACTGAATTCTCCATAGCCATGTGTCCGGGCTCTTTGAATGAAATCCACAACCAGAACAAATATCCAAGCCAAGCAAGACACATGACCCAGCCAGGCAAGGTGTTCTGGTTGAAGGTGAGCCCATAGATCTTCAATTTTATCTGCAGCAATCCGGCAAGAGCAGGACCGCATGCCATTCCAAGAGCACTAGCACTGACAAATCCTGCAGATGCCTGCAGCCTGATTTTCAGAGGTACACAGTCGCTAATGTACCGGCGGTTTACGGCTCTGGCCGAACCCAAGCTGCAGATTATGTGGCCAATTCGATCAAAGAAACATTAGGATATTTCGATACTTAAACTAGCATATATACTGTAATATTTCAGCAAAATCAACAAAGAAAAAATGAAATGAACAAAGTGGATTGTAGCAATACCCGCATAGCAGCCGGCCAACAATGAGGACAGTCAGGGAATTCAGATCATACGCCAAAGCATACAACAGGTTCCCAAAAAATAACATAATGCTGCTGAATACGAGGGGTCTGAAGTACGATCTGTTTGACCAGGCACTGAAGTAGACTGAGGAAAATATCTGAGCAACTGCCATTGATCCGATTATCACACCGCAGACAGTTGCTGCAGCCCCGAGGCTTACTGAATAGTCATCCGCGGTTGGTACAATGATATATGTGTTCACCATATAAAGAAATGTGTTCAGCAGGTTCAATAGTAGTGATACGAAATGATAGCTCTTTTCATCAACAAGATCTGAGCGACTTTGCATATCTTCAGGGACGATAAGCGCGTGTTGTCCTAAGAAGTGCATAAAGTTTGTGGAGTGCGTGAGTTTCTGTACTGACAGATTTATCTGTTCTATGACAGGGTCCTGCACATGTTACAGTTCAGAGTTTTGATCATATATATGGGACAAGGCATATTATAATCACGGAACGACCAAGAAACCAAGATAAAATACCTTCAAGATGATCGAAGGGTGATCATAGATGGAAGAAAAGCTTCCTTGATGATCTTGCAGAGAAGCAAGGTTCCGTGTCAAAGCACCAACAACAGCCACGACGCCCTGCGTTCACAAACAGCATTGTGAGAGGAACCTTCTTTTAATAGAAAATAAATAAAAATGAGGTATAATGGTGAGAATTTACCACTTGCTTGATGATCTGCTGAAGCTGCGAATAAGGATGATTCGCACGAGTAGAGACGTAATAATCTGTAAACTTATACCCAAAGCGCTTATCGAACTTCTTTAGTATCTTCCGGATTCCAGTAGCATTCATATCGACAAATCTAAGGAGCTTCACGAGGTCATATCCTACTTCCCTGTAAGCCTCTCGTAGTTGACAAATTTGTGCTACATCAGACTGCTCCATAAGCGCAGCACGCTGTTCTCCCAAATTCTCAATCCTGCTTGCAAGATGGCCTTGCTGTTGCAGAAGAAACAGCACAATCTTTTCAATCTGCAAGAAACGATCTTATGTAAAAGTTTTTTTTTTTAATCTTATGTGATAGATGTTGCTCACGTTGCACGTATCAGCTTACAGCTGATGATAATGAGCATTTGGGCTTTGGTGGTTCAAACCCAAGAAATAAGTCAGCACATCACTTGTACGGTACCTGGTCATCAAGCACCCTGGAGAACTCTTTAAGAACTTGATCACGGTTTTTTCCTCCAGTTTGGGTCTGCTGGACATACTGCTTTACCTTTTTCTTCATCATCTTGTAATTTATATAGTACCTAGCAGTAGCAAAGGCCAAAGAAAAGATAATAAGATACGCAGGTCAAAAACTTCTAATATTGTTAAAAAATATCCAGCTTTCTGTGGAAAAAAAAAGAAAACTATAAATTTGAAGGGATGATTGGCTGTTAGAGAAGCGTTTAGTTACATATATATTTCGATTTTTTCATTACTCTTTCAGTATTTTACGAATCAACAAATAAGAAGCCTATAGCTTGATGATTCAACCTTCAGTTTCATTTCTGACCTCAAAGTAAGAATAGAAGTATATACATGCGTAGTCAAGATCTAGTTATTCATATTTAATTAATGGAATCCTGAGTTAGAATGGTAAGGAAGATTTATATTATCAAACAAACTTACTCTTTCCACTCCTCCAATTGGTCCGCCATCAGTCTCTTACCGAAATTAACCATCTTCGCGTTTCAGTATCTGTACCTGAAATGGAAAAAAATCATTAGCAGGCACATAGTACAACCATCACTCAAACACAAGTATGTTATTATGACTAAATTCTAAATACCAGTAAGCACAAAAGCAAAAGACTGAAATATTACCCCTGCAATTTTCTGTCGTGTCTCATGCTTTGAGACCAAAAAGTAAATGCAGATTATCACTGATATGAAGGTTTAAGTTAGGAGCCTTGCTATGGTGCTTGAAAGGAACCTTTGGTTCCTCCCCCTCCAATTATTCTGCACCGTTGATCTAACCACTTGCATTTAGCAGGCTAGATTAACGCAAATAGGGGCTGTTTAGTAATACGTCATATGCTAATCGACGGCCCACCATGTACTTCTGGCCGGACGGTTGCCGCAACGCCCTGCCGGCCGCCGCCATGGCTCGTGCTTGCATACGCTGCTCCTCTCTCCTTGCAACAAGCTCGCTGCAGGGCCTACGATTTCAGTGGCGTGAAGCTATTGGACAAAGCCGTGATGAACGGGAACGAGACGACGGACTGCTTCCGCTTCATCTCCGCCATCTGCTCGTATGTATGACGATAGCAGCACCGCGATCAATGCTGGGATACGGTGCCGGCAGAAACAACATAGGGCAGCCGCTGCGTCACACAGATCGATAGGTTAGATTAGGCCTGGGATCTTCATCGTAAACGTTATCGCCGGAGCCGGCTACGGCGGCGACGGAGCGATTGGAAACAATCGCTGCCTAATACATGAACTGAAGTACTAAATTGCCCTTTCTTGATTAACGAAAAAAGAAAAGTAATTAGAACTGGGCCCACGTGATTTGGTACCGGTCCACAACTTATGGTTCCTTTCACTAGGTTCCTCCCTATTTGTAACCCTTAGATCTAGCCAAATAAACGGTTACTATTAATTCCAAGCACTATAGAATTCCTCGTTAGTTAATGGAGTAGCTTACGGCAGTAAAGCGTAAGTGCTAAGATGTAGAGGACCAGCAAGCATAAAGAGAAAAAAACAAAAATCTGAAAGCACTACATGTAATTTAGTACGTAGACAAAAGACACTTTACTGTCAAGAGCCATAGATAACATTAATATTTTAGACTAGAGCAAAAATATTCGAGACAGATCCAAAAGAATATGACAGGTGCCAAGGTAGCACAGAATCCTCTAGTGACAATGTCGGATCAAGCCAGTTTAGGATGCTCCTTCACTTACCCAGGACGCTGTCTTTTTTTTTTCTTTTTTTTTTTTTTGGAAAGGAACATGGCAGGTGCTCTGCCTTTGCATTAAGAGAGCTGTCTGTAACAAATGAACGATTCGATTCTACCAAGAGCTTAGCATCCTATGATGACATGGTTACACACTTCGTGCACATGCTACCCTTAACCATTTCAAGTACTGAAGCCGCACTGTTCCTTGAAAGTGACGGTGCATATCACCTCATTTTTGTGTGTTCTTGACATTTTTCGGTTGTTGGAACCAGGAAAGTGAACCGTGATGGTGAAATTAATGATCACGAAAAAGACCCACGGACAATTTGGGCCAAACTCACCATGTGAGCCTGATTGTCTGTTAATTATGGCAGATGATCTGGTTCGGCACTTGTCTACGTTCATTCGCCATCACGTTGAGATAGGTAGAGCAGCGAAAAGGAGATACAGATTACGTTAAAAAAAAAAGGAGATACAGATTGGCGCGGCCAATGAAAAAGGGAAAAAGAACAATATATATTCCAACTTCCAAGCGCAAACAGACAAAATGTGCAGAATTGTTCGTTCAAAAAACATGTGCAGAATTCAAAGTTGCAGATAAAAATGACAGAAATCACATACTACATGCAACATGCCACAGGACCGCAGGAAGAGGAAACAAATTCACGAGTCAGGTTTTAAAAACGGGAATAACAGAGCAGATGGGTTACCGGGCGAATTCTTCGGCGGGCGGCTCTGCTTCTCTTCCTCCGATCTCGCGCAACGAACGATCTCCTCTTAGCTAGCTAGATGACCATCAACAAAGCTCGATCGCATGCGCATAAGGCCCCGAAAGGTAGTTGTTTATCGGCTCGAGCTGGGTACCATCAAATTGGACCAGGGAGATGGCAAGGGCGAGGGAAAGAATGAAGCACATGCACGCGCATGCACAACGCAGAGGGAAGGATGATCTAGCGAGACGCCACGGGTGGTGATCAATTCGATGGCCGGGGACTCGGAAGCGCGCGCGCTGCAATGGCACGCGGATGCATACACGCGAATGCGATGGTCCGGGCTGTCTCAGTATGTGTTTGGCGAGGGAGATGAGAAGGGACGGAAGAGGAAGGAGGATGTATTTATAGAGGCGACGCGAGGAAGAGGAAGGAGAGGGAGCCGCGGCCGTGTGGACGGAGGGGGTGTCGCCGGGGTTGTGGCGGGGGCAGCATTTTGGCTGCGGCCCGCGTCGCTGTCGAGTCGCCGATGCGGACGTGGCGGATTCGACCGGGACGCCGCCTTTTGGAAGCGAGGGCTGTGGGCCTTCCTATACGTAAGCCGTTCTATAATTAACATATGATAGATCAGCTCAATAGTCTACTAAATTTGAAGAGTCCAGCCCAACTCAGAGCGACAACATTTTAAAATAAAATAATCAACATTTTTGTAGTTCTATCTCAATATTTTCAAAATAAATTCAACATTTTATAAAAAAATATTGACATAGTGCAAATAAAATGTTGACATAGTGCAAACAAAATGTTGACTCAATACATTCAAAATGTTGACAAAAAATTTAAATTTTAAAAAGTTCAAAAAATATTTATATTGGATCTTATTTTGTAGAATTAATTGTAACAAACTCGTAGGTTCAAACAGATTCGAAAACGGACTTACGATTTAGGAGAAAAATGCGTTTAAAGTTTGAAATTCGTTTCTTTTTCTCCCACTCCCCACCCGCCCCAATCAAAATGCGACACATGGCGAAACCTGGTTCACTCTCTCCCGCCGCAGCGCGCGTCGTCCGTTGGATCCTGATCGGCACGAATCTTAAAGCGTTCGATTGAAACGATCCTCTCGGACGACCTACGTATAGGATCCACCAGGGGCTGTGGCCAAAAATGCCTCGCCACCTCTCTCACCTCTGCTCTCCTTATTCTTGTATCCACACAATTGCGTATAACACATATTTATTTAAGCATAATTGGATCTAAGTGATACTATCAAACAAGTTTAAAAATATTAAAATAAGTAAAAAGATCTAAATGACAAAATATAATAAGTTTCTTTTTACGATAAAGATGTCAAATTAGTATTTTTTACGTAGAGGGAACTAAGTGCGACAATCGAACAAATTAGCATTTTTGATTGATCGAGGATGGTTGGAGGCACGCAGGCTCAGCTTTGCCAGGTTTAGGGTGGAGATATGGTTGCGGCAATGCAACTCATGTTTAAATTGCCCGATACATTCTTTAACGTCGACTAAGTTTAAACTTTTAACTAACCATACATGATAATATTTCTCCTATGTGTAAAATACACCAATGGTCTTTATTAACGTTTTAAATTGTAGATTCTGATCGTTTCGTTAAACATGTCATGTAGATCCAAGATTAAGTATCCCATTGACTGCTGACTGTGCGTGCTTTGCCACACTCTATCTCCTCTCCACACCAACATCGCCATGACAATCCATGCGAGCGTCGTTCAGTTGCATCATTATGATTTCAATAGCAAATGGTCAAAGAGGAAAAGGATCAAAAAGAGAGATGTCAGGCCATGCCTCGTAAGCGACAACATTAGTAACCCAACATGTTTTCAAAGTGTATGACCTAGATGAGACATTAACCAAGTTTAGAACTTGAATCTACCATTCGAGAATTCAGAGACATAAATCAATATATAAGTTTAGGAAACACCATGAAAAAGAAGTCATCGTCGTTTATGAGGAACCGCACCACATGACGTTCTGGGTAAACACACTGACACGCAAACTGGTGACCATAGACAACATGATATCTTCCATGTGTTGGAACTGTTAGATATAAGGTTCCAGGTGTTAATGTATATGACACCAAGCCTGATGAACTCATTATACGATTATACATATATTAGCAGCAATGACGAATTAGATGATATGAGATGGAAATATAAACAATGAAAGACAAACATATAGCGCAAACACAAATTTTGAGTACTCATGCGTGCATAACATGGTCGCCACTGTGATCTTAACTAAGAGAGCTAAATAAGATGGATAGCGACGAGAATGAGGTTACAAGAAAGTTACATTTTTTTTCTAAAATCTTTACCCTAAAGCCTGACTGCACATCTCAAGCTTAAAAAGTGCAAAGGACCACTAGTCACAAGCAGAAAGCAGGTTTATTTCTCTAGTTTTTAAGTAACGAATTGCCAACTTCCTCCACAAATCATGTGACACGCTTGTTACCCGTCACTTCGTTGTTTGCCTCCAGGGTCCAATAATCTCGAAAATATAATCACATCTGTTTGGGCCATGTAAGTAGGAGTACTTTCGGAGGGAAACCCGATGTAGACTTGGATGGAGACTGTCACTCTACCAGTTTCTAACGGAATAAACCTGGGAATATTCGAGATACCTACCCAAAAGCCTCGTCCGCTTTCGGAAATGGGGAATCAAAACAATCCCCGAGAGACCGACCGCCCCGTTCTTATGGCGGTCATGTAGCAAAAAAGTCTTGAATGATTTTTTTCGGAGAATCTCTAAAGTTGTGGTGAGCATGCTACAGTAACTACTTGGGGATACTGGATAGCTGAAATATCTGGAGTATATGGTGCTACTTGCGCATGATATCTCGATCAGCCAATTAAGCGTAAACTTTATTAATTTCAACGCAAACATGTTGCTTTCCACCTTGTATTTTTAATTTTAATATTTTATATAGTCTCAGAAGAAGGATCCTTCTTTCCTGCACATGTTAGTTGAATGTCTGGTACAAAGCAGCATTTGTATGTTGGTATGCAACATGTACTAATTTCTTTTTTGAATGATCCCTTGTTAGCTTACTGGGACTATGTTGACGTCTCAAAATATCCACGTGAACATCAAGTCCATGGTTGGGGAAATATCCTAACATGGTACAGATAAGATGTTTGGTACATACGTTCTTGCACTTAACAAAAGATCAAAGACAAAGGGACGGACAAATATTATATGCATAAAATATATTGTAAAATCCCAAAAGGATGACCACGTGGAATGTGGGTACATCCTTTTCCACCAAGTTACACTCGCGTGTGTGCGTGAATGCATTGTATCCAGCCTGATAGTGAAGTTGCACACAAACTCACAGCGGATGTGGTTCTTACCCTTGCCATATTCTTGCTTATCTTACCTCCAAAACAAGAATTTTAATTTTAATCATCTTTACTGATCAAGAAATGAGTACAATGCATAAAGTGATGCACCACCTAGTATGGCTACAATATTGTTGCATCAGTATATTTGTGACAAGTGGACGGCTTCTGTCTTCGCATTTTGTCCCGGAGAAGACACAAATTGTCCTGCATTTTGTCCCGGAGAAGACACAAATTGTCCTTACTAATGTGCTGAATGTGGCGGGACGATCGTATTTTTAAATTTTTTTATCCTCCAGCACTCTCACATCAGTGCCAGTGTGCCACGTCATTGAATGACAAAACTTAGCGCTATTCCAACATGTGGTTATGAGGGAACACATTGTACTACTAGCAAACAAAACATTTCAGCGCATAAAGCTATATCCAGCCACGTAGAGATATATTCTGATATACATGCATTGCCTTTCCCTAGCTGGTAGAACGTCGGGAATATTACCAAAAAAAAAAAAGCCCAAGCAAGTAGAACGTAGAGTACATATGCTCTGCCGCTGGAGACAAACCAGACACCCCAATCCTCATGGCACCGTCTTTTCTGCAAATCTACTGGGTGACTTTGAGTTGCCACCTAGAAGTGTTCTCGTGGTATCGGTGCACGTGGATCACGGTGAGGCAATCCCTAATGAGCTTATACTAATTATACCTGGATACTAGTCCAGTATACTTAGGCTCTGTTCGTTTCTTTTAGCGCTAAATTTTAGAGGCCTCTAAATAAAGAGAATCTAGTATTAAATAAAGTCTAATGACAAAACCTTTTTACATATGGGTACATCTTTACGAGACGAACCTAACGAGTCTAAGTAAACTATGTTTTGCTACAGTCGTGCTACAGTAATGCTACAGTATCATCGTCTAACCACGGATTGCTTACCCTCATTAGATTCGTCTCGCGAATTAGATCAGGGGTTCTGCAGTTAGTTTTGTAATTAAACTTTATTTAATACTCTTAAATGATAAGATTCTTTTTTTAGACCCCTCTAAATTTTAAACCCCCATGAAACGAACGCCCCCTTAGTAGTGCAATAGTACATCACTGTCAGTCAGTCACTACTACGAGGAATGTACCAAGGATATTCTCTCTTTTAACTTTCGGGTAATAGAATATTCTCTCTTCTCGGGAAGATCTGCGTCGTGGATTGCGAAACCACAGAGCTCAATGCGAGAATAGCACACGCGTCAGCGTTATGGTTGTTCAAGTTACACGTATGTCCGGAATCCCGATGCATATTCCTCTTCTAATGGAATTGTTGAGTAACACTAGGAGTACTATATGCAGGTCAATTCTCAGCGTTCAACCTGTGTTTGTCTTGGGAGTAACAGATGGGATGTTCAACAGCATCGCGCCATTGATGTGTGCTCCAACACGAAAGCCTGTTCGTTTCGTTGCAGCTGCGGCTGCGGCTGCAGAAAAATAACTGCGAACACTGTAGCTGTTGGTAAAAACATTGTAGCTGCTGCTGAAGAAATAACTGCGAACACTGTAACCGCTGCAAAGCAGCGAGACGAACACGCAGGCGGAGATGTGACACTTGTTCTTGCCACAAGGCGCTTGAGAGATTTGCCACTTGTTCTTGCCACAAGGGATTGGCCACGGCTGCTGCGGGGCTGTGGGAGATGTGACCCAAATGATCAGTCGCGTATCAGGGCATCATTGCAAAATGATCGGCGTCGGTGCTGCCGTTTCTTTCCAACCTTTTCTTCCCCTCAAACTTTCCACCTCGCGATTTGGGAACATGGGTGAGGAACGGGCGAGAAGCAGACCGATCCGGGGCCTCTCTAGAATTTGTCATGTCTCATGATCGTCATGGATAAGCTGGTGCCAATGTGTTACTCGTTATAAAGGTTACCCTTTTTTTCTCCCGAGGCATCCCCCAGCAGTGTCTCCACCGAACACTTGATGTGCTATGGATGGTGTCAGCATCAGCTAGACGTGGGATTCAGGCTGCCGGCAGTGACAGCGTGATGGAAGCACCGAACTGACGATGAGAAGCCGTAGCCAGCGACAAATCAGTCAAGTGACCGAAGTCACGGGCGGCGCCGAGAGCGGGAACGATCGTTTTCTGGGGATCTCTTCCGGTAGACAGCAGCCGCATGAAACAGAAACAGCTTGACGAGCGCCGCGCCTGCGCATCAGGACGAATTTGGGCCGTAGCGAGTTAGCGACGCACAATTTTGACGATCCGATGCCCACATAGGCTGACGAGTGGCCCTAATAATAATCAGTGAATCACGATGTCAAATAATAATAGTCGTTAAAATTTGAATTTATAGCATGAAACAAAAGGACATGCGGACATATACGGTACCTGATCAAACTTCATTTCCCCTCCTGGGGATCATGGATGGAAGATCAAGTGAAATAGCCAACACGGATCCATTCAAGAGCATCAAGCAAAGGCCAAATCAGTGTGTTCGAACATCCACTACTAGACAGTTGAGATAACTCTCGGATCCAGATTTATAGATAACCAAAAAGAGAAGAAAAAACAGCATACAAATACTGTTCCAGCTTCTGTCCGAACGCAAAGAATAATCACAACCAACCAAAATTCCACCAATCACAACACCACCAAACCAACCAAAATTTCACCAATATTCACCTTATGTTTTCTCAGTAATTGAGTGACCACATGATCATTAACGAAGTCTGGATGTTATCAGAATACTGATCCAGAAAAATATAGGAAGAAGCCAGTCTGGAGTATCAGAATATTTAGTGCTGATCTTGCTGCCACCCAACATGCCAAACAAGGTCGCCAGAAGTGAAGCTGTTCCGTATGAAGTGGATGGCTGAAAAAAGAGAGATGCTCGTCGAGTCATCAAACAATGAAAATAAAATGATATTCTGTGACACAAATCTCAAGTCCCCCATATACAAATGCACCCGAACAAAATCTTTATATCAGCACATCTCTTTTGAAATTATATCAGCACCTCCAAGCAATGATCAGATACTTGCTGGTCCCAGTGCTTTAAAATTACAAGCAATTATTCTCCTGGCCTGAAAATTCATTCCAGGACAAAACTACAGTCCAAGATATAGAATCTGCTTTGTACTTTCAACTTCAAGCCAGATAAACCGAATCTCATCTCCTTGGCACATAAATGCAGGGTATATCAGGAAAAAACTGGCCGCCAATCACATATCAACTCATCATGTGTATCTGTGAGAAATCCCTCATAAAATACATGAGAAAACTAATCTAGGGCACTATGTTCATCAGGTTTGGGATCCTTCTATTACCCATTGCCAAACCTTCAGCTCACCAGTACCATCCCCAGTAAAAAATAAACCACCAGGGCCCATTTGTATCGCCCTAATTTCCTGTTTGGAGAATATTCTGCCCCTATCACTGAACCTGTAAAACAAACAAGACTCGTTCATGATGACATTACAGAAATAAATATATAGAAAATATTCTAATACAACAGCTTGCTTACGATGGCAGGTCATATAGGCGGACAGTGTTGTCATTTAACGAACACAATAGCACAGGTTTTGACTGTGCATCAGGCATACCGCTGAGGGCAAGCGCACCCTAAAGATGGAACAAAACTGTCAGCATAAAAGGAATGAAATATAACAAAGAAAACAGATTCTCCGGCAAGTAGTAGTAAGTCGACAGTATTGACCATTCTCAATTCAAACGTAGTACGGATACAGTGATTGTTCACCGTTCTAAAATTCAGCAGACTAGCTAATAAGAAACAAAAGGACACTGAAAAGAGTTTAGCCTGACATTCTTGATATATGATCCAGATTAGATAATGTGTTAATGATGAAGATACAAATTTCAATTGCCTCCACAAGAAGAATAAGGCATTCTAAGAACTAATGTACGGTGGATACAAGAAAGATAACCTCAGAGCGCCTTCTGCTTGGAGGTTAACCAAGGCATCTTCCTATGCTGTCCTTTTTTGGCTTAGGTTGTTCATGATATAATCTATTTTATCAGGCTCTGCTCATTTCTACCTGTTACTTAGGAGCGATACTTTCTCGGGTCATCATGCACAGAACAAGAACGGGGGAACCAGCCGTGCTCCTTTTATAGTGCATGTCTGCTTTGAACAAAATACAGTCCGGAGAACTATGGCTACGGTGGCTAAGGGAATTGCCTGCCTTGAACAGGTGGAAACCAGCTAGGTTGGGCTTCTACAGCTACTACTGGATAATTTATATGGCCACTAACTTGTATAAAGGGAAAAATAGTGCAAACTAAATAAGAGATAAAATAATAATTTATATGTATTATATCATTGAACTGCCGGTCTAGTTGTCACATTGCAGGCCGGACCACAGTTAGCCTGGTTGAATCATCAGTCTGTTTCAACAAGACAGTAACTTCATTCCCAGGAAGAACATACTGGATGTTAACTAGAAATGCAGGGACACAACATAAACTGTGTACAACTAGGAGTGTAGGGTCTCATACCTGCTCCTCTGTGTGTGTGTATGTCACTTCTAAGTTTCCACTCTCTGTAGCTGCCCATACCTGCAGCAAAACAAATATTAGAAGCATGATACGCATGAAGGCAAAAGTGTATTATATGGACACTTCCAGTGTTAAGTACTCAACACAATTAAGAGAAGGATGGATACTTACTTTTATTGATTTATCCAAAGAACAAGATAATAGAAACTGATCCCAACACAGTACAGACATAACAACATCTGTATGATCAGAGAGGGTCTGTATGCACTGCAATGTTGCTAAATCCCACACCTGAAACATTCACCCTACTTTTATTATCATTTCTAGAATGAGCGTAAACAAACAGACAAGGACCCCATTCTTGCTTTAATGGAACAACGTAATATGCAGAAAATAACATCTGATAGATATCGCACACAATGATTCTATTTGACAAATCATGTACTTAGAACAGAAGTCATACTCCATGTTCACTTAAAAGTGGACACAAATATACTGGAGCAACATTCATTAATTGCACTTGGAATAAATTCAATTTTCAGATTTACTACCAAGTGGCACAACACCTGAGAAGGACATTCTTTGGCACTTGAAGAATGCAAAAGATGAGATTTTACAAACACCAGTTGCAATAAATGTTCCCCATGCAGTTGTGATCGTCAGAAAATGTTAGTGAGAATTTGTGGTATATTACCACAATTGAGTTCCAACTCCAGACATATTGGATGCATGCTCTGCACCACCTAAATAATAAGAGTGAGTTATCAGATGAAGGTTTGCATGGGCCCTAAGTTTCAGCTGTTCCAGCATTTATTTTGACTGAATACCATGCGTTGATCTTGGTCATCATCCATAGTACATGTAGTTTTGAATAAACAAGTCAAATAGAAATATCTGCCACTAAAATCAACTAATAAAAACCTATAACTATGTAGAGGAAACAGGACGGAGGATTAGTTGCTTGCACTGTAAAGTTCAAGCATGTGTAACTGAAGCAATAAAGCAATATGGCGTTAAATAATTGTTGACATGAAACAATGGATGTTACAAACGGGTGCTTATCAAAAGAATGAGTGTAAGCCAGAGTGAACAAATTTTACGTACTCTAATGGTTTTATCCATCGAAGCAGAATATAGCCTCATGCCTCCTACTACTAATGATACAACAGCAAGCTGATGGCCAACAAGAGAAGCAGCTGGCTCAAAACAGTTGGTTGCGGCACTGAATCTCCAAGCCAAAATCCTCCCATCCTACCAAGCACAAAAGAATGAGTAAATGAGGAATCAGAACTACTAGGATGAACCGAATATATGTCTAAAGAATGGAAGTTTACTTGTATTGCAGCAAAGAGTAGCTCATTAGCAACAGCGAGCGCATAGACTTGCCCCGTTGGTCCAGTAAGGTTCATTTCCGCTGCTGTTTGCATATTCCAGACCTGAAGAATATATCAGACACACATGCAGATGGCCAATGGCGATCAATTTCAAAATTTTATTTCAGAAAGTGCTAGGTGAGTGGTGATGGTGTCTAGCCACCTGGTGCCCAATCAACATTTGGACAGGCTATGCAGGCAATTAGGGGCTGAGAGGCCAACTTCCGAAACAGTGTTAAATCTACAAATCTGGAGTGACATTTACCTTTACAGCATCAGGTATTCCAACAAACAACCATGGCCCCTCGCTGATCATACACCCAACCTCACGACCCATACTGATGACGCCGGCACACTAATAGACAACAAAGCAAAGAAATACTGAGACTTAGCCTTTCCATAAGGAACAAACAAGACTCAACCAATGGCTCAAGCTAAGGAAGCATCCGGTACCTGCCCGGTCTGGCAATCCCACATGCGAACAGTTCCATCCTTGCTCCCTGTGTACAGTTTGTCCGACCCAGTGGGCAATGCAATACCTGTAATAACCTGAATTAATTCACAGCATTACAGTTAGCAACTTTTCATGTTTTATTACCAGACCAATTATTTGGAATATAAAGGGATTAATCTTACCTTCTCGTGGCCCTTGAGCGGGGTGAGCATCGTGATGCTATCGCTTATGTGGTAGCTGTGGGGAAAGCGACACCTCTCCCCGAAGCTGCAATCGCCGGCGAGGAAGTACTTGCAGGGCCTGTCGGGCGGCTTCTGGCTCGGGCCGCCGCTGCCGCCCCCGGGGCCCCTCCCCCATCTACTATGGCCGCCGCCGCCGCCTCCTCGTCCTCCCCCAGCGTTTGGGTTGCGCCAGACGTTGCCCCCGGGTCCGCTGCTGCGCTTGTTCGGCGCCGCGGCCTCGGGTAGCTCGCTATGGAGGAAGGGGCAAGGGAAGCGATTGCACCGCCCTTGGCGCCAGTAGTTGCAGACCTTCCCGGTGGTCGATGACGGCGGGCCGCCGGAGCCCGGGCCCAAGCGATTATGCACGCGCTTGTTGCCGAATCGCCCGTCAGCCTCAATGTCCATGGGCGGCGGCGCCTAGGGTTTGCGGGGCACGGGAGCAGATAGTCAAATAGGTATCCGCGCTGCGAAGCCCAAGGATTTGGCGGGGGCAGCGGCGGGAAAGCCGGACGGATAGATAGAGAGATATATGTTGGGGAGTCGGTCGCGTGGAGGCGACGCGGCGAGAGCTCGCCGGAGCGCGTAGGGAGATCCGGATCGGAGAGGAAAGGGGCGGTGGCCCGATTGCTGGGTCGGGTTGAGCTCGCGCGGTCGCGGGCAGATGGAAGGTCCGGCTCCGGCTCTTGATTGGGTTTCTAGCGTTCTACGAGGCCCACATGTCATAGCCCATTGGATTTTTTTTTTTTTTGAGACTTCGCCTTTTCGAACTGAAAATTTTATTCATGGTGATCACGTAATAGAGCGTATCATATTCTAATATTTCTAATAGTAAAACAAGTGTCCACGAATGATTCAACGAAGCATGAATTACTCTTTTCAATTGAGTGAATAGAGCTTTTGTTTAGTTTATGATTGCTACATTTGCATGAGTTAGGGCATGAGGTTTCGTGTTAGGATAACATCTGTTTTCATGGTTGGGAAGTGCGTGAAAAAAAAGTTTTAGATGTGTCGAGACAATAGATCACTTATTGACAGAAGCCAAGGGAAAAAGGGCTCGATTTGGAATATGTAAAGTCTGAAATGATAGGTCAGTCTTAGCGCCCTACATCAAACCTTCCCTTCCTTCTGCAGCAGACGACGTTGTGACAATGCTGCAACGATGACGCAACTCAAGATCAATGGCTAGCGTGACAATGTGTCATCACCTCTTACGGTTTCCTTCGAGCAGCTCTACTTTTCCTTTCCCTTTGTCTTTGTATGCTAAGGCTATTGGTTTGTGCGATTAAGGTTCATTGTCGAGCCTTGTAAGCAGTTCAGGAATTTTTATTATTTTTCTTGTGATCTTAATTTATTAACGAGATCTATGCGCCTAGATTTTGAAGTTAGAAAATCGTATCCGACGGTGCCGGCAAGACGAGGAAGTACATCCGGTGATGATATTAGCGTTTACCAAAGTTTTTATTTTCTCCCATTAGATAATGTATGTTAGATCAACCGCTTAATCAATTACCAAAGTTTTTATTTTCTCTCCTTGCATGTTGTTTGTTATAGGTGTCAACAAGACAAATGGTGTCAACAAAAGCAATAAGACCAGGTGATGCATTAGTTTGGACAATAATTCACATGTTTTGCTGCAATCACACACTTCATGCTAGTGAAAGATTATGGCAAGCATAAAACATGGCATGTTTGTTTGTATCTTATTGCATATTTTGGATGTATGTACTTTGAACTTTACTTGAATGGTTTAGGTTCTTTAAATATTACTGTTTGGTTGTCTATACTAAAAGTAATGTTGATAACTGACATGGATGCCCATGACCACTAAGCATTTGTTTTTCAGGCATGATGTGATCTATATTTGTAGGAGAGGTACCATTTTATTTTTTGGTAATTTATAAGCTTTAACATTGGTCACTGATATTTTACAAGATTGCGGGTATTGCTTACAAGTGTAGTGACTAGAGGGTTGTTTGGGTATTGTAGTCTTTCAAACCAAAATATTAAAAAACCATAGTTTTAGAAACTAGTTCCAAGAAAAATCATGGTTTGAAAAAAAAAGGGTTAGAAGTGGAGTTTTAAAAATATTGAAATAGTTACATTTTTAGCAACACCATGATTTTATAACCGCAATGCTTGTTACATCCAAACACCTCACAACTCCATACCTCTCAAAGCGAAGTATTGTTCTGAATCATAGTATTCTATAAAACTCCAAAACTATGTATCCAAATATGACATAAACGTATGATCACATTGACGCGCGAGACAAGTGAAGCATATAAAATGTGTCTTTGTGGGCTATTAGAAGATGCTTTTGCTTCTAAAAAGCCAAAATCCCCTCGACTAAAAGGGTAGGAACCCATAGGTGCTGTTGGCAAAAATAGCTTTTTCTCTAGTACGAAACTCACAACATCTCTCCTCTTGTTTTATTTGGCCGTGGAAACGACATCTTCGAAGAAATTATCCATTTACCATTGATTATAAACATAACGATTCTTTTTTGTCTTCATTCTTCTGTCCGCGGGACCTGTTCTTCCTTCCTCCTCATTTACATTTCCATTCCATCTCTATTTACTTCCCTTCTCTGTCGCGCTCTGCTTCTGCCATCAAGCCGCTGAAATGCCATGGCGTGCGCACTCGAGTGCTGAGTTTGCCACACCCGCACATTACCTTGTTCTTATCCCTTCCCCTCCCAGCTATTCAAGTCATGACCCTTTTTCTCATTCCCTTTCTTCTATCGTTCACTATATTGCTAGACCCGAGCAAAACTCGTTCACCATTGCATCACCGTTCTTACGCATCTGGCCGAGCCTTTCCACCTGAAGTCGCGGCAAGGTCTCAAAGTCTCTCCCTGTTTTAGTTTTCCCATCCCCGCAACCACAGTCGAGGTCGATGAATTCTTCTCCAAGACCGACCATCAGACCGTCTTTCGTGCCTTTGTCAAAATTGCACTCTCCGGTGAGTCAGCCGTCGATTAGCCATGCCTGCAGCTAAGGAACCAAGCCCCTCATCGCCTAACCTTTTACCACACCAACTCTCTGCTGTGGAGTTAGACGATGCCATTGAACTTTTCCCCCGTTGCCGTCCGCTCGGTTGAGCTTCGTCACATTGAGATCCTACTTCCGGTCCCCTTTAACTCTCTGATCGCCATGGGTGACCTCCAGCTTGATATGGATCAAGTGTGATTGTGCGGGCTTTGGTGTGCCAATCCGTCTGGTCCTTGGTGTGTCCTAGATCTTACTGGCCCATGCCTTTTTTCTTTTTCTAGCGAATTGGAAACATCAGAAATCATTCTAAACTTCACGTGTAACTAAAAAAAATTCCACTTTAGAAGCTCAACATTTTGGTGTAAACAATTTTTTATGAGTCACATTATATTGTTGTACAAAATTCATAGGATGAAAACAAAGATAAATACATATATGAAATTTTGTGCATGCAAAAATCCTGAAATTTGCATATAAATTGTCTCTCAGAGTTTCAGGGGTTTTACAAACATTTTTTACCAAACCTATTTTCACAACTATTTCAACCAAATGACTTTCAGCTTTCTCACAGCTGTCAGCCCACGACAGTTTTTTTCTTCACAGCTCACGGCCCAACCAAACACACATAAATTGAGTGATCAAACATATTGAAAAAAAAATGCTAGACCTGCGGGAGACAAGCAACCCACGGACGTACTATTAAGAAGAAGAACTTCTCACGCAGGTTTAGAAAACCCCCGAACTCCCCCTCCCCACCCTTACACAAGGCCACGTGTCAAACATATTGAGCCTAAACTTTTTTTTTTTGAAATCTTTGACCCTAAACTTTTTTTTGAAACTCTAAACTGGTTTTCTTTAATATATAAATTTTGATGCCGATGGGGTTTTAAGGAAAAAAACTACGCAAAGCATTGACGAATTAAAATGTGGCCAGCCCAATTTTGAACGGGTGCGAATTACACACCCCGTCCAGTTACTACGTTCAGTCGTTGGCCCAGGAATATGCTCTCCGTTAACAGGGGAAAAAAAAAGAGAGGCCTGTTTATCCTGGCTACTAGAAAATTATATGGCCCGCTATTTTGAAACTGACAGCTCGTGGCGAATTCGTGGCCTCGGGAAAACAGGTGGAACAAATCGAAGCGATAAGGCCACGGCCATCGGAGGCCATTGCTACCTCTTGCGCCACGGCAGAATCGCCTGCTCGTCACCACCGCTCCGCAGTGCGACGCAGTACGGCGTGTCCACTCCCAATGGCACCCGCTGCCGGCTGCATCAGAAACTCATCGCCGAACATCCAAACCCTGCAAAAGCTCGCGAGTCCGAAGGAACCACCACGTGCTTCCAGTGCCCTTGCTTTCCCGCGATCCTTGCAGCTGCAGGTGCAGGCCCCGTCGAGGAGACGCCGACCCGTGGCCGTAGCGTGCACCCGCGGAAGCGAGCAGCAATCCTCCCCCGCCGTCGCGGCGCAGGCGCGCCCGGCAACGACACGCTCAGCGTCGAGTTCCGGACGCAGGACGGATGCCGGCTCGGCATCGGCAGGTACCCGGACTTTGCGTACAACGCGCAGGGCGGCCGCGGCGTGGGCGCTGGGCGTGGCAAGGAGAGCGGGGAGGACGGCGCCGTGCTTGTCGAGTTCGACGTGGCAAGCCTGTACATCCCGCCTATGTCCGGCGCGACGACCAGGTTCCTCGGGCTGCCGCTGCCGCCGTTCCTCAAGATCGACATCTTGCCTGAAGCTCTGGGCGGAACCATTGATCGCGCTACTGGTCAGGTAAAAGTGCAGACACTTCAGCTCTCTCTGCATCCATGTAGTATGTAGTTTTCAGTTCCACCTATGAAGTGCAGATGCGGCCTATTTACCGAGAACAACGAAATAGGAAGTCCATGTTTTTTGCTATTACGCGCAAAACAACAACAACAACAAAAACAGATATTGACAAACTGCTTTCATATGTTTCTGCAGGTTGATCTCAAGTTCAGGTCGAGATTCTGTTTTTCGGTGGGAAGCATCTACAAAGCACCGCCGTTGTTCGTCGACACGACACTGACCTCCGAGGAGTCCAGGGGAGCCATAAGATCGGGTCGCGGAGAAAGGTTGGACGGCGAAGAGCGATGCAAGCTGGTAGGGGTGGCCGTCGTCGACCCGATCGATGACCTCTTCATGAACACATTCCTCAGGCTGCCGACCGAGTGCATCGCTTACTTGAACGCGACCATCAGCATCGCCAAGCCGAGATGATCACGTGTCTGTTGCAAGCTCTAGATTACCGATTAGCTCGGAGCCGTGGAACTGGAAGTCACCTAAGATGATCAGCACTCGTAGAATTTTGCCGAGAGTTTTTGTGACAACACTCGGCAAATTCATTGTTTGCCGAGTGCCCGACAAAAGGCACTCGGTAAACCGTTGAACACACGGCATATAGCCGGTTTCCCGTAGTGCCTAGCGCTTCAAGCCTAGAATCTAGATGGGTTAAACTGCTTCTTCATCTCAATCTACACACTAGACTGGTGACAGCTTCCGATGAATATGTATGCATGATTATGAAAGACATAAGAAAATGTGATATAAAATCCATACAGTATACATATAAATTTCTGTCATTTCGTAAAATTCTGTTTGTATCTTGACACCCTGGACCTCAGTTGTTGGTTCATGCCTTTGCTACTTGGCATTTAGTAATACATGAAGAAAATTTAGCTGCTGGCGAGTGGTGAGCATGGAAGAGCTACAAACTGTTCATCACGATCTATTGATTCTTTATTAGAACGGTTCTAGCACAACTTATATATTCTGCCCGTTTCAAAAGTTAGGAATCTTACATCATGTTTGGTTTGTGACGTGAGTTCGTGCAGAATGATCCGATCCAAAAACCGAGCCTAATCATTTCGTTTGATTTACGGCACGGAACCGAAGTCGTCCGTCATCAGTTGGTCACGCGCAGCACGAAAGAAGGCTAGCAGGCAGGAGCCAACTGATTCCTTAAAAAAGCAACGGACGACCCGATCCACATGCATGCTGGACGAACCTATGCCGGATGAAGCTATTCCCCAAACCAAACATGCTTAGAGTATTCGTGCAAGCTTTGTACTGATTTCTAACATTATTCTTAAGGAATTTCTTCAATTCGGTCGAGGCTTAAAGTTCCTAACATCGATCAGCCTATTCGGCAGCTTTGCTGCGAATCAGCCGCTACAGTGTTCGCAGAGCATCCGTTACAGTGTCCCCCTTCTATTTTTACCAACAGCAGCTATAGTAAACAACCGTAGAACAGCCAACCAAACAAGCCCGATATGTTCCAGTCCAGTTGGGTACCTCCCAATCAAGCCTCACACGATTAGATGTGGAAGGATCATGTATAGCGGATACTCCCTCCGCCCATAATCAGAATATTTCTCAGTTTGGTCAAAGAAATTTTTCAAGGTTGATAATAATATCTGAAAAATAAATTATTTTAAATGGAATGAATTGTATATTAATATATTTTTACGGTGAATCTAGTATAATCAATTTTACATTGTTAATATTAATAATTTTTATTATAGAGAGTGAAAGTTAAGAATGTTTAACTTTGATCTGACTAAACCCAGAAATGATATTGGCAGATGAGTCATGGCAAAGCACTAAACATACTGGAACTCACCTAGTAAACAGAAAACTGGTACTGTGTGCCGTGAGTTGCTTTCTTTACTCCTTTCTTCTACTTCCGTAACGGGGACGTTCCAAGACCAGAATGAACAGAAAAGAAACTTCTATTTCCGCAGCAGCGGGCGGCGGCGCGAACCCGCGGGAGGACTTGGTAAAAAGGGAGGAAGACGCCCTGAGCTGGCAGTGGCGGGGGCACTACTTTTGTTTTGCCTGGGAAGAACTCGCGGTCCGAATCGCCCGACCGAGAGAGCTCAGTGGCCTTTCAGGCTTTCTCCATCCACTCTGAACTTTGAAGTGACGCGAGACCTCACTATGGACCGCGCGCTCCTTCCCGCGGCTTGCCAGCTTAGAGACCACGAGGCGCCATTGACATCGTCAAAAGGCTCGAGAGCTCGTACGTTCGGTCTCTTCTGTTATCTGTTAGACAGTCACTAACTCGAACGTGAGCCACGAGTTTGCAATCTGCACAACATAAGCAGGGAGACAGCCTTTTTCTTTTTCCAAAGTAGCAGGAAAGAATCTGCGGTGCGGCATCTGTTCATATCTCGAACATACACGTTTTGTTCAGAAAATTGAATGTAAAGTTTTATGGAGCATCAATCTCCTGCTCCTAAATAGCCTCATTGACCACTTCTCATGCATGGATTGAAAATCTGTCAGAAGAGTTTTTTTTAAATAATCAGAACAGATGTATGCCTGAATAAAATTGTCTAATGTTATCTGCATAATATAGTAGTAAATTGTTGCATAATGGAGGTTTTTGCTAGGAACAAGAATAAAATTTCATGTTCAGTTTACATAATGTCGCCATTTTCTTAGAAGAAATAAACAAGTTGTTTATGCATTGAAAGCAATTTATTAGAGCAGTGGTTAAATTAAGTTAAACATAACTGTGGTTTAAGAACAGTAGCACAACACAAAATGTTCTGAGGTTTAGCTCCAGATCTATAGCCAGTGCGTTATGACTCCTTCGGTGGTAAGGAGTCCACTTCACAATAAGGGAATGAAATGTGGTATGGTGGATCTGAATATTGGGTGCATGGTCAGGGATTTAGCTGTAGTTTCTCATTTCCATTCGCTGCAAGCCATATCAGATTATCGATGCAGTAAGACCACTGGGCCATTCCAAATTCATATATTAAGCGGCATGCTTTACTGCTTATTATTACACGAGTGCTATATATATAGCTCTGGCGAGATCACTGTTCTATTGCGTTATGCAATGGCACTGGTGATCGTTGGCGCCAAATTAAGGCACACATGCGCCAACCAACCTGGTGAACCCCAGCCTTCTGCTACTGCTGATCACACTTGGTCAGGAGAGCAGGGATACATTAACATTACCGAGACGTTAAAAAGAGGCGAAGAAGCGGATTCCCTTAGGCTGTACATGGGGAAATCGTTGTGCCCAGAGCCAGAGCAAGCTTGCTTCGTCAGCCGCGCGCCATTAGTAGCTCCAGAGACTAACCTCACCGCCGTCGTCATCGTCGCCACCGCCGTTCCCGGACGCGCCGTCCATTGGCGGCGGATCAATGAGCATCCCTTGCGCCATGTCGAGGTACCCCTGCATCCCGAAGTCGAACCTGTCGTCCATCACGCTATTATACGGGTGATCCGCGCTCTGCTGCGTCGCGCTAGAAAATGCGTCTGGGATGGTTGTGATCGCCTCCTGGACGGCCGCATTGCCCTGATCGGGCGCCGGACGGAACTGCTCGGCCGCCTCGGCCGCGGCGCGGCGAATGTCGTCGTGGCCGGCGCCCACGGGCGGGACCCTGAGCAGCCGGGGCGAGTCGGCGAAGTTGAGGCACGCGCCGCGGCCGCGCAGCGCCAGTGCGGCCACGTCGTGCGCGCGCGCCGCCATCTCGGCGGTCTCGAAGGTCCCGAGCCAGATGCGCTGCTTGCCGTGCGGCTCCCGCACCTCGCAGACCCACCGCCCCGGGTTCCTGCGGCGCACGCCCTTGAACACCGGGTGCCGCGTCTCCTTGAACTTGGTCCGCCCGGCGCGCCGCTTGGGCGGCGCCGACGACACCGTCATGTAGGAGGAGGAGCCGTCGTCGCCGCCGACCGGGGACGGCGTGCCGGACGAGTAGTCGCTGCTGAACGCGCCGACGTCCATGGTGAAGACGCTGCCTGGAGTGCAGTAGAGTAGTGGGCTAGTAGTGAGGACTAGGAGAGGAGGGAAGACGAGGTCGGCGCATTTGGTTTGAAAACCGGAGGGAAAGGTGGCGGGTTATATAGTTTGCGCGTGGAGCGCGACGTGGCCGCGTGCCCTGTTCCAACGCGGTGCGGCACGGGAGGCGCCAGCCAGGTAGCGCGACTTGATGGATTCGGTGGGGCGAAGGGTTCGGGCTCGCGGGGTTAGTTGGGTCGGAACCAGCTGGAGCTCGCCGGGCTGGGGACGACGGGGACGCGCGCGACGCGCAAGCATGGGGAGACAAGTGGGCCGGCTACGGCCTGGGCCTCGGGCGTGGAGTCCCCCTCTCTTCGGCGACGGCGGCGACTGTTGAAAAGCGATGTCGCGTAGCTCTCAAGTGGGCAGTTTGATGCGCACTCGCCGGAGCAGCGGGATGGTGCTTCGGATTCTCTGCACGCCGCACTCTTCGGATCAGCGTAAACCATAAAAGACCAGGCCGCGCAGAGGATCCCACTCCACGGTTGAGCGGAGTTATATTGGACCCGGTCCTGGGGGTTCCAGATTGCCAATGGTGACGGACGGCGACTCGCCGTGTCGCTGGCGCTTGCCTCCGGTTTCCAGAGGCTTCTCTTTCAACTGGATAAATGGGACCGTTGGTTTGGCGGTTTACGTCGCAAGTGGTGCGGTTGCCGTGCTGTTGCGTCGAGGTCGTCTGCTGAAGCTAGCTGAAATCAACAAGCCGCCCCTGGCAACACTGTTTGAACTCTTCTCGACGCGTGGACCTCTGAACTCTAGAGCAACTTCAGAGTTCTGTCAACGCTGTTCCGTTGCTGCCATCAATTCTTCTAGAGGAATCGTACGAGGTTATCGAAATATGTCAACGGAGCTTAACTGAATAGAACAATCATCATGATGCCGTCCACTCCACCCTACACTGATTAACCATCGCCCATTCTGGATATACAGAGGCTTGTGGCAGTGCGATGTTGTACTAATGCGAGAATGGATGCAAGTTTGCACGCTGGATCGCCATTCTTTGTCCAGCCTACATAGCCTTGTGCCATTCGAGGAATCGAGGAGGACGCTGCCATGTTATCTGATCTATGCAAAAAGGGGAATTTCATGGCAAAATGAGGCAAGCGCTCTGTAAACTGGCAAGGCCTAACGCATTGAGCCTTTGACACCTCTTGTTGGGCCTTTCCCACAATCAAAATTGGGCTTCAAACTGTCCAACTATTGCTGGGCTGAAAAATCCTACAAGGTGCTGGACATAGCCCGTAATAACAAAGCATGATTTTGCTTTTGGTAGCAGCTCGGACAAAATGTGGGAAAGGCCACAATCTCAATCTGCAATTTTTCTTGTAGCTCGGCCTGATTCACCGGCACCGGTGATTCCGGCGGCGGGTGCCGTCTTCGATTGCACTGAAGTTGGTTTTGCACTGAAAACTTCCCCGTGTTACAATGCCTATATATTCTCGTCTCACAAAAAAAAAAAGGGGTGGTATACGCGACCGAAAATTGCCGATTATGTATCTAGGCTGACAGAAACGCCGTTCGTCAGCAAGCCCAAAGGGCACCAGCTAAGAAATTTAGAATTTAGATGGCTCTTCAGTGATTTACCGAGTGGACAGCTAAGGAGAACCATCTTTTGAGCCTTTTCCCGGTGTCCCGATAGCTATCTCCGGTCTTTCAATAATCAATTCATGTTTAGCGAAGCTTCGCAATATCGCAATCAACTTTATTTTTATGAGAGGGCGTCGTGTGTCATATTCTATATTTATCTAGCTACCTAACTGATCAAGTCATTTTCACTGCCTTGTTTCAAAGTAGTACAAAGAACAAAATGTAGAGCCAACAACACCCATTCTGCGTACTACATTTTAAAAATAATAATATTGAGCTACCTTTGAAATAAGGTTTATTCTTCAGCCATTCTAGTGAATAAATAGATATGCATAGTTTTTTTTTTTTTTTTAGATGAGGTGTGCATAGTTCTTAGTTGGAGGGAAAATATAAAAATTCAGAGCATGTAGCTAGAAAAATATATAAAAGGTTGATTAGTTGCGCAACAGTGTAGGCAAGTCCAAAACAACCTTCAATAAAAAAATCAGCCTAAAGTAAATCAACTAACATAACTTTTAAAAGTAATGATATTTATATAAAGAATCAAAATGCTATATGCGCTGATGTGAGATGATGGATTGGCAAGCTAATTAAAAGTGATGAGTATGCTTTTGTCAAATTATAAAGAAGAAGAAAAATGCAGTTTTGATAGATCTGAGCGACTGCAGTGCAGCGCCAGTCAAGGTGGGAACAATGTTGCTACTATTTGTCAGTTCTTCGTTTTATGAATTCAAAGAGACTAATCAGCGATAATGTACCCCACTTGCTAAAAACTATCGATTGGCTTGTTGTCCCCAATGATTGGTCAAAGCAAACACCACTATTCATTCATCACGATCACAAATCACAATGTAGTGCGCGCAAACACGATTCACGCAAGTGTTCATCCGATCCCGTCAAAGTGGACCCGTAATCGACAAACGAAACTTTAGGCATGCACGCATCAAATTCCCCTTTCTGGAGGGCCACTGTTGAACGCACCAGGAACACACGATTAAACAACAGTCCCCATTTGATAACCTAACCCCACCATAATAAAATAAAAACATGCGGCGACACGATATATCCAGTCGACCAGCAGAAGGAGAGGGGCGCAGTGCCCTTCGTCGCCACAATCTCAGGCTTAAATTAAGCAAACGATCGATTGGAGTACGAAACCAAATCCAATCTTCTCGGTGCTCTCAATCTGGATTAATCATTGGTCCTTGATTCAGCACTGTGCACAGCGCGCTAAAACGTCCTGAAGCAACACGCAGAGCACCTCCAATTGATAATCGAGTGCAGCGCCAGCCACTGTTCCGGCGCGCTCTCTTTTCTCCTTTCCCGCTTGTACTCTCACGTCCCATCGCATTGAGACGCTGCCCCTTTTCTGGCGGGCCCTCGGCCGACCAGACGGCGCCCACGTCCGTGCGCCATCTTTTTCCTTCCTTCGCCGGATACGGCGACTTTGTTGGGCGGATGTGATGCGCCTTTCGGCCGATTCGGGCGCATGCGGACGCGTCGTCCGTGGAAAATCCTCCTATTATGTTGCGCTTGCGCCGCTCCCGTCCTGTACGTTTCGCCGTTCCGGCCGGCGGTAGCGCGGGTCCCCGCCACGCTACGGGTATCAGATGAGTTCGTTCCATGGGTCTAAAATTTAGAGGGAAAAATCTTGTCATTTAAGAGTATTAAATAAAGTTTAATTATAAAACTAACTGCAGAATCTCAGGTCTAAATCGCGAGACGAATCTAACGAGGGTAGGTAAGCTGTGATTAGACGCTGGTTACTGTAGCATTACTGTAGCATCACTGTAACAAAATATAGATTAATTAGACTCGTTAGATTCGTCTCGTAAAAATGTACCTATCTGTAAAAAGGTTTTATCATTAAATTTTATTTAATACTCTTAAATAATAAAATTCTCTTTGATGTGATAGGTTTAAATGCTAAATGCTAAAGCAACGTACACTCCCTAGCATCATCTGAAACCTCCTCGCCGATGCTGTAGCCGTCCCCTGGCGCCCAGTTTTCCGCGTTTGGGACCTCCGAAAGCGCTCCTGCTGCCTGTTTTGCTGGCACGGAGATGACACGTTGTTATTGTTCCTTTTTTTTTGTTGATGAAGTGTTATTATTCGTTTGACGGCCTGTCACAACATCATATTGATTTGCAGTTCAAACAGGTGCATCAGAAGGCAGAAATCAAATGCTGGGGACAGACACAGAAAATGAAGCAAGCAAGACCCGACACGCTAGCACAGACATCGGTTTGAGGCCGCCAAAAGGAGTTTTATCTCCATGATGAAGTAGGGCATATTGCGAATTTTCCAGTCTCAGCTCCAGACAACCGGTCGCCAACAACTCGCAATTATCATCTCTTTGAAACATGACCGTTCTGCAATGTATTTTTTTTTGGGTGGGGGGGGGGGGGGTGGGGGGGGGGTGGGGGGGGGGGGTGATTTGAGTTTATTTGTAAGCGATAAAACCTCCATACTGCTGCATCCATGAAATGTGACCGGAAATAGGAGCTGCATGTGATATTTACATGGTACCAAAGAACAGCTACTCCTTTCATTGTTAAATATAGTATTAGATTCCATTATTAGATTTGATGTCATAAACGTCGTATATTTAAAAACAGAAGTAGGACAACGGAGGATATAAACATCCCATTAGCCATTTCTGGTACTTACGAAAACTTAATCCAGCCTCTTGTTTCACATATATATATGTTATGGATGAGAACACACATGCTTTGATCCAGTGCTCTTATGCCGAGTTCCTGAATGCGGATTTGATGACTAAACTTGTGCAAAAAGATTTTATTTTACTGATGGTATGCCATGCGTGTTATATTTTGGTGTTATATATTTTTATTGTTGACAATTTAAGGACTATGCAAAACTGATAGAGATGACTGCGCAGGAGAGCCACAACAGAACTAAATGCTAGGAAAAACAAAGGACAAAAGAACATGGTAGTTTTGAAGCAAATTTTCTTTATTTGGGATATATCGCTATCATTTGGTTCTTTTGAAGCAATTTTTCTTTATTTGGGATATATCTTTTGGTGTGTATGGGAACACGCTTTTGTTCCATTGCATTTATAAAGAGCTGATCTGGTCTTATTTGTTGGTCCTTATAGTCAGCTTGGTTTTCTACAGTTGACACTTGAAAAAAGGCACAAACATGCAAACCAAGACTACTCCTAATGGTTGTGCGGCAACAATCTCATATGTAACATCATGTCCTAGATAGGTTAGTAATTCATTTGTTTGTTTATCATAAATTTTGGTTTTAGGTACATCAACTTTAGTGTAATAGGCATCTCGGCTCTGCCATGACTTTGCATGTGGCAGTAGCAACAGGTGGTATTGAATCCTTCAATGCTTTTATTATTTTTCCAAGTATTCCAGTGTCTAAGTTTAATAATATATGACAATTGCAGGCTAATTGTTTTGTCTAATATATGTATTGATAAAGTTGAGGTCGTGTGATGGTTGTGTTCAGTCTTTGGTCAATAATATTTGAAGTGTACATGATGATGAAATGGTTCGTTGACGAATCATTGATTGAATGGCGATGTAATAAAGTCATGAATATTTTTGGTTGCCACAGGCTGTCCAGATACTCCTTTCTTTTGTAGGTCCTTAGATGATATTGTGTTTACTCTCGAAATTACACGTATGATGTTTTCTTTCAGGGTGATTAAGCTAAACATATTGTATTCAAAGTTGTCTTTCTCATGTATGCAATGGCAGTACCTTTTGTGTCATGTTTTCATTTCAACAATATTAAAGGTGTATTTTGGTATAAATAAATGGTACCACAACCTCCCTCTTTATATTTCATTAAAGATGCATTGGAATTTCAATATAAACTACAAAGATCTTGCTAAATGGTGCATTTTTCTCGATCACGTGCGTGACGCACGTGCATTTTTACTAGTTGTTAAATATAGTATTAGATTCCATTATTAGATTTGATGTCATAAACATCGTATATTTAAAAACAGAAGTAGGACAACGGAGGATATAAACATCCCATTAGCCATTTCATACATTTCTTTACAAAATGATGTGTTGATGTAGCACCTATAGTTGGATGAGGACAAGGCCAGGAGAAGCAACTCGTGAGCTGCTGCATTCATATGGAAAGCCTCACCAGTTCGTCATGGCGTCGGTTCAGGATGGTCGATCCGGGGCAGCTAATGCTCCGTGATATCAACTCTACTTAGCCACATGTTACGTGAGCGCAGCATGGTATATGTGGGAACCACTCTCTTCGTGGCCGTGGGGCCGGAATATCTAACCTAAGATCGGGCTAACGACTTCTTGTCTGCTGCCTGACTCTAGACATCCGCACGTGCGGCGGTTCCCACTGTTGAACTGCAGTGGTCTCGTCTTCAACTCCCTCGTGTACTGGCTCGCTAGCTAGCTAACAAGCGTACGGAGTATCCCCACGAGTTAACGAATATTGTTAGTGCCCTAATTCTGCCGTCAGGGATCGCTATCATCTTCGATCTGCATCAGGTGCGTTGAGACGTTCCTGGGAGGGTTCACGGAATGTCAGAGTGAAAGCTGCTCTCCGGCCCTGCGACGGACCTGAAAAGGCGCCGACCAGTGCGCCGCAATCGTTCCTAGTTCACACGTGAGGCGTTGGAATACAATACAAGCAGTCCATGCCGAGCAACAAAGCGTACGGCGTCGCTATCGGTCTGGCCGCAGCGGCGTTCTGCGCATTGCGTTAATTAACGTAGGAAATTATCCTTCGACGGTTCACGTTTGCCGGCGGCGACATCGTTGTGTCTTAACTAAACGAAAAAGGAAAGCCGCAAAAACTCGCCGCCTCGCACGTCCTGTGCGACTCCTGAAGAAGGTTGGCGCCGAGGATCTGAGGGAGAGTGATCGCGGTGTACCAGGCCTTGTACTGTCGCACAGTGCGCCGTGCCCCGTCCTGCTGTTTGCTGCTTTCGATCGGGGGCAGCGCCGGGCCTCACCATTACGCACGCGGCACCGGCCCCTGTGTCGTCATGTTCTGGAATCTGGACCACTCGCCGGCTCCGACTGCGGCCACCGATCGAAGCGCCGATCCCAACGTCCTGGCTTCTTCCCGGCGTGAGTTTACTGGCAAGATTCAAGACGCGCGACTCCAGATCACTGTTCCCTCGTCGTTCCTCGGCAAGCCTTGGCGACATGCCTCTAGCGTATCATCCGTGGTTCGACACGAATAGTACTTAGCACATGGATGCACAAATCGTTCACCAGCAAGTTGGCGTCCTTGCATGTGGCGATCGATCGCGGATTAGGGCAATAATTTGGAGTTCTTCATCGATTCATTGTCCGTTCGTGGAGTGCCGGACCATGCATATGGTCCTGAAGCTTGCGCGTACCACTGACCACCCGGCGCCACTTATCATCGTCGTCGTTTGCCTTGGCATGCATGTTCGATCCGCTGCCCCGTACGCGTCCTCCTAGCGCAGCGCGCGGGAACTTGTCGCGCGCCCCGGCGACAGGCGCACGGCGCACGCACGTCCGTGACCGCCAGGACTGTCCATATCTTTCGTTCTCCGGCCGCCCTGCAGACGTTGTGGCCTCTCGTCGTCGAGCAGCTCCAGCCGCGCATGACCCCGACGCGACGGCCGTGCCGTACCCCTGGCGACGGGGCCATGTCGAGCCACGCATATCGGTCCACGCACGCCAGTAGTGGCGTCCCGCGAAATGATTCCGTTCGATCCGTGCAGCATGCCGTGGCCATCATCATCAGCTACTGTGCCGTGCACGGTGAATGGCCGTCCGGCCATGCCCACACCCGCAGCAAAAAAGCTCGTCAGATCGGTACTTGCCAAGCGTCTTTGTGTGTCTCCTCGATCGCTAGCTTAAAATTAGGCTGTAGGGACAACTCACCTGCGTATCGAGTATCGACGAGTGCAAGCGCCAGACGGGTGGGTGTTTGGTGGCGACGGTAAAGACTCTTGTCGCTGTCTGCATCTTAGACGAAAGATCAACGGAGAATCTAAATAAAGTACTCGCACTTTTTTTCGTTGAAGAAAGGGGACACTAACTGTTTCGCTTCAGTAGTACTCCTGTTAATACATCAGTACCTATCTGGTTTTCTTGTTGTATATCCACTTGTAAACCCATCACTACTTTACTCATCTAGTCCAGTCGAAGAAGTATGCAGTTAATTTCATGATTTCTCCACGAAATATTTTGATCCTCTAGTTTGTCTAGAACCAAGAAAGTGGTGCACACTCGTCATAAAGATAGTTGAGGCAGTCCTCTTCTTCTAAAAAGAGATTAACCGAGACCTTAATTTGCCATGCAACCTTAATTATGACTCCTCAAAGCAGCGTTTGTAAATGGAAACGGGAGATGACGATGAGAAACGGACCTAACCAGATTTACGTACGGAGAACCACATGCGGTGGCTAGCTTTTGACTTTGACATCTGCCGTCTCATGATCACAAAATTCTGAAAGGACCTAGGTTCGCCAATTCATTGAACCTTAAAACATAATCCTACTTGACGATGTCAACCTATGATCACTGAAAGTAAGCATGCATGCTGTGATAGTGTCAGTGCATAGGAGATTCATGCCCCACATACACTCAACAACCAGACCAAATAATCACCCATTCTTTACCAGGAAGCTGACTGTTTTACACAATTGATGGCGATTGTCTAAGCAGACTTTCCCTGTGGCAAAGCAGCTATGGAAGTAAACTGTGGACCTGCTGCTCTTTTGTACCTTAATCTGCAAACACGGAGTCAGAGTTTTGGCCTTTTCCTTAAAGAAGCTATATGTTACTGCTGCTGAACAGTTCAATTATTAGTTTTTGAAGGCATTTGGTTGGACTGAACTTTTTACTCTTTCTTTTTGGAGACTGATCTTTAACCTGTCTTTTCCACCTTACACTATTTGTTTATAGGTTTCCACTGTTCACTTGGATGTTTATGAATTGTGACGAAGATCGACTTCATTCTTTTTGTGGATGGAAATCAAGGATATCAAGGGAATCAGCCTAAGCTTATAGATCTCACCCTATGTTACAGATCAAATCTGACACTGTAGGTCATGAGTTATCCCTGGCACCTTGGGCATTTAGACTACACTATTTAATCCCTGAAACGGCTATACCATTGGGAGTTTTTACCACGGGGTAGGGGATAAGCATAATTTGATTCCCCACAACAACAACGTTAACATGGCTAAAAGGGTTTGCTTTTGGAAATTACTTCTGAGAGTGTCTTTTTTAGAAAAGGAAATAAGAATAGCTGAACACAGGAATGTAAAAAAACCAACAGTAAAATGTCATCAGTCTTCTTCAATGTCATCCACGGTTTGGGAAAAATGGTTTCATACAAATAATGAAAAAAATCATTAATACAACCCGGCAAAAGTAACCATTAACAAGGAACCCTATATATATAAGTAGCCGATTTAACCACCCTTGTAGCCTAATCAATCATTACAGAAATCATCAACAGGAACCCCCCCTCCCCCTCCCCTCCCCTTTTGGCCTTAACTGGGCCTGTTCGTTTCTTTTAGCGCTAAATTTTAAAGGCCTCTAAACAAAGAAAACCTAATACTAAATAAAGTTTAATGACAAAACATTTTTACAGATGGGTACATCTTTACGAGACGAATCTAATGAGCCCAATTAATCTATGTTTGCTAGAGTCATGCTACAGTAATGCTACAGTAACCATCATCTAATCATAGCGTAATTACCCTTATTAGATTCGTCTCGCGAATTAGACCAGGGTTCTGTAGTTAGTTTTGTAATTAAATTTTATTTAATATAGCTTATCTAGAGTTTAGACCCCTCTAAAATTTAGACCCCTATACGCCGAACAGCCTCAGATATCAGAGCATCTCCAAGAGCCATTGTATCTTTGATAAGTTGGCTAAAAAAAAAAAAACTTCACCAAAAACTGGATTCAACAGCATCTGTATCCTCCTGGCTAATCTATCCGCCTGGCTATCCCGTATGTCTTGCTGGTCAAATATACCAAGCCGATCCGCCTCGCCATACCGGCCCGCCTTCAGCGCTCCCTTCCTCCTACGCCCTCCCGCACTCCCGTGGCCTTCACTTCGCCTGCGGATACGCGAGCTGAAATGCGTGCAGATCCTGCTGCTGGAGAAGCACGCATTCGTATAAACAAACATTCGCCAGGCCCGCCTCCAAGCACGCTGGTTTCCGTTTTGCTCTTCAACTCCAGCCATCATTCCTTGAGTTTGCAGATCGATCTCCGGCAGCAGCGTCAAACAATATGGATCCTAGTGGCCACCAAAATGGCTTCATTAGCAGGTCTAGGAGGCAACGACGTCACAATTTCACCTATTTTATCATATGTATTGCCAATTTAGCGAATTTGTGGGTACGGGTGAAAAGAGAAAAAAAAAACGAAATTGGGGAAGAAGCTGTTGTACTCCTGATGTCCTCCCGAGCAGCCAACTGATCCTAGCACCATGGCGACGGGAGGCGAGCTCGGGGAAGGTAGGCCGGCAAGGCGGAGGCTATGGGAGCGTGGCCAGTTTGCTCGTCGGGAGAGAGAGAGATAGGCTCCAACGTCTGAAGGTAGAAGAAGAAATGGATGACGTCTATTGGAGATCGGACGGATGAGAGTGGTGCTGAGAGAGAGACCCAAATAAAAACGCCTGAAGATATGACTAGGCTGTTGGGTTCCCCACCATTTGAGGCTTTCTATTTTTTTTACAAAAGAGATGATTTGCTTAATTTAGCTAGCAAATATACATAGGCTCTTGGAGTTGCTTGCCAGCTTGATTTTTCCCAAAAGGGTAAATAACTTGACACATCTTTAATTCAACAACAAACTACCTACTATATGTAGTATGTCGTGCAATTTATATACTCAAGAACCTAGAGGTCTTCCCACCTAACTCTTTGCTCTTTTGATCATCTCAACTGCCAACTTACCCAATATTCATATAAACCACACAAAAATTAGCACATAACTAAAAAAAATGAAAGTGGTGAGCATGTGCACATTGATTTTCCTATCCATCAATCAGATCATGACAAATAGTTTCTGACCTATAGTCACAATAGCTCCCGTATACACATAATGTAGCAGCGTACCACTTGGCACATTAAAAAACATGTGCTTGCTCTTAAATGAAAACGAGAAATAAGCCAATCGACTCGCAATTGGACTTTGCTCAATCACGCAGAATAAATAGCTACAGAACGAAGGAGAAAAAATAGAAGGGGGAAATGGTATAACTAGCACTAGCAGGCACGGACAGCATGTCACAGTACGTCATAGTATGCTACTACCATACGAAGGACGCAGTGCTGCGCCGGGCTCCATACACGTACCTCTTACCCTCCTCTTGCTACGATCAATTCTAGCTGGTATTGCTACTGGTATATATACCATATAGTTTGTATAATTACCACACTGCTCGATCGATCACCATTTGGCCTAGAAGCTCGGTTAGGCTATGTGATAATCTACGGGTCATGGTAGCTCCAGAGGCTCTCCCCGGTCTCCGATGGGTCCGGCGACTCGTCGGAGGTGTAGGGGCTGATCCTCGGCGGGCTCATCATCATGCCCGCCGCCATGTTCCGCAGGAGCTGCGGCATCTCGAAGATTGCCTCTTCGTCCATGAACACGTCGCTGCCAAATCCCTGCTGCGGCGCGCAGCTCGCCGCGTCAGCGGTGGCAGAAGCACTGCTCGCGCCTTGCAGCTGCTGCTGGTCCGGTGCGGCGGCGGGAGCCGTGGCGTTGGAAGCCTCGCCACCGTGCCGGTGCTCAAGCTGCGCGGCGGCCGCGGCGGCAGCCGCCGCGGCGCGTATGTCCGCGGGGGACGCGGACGCCGGGGCCTGCCGCGACGCGATCGCGCCCGGGAAGTTGAGCACCGCGTCGGCCCCTCGCAGCGCGCGCGCGGCCACGTCGTAGGCCGCGGCGGCCATCTCGGCCGTCGGGTACGTGCCCAGCCATATGCGGCGCGCCTTGCGGGGCTCCCGGATCTCCGACACCCACTTGCCGCTCCTGCACCGGATGCCGCGGTAGAACGCGTGCTTCCCGGACGACCGCGGCGACGGCTCCCCGGAGCTCGTCGCCGCTGCCGGCGCCGTGGCTGACCCCGTTGTTGTTGTTGTGTCGCCCTGTGGAATTGGAGAAGGAGAATGAGAATGAGGCGAGGCTGCAGGACCAGGGCCTGAAGGCTGGCTTGCCAATCCCGCTTGCAGCGGCTGAGTATCCGGTGGCGAGGAGGCAGGCGGCGGCGGCGGCTGTTGCTCAGCCATGTACCGTTAGGGCACACCGGTCTGCATATGTACCTGCTGACATGTGCCAAATTGAGCTGCTGCAGTGCACCTATGCACCTAGCTAGCTATCTATGGTGCAAGCAGATATATGCCTTCCACAACAAGTGAGTGTCCCGGATTTGTGTGTGCGCGTTTGTAACTCGTGCAGGGAGAGCGTGTCATGAGATGGACGAGAGGGGCGGGGGGTATATATGGGTTGGTAAAGAAGCGGGAAGGAAGCGTGTGGAGAGGGAGAACAGAGAGAGACGCCGCGGAGAGAGACGCCGCGGAGAGGCGAGGCGGCAGACGCGTAATTTGAGCGGGGGATGCATGTGTGTGTATGGCTTGCGCTGAGCTGGTGCCTGGGGAGCAAAACGCACAAGGCGCCCACCTAATTAAGCTATCTAGCCGGATATAACCCCTTCCCTGCTTCGTCTTATCTTCCGGGGAACACGACGGAGACGGCTCCGTCGCTGTCCGCCTTTCGAATGGCGTAGGCTTTTGTGGGGTTTAGCTTTGCGCCTGTGTCATTAGCTCGCGGAGACAGGTGATTTGGCGCTATTTCTCTCGTGGGGAGCTGAATGCGTGGCTGACGAGATAGACGCGGGACGGCCGTGGGGTACAGGCTCTCTGTGGCTCACGGGTGCTGCCAACTGGGGCCCTTGAGTTTAGCCTTTCTTTTCTCCTCGGCCATCTGTCTCCTTCTCCGAAGGTTGTCGTGGTCGCACGCTGGACAAGGAAGCTACCTTAGGCCGTCCTCAACGGCTGACTTGTCGTCAGCTGACTCGGATTCCTGCGCATGTGGAAGAGAGAGAATGCCAGGAAAAAGAGTCGCTAGCGCTAGGCGAAGCGCTAGTTGCTCATTACTCTCATCCTCGTCTAACGCGTCAAATGGACCTGAGCCTATGACCTGTGGAGCCCAGACAACTTTGGATATTGTGCTAACTTTTGACAGCTTAAATATGATATTTTATCATTTTCTTTACCTGGCGTGGCATTGATAAGAGTTAGCTTCCATCCACGTCGTTGGGGACGCTCTTAGGCCTCTTTGGCAGCACCAGGCTGGCTGCCCAGGGCCACTGCCCACGGCAAGGAAATTCCCTGCACGCGGCTGCCCACGGGTGCGCTCCCCTGCCTGGGTGGCGGGAATGAGAATTTTAGCAAAAAAATTGAAAAACGACTCAGAAAATGAAGAGGAAAATAAAAAATGACTTCAAAAATTCAGGAAAAATCAAAAAACGATCCCCAGAATATTCAGGAAATCAAAAAATGACCCCGAATATTCAGGAAAATCGGAAAATGATTCCAAAAATCAGTAAAAATCGAGGAAATTCTGACTAACAATTTATCAACATCCCACCAACTTCATGAGTAAAAAATTCATAGTTACACTTCATTTTGCTACCAGACATGGCAAACGAAAGGCATACATCATTTTGCATCCCACTAACAGGCATCGTTTCAGTTGCTCCAAATACATTACAACATCACCAAATTATTAAAGTACGTATAATTCAGATATCGACTGAGCAAGGTTCAGGCGTTCATGCGACTAAGACACCATTTCAGCAGCTCCAAAGTACCACAGCTCCAAATACAGCTTTACAGTGACTCAATGATGTTCCTGCATCAAAAATAATCTTAACTGATTATGTCGAATAATCCTGATAAGTGCTACTGATCAGGTACGACCCAATAGTTCTAAATGGACCTGACAAATTCATATGTAGATATATTTGTAACTAGACATGCCAAACTGTAACAACATGTAGGTTTCAGCAACTTCCATAGTTCAGTTAACAAGAAAGAACAGGGGAAATAGAATTATTTGGTCATTCCTTCTTAATTTATAAAGAGAATGCAAATGTGCTCCGGCAATGTACAACCGTAAATGAAAAGATCCAAGTTCCAGTCAGTTAAATATGTAGCACCATTAGAATCACAGAACTAAACATCACATCCTTGCAAATTAGTAATGGTCTTCATTGCACATACAGGTATACTACTTCTTGTTTAGAGTTAACTACTAGCACAGCTGCTATGCCTATACAGGTATACTACTTAGCATGCAAGTGAACAGAGCAGAGAGCAGTCATTTTTGACATGGCAAATCAAAGGTCTATGTACTGGGACATTAATAATGAAACAAGATGCTCATAACTCTGCTATAGTAGGACACAACTGCTAGTAAGAAAGAGCCAAGCATACCTATGGAGAGCATCCCATCTCTATTCAAGCTTACTGCAAGTAAGAAAGAACAAAGCATAAGAGCTCTAACATTGTCACAGATTTCTATGTCACAAACAGCATAAGATCTACAGCAAAGTCATACATACCTAATTTCTTTCCTAAGCCATATGAGCCTGACGTTGTGGTTTTTGAACTTCATGAAGAGCTCCCTCTTGATTTCTTTTTCAAAAAGCCCTGCAGCTGTAGCTTTTTCCTCGTCTGTCAACTCTTCCATAGCTTCAACAGTGTCAAGGCACTTCTCCACCGAGTAGTCTTCTTCGCGCTTCTTCTTATGCATTATTGATTCCACAGTTTTCTGAGTCTGATCTGTTTTGGTACCCAGATACACTCCAAGCGTAGCTGCAATCTGACTTTGGTTCCTCTTTCTCCCACTGCTAGGGGGTGCAGACTGAGCTTCACTCGCCTCCTGGCCATCCTCACTTGCACCAAAGGGATTGGCAGCAGTATCTTCACTTGCAGCAGCACTTGCAACAGCTGGAACACTTGCTTCAGATGGTGATGGCTGCGCCGCAAGCTGAAGACTTTCAGTAGGAAGATGTGTCGGTTGCACCACTGGATCAGTTGATGTAAAGCACAAATCCCCAGTGGCAATGCTCCCTGTTCCAACAAAAAAAAAAAGCAGAAGACAAATTTATATTGAATATTGAATATTTACTGTAGGAAAAACAAACTGAAACTGAGGAGATGACTTTACCTTCATACAGCACTTCACATCTCCTAAATAGAGGAAACCCCTTCTTTTCATGCTTCTTTATTTTTGGGTATTTCTGTAGAGAGAAAATATATATTAGTGCCAAGGTATATATACATGTAAAAAAAATGTGTTGGTTACATATAGCTTACAGCTACACATTTCTTCCAAATCTCTGGATCTGTGGTAGTTATCATGCCCATCACTTCATTCCATCCTATGCCGCTTTCTTTTTTAGCATCACGTATGGCTCTGTAGCTCGCCTTAACTTCCTTTTCCTTCTCTTGAAGTTGCTGCTTCGTGAAACGTGCCAGGGGAAATTGTTGATTGAACTTGGCATGCGCAGTTTTCCAGCCCTCTGACGTCCAACCGTTTTGGCCTTTGAATCGAGCATCGTTCTTGAGCTCACTTAAGATGTCCACTAGCCCCTTTTCATATGCAAAACTCCACGCAGCTCTTGCTGATTGCTCTGACATTGCTACTGAACTGAACATTGCATTCAATTAAACAAACTACTTTATTACACAACAAGCAATTAAACAAATCACACAACAATCATTTATTAAACAAACTAATTTATTAGTTCATGTGAAACATATATCAATTATTACACAAACTAAGCATTGTACGCAGCCCACATCTGTAGGGCGATCTGGTCCCTCAAAGTAGTTCCATTAACCGAATCAGAGTCAGTAGGGTAGTTATCACCCTCTGGAACTTCGACATATTGGTCTGGCTGGATATATGTTGGCTGGTTATCCAGCCACCCTTCCTGACCATTCTCCTTTCTAATAATGTTGTGAAATACGGTCGCAGCAGCTGCAATCTTGATCTGATTTTCAATCGGATGAAATGTCCCTACTTTCAAAATAGGAAACCGCTTCTTCAAAACACCAATGGCCCTCTCTATGTGGTTGCGAAGGATTGCATGTCGATGATTAAACAGTTCTTTGTAGTTTGCATATGATCGACGACTCCTAAACTCGCTGAGGTGATATCGAACTCCTCTGTATGGGGTAATGAATTGGGCTGTGTTTGCGTAACCACCGTCTGCAAGGTAGAACTTCCCCTCTGGCACATAAAATCCCTTGCCTATAGCTGATCGAAGCACCCCTGCATCTGATGCAGATCCTTCCCATCCACATGAAATGTATGTGAAGACAAGATCAAAGTCGCAGGCCAACATGACATTGTGTGATAAAGACCCTTTCCTGTTCCTATACGGAGCAGCCTTATCTTCAGCAATGGTTATAGGAACATGAGTACCGTCGATGGCACCAATGCAATTCTACACAAATAAATGGAAATGCAATAAGCGGTTAAAGGACTAGAAAAGGTTCAGAAAATGTTAGTGTGTACTAGTGTTTATATGGTGGCTGACCTGAAAGAAAGGCATGAAGCGAGGATCAGTTGCAATTTTGGCATGAGTTTGAATGGAAGTAGGTAGCCTCACAAACCGTTGGACCAAGGAAGGGATTATGTCAAAGATTTCGCTAATCTTCCTATGGACTGTTTCACCACTGTGCTGAAAAGATTTCATTAGCCTTGAATTGCTCGCATTGTGGGATAGCATGTACATGAACATGCCAAGTTGCTCCTCAATGCGAACACCTCGCGTGTCACGCAATAAGTTTTCTCTTCTCAGAAATTCTGCAGTGGCCTTAAAAATTTCCTTCTCCATACGGAACTCCACTTTGCACCAACTCTCGTGACCTTCGAGTATTTCCTGAACTTTAACCGCTCCGGAAAGAGATGAGGTATGGACAGGTACTTTCTCTTCTTGTAGAGCCATGAGAACAGCTGGGATAATGATTGAGAATAGCTCTTCATCCTCTTCTTCCTCCTCTAAAAGAAACTGAACTGCTTCTTCTTCCCAGAAAGCCATTATCTAGTATATATATAGATATTTATATATATATACACACACAACAATGAAAAAAGACCGCTCATTTTCCACCAATAGTTAATTAAGTTAAAATAACTCATGGTTAATCCATTTGTACAGTTGCGAAAGGCAGTGAACAGTACAAAGAAGAATGGCAAAATTATGCTACTGAAAAGAGTGAGCAAACACTAAAAAGATATCTGATATAAGTAGGCCTGTTATGTCACCATCCTCTGCCTTTAACTTACACTATTAACAGACATCTTGCCTTATTGAATATAAGTACAGATGCACAGAAAATAGAGCAGCAGCAAGAAATATGATTCTAAGATTGTGGAATTTTCTGTCACACATACATTGTGGAATAGAGCAGCAGCAAGCCATATGAGTCGGACATTGAGTATAAATGTGGATATATTTATCAGCAGTGCAAAGCAGATGGCCTAAACAGTAGATATATCTGCAGTATATATTTAACAACATATAAGTAGCTAGCAGATAGTTTATCTATTTTCGTAGAGCCTTACTTAGCACGCAAAGAGAACATACAATCAGCAAGAGAACAGGCTGAGAAGTATCATACCTGTCTTCACTCCTGCTTGTGAAGCAACCTCTTGGCTTTCGAACGTTTTCCACAATCCTCCCCCTCACTGCAAGCAAACAATATCAGATGGTCATGTTAACCACAGAATGAAACAAGATTCATAAGCATTTATTTACAACCAAATTAATTAAGTTAAAATAACTCATGTCAACATCATTACACCCTGAGAAGAAAGACGAAACTACTGGCTGGTGCTCTAGTAGCCGATGGTGTGGTACGAGTAAAAATTTTTAATTACGTCAAACACTTATGATTTCAACAACATGTAGATCAGTCCAATTTTTTATTACGTCAAACACTCTTATGATTTCAGTGTAATTTAGTGACTAGAATCTACAACAGAAGAGAAAAAAAGCCCTGTTGTAACGGGCTAGTGGCATGCCCTTTGCCTGATTACCTGTGAACTGAAGAATGCACACGAATCACATGCATATTGCAATTCGGGTTAGCTGCTTCAGATCTCTATCGATGCATTATAACCTAGGTGAGGAAAGAAGAGAGAGGGTGAGGGAGAGAGTGAGAGCTCACAGCTATAGAAGTCGTCGATGAAGACTTCTTGTTCTTGAGCCCGGCTTGCAGATCTTGAGCTTCCTCTTGTGAGATCTGGAGAAGGCGGGGGCAAATTCGTCGTGAGAGAGAGAGAGAGAGAGAGAGAGAGAGAGAGAGAGAGAGAGAGAGAGAGAGAGAGAGAGAGAGAGAGAGAGAGAGAGAGAGAGAGAGAGGGAAGGAGCTCACCTTGACGACGAGCAGACTGTTGGAGCTGATGGCGGCGTCGAACGTCGTCGCAGGGAGGGAGGAGGAGGCGGCGCGGCGTCGAGGGGAAGGAGGAGGTGCTGGTGGCGGCGTCGAGGAGGGTCGCGGTGCTGGCGGCGTCGTCGGGGAGGAGGCGGTGGCGGCTTCGCGGGGAGGAGGAGGCGGGCGCGGCGGCGTCGAGGAGGTTGGCGGCGGGCGTCGAGCGAGACGGGGAAGAGAGCCGGGTTGCTAGCCACGACTCCGAGGACGCGGAAATTTCCCCCGTTGAAACCGGCCGTCGCCGGGGCGATCTTACCCCGTCCACGGGCCTTCCAAAGGCTGAGGAATTTAGCCCGGGGTCGATTCCCGCATGGCCCGGGAAATGGCGGGGTTCCCCGCCGGGAATTGGGCTGCCAAAGGAGGCCAAAGCGTTTGGGGAGATCGGCGGCCTGTATATTTTCAGACGGTTTTGAGTTTTGACAAATATATGTTGTTTCTGTTGGACTGAACAACACATGAAGAACTTGGGGTTGGTGCGGCTCAATGGAGGATACCTGTACGAATATACCATATAGTATATTAAAAAAAATCAAAATGTTGAACAAACTGCCATTCAGAAGCTGTCGCTTGCTTCCAATCTATCTTTAAGATCCCTAATATATAAAAATCTTAACACTTCCTTCGTTTTTAAATGTATAAAACCATTGACTTTTTATATTAGTTTGACTATTTATCTTTTTCTATAAATATTTGTGCAAATAGTTAAATACATAAGTTAAGCTTATTAAAACACTTTTGGTTACTCATTTCACTTTAGATAACTAAATGATTAAATATATAATCAATGGTCAAAGTTTAAAGAAAAAAAATCAACGGTGACATACATTTAAAAATGAAAGGAGTATCTGATATGCCCCATTATATGAGAGTTCCACTACACTAACATATAACGGCATATAAAAATTTGTTTAGACTTTATCCTGTAGTATTTGTTTCCTTTGAGTTTAAAACTAGACAAAATCATGATTCATACAAATAAATGTTTTTTTTACCATGATGGAATAGAGGGATTGACAAGTGATACTAACAGAGGAGTGTGTTGGAGCATTTGGATTAATCTTGAGAAACAAACAAGGCACTCTCATTCTCATTAACACATTGACCGAAAACACCATGTTGAAATAAATAATGGGAGCTGTTGGTTAGGGGTGGGGTTGAGAAGAGAAGGGGGGTGGGGGGGGGGGGGGGGGGCACGGGCACCTTCATTCACTATTCGGAAGCATAGTCACCAACACACGCAATTGCTACGTAAAAATGGAAATCCTGTGCTTCTCTAAGAAAGTTGCAAAATAAAACTCCTTTTTAGGTGAAGACAATTGTATGACCGCTTTACTAATAACATCCACTCAGTATTGGTATGCTTTACTATAGTAGCTTTGTAATAATATATCCTAGTGTAGATTAGAGGAATTGCGGTGGTACCCCAAAAAAAAAATTTGCGGTGGTAGTTATTCGCACAATCTCATACTCACACTATCGAGCTTCACTAGCATGTGACTCTTTTTACATTTGCTCTATTCTACAGAAAATACATCTGTATAGGAGCTGACTTCAACACAACACACTTGCAAGACACTTTTCAGGCAAGCGTCATCTGAACACACTCGCGCGGCGCTTCCCCCTTCACTCCCGTACAAATACCCCAGCGACGATTGAGACGCATGCATGCACAACGACGGGCCTGCGGACTGCGGTGGGAATCAGTTTGCTTCGGTACGAAGAAAACGTCCGCAACGCTCGCGGCCTGGCCGCACAAGTGGCCGTGCGCCGCGCCACGCTCCCGCAGCGGCGTAGGTCGGTGCGGCTGGGTCCGCGGCTCGGGCGCTCGCGCTCCTGACCCATGCCTCCCCTGGCGACTTTTCGTTGCTGGCTGCGAGCTCGGTTGGCTGGGCACGCGATACGGCCGGTAATCTAGTGTCGCACGAGCGTCCCGAAAGATTTCTCTGCTGCGGCGTCGACACAACGTGCGTCCGCAGCGGATCGGATACTGGGGTTGTATATAAAAGTATATGGACGCTTCGCTTTGACAACGTGAGCGTGCGGCGAACATATATACTTAGTTTTTGTTAACAATAATGCTATGCATCCGACGTTCGTAGTTTGCCTAAAAAAAAATGCATCCGACTTTTGTTGATTGAACCAGTATTTGGTTAGCGCGTGGGGCAAGCAAGACAGACATGCGCCGATATGTTCCGCTCCTGGAAGCTAGCTGGTTGTTGGGAGGATCCTGCGCTTTAAAGTTTTAGTTCAGTATTGTAAATGAAAAGTGAAAACATGAAAAGTGACGTGTTGTACTGTGCTACATGGAAATATGAAAAGTTTCTCTTTCGTAGCCGAAGCTAGGATCTTAATTAAACTACTACGCAGACGATCGAGTAGGAAGGCTATGCTGTGACGAATTGTCCCCTTTCTAGTAGGTTGCAAAAAGCGATGGTAGACACACATAGAAAAATGCATAATATATATCCACAACTGGCTATCAGTATCATGCCAGACTCCTGTAGCAAGATGCAATAGGGCCAATATGCAATTATCCGGCTTGGGTCCAGTCAACAATCGATTCTCTGGCGGATTGTGAGGTACACGCTATACGTGCAAATTAAAATACTACTAGTACTTGCACTTGGTGATTAAAAATCTGGTACGAAGCGACATATATAGGACCCCGACACGTACCGGCCGCATCTAAAATAAGGCAACGAAAAAGTGAGTAGCAAGAGGCTTCGAAAGCGTCCACGTCGCCCGTATGTTTCATGTTGCTTGTTCACAAGACCTTTTTCTTAAGGATTTGCTCCACGTTAGTCGACTGAGATTTTGTATTCGTCCCAGTCGAATTTTCTGGCCGTCGGATCGTGATCGCGGGGGCTGATGGAAGTTAGCCTTTTGTGCGTACGAGTTTTCAGCGGCGACTCCTTGCCGTGCGGGCCGCAACATTGAAACCCGTTTGTTGTTATTGGGTTTGGATGGGAAAAGGTTCCTGTGCGTTCTCGTGCTCAAAAAAAAGAAAAAAAACACTTCTGGTGCGTTCTCTTCTCACAGTTGTCCTCCCCGCCTCTGTTCCCATCGCACACCTGCGGCGTCGGCGTCACCTCCATAGAGTGGAGGTTCCATCTCCGCCTTCCTCTGCTGCAGCCTCGTCTCCACCCCCGCGCCCTCCGCCGTGGTGACTCCAGCTACGCCTCCTTCCGTTGCCTCGCCGACAAGGGCCAGCCCCCATCAGGCGAGTTCTCCCTGCTCGCCCTTCTCGATTTCTGTCACCTTGTTGTCTCAGGCCGCCTGCGAACTCCATGTAGGTTGCTTAGAATCGACAGCATTTGTGAATTTCGCCTTGCTATCTTGTGTTTCGTCGTTTTTGTAGTTCTAATTTCTCCGTAATGTTAGGTTTTCCATTAATTTGTGCCTAGTTTTGGTCACAATCCATTCTAATTAGTTGTTTTTTGTTGAAATGTTGATGGATTTGGGTTCGTGTAGGTGATTTTTGAGTGGTGGGGGTCCTTCAAATATTCTGTGAAATGTAGCTAGGGTTCGATGTTGATTTGGGCGGATTCGTATTCGATGTAGCAGGGGTTCATTTGATCCCTTTGCTGGCCTCTTCATGTAAATAGTAGCTAGGTCGTTAGTTTTTTTATGAAAATGCTGGTTAACTCTATCCATTTGTGAGTACGTGGTGTCACTCATTTCCTCACTAAGCCAGCATTTGATTGTACTAAAATATGTTCAACATATTATGTTTTTCTTTTATATTGTTGACATGTTCTCTCAGATTTGTTTTGTGGAATTTCTCTTGGTGAGGATTGCTCTGTGTATTTTTAACTTTAGATTTTCTTGTTTCATTAGTGGTGGCTACAGGTCTAGTTTTGTGATTCTACATGATGACAGTGTCGAAGCTAGCGCTTTGAAAATCCGAGTGCCACTGAGTGCACAAGAATGATTCTTCCTGGTGCCTATGAGGTGGAAATGAGATACTAATCACTGCAATTTCAATTTTTCCCTATACCTAGCTTCGCCCCTGCATGATGTTATTGTTCTTCAGTTTCTATCATACATACTACCAACATAATAAACAACAAAGTATGATGGAGGTTGACTTTAGGTATTATATTTGTCATAGTCAAGTTTAACTTTGCATGTTCAGCAATACTTTTGATCGGCTGATCTGCCTGGAATAATTGCTTGCCTTTTTCTCTACCTTGAAATGTACAGTTGACTGTTGATCTTCTTCCCACTAATGTGTTATTCATTGCAACCATTCTCTGTTTATTTATAACTTATCAGAGATTTGTGCAATAACTAAAAACTCAGGTAAATAAAGTTCTGTTTGCACCTTAAATGTTGCTCTCTGTTTCATTTCTACACAACATCCTGATCTACCATTATGTTCTTATCCCTACCTCCATTGTTTATCATATATTTATTTTTTTCTTTTTGTCTAATTGTGTTGAGCCTGAGGAATTATAGTTAGTTAATATGGATTTTACAACACGTAGTACATAGTAAATTTTACTACACTTAGACATTAATTTTGGGAGATTAACTGGGAAGCAGATTAGTCCTGGTGTTCTTTAGTCTATACAGTACATAGAGTATATGTAGGAAGCACTAGAATATATAGGAAACATAAATATATCACTAGATACTACATTGAATATGCAAGCACAACTTGAAACTAAAGATAGATCATGGTACCATGCGATAACTCTCATTGAAAGTTCATATTGTTCAGAATTTCTTCAGTGAATGCTCTATTGCTTACTTTTAGTTCCTTGATAAATCCATGGACCTGGCGAGCTGTTGGTGGCCTGATTTGGCTTTTGAACTAAAAATCTTACGTGTGTATTAAATACTTTTTTGGTAGCTTTCGATTCCAGTATTGAGATTATAGTACTAGCATCGGTGGGACATTCTTTGCCACCAAATTGTCTCAAAGGTACTTGATTGCATTACCGTGGTGCGTTCCTGTAGTATATAAAAAAAATTTGCCTTCTTCCTTGATATTGTTCCATACGAGATCTGGTGTCTCAAACATATGTGGAAAGTGTCATTTATGAGGTTTCTAATTTCTGGTTCCTATAATTAGTTTTAGATTATAATGCTGTCATTGAATGAATTCTTTGGCTCCAACTTGTCTCAAAAGTACTTGTTGTTTCCATTACCATGGTGGGTCCCTCTAGTATCAGTTTTGTTTAATTGCTTTATTAGTTGATATTGTTCTATACGAGATATAGTGTCTCAAATAGCATTAATATACTATCATGACATGTAATTTTCAATAAAATTATTCTGTAATATTTATACCTTGTTTCAGTTTGAGTGAGTCTATATAAATCACTAGTAAAAATGCACGTGCGTCACGCACGTGTCCGGCCAAATAACCTCACTTGGCAGAATTTTATCATACAAAGAAAATAATATGATGTACCGTGGACGTATAATAAAAAAAACACTTCTGACACATCATTGCATTTAATTACCAACTCAACATTAACACGACAATCTCGAGAATCTGATAAAATAACGATATTGTTAGAATTTAAAGACGTTAATTGACTTTGAGACATAAAAGACATGATATGGCGCATGGTTCTAATTCATTGTCGGTAACGATAGCGACCATATTTATTTGAGAGTCTTCATTTTATTGCACCCTCAAAGCACATTCATATCTTTCAGACGGTCACGACCAAGCTGACGTGCTTGATTAGGCGCATTTATTAGACGCCTTTAAAATCCTACAATTTAAATGAAAAAAAATCAACGCCAATTCAAATGTACGTAAAAAAAATGTAATGGACCAGAACACAATGTTGCTATATTTACCTCTCATTGCCTCAGCTGCTGGCCTGTCAGGCTCAAAAATAATTTTGCTATATCGAGTAATGACAAGAACACCTGCATTTAAATAATTTGAGGATATGAGAGGTAAGTAGGCAACGGTGAAAAAATAATGTGTTCACTTCAAAATATGTGTTCATTCGATACCTCTTCTTGTGTTCACTTGCACATGGAGTGCAGCAATGGTGTTAAAGTATTGTGCCGCGGGTCGCCATTCTCCAGCATGGAGCAAAATATGTGGACTGCGGACATGGATGACGAGAATCTGCATACTGCGCATCAAATAATCACATTATATTTAACGAGAAAGGCGTGCATGTAATTTAAACAATTGCATACACAACGTACCACGTGTTCATTATAGCGACATGCCTGCTTGGTCGTCTCCAGGTGCGTTTTGTGTCATGGACATCAGATATATAGACAACCACACCAATGACATCTGTAGGAAGAGTTACGGCCTATGTTAGAGAAGCAATATCCAGTTGTATTACTAAACTAACAAAGGTGGCAAGCATACCAGTCAAGTTTTTATCTGCCCCAAAATGTTTGACTTGATGAAACGAGCTGAATGTTCGGAACAGAGGATATGCTATTGGTCTTCTAGAGTTAGAAACCCTGCATTCAGAGGTAACGCTTGCAAAGAATTCAGCGCCATATACATGAAACACATTGAGAAAGTTTAAATTATATCTGTATCCAACAACGACATCAATGAAATCATATGGCTCTCCTTCAACGATTGTTCGAGCCAGATCCAAACAAGTCATGCCAAATGCCAATGCCTCCATCCTAGTTCCCTGCAATAAAATCCATTGAGAAAAACAGTCATGGTAAGTAACCCGCTCAACTGATTGACAATTGGGTGATTTTTTTGGGCTGTTGGATATCAATCTAATGGTCAGCAAAAGGTGACTGAGACAACTACAAATTCTCAGTCACCTAATGCCAAGCCAGACCCTTTTCCTTTTAAAAGAAATTGCTCCATGTAAGTCGACTTAGATTTTATATGCGTGTAAGTCGAATTTTGTAACCGTTAGATTTTGATCGGACGGCCGGCGTGTTTTTGTCCGTTTGTACTTTTGTAATTTTGTAGCCGTTAGATTTTGTATGCGTGTAAGTCAAATTCTAAGTCAAATTTTTTGTTCTATCTTGTCCGTTGGATCCAAATCCAACGGCTACAAAAGTTGACTTACACGAATACAAAATCTAAGTCGACTTACGTGTAGCAACTCCCGGCGGATTCGTTGCACGCTGTAAGCCGCGTGTGACGCTGGAGAGCGCTCACCGGATCGCGAACCGCGCGCAACCGGACCTGTGCGAGGTGATGCGCCGATAGCTCCTGCGCCACCCACGCACCCACAGCCTCCAGCTGCTCAACGAAGCAAGTTGCAGCGCTGCGAGACGAACTGACGTGCTCGTCACTCGCGGCGCCGCCACAGTTTCTGCTCGCGGTTCGTGCGACCACACGGACTCGCTTTTTTATTAAAGTGATTTGGCCCGGCCCGGAGTCTTTTAATCTCCCCAGGCCAACACGATTACACCTCACTGCCAGGCTGAGCCGCGACTGTGACCGTGCGACGTTGAGGTGTTGCAGCAACCGGTCGTGGAAGATGATGTGTCTTGACAGTGGCTCACAGTGCAAAAACAGGGGAAACGGGGTAGTAGCAAATACAATGTCCCCTGGTCGCTGATGAAACGTCACGGTTGCTGGTACAGGAGTAACAGCCTGGAAAGAAAAGAAGAGGGAACCGCAAGTAGCTGACACAGGGACGAGTTTTTTAAACCGAATTGAAAGAGAATCTGACTTTTTTTTTAGATAATGGAAAGAGAATCTGACTATCATCAGAATCAAAAGAAGAACAGTAAAATCATTTATCTCTGTTTCAGAGCATCTCAAAAAGAGAAAGAAATATGTGATCACTGATCAGATTCAAGAATAGAGTCATGGAACAACTCCAGCAGGTTTTCCCACGCCAATGAGTCAGAGCATCTCAAAAAGAGAAAGAAATATGTGATCACTGATCAGATTCAAGAATAGAGTCATGGAACAACTCCAGCAGGTTTTCCCACGCCAATGCGCCCTTGAGCACTGGCAATTTATTCAAGTGTGGAGCCGCTACAAATATTTTTGCAACTCCGAATCTGATCGATATCATTCCTTTACATTGTACAGCACATCAAAAAGAACACACAAAGAACCACATACCGGACATGGCGAAAGGCAACTCGCTAATCTACAACTCGAGATGTACAAAGAATGCCTAAACACCAAGCCAACAAATGCATCGGCTCTCACTCTGTAATCTGTAACCAAGTATTTGGTTGCAGAGGGCGAACAGGCCGAGCACACTTTCTGCAATTGCAGAAACTTTAGATGCTCGACAAAAACAGTTTAGCTTCACCATTATCTTTACACCAATCCTGTATCACCTTCATTGCCTTTGTGGTTGGATTTCGATTATTACCTCTAAAGGTTCCTGCGAGGATGGACTGTTTTGTCTACCTCCGGTGCGATCACGATGAATAGGAAGAATCCAATGAGGTGATCTATTGACAGAGCTCTCAGGGTGGCCTAGTAGTTGAGGGAGGCCACGGAGTGGGGATGCAGTAGCCTTTACATTGGGTACATCCTTCAACGAGATCCGGCATATCGGGCAAGTCGTTTGTTTTTGTAACCATACATCTATACATTCAAGATGGAAGTTGTGTCGACATTTAGGCATGATACGCAATATTTCTTTCTCTTTGTATTCCCCTAAACATATGGAGCACCTGCCAAAGAAAATAAGAAATATATTAATTTTTTGGAGTTTAGAAGCAAATGTATAATGTAAAAGTATCGCTGCAAGTGCTTAATTATCTTCACGCCGACAGCCCATTGCAATTTGCAACAAGGAACCATCATTGAACAGTAGCATAATCATACTGGAAATATTTTTATCTTCACTATTGTTCTATTTCAATGGAAATGTGTCTTGCTAAATTATTAATCAGAACTGTAACTAATCTAATAAGCCATTTCCGTTAGTAGATATTACATTTTACCACAATAGATACCAAAAAAAAAGGATTACTGCAAAGAACATTAAACTAAATGCTTGTTATGATGACACAGACATTAGACAAGAAAAAAACAACTGTGTATTCTTGTTGCATGCTATGTCAGTGTTAATCAAATAAATGCTACATGAGCTGTTTGATCAATAATATAGTCATAACTTTTTTTTTTTTTTGGCTCCACAGGCATATAAATCCCTGTTACGCAAATAAAACAGAACTACCCGCTTGTACGCGTACAATGATGATTTTTTCACAACAACTTGTGCAGCATTTGCTATTCCATCTATTCAGTTGACCATACATGATGCAAAGTCATGTCAGGTTTTATCCGAAGCCATGTCAATGCTTTGTTATCAGCCCAGCTCGTTTGCATCAGTACAAGAGAGATAGTAGAACAAGGGTAGCTCAATTTCTTGTTCCAGGTAGTACTTCTATGTCAGATAGTTTATGAAACGACAGAAAAGCTGGTCTAGTTAGGTGCTTCATTTAGTTTTATAGCATCTTTCAGTTACGTGCTTCAGAACTTTGCCCCATGCTGAAGAATAAAAATTCTGGAGACTTTGAGCCATCGGGTTAACATCGTTTTAACTGAAGAACATGCAGCTAACAGCGTACATATTAATAACTTGTGCAAGCTATCAGACAGATAATCAATCAGAAAATAGACAACATGATTCGCGGGGTATCCAGACAGTTGCAAACATGGAAGTGAATTAACTCAAGGTCATAAGGATACTTACTGGGCATCATCTTTTGATTGGAAGGTTTCACAACTATAGTTCATTGTAGGAATTGCAGCAACTGAGAAAGGATCCAACCCACTGCGGGAACGTTCGATCTATTGAAAAAAAAGCAACAGGAATCATGTCAACTTTCAAACACATTGTCAGATCAGGATAGATGTAAGTAACCTAACAAAGAAATGACAAGGCAAAATTATAATGCTTAGTACGTATACATTTAGTAATTTAAGCTTCAATATTGTTTAGTCGGCTAAAGCACCACACTCCCAAAAATTAAAAATGCTGGAATAATATCAGGAGATCAAGGGGTATCTTAGAGCGCCTCCACAACTGAAAGATAGATGCATTATCTCCTGACATCAAGCTGTCATCTACTAACAACATGCCCTAGTCAAACATAACTTTGCAGCAAGAGTTTTCATCAGTAATCTGGTCACAGATAAGCATCAACTGTGGATGAAAACAAAGGAGCTTGCATAAAGCGCACATCATGCTGCATCAACCTATTTTTACAGTAGAAGCATGGTTCACATCATTCTGAATTCTGTTTTCACAAAATACACAATGCACTACTAGCATGCTACTTACGTTATGCTGGAAATGGAATGTGGGACACTACACTACCCTCGAGGAAAAAAAAATGCGAGAACCTTTCAAAAGACAAATTCAGAAATCTTCTCTTATTTCCACATTCAATTAGAACTGATAATTTAGCATATATTCTAAAGGTTTCAAAGGACACCATGCTGGCAAGAGCATGGCCTTAAATCCTAATTTACAGTTAAGAAACTCAAAAGACACTTTTAGTTTCATATAATTATCATACTCAGAATTGAGACAGATTATCCACGTGCCTACCAGCCTATCAAGGTTGTCCATTGTTCGAAAGACACTTTGACATAAATCACATTCATAATAATTGAGGCAGATTATGCACATGCCCGCCAACCTATCTAATATACAAAAAGAAAAAATGCATATAATTTTTTCCATTGTTCAGATATAAAGTAAGAAAAAATCACAAATGGCATCTCAATTACGAGGGTGGAAATCCCGTTCTTGATTAAATAAATAAGAAATCAATTATGACACCTCAGTTCACAATGTGCTCCTAAACAACCAAATTGTCCACGCGAGCACATTGCGAGTACTCTGGTGCGTGCGTAGAAGAGAACGCGTAATGGCAGCACGCTACCGCAGTACTAGTACTAGGAGGACATGTAAGGAGCGCTCACCGTGTGGCCGAGATCCGCGGTGCGGAACTCGACGTCGAAGTCGAACGGCGCGGGGGGCTGCGCCATGACTCGGGACGCGGCGACGGCGGCGTCTGGGTCGGCCCGCGCGGCGCGGCCGCAGATGAGGCGCGCGCAGACGAAGACGATGAAGGTGGCGCTCATCCCGAAGCCGATCACCGTGGTCACCAGATTCAGCCCCGACCCCAGCATCTCCGCCACCGCCCTCCCTCCCCGCCCTGCACAAGCAACAACTCCACCCCACCTCCCCGCCGCCACCGACGGCTCCCGAAAACGCAGGCACGCGGATTAAGCAGCGAGCCGCTGCTGCTGTTGCCGGGGCGGCGTATAAGAGCGGCGCGGCGGGCGGCTGGGTCCGGGCCGCGCGGTGGCCATCGGCGCGGGGTTTGGGATTTGGGATTTGCGTGGGCCGCTGGCAAGGAATGATGCGCCGCGGGGCGGGCGGGCGGCGGGAGTTGGAATCACGGAGTTGGTGAGCGAGGTCCCTCCTAGTATACGTGACTTGCGAGGGCGGGGGTGCCTGCCTTGCGCTGCGCTCGACTGCCGCCCCGCCCAGTCGCCTCAGCTCAGCTTGCCTGCGACGACGATGAGCGGATCCGCCGCAGCTGCGCGGGCCACAGGGGCGCGGGCCCGGAATGGTTGTGGGGTCAGCTGTCATGGAAGCAACGTGTTGGATGCCGTGGCTGGACTGGAGCCGTGGTTTTTGAGTTTGGTGGGGGAATGTGTGCGAGGTGGACTGCGGTCTCAGGACCACGCCGCAGGGGGAATCGTCCAAGATTTGCAGTCGTGTCGAGACGTGTGTCAGGTCGAGTGTGCGGTGTACGGGCTTTTCTCCCCGTGCTAGATTTTTCCTTGGAAAATGAAAGATGATCGCGACGCGTGCAGAGACGCCGAGGAATGAATGAACGAACCATCTCGACCGACAACGCGTCGCACATTGTTAGTTTCGGGAAAACAGCCTAGATGGTAAAGTTTCACGTACATCGGTGCGAAAGCATGGATGTCGACCTTTGTTTTTCTTTGGATGATTCAAGTCTTGGTAAAAATTTACAGCACCGGGCGGTGTATGTACCTGATGAGCTGTGCAATGCGGCAGTGTTATTTGGTTTGGAGTTGAACCCCTGCCACAGTTCAGTGAACGACGAGAGATTTTCTATCGTCTGTCTTGCTCGGAGTGTTGTTTTTTTTTTTTTTTTTTTTTTTTTTTTTTTTTTTTTTTTTTTTTTTGAGGGGAGCTCGGAGTGTTGTTGCTACGTTCTTTGTAGCCCATGTGATCATTTATCAACAAGCCCACTGCCCAGCGAGTGGATACAGGCCTAGGCCGCCACTAGGCCTAATTCACTACGTAAAACGGCCCATGAATGGGCATAATACACTAATATCGTTCTATATGTGGGTTCGCGGACAAACCACTTTCATCCCTATTTCCCTTCACAATTGTGCTGTTAGGCTTCAGAAAAAAAAAAAGTGAAATCGGAGCTTGTCTGTTTCGAAATGCTGTGTCTTGATTGCAGGTGCTTTAGTTCATTCTCGTTAGTCTACGAGGCCTGTATATATTTCTGTTTATATAAATGGAATGTTACTCTGATGCTAGTTTTTCCCCTTTATATTCAACAAGCGTAGGAAGTCTTGGCTTCTCTTCCCCTGTGACGAGACCAGATTCAATGTGCTTTTCGTGGCTTGGTCGGTCGCATGATTAGTTCTGAACATCATTTGACTTTTTTCCATTATTTTACTAGCTACTTCCCATGTGTGTTAGTAGTTTCCCTGTGCATAATGCATCAAGAAAGTATATACCAGGGACCAACATCATTTTAATTATCACATGATGCAATAATTGAGCCATTATTATTATTATCATCAGCTGCAAGCTGAATTCTCTATGCCACTTCATCCTGTTAGTGCATGGCGTGATGAGCACAAAAGAAACTATTGTTTCACCTTCAGTAGAAAAGAACATCAGACCAGCAAAAATTCCTGTTAAGTGCTGTTTGATTCAACTTAAAGGAGCAGACTATATCTTACAGCGGATCCTTTTCTGTCCGTACTGGCTAAGGCTAGTTGATACAGCATCGGCATACTCCAATTTAGAAGTGTCGCCTAAATCGGGCATAATCATTAGTTACTGATGCTTGAGCGACCTACAATCGTTGTCTAGAACGATACTGAGTGCGACATAGCACTGAAGAGAGATAAAAACTGTAAAACTGACTCTAAATATCTGAGCTGCTGGTCAGAAAATAATCTGATTTGATAGCACAAACACTTCTTAGAAATTCTGAATAGCAATACGTTCTGGTTCGAATTATTAGAAACCGGCAGTACTGAAGTACAGGGTTTCTTTAGAATTGCACATCATCAATTGTTCCATTACATTTCACGTACGGGCACTATTTATGTCGTGGTTCTCGTTCGTATCACAGTAACAGGACAACTTCAGAAAGGATGAGGTATCAGAGAAAGAAGAAAGGCACCGCCCATCTCAGCCAGAATTCGACATGTCGTGCGCGATAAGGATTGGAACTTGCATCAGGATTTTTACCTGGTTGTTTAATAACCAGTTTCAGTTGACATGCCAAATGTCAGCTCGTATAGAAAAACTCAACTTTTCCCGCCATGCCCGAAGGAATTCGACATGTCAACTGACAGCTGCATCACTAGCTAGGGCTTTCGCTATCACCTGCGACCGGCCCACCGTCTCTCAACGTGCTCTGATTAGTTATTGGAACGTGACGCAGAGAATCATATTGTAGAGGTTTTCGTACACATGAACCATAAACTATTCGATCCAGTGACAGGGCACCATGGTGCAGTATCACTTTAGAGGAAAAGAGAGAGATGTGTATCAAGTCCATGCATTCCGGTGGATGCAGGTCAATTTGTCAGCTAGGTCTAGATTTTTCATCTGAGTATGTTGTTTGCCAAATTGTTAGCTGTATCTTGGAGCGTCTGAATTTTCAGTCCCTATATTACGATGAGACGGAAGTGCCTGCAAGTCAAGCGGAACAAGCCCTTCGGTAGGCGAGTGCACGCGTCCTGAACAGAACCGCCGCGCCGGCCGGCATAGCTACTCTGGGGTTCGGTGCGTCCGTCGCTGGGACGACCGGCCTAGCTACTGCTGCCCAACTGGTCCATGACGCCGCACTGAGGCGTTGTGCTGGCTGGCGGCTGGCCACCACGACCTGGCCGCCCATCGGCGACCGCCTTACCGACTCACGTCTCCACCGGGGGTCCGTCCGCGCGTGCGCGGGCGCGGCAAATGGTGATGCGACGCTTGACTTCTTCCACCACGCAATCCGCCGCCCCACCGGTGCGCTGCTCCCCCCCACCGGTGCGCTGCTCCCCCGCCACTAGACACGCGCCCAGCTAGCCCATCTCCGGAACCGATCGGCTCGGCTGGCTGACGGCTGCAACTTGCAACCGGCCGGGTCGCGCACGCACGCCACGATCCCGCGACTCGGCTAAAGAAGCTAATTTGCTCCCCACACGAGGCCACGAGCCGTCGCGATCGGTCATGCTGTGCCCCGTTGGCCACGGCTACCTCGCCGGCTGTTGCGACGGATTGGGACGGACGTGCGGCGCGTGCTCTCGATGAACAGTCGATGCACGAGCCGGACGCGTAGGCCGGCTGGGTTTGGCACGTCACTCGTACCATGAAGACCGACGCATTGCGTGTCAGAATTGTCCGCCATAAAGCTGCATGCCTGGGTTAATTCAGGTCATGCATAGACTCCGATGCAATTAGTTCCGTACCGTTGTAAATACAGTGTTTACTACTACTTGGGATCTTGAACTTGAGTGTCTGACCCGTAGACTAGCCGCTCAGATCGTAAGAGTAGCTGGAATGTGGGTCGTGATCTTCACACTGATCAGCGTAAGTAAGCTGCCGTGTGTTTCCAGAGGTGCTTAGGAGACGGGCCGACGAGTCCCGGAATGCAACTGAAACCAGTTGTTACCAGATTTAAGACGAAATGTGCCAATGAGCGAGTGTGTCTTGTATCAAAGATCACTGTCGCTTCACTATTTCTTGATCGGGCCAGTCGTGGAACACTTTGCTTGGTACGTAATCAAGGGTAGAGCAATCATTGCCGTGGTCGTTGACTTCTTGCCTTCTTTGGTTTTTCTTATACAACATATCTTACCTACAAGAAAATTAAACTTTTACAACACCAGGAAATAGTTCCAACATGCATGAAACAAGGATCCTAATCACCGGTCAATCAACATCACAAACTCAGATAGAGCGCATACACGATCTACCAATGCAAGCAAATGAGAAGAGCCGAGATGCACGACCAGAGTGGAGCAACCACGTTAGTTTGTATTATCGATTTTTCTTTTACTTTAATCACAGAAACGCCTTCACAATCCTTCTCATGATTAGGTTGTAGGTGACCGCCTCTCTCCAGTGGTACATTTGGTTATCAATAACAACAGCAGAAAAGAGGACTTGAGACACTATGTTCATGGCGTTAGATAGGGGTTTTGTAAGGTGTATAGGGGCTTAAGCCCCCCTCTCCCGCGTTTTTCCCTCTTTCTCTCTTTTTATACTACTTGGTGACAACGAGATTGGTGAGTGTCTCTCGGATGTGGATTTTATTCATTCTACCCATATGTTTCTAGAGTTCCTAGCCCCCCCCCCCCCCCCCCCCCCCCCCTTTTTCCCACCCATATCAAGATGGTTCTCGAGGTGATTTTACTACGAAGTCGGGGCTGATTCGAAATATGTATTTCAGCAAAAATGAAGAGGGAGGCCAAACAAAATATACTTTACTATGTATCCCGCAAAAGGAGATCCAAATATAAAACGTTAGCAAATGAAAAATTGACACGGCGATGAATTCGCGTTGCGGCTAAGTTGATAGCTAAACGCGTCTGCTTTCATTCAAAAGGTGCGGATCACTACTCCTACTGACTTAGGCCTGCATTAACTCTCGTAATCACCAAATCGAGAAAGACTACTGACTTCTTGTGCACAACTCCTCCGAGAGACTACTTGGTACTCCATTACTGCTCCATATCCCTCTGAAATGCACATAAGCTGTTGATTCAAGCAAGAGAGGTGATTGCTTCCACGCAAACGCCAGATGTTACCAATCCAAATCGCAACAACGTATACCAACCCCAAAATCTACTACTACTGCTGCTAATTAACCACTGCACATACGGGTACATCTTTTCTACGACAAGCAATACGCCGAATCCTCAGCCCCTGGACGTGATGATGAGCAGCATATTTAACTAATCAATCTTAACTCCAACATGGAATATACAATGCATTTGGTACTGGGTTACTGGGTTTTGGGGCCAGCCAAACAGTGTTATCTTCTCGGTGTCCCAAGAAACCCAGAGACAGAGCCACACTGCCACAATCTGACCATTTCGTATTTTTTTAGGGAAAAATAAGCTCACCCGTGGCCATGCCGGTGCCGGTGGCCGTCACGCCCACGAGTTGGCCGCTGCAGCCATTGTACGAACCGCTGTATAATTATGCTCGGCACAGGCGGATCCACCTCGGCCTCGTGGCGTCGGGCGGCGGGCGCCGTGGTTGGGTTGGTTGAGCCTGCGCCCTGCGGTCGGACACCCGGCACAGAGGAATCTCATCTCCTTCGCCAGGATGTGAGCCGCGCCTGCAATCCAGCATGTTATTCCGCGGCATCAAAGTTTTAACCTTTCTCCAGGACGTGTGCATTGTACTGCACTCGCAGTTGTAGTGGTGTTCGTTTGTGCAGTTTCTTATTTAAGACTGGCGCGGAAGAAGATTGGTTTGTTTTAAGACGGGCCTGCGGCCGTTCAAACTTATACTATGAACTGAGCATCGTACGTCCAAGCTACAGAAAATTCAGTGCCAACTGGTAGCATAGGATTGCATCTTGAGGTTTGTAAAAGGCACGGGTGCCGTCCTCGGATCATTGTTGGTTCGTAGAGGTACGTGATGGAATCTCCGTTTGTTTATCGCTGAATGGTAGTAGACCTTAGATGGAAGCGAAGCGTGCTCATAGGTCTATTATTGATCAGCAACTTGGCCTATCATCAAACACCTCCTGAACAGTTCACCGGTGGATATTGTATTCGTTTTTGCTGCCTCGGCGGCGTAATTGGAAATGTAGGAGTACACAAAACAGGAAATCTTACTGAATTTGAGTGAAACTGTAATTCAGAGGACCCTTTTATCACACAAATACGCCACATAAAAAATGCTTGGGGTGCAGTTTGGCCTGCGGCGGTTAAAAGCAGTTTTTGAGATCGTATTTGGGAAGAACAAATAATGGATATTTCCTGTCAATATTCTTATCGTCTATAATAGCCATCAGAAGAAAAAGAAAATCTTTACAAATAATCAATGGGAAACAAAATTGTCACTCTGTCAGCACCCTTTGTTTCCTCTCCCGCCAAAAAGTATGAAAAAATAGTGTCGAATTGCCCAACGGCACACGAATGGTTGCCTTGGATGTCTGTCAGCAGTGATCTCTTGGATGCTCGGTCGGGACGTCGATAACCACGTCCGTCTTCTCTTCTTCGCCGACGGCAGCGGCTTTCATGATCTGACTGCTCTTGCTGCTTTCTCTTCGGCCTCAACGGCGCCTGCTGCACCGGTGAGCTGCTGCGCGCGCTTGGCCTCCGTTGCCCAGTCCGTCCGCCCGATCACCAGCAGCATGCGCACCATGCAGGTGAACTGCGCCGCGAGGAGGCCCAGCCACAGGCCCTGGAAGTCGTAGTGGTACCAGAAGGCGAACACGAGCGCGACGGGCGTGCCCACGAGGTAGAAGGACCGGAGGTTGATGCTGGCGGCGTCCTTGGGCCGGGCGCTGCCCCGCAGCACGCCGCAGCCGGTGGTCTGCGGGCAGTTGCCGAGCTCGCAGGCGCCCAGGATCGGCAGCACCGACGCGGTGAGCGCGACGATCGCCGGGTCGGCCGTGAACATGGTCGCCCACGAGCCACGCACGAGGTACGCGAACGCGGACGCCACGCCGCCGAACGCGAACCCGAGCATGAGGCCGACCGTGGCGGCGCGGCCCGCGTGGTCGGGGCGGTTCGCGCCGAGCTCGTTGCTGACGCGCGTGGACACGCCGAAGCTGAGCGAGGAAGGGAAGATGTAGATGAGGGACGTGGTCTGGATCAGGATGCCCATGGACGCCACGGTCGCCTGTGGGTTGGCGAGCAGGCCGCAGAGGAGGATCATGATCTCGTACCACCACCACTCGAGGCAGACGCTGACGCAGCTCGGCAGGGCAAGGCTGACCAGCTCGCCCCAGCAGCGGAAGCAGTCGGCCGTGAGCGCGAAGCCGCCGGTGCGCTTGTGCACGCGCTTCAACAGGATGTAAGCAAAGAGGAAGAGGACGAGGTTCAAGTTGGCCAGCACAGAGGCAAATGCCACTCCTCTGATGCCGAGGCCGAGGACGGAGACGAGCACGTAGTTGATTGGCAGGTGGAGCGCAATGGCGAGCCCGGCGCACAAGGTGAGTGGAAGGTTGATGGACTGCGTCCGGAGGTAGATGCGGACAGGGTGGAGGAACGCCTGGAGGAGTAGGTCAGGGAGGGAGGCAAGAATGTAGGTCTCCGCGACCGCGGCGATGCCGTCGTCCTGGCCACAGAGCAGGAGCAGTGGCCGGATGTGCACCCAGAGTCCACCGATGGGGACGGCGGCCGCGACCAGCAGGAACACGGTGCGCTGCATGGTGATGCCGAGGAGCTCGTAATGGCCGGCGCCGTAGGCCTGCCCACAGATTGGCTCCATGCCCATGGCGAGGCCTGACAGCACCGAGTAACCGGTGATGTTGGCGAAGCCGATGGCGAGGGAGCCGCCGGCGAGCGCCAGCCCGCCGAGGCGGCCGAGGAAGAGCATGGAGATCATGGACCGGAGGTAAAGAAGCAGCCCTGTCAGGATCATCGGAAGCGCGAGGCCCATTATGGACCGCGCCTCCGCGCCCGCCGAGCCGGCAGAAATCGACGGCATCATGGGGAATGTGACGGACCAGGCTTCCTTCACCGCTGTGGCGAACCGCCCCGACTTCTTTCTCGTAAGCACCGGCGGCAGCTCCTCCTCCTCCTCCTCCTCTTCGCCGGCCTTCCACACCGCCACGACGACCTCCGCCTTGGGGAGCAAGGAGGCCTTGAGGACCTCCTCGCCCGGACGGAAGCCATCGCCGCACGGCACCGTGGCGCTGGAGAAAGACGACATGGTCGAAGCAAAGCAGAGGGATGCTCTGTTTTCTGCTCCGCCTGCGTGTCGCAGGGTATGGGTGGGACGCTTGGAAAGAAAGCAGAGGAATTGCTCGCTGAGGCCGGCTGCTGCCACCCGCAAACGTGCAGCTAGCGCGCTTGTCTCCGGCGAGGAAGCGAGGAAAGGCGATGGAACGCAATAATTTATGCGTGGCTGGCCTGGGGAGAGTGGCGCGCGGTGCTGGAGAAGGGGGATGGATGGCCGGGGCTTATATAGGCAGAGCACAAGGGGGCACGCACGAGTGTTGGACCAAGAGACCTTTCGTTCCTCGCGTCGACGGGGTTTTGGACGTCTCTTGTCGTCGTCGTGCGTGCACTCGTGCTGGCTGCCGGGCAGGCCCGACGACTTGGAATTTCAACAACAATCAGGCTCCTCCGTCTTTCTTTTCGGGGCGCGCATGGCGGTTATCCATGATGGAATTGCAGTTATGAATTCTTTAGCTCCTCCGTGACTACACAAAAACTTATCGTTTGATCTTTACGTAAAGCGTTACATGGCACGCGTTAGCGACCGCTTTGGGGGTAGGGGAGGATGGCGTTGCTAGTGGCCGCGGTTGGTGCGTGCTTCGAGCTTGGGCGGCAGAGTTTTTCGGCCAGGCCGGCTCCATCTGCCCGAAACGATGTGGCCGGCCGGTTCTGCCGCGGGGCGTCGCCTGACCCGAACGACCCAAATGTTCATGTACGTCTTTCTTTGGTATATCTTGCGAGGTATTTCACCATCTAAAGGTATATCTTGCGAGATATTTAAGGGATGTCTTGCTCATCAGCCCTCTGCCTCTAGGAACACATGCACACAACCTCTACCTCTATGATAGCTTTCGAAGACTGAGCCGGCTAATCTTAAGATTCATGAAGTCACCATATGCACCGCGCTGTCGAGAAAGACATCACCTTCCACTGCAAGAATAAATGTATGTCCGTAAATGTGCAATACACATGTCAAAGTCTGGTACTTGAACCTAGGTGGATTGGTTCCACCACAAAGAACCTAACCAGCTGAGCCGATGCTCACCTTTGCTAGAAAAGGTGTTAATAATCTCACACGTTAAATGAATTGTTGCATTGTACTATATAACTCCATTTTACTGCAACACGCGTGAACACACTGCTAGGCAGTGTTATATTCAAGGGATGGAAGGAGGTGCGGTTGCACCCCACAACAAAACAAAATTTTAATGGTGTTGATCAATTGTTCACCATACATGCACCTCCTTAAGTACATATGTATGCATCTACAAAGTTAAAAACACCAGACCAAACATCACCTGCTCAGATAATACAAACCCTAATAGAAGTCATTTTTTGTGAGATGGTCAGTGTTTAGTATCAATAATCTGGAGTCACGGTAGATAGACGTGCCGGATGGTGACTCTAGATGGTGAAATTTGTGACTCTGTCAAGGTTTTTTTTGTCTCCCACCAATAGATTTGGAGATGTGTGGATTACTTTGTAATCAACATATGTAATATGCAATGCAATCCCCCTTTTGGAAAAAAAAAAAATCTAGTAGTGCACGGTGAAACAATTTGAACTAGCCAATTGATCTACTCCCTCCGTTTTTAAATTGTTGTCGCCATTGACTTTTTTTGCTACCTTTGACCATTCGTCTTATTCAAAAAAGTTTTAAAAATATCATATATTTTGTGATGATTTGTTTTATCTTCAAAGTAAGTTTGAACCTAACTTATAATTTTGCATATTCGAACAACTATTTTGAATAAGACGAACAGTCAAACGTAAATAAAAAAGTCAATGACGACAACAATTTAAAAACGGAGGGAGTATATGCATACTGACTATACAACATTGAGCAACAAAAACCTTAAAGCTAGGGTAATAATCTCAAAATGATTTCATATGTTTGTGTTTGTGGTTAGGAGGCCTCCGTGAGCAAACAGTGGTTACTTGACAATATTACAACCTGGCCTAGGAAATATTATAGGAATTACAGGTACCTAAGAAAAACTGTTTTCTTCTCGAAGCGACGTACTCATTCATTGCATCTGGTCATCGATCCTTCCTAGCTAGTAGCTCTAGCTGCAACCTTCTAGGGGTGTTCGTTTCTTTGACTAAAATTTTAGCCATTTTGAATCTTATCATTTAAGGGTATTAAATAAAGTCTAATTACAAAACTAATTGCAGAACCTTGTACTACTTCGCGAGACAAATCTAATAAGGATAATTAAGCCGTGATTAGAAGATGGTTACTGTAGCACCATTGTAGCGAAACATAGATTAATTAGGCTCGTTAGATTCGTCTCGTGAATTAGCCCCCATCCGTAAAAAGGTTTTGTAATTAAACTTTATTTAATACTCCTAAATAGTAAGATTCTCTTTGATGTGACATGGCTAAAATTTTAACCAAAGGAAACGAACAGGGCCTATATATCAAGAGGAAACAAAATGCTTTGATCATTGCATACTTCTTAAGTCAAGGATTGAAATTAACTATCACAACTGGAGTCAAGGATTGAAAGTTTGTCCAAAAAAATCGTTGAATTACTGGTTTGTAATACTTCTTTTGAATTTCCAGAAAGAAAATTCCCTGCCTAAATCTATAGATTTATCATAAGCAATAGTTAAAAAATTATTGTAACCATTATAGTACTAAAATAAAGATCCATATAGAGTTGGATATATCGAAAATAAAAAGTTAACTTTGAAGCTTCGCTACCTTTTCGCAATGGAAACTTTTCTATAGTGTTAAGCTGGTGTTATGCGGCACCAGTGCCATAAAAATGTATTCCACTTCGCAATTTGAAAGGCAATTGTGCGGCTTAATTATTTGCTTATTTAGCGTGGTAAGTTTGCTACCAGAAGCTGGTAGTATGAAAATAACGCTAACAAGATCCTGTTGAAACCAGGGCGTTTCCACATGCACTGGGACACTGGGACTCGATCTAAATGCAATTGTGGTATTACCAAATCAGGAAAAAGTACCATTTTGTTCTCCATGTGTTTCAGTGTTTTCCATGTCAGGTAGCCGTACATCACACGTACTCTCTATGCATGGATGTTGTATTTTTGAGATCGATCTAACGTACTTATTACAGAAGAGCAAAACCATGGTAGGCTAATTACAGACAAATCCAAGTTGGGTGCAGGCAAGCAGAATAAACGTACACAAGATGCGTGAGCATATGCATTGTCCATGTTCGGCTTGAGGCGATCTTGCAATAGTCACTAGAGCAAGTGACCATATTATATACTAGAATCAATCAAGAATTTTTTGGTATATGGGTAGACTATTTCGTCCTCATCTATGAGATATGGATTCGCTACAAGATCCACGCAGGCGTTGTGTGTCTGCATCTAGGGTTAGATATGTCTAGCTCTGAAATAATATTGGAGGGTCCAGACGTCCAATTACCTTCAGCCGTCCAAAGCCCTGCATTGTTCAAATACTAATTCATGAGCTAGCTAGATCGACGCGCAATGCATGCCTCTATAAAACTAGGGTATCGTCAAGGCATCTGCGTACTTAGTAAAATGACGGCACAATGCTATCTAGGCCACAATGTATAATATTAGTATCATCTCCCTTTTAATTTATCTATTGGTCTGAGTTAAAGCTGCTACACATGCATGGGGAGTCCACGAGTGAACTTTTTGGAGCACTAGCCTTGTTATTTTGGCTTAAACGCAGCTGCTAACAAAGTTGCAGAGAACTCTTGTTGCTTCTTGGCTATGCATTTGTCGATACCGTCCCGGCTTAATGACATTAATCAAAGCTGGCTTCAGTCTGCTGCGATACAGACGACGCCATGCGTGCCTGTGCGCCATGCAGCGCCTCTTTTGGCGCATCTGCCGTCCGTATTTCCGTGGGCGCTGCTCTGCGTGCGTCCAAAACTTGTTGGCGCTGTGCATGCTGCGCCGCTATAGTATTCCACTTGTCTTGTACCAGTACTAGCTAGTAATACTGCAGAATACCTTGATATTGGGCGTACGTAGTTAGCGTGACAGAAGTCTTTATATACGTACAGCGATTGATGTCAAGAAGTCCACATGGTACTTCAATAAGACAACTGGTGTGGTGTAGTATATGTTATCCCTCGTGTATTTGCAGGCAGGTGGGATGACCGGCCCCCGTAAATAAAACCGAAAAGGGTCTCGTCTCATACGAGGAAATTTAGGTCATCGCGTTGATCACTCGTCGGAATTATAATTAAAGCTTAATTTGACTTCTTTTCATCACTTTCCCTCCGTATGCGACTGGTCTGATCCCGGGAAACGCTAGCGGTAAGCTTCTTTCCAACTAAAGCATACGAATGGCCACGAAGAGCCATGCATTTGGCAGATCAGAAAAGAGTCCAATTCTTCTATATCTTGGATAATGATTCATGTGCATCATACAATGAAGCAGGTGCATTTTGAATTATCTGCACTTATATCTTGTGTGGCGACACGGTTTCTTACTTGTCTTTCCTTCTTTCCTTTTACAATGTACTGCCTTCATGTCGTTTTCGTAATCACCGGCCGGGCAGTGAGTGGTTAGACTGATCTAGCGGCCGGCAAAGTAAATTTACATAGAGTCCTTCAGGAGTAGTAGGCAAGAGACTTAATTTTGGCCGGCCGGGCCTGCACTTTTTTCTGATTACATGTGGCAATATGGGAGTTGATGGACGACGAGAGCAACATTTTAGTACTAATATATTAGGGAGCATGCTGAATCACATTTTTAACGTAATTTTCTCCTCATAAGGCCGTACGTGATGATTCACGCGTGTAATGGTGACATTTTGTTTTGCATGCTGATGTTGACTAATACAACTGGACTTTTAGATAATGCCTATATGCATATATGCATGAATGCGGCTATGCAAGAAGATTTTCTTGGCCGCAGATTGTACAAGAAAAGTGACGAGAGATGCAAAGTTCATTTATTGCAAATTTCGAATTTCTTTCACGTGGGAAGTAAATCTTGCATGTAGAGACGTATCGGCAAATGTCTTCTAGAAAGAATGGAAAATGATCCCTTCAACAGAATTGTGCGTACGGTGCCTCGTGTCTAGAAACTAATTAATGCGTAACGTGGATTTTGGGTCTGTTGTAAAAGTCCTTCCATTGTTATACAAAACCTGATGTATCATGAGAGCTGTATATTGTTGCTTGATAAAACCTGATGTGTCACGAGCTGCTCGATTATACTTGATAGGTGAACAAACACATCACTGGTGGGGTGAATAGACATGGTGAAGTGCTTGCATAAATCGATCAGTGGACTGGCATCGTATGCACCCGGTCACTGACGTACGCCGTCTGATGCTTGAGAGAGACCCAAGCTGCATGCAGCCAGAGCCTGCAGGCCAGCTCAGAGCCTGGGATCGATCAAAAGCGCCTCGTCGTCCAGCTGCCCGCGGCGAAGGACCAGCCGGCCAGTTCCCTCCCTCCAGATCGGCGTCGCGAGCTGCGGTGCGCTGCACACGGCGCAAAAGTCCGCAGATGCCGCGACGTCACGCGCAGGCGCAACAACAGTGTCGCACGCGCGCCGCGCGCCTGGCACACCGCCTGCGCGTATGTCCCCGCGGAACCCTACGTACGTGGAGCGTCGTGCCGGGGCACGTGATGATGAACTGGTGGAGGGCGGATCGCGCGATCGGCAGCACCTCTCGTTTGCTGCTGCTGCGCTTGTGGGGAGCACGCGCGGGGTGGCGTCACGGCTGAGGCAGCAGGGCAGCCGTGAGGGCCGGGGCCGCGACGTGCTGGCAGTTGGGCAACTCTGCACTGGTGTACTCTAATGATAAACGCCTGCCGCGAGTCTGGCAAAGCTGGGACTCTTCTCTCAGCATGCATGCCAGCAGCATGGTCCACTAACCCGATGTATAGACAGACGCATTTCCCATGCAACGTATAGTGACGGCTGACGAGGCTGGCTGGCCCATTTTGCTTCAGCAAATAACATGTGCCCCCTGCAAAGCACACTCCGCGCGCTAGTGTCCGTTTGCGTCAAAAGACTAGGCGCGGGTTGCATGCATGGTTGCAGACGCCCGGGCACCAAATTTCTAGTGGTCCGATCGACGTCTAGTCAGGCATCTCGTTTACTATAAAACTGCGCTCGCCACAGTGTAGTTCTACGTGCTCTGGAACGGAGCCGGGTCTACTGAGAATCTGAGACCAAGGCTGCAACGGCGAGGCGTCCCTTTCTCGTCTGTGGCCGCCGCTCTCCGGTCGCTGGCACTCCCCATCCCGTCATATTCACCCCAGGCTGCGGTCAGGCCGGGTCGCCGGGTGGACGACCCCGAGCACCGGCGCGTGTGCCGCACGGAGCGCGAGACGGACGACGATGGTGCGAGTCGCGTCGCAATCAGAGACCAACGAGAGCGACCAGCTTTGACGACGCGCCGCAGGCCGGTAAAAGTCGGTCGTCTTTCCGGAGCTCTCAGCTCAGCTGTACTGGTTGCAAACTTTGATCGAAATCGTGGGCGTGAGTGCAGCCTGATCGGAACAGTGAATAGTCGAAGTGGACTGGGTCCGTTTCACGTCAGGAGGAAGGGAGTTTACTTGCCTTGGAAATGGCAATTCCAAACGGATCGTGCGGGACACGTCGTCAGATGGACTGTTAGACCCGCACATTCTCGCCAGGCAAGAAAAAATTGACTTGGTATGCCACTTCCCCCGCATCCGGTAACCTTCCGAGTCCTTTGACGCCGAATAGCACCAGAGGTAGTGCGTGATGCATCCATCAATCAATGATCCAATCCAGAAACGAGTCACGGTCATGACCGGATCAACGCCACGTTACGTCGCGTCACCAGCGTTGCCATTACCATGCATATCTCGGCAGCGGCTAGCGCACCGCACTGTCCTTCCACAAGTTCTGGTCCGCAAGAGCAAGAGCACCAGCCATGCATTTGCGGTTTGCGCGATCCAATGGCCAGGCATACATGAGCATGACGCCGACGCAGATAACACCTACACTATAGAAACGCCAGCTCCTCTGCCGCACGTTAAGTTGGACCGGACCACCCAGGCGTGTACCGCAGTCCGCATCAGAAGCACCATTTATGCGACCGACAAAAACATGATGTCAGGCCTGGTTCATTGTCTATGACCAACATCCATCGTCTTCAGTGGTCTGGGCTTCACCTTCAGACCGACCCAGGCGTGTACCGCAGTCCGCAGCAGAAGCACCATTTATGCGACCGACAAAAACATGATGTCAGACCTGGTTCATTGTCTATGACCAACATCCAGTCGTCTTCAGTGGTCTGGGCTTCACCTTCAGACCGACCTACCGTCGCAACAAAACTACATTCAAAGCGAGCAGGGGTGCAAGAGTGGAGTCAAAACACGGGTGCTGTGTTGTAGGAGCTCAGTTGATAATAACTGACGATAGGTGTGAGGTGCCAATATCACGCGCATTCACACTTCCATCCAGCCCCAGGTGGAAAGGCGTCCAAAAGGCAAAGGCTTTAGATTCAGTCAGCAGGCAGGCAGACAATAACACAATGACAAAAGATATCTCCTTTTGTCATCAGCCTGAAATCATTTGCTGCATGTTGTAGTCAATTAAATCGAAGAAAAAGGCCAACACTGTGCCACGTTTTAATGGTTGGTCAATCACAATGGAGTTCCAAAGTATGAGAGCTATGGCTACCACATAAACCCTGTGCTAATTTTGCACTGTTCAAAAAGAGTGAATAAATAAACTGAAAACTAGCTTGTCGGTATTTTCATTGAAGCTTCTACATCTTTCTTCACTGTATAATGGTCGCTTCAGTTTACGTTTCTCACTCGGCCTTCCGAGTCTTGGGCTTCACAGGCCTTGCTGGCTTGATAACAGAGCCCAGAACGAGACATACAATGGGAATAATCGTCCCAACATAATATACACTCTGGTAGGATGCCAAGGTTTCCTTGAAGCTCAATACCTTCAAAGCAAAAAAAAAAGAAAAAAAGAAAAGAAAAGGGGACCAAGTAAGTATCACGCTGGATTGCCCGAAAGATAAGGACAGTTAGTTTCTCATTAGTCATTACGGAGGGCATAGGACAACTGGCATTAGTAAACAGCATTACTGATGGCGTCATACATTTCTTAAAATGACGTCACTAAAGATGACCAGGAAGCATTCTGGTTTTGATTATGTTTCATAGTCACAATGATAATAAAACAAAGCCTAAAACGTTTACCTAAATCTGCCACATAGGCAAAACCACTTTAAAGAACCAGTTAGGGTGCTACTTGAAAGGTATTGTAAAGTTTAAGGTGAAAATAACTAGTTTCATAGTTCAAGGTGAAATTTGAAGATCAAGACAAAGTTCAGGGGTGTTTGTAGTTCTCTTTTTTTTTAAAATAAAATAAAAATTGAATGTGTATATTAGCCATCCAACACTATGGCTAATGGGTAGTACCCTCTGTTAGCCATCAAAGACAAGAATCAATAAACATAGATTTTGCAAGAATCTTTTGACAAGAATTCATGTAGAAATATTAGTCGTCCAGTATGACAGAAAGTAAAGCACATCCTGAATCAAGGACTAAAACTGACCTGGAAGCCAATGCATGAGTAGTTAAGCACCAGCAAAGTATATGCAAAATTTAGGAAAGCCAGGATACTGCGGAGGACTGAATTGCTCACAGCTTGCTGCCATCTGTATATAACTGTATTGATACAAAAGGCAAAATCAAATCACAAGTTCAAATAGACTTTTAGCATACGTGCATCTGGGAATATATTAGCAGCAACAAACTCAACAGTAAAGGGATGGAGAGCTACCTCGTGAACCATTTATCATCAATGCCGATTGAACAAAGAATATCATATACCCAGGATACAGTCCCTGTTTGAATCAAAACATCAGAAAAAGGGAGAAATCCTTGCAGATAAAATTATTCGATCACAGAAATAAAAACAGGGAGTAGAAATATAATAGAAAAAGGTTTCCGATGTGTTTGTGATCTATGGACCAAGGGCAATTTGCAATTTTCACATGTGGCCGATTTTTCTACCTGAACTGGACAGTCAATATCCATTGCGATAACAAAAAATGAGCATATGGCCTCTATAAAGGCACCAAAACTGTAGCAGATCTAAGTTCCTAGAGTAATGGCCTCATGAGAATGTATTGGTCCAATTAATATTAGGCTGTTCTAATACACGACGGAAGGTATAAACTAAAAATCACCATGAACTAAATACATTGGAGGTGAGAGTAATATATAACTCACATGCCAGATGGCACTGACTGTCTGTGTACCCAGTAACTGAAGGAAACCTGGTTTCTTTCCTTTCTGGATTAGCCTCTCATATACATCTGAAATAGTTGCAGAACCACAAGTTATTTAGTTTTATTGTGCAACAAATAAGATATCGTAGGTTTGATGATAACTCTCAGTACATTAGTGGAATGTAAGGAAATTGAGTCGATTCTGTTATATGAACAAACTGCTTAGTGCATGATAACCACATTAAGCTTAAAATTCCACTGGAACACCTTCTCAAGAAGACAATAATGAGTTCAAATGCATATTTTACATGTATTTTTAATCAGCAGGAGACACATGCTTTTACAGTAACACTAACAAATAAATGTTTACCAACAAAGTACATAGGATTTTTCTATCTGTATATGTAGATGAATAAATAGTAAGATACTGATATAGCAGTGTTTGTTTGGTTTAGGAAGTGGCACCGAGAATAGTACAAACAGCCGGTTGCAAATCAGACCCTGAATTGCTTTGAATTATGTTTTCTCTTCTTTGCCGGGTGCACTAAGCACTTCTGTACTCGTAGACCAAATTATGCTAAAAAGGGAAGATTCTATTATACTACCAAGCATGTTAACAAGGTTGCTGATGTAATGGACTACATCAAGAGAAAGAACTTACAGTATCGTAGCCATGTGCTCACTTGAATGTTCCAAACAAGGGGCAGTTGAACTGCACTTCTAGCTAATTCAACACCTAAGACATCAACATTCTTTGCACGATCCCATTTGGGCTTAGGGGGGGTAGAATCCGACCAACCAGAAAAGCCCAGGCCAGATATAATAATTGCAGCTTCTGACATTGACCATATGAAGTAATATTTCCAACGAGCAGTAAAGCCTGACATGTACTGATAGAAAAGCCGGTGCCAGAAACCCCATTCATAATATAGGGGTTCATTAAACCTTGAGAGTGGAAATTTAGGTGATAGATATAAATATAACCCCATGCATATACCAGCTTGAACTAGAGCACGCAAAGTAGGCAGCAACGGCGAAGGAATTGGGCTAGCCCATAGCTGCAGAAGATTAATGAATATTAGGAGGAGGCAAAAGATAGCATAACCTACACAAAGAGATGAATGTCACTTACTCCTTTCCTTTCAGTCCATTCAATATAATCTTTCATCTCATATACTGGTCCAGCAAAGTGGCTGCCACAGCAGAGGCAGTAACCAAAATATTCAATTAGAGAAGGAAGCTTAGTCAATCGGTACTTTTTCTGAGCATCACGTAAACCCTCTTCCTTCAAGAGGCCATCACTGTAGTTTATTGCGCACGAAATGATTTTCAGCGTTAAAACCATTAAAGCACCTGCATTGCACAGACAAATTGAATTCTTTAAAGAAACTATAACATAGTATGATTTTCCTTACACAGAAACCTTGTATTATACAATTTGTATATACAAAAACGGACAGGTCGATGTTTGGCCTATATGGAGCGTTCTTACCTCCATTCAGTTATGTTCTTACAACTATCCATCCCTCCATATAGCTATTATTCAACCATTATTATTCTAAGAAAATAGCAAAGTAAATTCCGTCTCTTATAAAAAAAATGAAAGCATTGTCATCACTATCTGATAATAACAAAATATGTGGAAACTATCAGCAGTATGATAGAATCAAATAGAACAATAAATGAGATACATTTTTGGGTTTCAAATCCTTAAAACCTTTATTGTTTGCGCACTGTTAACTATTGTTGCTTCACACCTTAGAAATTCTTGAGAAAATTGCACTGGGAAAACTAGCATAACTACATGACATAACTACTTGAGAACATACCAGTTGCATCAATGCCTCCCTCCTTCCACGCATCTCCGCTCATGTAATACACATGACTAGAAAAGAAAAGAAGAAAACATGTAAGATCTTCCGAACACATTAATTATAGTGCAATATGGTCAATACTTTCCAGTAAAAAAATCTAGATCTGAATACAATTCTAACAAAACTATATCATTCATGGCCAAGCCTTTATTAATAAGTTCCTGGTTGAGAACAAAATATGCCCATACAAGAAGTCCTCTTTTGAACCCAAAAGAAGTTACGCACTGAACTGCCTCCTTTTTTATATTCTTTTGCATATGAAACAAGGGAACACTTATTCTAAGGGAGACGGTAGCAAACACGATCTGAAAAGAAAATACGACTAACCGACAATACCAAATTAATTTGTACTCCCGTGCAAATAGCCTACATGTCAAATCAAGGTTAATGTGGCGGCAGGATGCATGCAGTGCCTCATCTTTGTTCTTTGGAATGTAGTAGGGCAACACGGAACTTATCGCAAAAGTAGGCCCATTAACAGGATGGAATGGTACTCAGCACTATGAAAAAAAAATACCTTATTTAGAATAGGCGGCATCAATTTTAGCCATAATAGATGCGAGGTCCACGGTGTTACTTATTATATATGTTTGGGCAATAAAATCTTCAAAACCCAAATGAATGGCTAAAAACCAGCTGGTTTCTCAGAACAGAAAACTGCCTGTTTTGATCTGGTCCACGATCCCAAACCTAGCTTAACACGCCTAACTCAAGAACAGCCTAATGTCAAATTTACAATCCAAGCTCGGCGAATCGATAAGTTTAGAGCAATTTTCATCATAACCAGATGAAAAGGAAGCGCTATTTCTGAGAACGAAATTGGGCTGCACCTGCGACATAGATTCAAACTTCACTGATGCTACTTTTTCCCCTTTTTTGTGGAAACTGTAGTGAAGGTTCCTACACTACTGACTTATGTGCGGGTTTTGGATTACTCGGGTCACATTCCATAGAAAAAACAAAACAGTGTCAAACCTGAATTGCTTAATTCTAAAATAATTGCAAATTTTGAATCGATGTGGCTGACTTAATCAACAGGACATAGCTCATGTATGAACAGTTTTCCAGGTGGACGAATAGTAACGTGTTATTTTAAGTTTTTTAAGTACTTGGATTGTAATATCAAACTCGTGACTAACTTCCAAAAAATGTGGCTACTTCAATCTGCTCTCTTTCGCCAACTCACGATGATTCTGCATTTTTCAAGTCATTTTGACCTTTTTAGCAATGTTGCACCTCGTTGCACTTCATGTACCATGCAAAGTCCTATTTCACAGAAACAGGTACGTCAACATTATCTTGTGGAGCATAGTATATTTTGTATTCGCTGTATTCCAAGATTGAATGTCAACACAAGCATTGCCACTGAGAAGCGTCCAAATGAACAATCGCTCAAACATATTCGTTGGAGTGGAATCTTTGATCATATTTTTACAATCTTTCTCTTTGTTTAGGCCCAACACAGTTTGTATTGCCGCGATTTCTCCTCTGCTATGGCTCGTAAATAGAATCCCACTGTACTCCCTCCATTCTTGAATATATGACATTTAGGACAAACAATCTAGTGTAATTTGAACTAGGTTAGCTGTCCTAAACTTCATGAAGGTAGTAACTATTTACTACCAACAGAAAACCAAATGTGACCTCAAACATTAAAAAAAAAAACGGCCTGATGTCTAATAACTAACAAGTGCAGTAATAAAAGCCCCAGTCAGTGTAGGTGAAAAGGTCTGCTTTACTTCCATTGATCAGCACACACGGATACAGAGGCATATATACTGACTAACAATGTCCAGGCTGTAACTTACATCATTTGATAGACTATCACCATGCAATCCAATCATGAACTAATACACGATGCGCATAAAAATCAGACTTGATGCAAAGGGAATAGAAGAAGTGGGACCTCAATGCAGATTATTTGGATGATTTTCCCATCAACAAATGGCAAAAATGTAGATGTCTGCATCGAAAAGTTGGCAATAAAAGAACACCATAATTTCTTATTACGATACAAACCTCAATTTAAAGTCTATACAGCACCAGCAGCAATGCATAGGACTTATCCAACAGTTATGCACTTTTATTATATGCCAGAGCAGCTATTTCCAGTTAAATAGACTATACAGCAGAAAAATGGATAACCCATTCCTACATATTCATTGCAACAAAGTGATCCCATATCTAAAAGTTTGGAAGCATACACGCAAACTGGTGCAGATTTAATGCAAGGCCCCAGTCCTCCCCCCATCAAAATCTTACTCCAAACAGGACCACAGGGTCCCTAGATAAAAAGAAGAAGAACAAAATCGCTCAATCAATTCGAATACTGAGACATTCCAATGCTGGCGTCACAACACTCCATGCTTGGTCCACAATTACTCTAGCTCTCACCAGAATAATAAACTACAGACACCTCCAGTTTTCCTGCTCGGTTCTACTCAAAATTTGAACCAACGAGTATGGATCCACCGTTCCAAATTATCCCAAATTAAGCACTGATACGACCCCACTGGAGACATAGGGCGGGAGGGAGGGTGTTCACCATGCGATGAGGAAGCCGAAGGCGCCGAGGAAGGTGATGAGCCCGGCGCGGCGGCGACAGAGGAGCATGGCGAGGTAGCCAAACGCCATGGGGATGACGAAGAGGAGGTTGGACGTGGCCCCGAAGGAGACGTAGGAGAGCGTGGCGCCCGTGAGCCCCGCGTAGAGGTGGCGCCCCGTGGCGCTGGGCACCGCGCGCCACAGGAGCCCCGTCGGGATGGTGGCCGCGAAGCAGAGCAGGAAGCGGAGCACGGGCACCGACACGCCGATCGACGCCGCCATGGGCTCCATCTCCAGCCCCATCGTCTTCGTCGTCGTCGCCGCCGCCGCCGCGGGGGGAGGCGGCCCAGATGCGGAGAGAGGATTTGGTCCGCTTGCTCGCGCGAGCGATGTGTTGCGTTCGGATGCGAGCTCCCAGTGGCGTGTGTATATGACGCGGCGGACGACATGATGGGGGCGGTTTTACATAAAAGCCCATTTGGTTGTTCGTTAATCTTAAATCGCCATTACATCCATGAGGTACCGTTTGCTTAAAGCATTGTCCAACCAACAAGCTAGGAGGTGATGCCTTGCAAGTTGCAATCTTGTCCTTATCACTGATCACAAGTTAATACTACCAAGCATGCCTCGTTCATTTTATTGAGTTGGTAAAGTAATGGGGCAGCAATCGTATATACACGGGTTTATTCTAATTTCACCATCTGCGTTCTGAAGCATATAAGAATATTCTATTTGATTTTGTAAATTTGTATACGATGATCTTGCCAGAGTTTAGAGAAGTTGTTATTGTGTTACTCCTACCACACGCCTGGCTCAATTGAACTTGGTCTCTGGCCAATAACTTGTATGGCAAAATCAGAAGCTAAGCCCATGCTCCATTAAGAAGTCACAATCGTATGATTCCGGCCCTCTGGAATTCTAAATTCAGAGTTTAGTTGTCACAGGCGAACGAATTTTAAATAGGAGTAGCTCCGTGCAATTGAAGTGCTACTGCGTGCTGGGGAGGTGGCCACGTGATGATGTGTGCGTGCGCATCTAGAATCAGTACACATTATAATTGCGGAAAAAAGTATCCATAAGTACTTGGCTACCAGCAGCACGTACTTTCGCCGTTATTCAACAAACATATCCCTCATCCAAATACAGGTGTCATCGGGAACATCGACGGGAGGTTACGGATCGCTTTCACGACCGCTCTAATCTTAAACTGCATCCGTACGCCGTCCGGAGCAGAGCAAAGAGTAGCTTTCAGCATGTTCGTTAAGCAGAAAAGGACACCGGGATAATCCGTGCTTGCGCGTTTCGCAGCAAACGTGCTGTACTAATAACTTGTCACCGGTTTCGGTAGCAGCTTCGGTTCAGTAGTTACATTCAGTTTTACAGGATGACTGCTGAATTTGGCTATTGGAGTACTACATCCGAGAAGAAACCTTGCGAAATTTTGCGAGTCTCGGAGGGGCATGCACCGAATCCCTGTTTTGTTGCACGAACAGTCAGGGGCGGAGGCCCGGAGGGAGGGAGGAATGGGGCAAATCTAGCCTGGAGAACAACAGGACCGGCAGGGAGGCAGAGCGGGGGTTTCAGATCCAGCGGCCAAGCCATTGAATGCCCGGTCGCCAACCTGAAAATACAGTACTAGTACTCCCAGGACAGCAGCTTGACTCGCAGGCAACGCTCCCAATTAACTGCGCCGCGCGCACGGCTAGAACGACCGCGGGCTGGAACGACCGCACGGCGCGATCCCAGCGACAGTGGCACGGGGAGAGATTGTGTAGTACCTTGCAAACGGGGCCTCAATCGTCAGGCGGTCGCAGTATCACGGCGACACTAGTAAAGAACCGTGCACAGGGACGGTACGGACCGCACGACAGAAGGATGGTGAAACACAAGTTTTTCTCACGGGCGGGCGCGGTCCATCCCCCGGCCCGCCGGTCCTGATCGCTGGTAAGAAAAGAAAGGACCACGCCAACTGGACTGTCCTCCTCGGCAGTTTTCCTGCTGAGATACTAGCTCAACATCCGGCTGCTGCCCAATCTGAAACCGGTTCGCTGCTTCGCTCCAGAGAGGTGCGCTACATATCTATCTGTTTGCCGGCCCTAGCGTCGCGCGTTTTTCGATTGGAAGCTTTGGACGTTTGGTCATCATTCACATGGCGCGACGCGAGGTTACGTTCGGGCACGGATGAGCGAGCGCGTCCGGGCAACATGTAAATCGGTCAGTGCCTCTCTTCTCAACGCCGCCTCCGTGCGCACGGTGGAAATGGCACGTCAGGAATCAGAAAAGCACGGTGGAAAGGCGTGCTTGCAGGTAATGGCGCGGTTGGATCTCCTTGCTGGTTCCGGACAGGGAGGACGCTGAACCTACTCGGCCCCGCCGGGCGTGGTCGCCTTTATCGGCGAGGACGCGAGGCCAGAGCGGGCGCGGAAGGAGACATGAATGCACCACGTTGTGCCGGCCGCCAGCGAGCTCAACACACAACACGTACGGGCACCAGAGCTGGGTGAATGCTGCTTCCACACGACGGACTCGTCGCCGAGCGCACCAGAGCTGGGCCGGCGCGGTCGCTATTTCCCGTCCGGGCTTGAGGTCTCCTCGACGGGCGCTCCTATACGTACCTCGCGCTACGCGGAGCGTCCGTGTAGCGCGGCCCAAGGCCCGCTGTCACGGATCTGGGCCTGACGTTGCGAGCCCGTGAACCACCAATTCTTGACGAATTTTTCAGTCGCGGCAGCTGCGTGATTTTTCTAGTTGGCGCCTACGCAAGCAGCTAGTGGTCCTTGGATGGTTTGATTTTCTCACCCGCCTGCACAAGCTACTTTCAGGACTCAGGCTGTTGGGAACTTTACGCATGGTCGTTCTAAAACATTCTGATTTTTTTTTAACACAAAAAGCCAAGCAATCTGGTGACGAATGTTTTGATACTATTTTTGCACAGAAACACAGGCAATTAGAGATGTTTTGGTATTATTTCTAATGCACATGAACATTTTTTTGTCAATGTATCAAAATCAGGTGGAACAATCGGTTACATCAGCTGGAACAATCCGTCATATTAGCTAGAACAATCGGTTACATCAGCTGGAACAATCCATGAAATGAGTTGGAACAAATCATCACACCAGTTGGAACAATTGATCACATCAGCTGGAACAATCGACTACATCAGCTCGAACAAATCAACAAATCCGGCGGAACAAATCATCAACAAATCAGCCAGAAAAAATCACCAAAAAGTAAATTAGAAAAATATTGAAATGATACATTCAAAATGCTAAAAAAAATTTAAAATAAAATATAAAAAAATATATTCATGTGGGATCTTGTTTTGTTGCATTAATTGTAAGGATGATGGTGGTTCAAACGGATTTGAAATCGGAGTCACCAATTGAGAGAAAAATCAATTTGAAATTTGTATGTAACACTAACCTCCGCCCAGCCAATGAAACTTAGCCACGTGTACCCAACCCAATACCGTATCTTAAAGCGCGCTACATAATAGCTATCCATAGCGCGCGCTAAATATAGGAAATTCCCTCCTCGACCGTGGATCTTAAGAGATGAGGCCCCAACCTTGGCTTTCTGAGACACGGGGAGGCCCAACTACCTGAGGCCCAACACGGAGGAGGCCCGGAAACAATGAAACTGGGATTCTCTTCCAAGATTGATCTTTTCTGTGACTCGTAATCAGCGAGTGGCGAGTGGGGTTTCAAGATTGGTCTTTTCTCTGCGAATCATATTTAGTGGATCAGCTGAGTGAGGTGGATCGTTTCTGTGGTTTCGAGGAGAAGATTATTTGATGAAACTTTCCTATATCTGGAAGACCCCAAGATGCTACACACTGCACAAAATACTTCGCATTTGGTTCAACAGAAATGGAGTTCAACCCAAGCATCAGTCAGATTATAAAAGGTAAATTAGCTTTATCCATAGGAGCAATCGAAGAGGAATTTCTAGCTTGCCAAACATCATTGGAGTGAAAATTACAGATGCAGATATCATCTACCGCCTTTTTTAAACTACTAAATAATGCTGTGCACCGACTCTCACTTCATTTGTCCTGTCTCTAAAACTCCCCTATTCTCTACCTCAGCTATCACTACAAAGAATACAGGTAAGACCTTACATTCAAGCAAAAACTCTCAGAATGAAAGAAAAGAAAAAAGAATGTACAAAGGGCTTTCAGGTAAGAATGGCCAGGAAAAAGGCTAGCCGTTCCACCTGTGAAGTGCCTCCTGTTTCTGCCTGCTGGAGATACGCGACCAGCTCTGCAGAACTACATGCAGACTATGTTCGCCTTCTCATGCTTGTACCCTTTAGGATATACAAACACTGAATCGACACACAAGCCACCTTTTGTATGGGTACAGTCGATCTGCATCATTGAGAACTTAAGTTTGATGAGCTCATCAGAGTTTGATACAGTAAAATCACCGACATGGTAAAGCTTCCAGCCTCCTTGTTCCTGGAGGTGATATTCTGATGTTGCCTGCTGCTCATCAGAGGTTGAGAGCTGGAATCGTGTGGGTGTGACATCCCATCCATGCACATGCTCGGTTCCACAAAGCCTACGACCCATGCGCCTATACGGTCGGCCCATGTGAAGACGGAAAAAAACGCTATAGGAACCAGCCGGAAAGCAGAACTCTAGCTCCCCATCTACCTCAAGCCACCAAATTTGCTGAAGATAGGCCACGCTATGAAATCTGCATTATTACAAAGAAGCAACTCATCAATCCAACATTCACCATAAATCTGCAAACGATGGGAAAGGTTTGGCATATTGAGAAGTGAATAGGAAATGCATCAACAATCACGACCAAAACTCATAGCAATTTAGTCCATTCGTTATCAGGTGCTCCATATTACAAACCTCATGTGGCAAGTTATAAGATTTTCCTACATGCAGGAAACAAGATATCTGCTATTGTAATACTTGTTACTAGTTGGTAGTCATCTACAACACATCCACTTCCAACAAAATAGTGTAGTAAGTGTAGTTAGTTGGCAGGTCAGGTAATAAATTAATGGAAAAAAGAAGCAACAAAAATACTGATTGCAATTAAAATTGCTAGATTTTGGATAAAAGGAAAGCAAGCAGCAACTTTATATGGCAGTAAAATTATCTGCTGTGGCCACAAACTGATGTATCATAAATCATAATGAATGGTTTCAAATTTTCATCTGAAATGACCTAAAGCATACGCCTGTGAGTTTCTCTCCTCTATGCTCTACCACATGGAAACTGCACAAATACAGAACTACGCCTACAAATGGGTTCGTGTAAAGCAGTTTTATGCAAGAACCCTTTTAACATTTCGTTTTGATGGAACATAGAAGAAATGGATGATATACAAAATAATCAGCTGAAATATCCACTTGCTAAGACATTTGGAGAAGCCTAATGTTTGCCAGCATTTAGATGAAAGAAATCATTCATTACACAAAATACTGCCAGATCTATTGTTGACTTGTTAAAATTTCACTTTGAATAAGAAGTTTTACAGATTAGCTTACAAACCGAACCCCAATGACTAGTGCTATAGATTAGCTTGCAAAATTGGTAACATTTGGCCAACATAAGGTTAATTCTGTACTTCCTCATGGTTGGCCTGATAAAGATATAGGGTGGAAAAATGCACCAGCAAATGGGGAGGAAGGTTCCTTGTCAGCCAAGTATACCACAAACTTGATAAGTTAACCAACAATGATTTATATTTTATAATAATACAAAGATTAGATATGTCATATCACTTCTAAGTTTAAAAGGTACTACCTCCGTTTTTGTTTTGATGACGTTTAGGACAAAGAATTTGCACTACTTGTGTGTGGTTAATGTCACAATCTGTCCACAGTGGGACAACAAAAGAAAATCAATGGCATAAGAAGAGAACGCCAGAATCCCATTGTGATTTTCTGGGAGCTAAGAAAGAAGCATAGCATTAAGTGACAATACCAATAGTGCTGTAAACTTGAAACCAAACCAATATGCTGAAAATGTTTCAGCAATGACAACTATATAGCATTTATATGTCGAAGTCGAAAAGAAAATATATACAAAGAGGAGACTCAAAAAGAAAAGTACCTCGATTCCTCTGTGGCAAGATGGCTCCAGTACCTCCGATCATCTATGCCTGTGATAGTCATCGACTTGGATGATATACACAGACAAAGACCTCCCTTGTTCTTCTCAATCCAGAATTCCTACAATCGACAACATGGATGCCTTTTTAAGGAGTACAAATAATTTTAAGCAAACAAAAGGGGGAAAACAGTATCGCATCAAGCCCACAAATAATCAAAACTAGTAGAATTACCCCTTAATTCCAAATGTTTGAACCCCACATTGAAAAGTTAGATATCATATTCATCATATGAAATGATGCAATATCAGATTAGCTCTAACAAACAAGCATAATAAAAGAGAGTGAAGATCAAATGAATTACCTTTCTGCCAGCATCAAAGGGAGTGGGCCGGCACAGGCGGGCGTAAATCTCCTTCTTGGTGGCCGCAAGGGAGAAGCCTTTGCCATTGGCATCTCCATCGCCACGGCCCTCGTCATCCGCGGCTGAGGCAAGGGCCGCGAGGTAGCGGTAGTTTGCCGGAAGCTTGCCTGCCCAGACGCAGTCCGCAGAGGCTGCGCCACGGAAGGCACGATTCAGGCGGGCCACCTGGCAGATCTCCGGCGGGTCGAGGTAGAGCAGCACAGCCGCCACGCAGCTCTCCGGCATGTCGCCGAGGGACGTCTCCCCCCACTCCCCATCGGCGCCCAGGATGCTAGACCCCGCACCCATCTACGACCCAATCGCCGCACTGGGTCGAATTGGGGATGTGAACGCCGAGCTCTTCAGGCAATCGAGTCAGAACTTATTCTGATCCAAACAAAGATCGAAGATTTCAGGAGATTCTAGAGCTGTTCACCACCAGGACGGCACTAATCCCAATCCGTTCCCAAAGATAACAGCCGATTCGAAGAAAAGACCTCAGATTCGCACCGCCCTTTAAGATAAGAACCGAAGAATTGGAGCCAAGAAACCACCAATTGGCCTTCTATGAAGGCAAGCACCACTGCACAAGGCAAGAATCTCTCACATGTAGAAAGCCGAATGATTCTTAAATAGAACCTGAAGAGCCGACGGTTCGATAAAGAGCTCCCAATTTTCTCCACCACAATTGGCCTCAATGGGGAGCGAAGCAAAACCGAGCCCCAAAATGCTCCGGATCTCTGCCACCAACTTGCCTCAAGTCGAGATGAAAACCGAAGCTTTGAATTCGGGACGATCAAAAGCTTTCTCTAATAAAGAGGTGTATTACATCCTGCGATGATCTTTACGGGAATGGAGCGGGGATATGCGCTGGGAGGAGACGGGGAGATTTTTCAGAGTGCCTTTTGAAGGAGCGAAGACGGCTCCGTCCTGTCCTCCGCCTGCTGGTGTAGAGACAGACCATCCGGTAGGTCACGGGCCTACTGATGACCGATCCTATAAAATACTCGTCCGTTCAAGGCTTAACGAAACAGTAGCACTGGATAATGCTGGATAATTGGGCGATCATGTGTCCGAGTATGTTTTCCTGTCAGGGGATCCAGCCGAATCCCAATTGGATAATTAGCTTGTTAATTTATGCATTAAGTTGAGTTTCAATTGCATTCAAAGCTTACTGCCTGTTTTGAGCAGATGACGACGTTGGGACAACTTTATTAGCCTACTTTTAAGTCCAATATAACTTAGACGCCATACTTATTATATATTGAGAGAGAAAAAGAAAGATATTTAATTTGTGCTCCATGGTTATTACAAATAGAGAGAGAGAGAGAGAGAGAGAGAGAGAGAGAGAGAGGCTGAAATTCTATATCGTAGTTTATTTAGCTTCACAACATTGGCCGCTCCATGTTTTTGCCTTTTTACAGAAACTTTTAGTATTTTTCAATGACTAGTGGCAATCTTTTCATAAAATTAGATAGTACTCTAATGCCGAAAAATAAATATTCTAATACACACCAAAAATAGCAAAACTCTAATTTTGAACTTGCCATGGGTCACTAGTTTGGTTCCTTGTAATGTGACATTATTATTAGGGTCTAGCCTCTGTTTCAGCATGATTGTTAATAATAGGGACCAAAAGTTTGTTCATAATGTCACGATTGTAGTGACTTGCGTGAATGTCAAACTTTGGTGGTTCTATTTATCACATGGGTTTTATATGGGCTTGAATGCCCACGTTTATTCATAGGAGTGAGTGTTCATATTATGCTTTGCAAAAGGTAAACTAAATAGATGGTGGCTTAAATTGTGAAGTCCATTTCATTTCATGGGTCCTGATTAATTAGGCACGTTTAGATCGATGTCAATTTCATTTCATAGTCCTGGCTAGCTTAAATTTTCAGCATTTCATTTTTCTTTGAAGACACAATGACAGCTTGTACGACATGCTTTCCCTAGACACGTCTCACGATACAGCAATGCCCGCAGGCAATGGCAACGCGACTTTGATGTTGAACTACTACACACAATCATACCGGACCTTGCGGGACATTTGTGACATTTACTACGCTGAAAACAACTACTCAACAATATAAAATAGACTATATACAAGCATGATGGTTTGTTATGGAAAACGTTGGGATTGGTCGGGATACTAGCCAATGGTTTGGTCAGAACGTGTTTGCTGCCGCCAATTGGGGTTAAGCAATGACCTTCACCTCACTTCCAGAGGTCGCTTCGTCCACCCGTTTTCCGTGGGCACACGTTCACTCTGCTGATTACGTGGGGCGTGTCGCACGGCACGACACATGCAAGCAAGGGATTTGCGTGGTGCTACGAAGCTTTCGACATTCACCGATCGAGAAGAGATGGGAGACTCGGTTTGCAACATGCGTGGAATGGTCCGTCCGGCAGGAACAGCGGAGCTGAAAGCGAACTCCTCACGAGAGCTTGCTAGTCTATAGATAGACTGTTCCTGAGGTTACTGATCAAGGTGGACTTGTGTGTTTCGCATGACACACGAGTAATGCACGTGGCGTCTGAATAAAGGACACGCTGGTCCCTCCTGGCTTTGCATGTGCGACAGTGTGTTCGTCTCGCTGCTTTGCAGCGGCTACAGTGTTCGCAGTTATTTCTTTAGCAGCAGCTACAGTGTTCGCAGTTATTTTTCTGCAGCCGCAGCCGCAGCTGCAGCGAAACGAACAGGCTGGAAATCCAGTCGCTCCAAACCACACAGAAAGAGGGAAAATTTTTGTGTTTGCACCAATCTCAGGAGAGAAACAAATCTGACCGCAAAACCATGCCGGAAAGGATGTCCTACTCCTAGTCAGCACACACCATGCTAGTATTGCACCACTACAGACGAGTTCACCTTCTCCTCTCGCTCTGCGCCAAGCAGCAGTGCTCGCTGCGCTCCCGGCACAGTGCCGGGTGCGACAGCGAAAGCCGGGACGTGGTTGGTCGCGCGCGACGTGCGAAAAGGAATTGGAAAGAGAAAACCCGTCCATCCTCCGTCCGCGCCCGCGTGGTGGTCCTCGACGACCTGCACTACACACCGACGGCACGGACGCGTTCGCGGGGCGCGGAGCCAGCGCGTCCACAGGTTCGCTGCGCGGCGCGGACAGCATGGCGCTGTGCTCGGCGCAGGCGCCGCGCGCTTGTCGTGTCCCGGGCGTCCGAGTCCGGAACGCATGGTGCTTTTCGGACGCCGGTTTACGCTACCCTTCCTGACGTATGAGGATATTCTGCGTATAGCACGGCCAGGAGCGGAGCAATGTGGCCGGACAGGACGAGCACTCGACAAAGCTTTTCGTTTTCGATCGGCTGTCACGACTGCTCGTTGCTGGCATCCACCACCACACAGCTACACAAAGCCACCCCGCTGCTCGTCTGCTACCTGGCGCATGTCAACAGCAGTATAGTATCTATCCACATCGATGCCTCAAACTGGCTCGTGCGCCACAGGTGTCGTTTGACGAGCAAACTACCACACACTGCTTGATATATATTAGCATGTTCGTTTCGCTGCGAAGAAGTCGTTTTACTATAGAAGAAATAACCGCGAACATTGTAGCTGTTGCAGAAGAAATAACTGCGAACACTGTAGCTGCTGCAAAACAGCCGCTATAAAGCAGCGAAGCGAACATGCTGATAGTGGTTTGTCCTCTCCGCAAGTGCCTGTTTAGTGTTTTGTCCTGTTTTTTCGTCACCAAGATCTTAAGGGCCAGAAATGAAAATCTCTCCCGCACATTCCAAGCCAGGCAACTACAGTAGCTTCTGAATCGAAAGCTGATTTGTAATTGCAAAAGCTGATTTGTAACGGTCGGACAGCCCGGTCATGTGTATAGCGGTGCTCCTTCTGAGGGCGCGTTCGGCGTTTTAGAGGCTAAAATTTAGAGGGGTCTAAATAAAAAGAATTTTGTCTTAAATAAACTTTAATTACAAAACTAACTGTAGAACCCCACCTCTAAATCGCGAGACGAATTTAGCGAGGGTAGGTAAGCCGTGATTAGGCGATATTTACTGTAGCACCACTGTAGCAAAACATAGATTAATTAGGCTCATTAGATTCGCCTCGTAAAGATGTACCCATCTATAAAAAAGTTTTGTCATTAAACTTTATTTAATACTTTTAAATAATAAGATTCTCTTTAGAGCTAAATTTTAGAAGCTCTAAACTGAAGCGCCGAACGCGCCCTGAATGTGGTGCGCGCGTGAACTTCGTCATTAGGCCTATAGCCGTACAGCCGAAAGTCACGCAATAGTTCCTAGAGGAATGTATATGTAGGAGCACGATTGGCTAATTAAGCTTCATTTGGTATCTACCACTGAAATCGCGGTTCTCCACTTTGTGAACTCCAAACGATATTACTCGTACGAACCACTGTACAGATATTTTTTTTGCTAAGAATGTGGACGCTTTTTCAGTTTAGCACGGCTGCTAACTGCTCTATGAATCTTAAAGACTATCTGCTTGCCTCTTCAAGGACAAGGCTGCTAACCATTGACATCACACACGCTGACCTTTTCTTTTCCTCGAACTCACACATGCTGACTTGAAAAATACTACCAACTACTCGTTCTACCACAATAACATGCGTTTCGTTTCTTGGTTTTTGACGAACGTGCTAATTCATGCGGTCCACGTCGGATCGATGTGTATGCCGCAAATGGTTCTATATATAGATTATCAGGTTGTTCTCGAAAAATAGGTTGTTAAGGTGCACGTATTAACACCGTGGCTCGTCAGCCATGACCTCGACAGGAGGCCGGCCCAGCTGAAACGTAAGCCAAGGACGGTGCACAGTTGGCAGGTACTCCTAGCTGGACACGGCAGATCAGTGGCTGATCGATCTGCTATGCATGGTGCGGAGTGGAGGGTGCAACTGCACTCCGCTAGCTTCGCCTGGTAATCTGGTTGTTCTTCGGCTAATGCTGCAAACGCATACGCACAAAAAGTATGACGATGCATCAGTTGTTTGGATCGATGGTTATCTCGGCTAAGAATTTGGAAGGGTCCTCCCACGCTGCCAGAGACCCATCGATTAATCTATATAAGACCATGTTTCTAACATTTCACCGGCTACCAGAGTATTCTGATTTGTGGTTCCTGCACGGTTGCCATACCGCTGGGTTGTTGTCATTGTGACCCTCTTTTCTCTACGAAGTCGAACAAAAAGACAGCAACAAAATATGTTCATATGCACAGCGTACAACAAATTGTGTCGCTCTGCTTGATAATGGTCTAGATAACGATGGTTTGGACCACAAGAAAATACGATCTAGACGGGTGAATGGGCGATAACGAGACGCTTAAAATAACTAAAACGTTTATCACGCTCTATTTTTTTTAATGAACTGGAGGAGCAAGCCCCTCACGCTCTATATTTTAGAGAACTGAACAGAAGGGTCCATATCTTGCTGAGGAATTGAGGATATTCCTCGCAAGTCGCAACATCTACGTCTTGCGGTGCATAAGATTAGTAGTTTATTACTGCCAATGCAATCCAAGTTCGACCAGTATTAAGGCCTAATCAGCTTGTTCAACAAGCCTGCTGCCATTCAGCAGCTATAGTGTTCGCAGTTATTTCTTCAGCATCCGCTACAGTGTTTGCGATTATTTTTCAAGCAGTCGTTACAGTAAAGCAGCAGCTTCTAGACTTGCCGAACAGGGCCGATGTGTTCGTAAACCTAAAACGGGAAAAAAAGGGGAAAGTTCTGGAACTAAACATGGAAGTCAAATGGACGGCCAGCTTGTCGTAACAAGCTGAGCTGCCCTTTCTTCCTTTCGGTACGACTTTCCAACTGTCTTTTTTAATGTCCGTACCCGCAATCTATTTCGGCTGTTAAATAGACATTCCAATTCAAGTGTTGTGCATACGCATGCTGGAGCCTGGAGCTAGTGCAACCGGTGACGACCCCACCAAATGTGATTAGTTATCAGCAAGCTAGGCACGTTGAAGCCTGAGCAGTTGTGACCACACCTCGTGTGATCTTTGAGAACAGTAGCTGCATCCTTGTCATAACTTTCGTCGAGAATGATCACTGATCACCGGCGTGCATCTTAGCGCGTTAATTGGTTGCCAATTTTTGACACGCATGCAGGGTCCAGAGGCCGAGCAGAGCAGGAGCTGGGACACGAATTGAAAGTGTGCCTTTGATCTCTGAAGAACTGTTGTATTTGTGTCGAATATGTGTACACAAGTCGGTTGCAATTAGGACTTGAGTTGTATTAGGTGTAGGAATAGAGTTTGTGTTAGACTTGTATTCCCGGGCCCATAAATATGAGGGCAGCACCTGTGCAACCAAAACGACAACAGATGTAGTAGGCAAGGGGTAGCGGCGGCTAGGGCGGCGTGCCTTAGGGGCAGCCAAGCCATGTACTCCTGGATGCTGGTATTGCTACGATATTGATGGGGAGGAGCGCCCGTAGTCATGCCCCGAGGATGTAGGCACATCGCTGAACCTCGTTAAAAACCTCGTGTCTCGTGTCGTTCCCTTTTCTGTGATCTTGTGATTTGGCGTATGTGTTCTTGGGCGAATCGCTTCCGCGGCTGATTATCTAACAAGTGGTATCAGAGCCAGATTCACGGGAGAAGATCATAGGAGGCATGATGGGATGTTCCACATCGCGCAAGGCTTGCACGAGATGTCCGGGGAGGGACATGGCGCAAGGTGGAGCATGGCGGCGATCGACGACTCGATCGGTGGAGTTGGACACTTCGAGCAAGGCGGCTCGAACCGTCCGATGAGCTGCATCAACGGGGATCCGTCCAGACGTGGAGATCATGTTGATGGCGGCTGAAGGCTGCTGTTCGATAGGGGTCGATCAGACGTGATGGCCAAGTTCGACGGTGCGGCTGGAAGACGTCGTGGACAATGGCGGCGGCTTGGACTCGCGATCATATTGACAGGCGGTTGATAATGATCGGAGCGGCTGTGCATCTCAAGGTGGAGAAGCTACAGCGATGGCGAAGGCCATGATGGACTCGGCGTGTTTGTGGAGGCAGTTTTTCCTGGAGTTGCGCGATGGCAGCGTGTGCGTGGCGCTGGACTCGGCGAGACGGCGAGGTGCGAGTGCCTAGGGCACAGGGTTCGATGCCGTCCGATGGTGAAGAGTCCGTGGAGCATACGTGCCGAGACGTGGTGGAGTCGTGGTTGAACTGAAGTCGGAGGCGTGCTTGCGTGCATGTTTTGGATTATTAAATCAAAGATGCATGCATGCACGGGTGCTGCAAGCGTGGGAGACAAGGTAGGACCCGCATGTGTTTTTTGTTTAAAGAAACAATTGGATTGGATTTGCATGCAGGTTAGGATTCTTTGTTTCCTTGCGGGATAAAACTTGCGGCTTGGACTCCGTTTCTGGTACGGAAAATCAAGGCTCGGTGGCATCATGCGAGATAAGGAAAAGAAAAGACAGCGGCAGGGTGGAGTCTGTATCGTATCAGACTTGGTTTTGTGCTGCCAGGGTGAGTCCGTATCGTTTTGGACTCTCTGCGTCGCTCGGTCCGGCTCCAAAATAAAACACAGGAAAGTCCACGGTGATTGCATACAGAACGCAATCGGTGCTGTTCGTGAACTGGTGCTTGCGACAGTTGACGGCGAACAGCGGTACGGCGATCGAGCGGGTCGGCTTCGTCGTGTGCAAGCGGCGTGAAGGTCGACGGGGCTCGAGAGCGGCGGGCTGTACACAGCGGTGTACGGCGGGGCAGCGCGTTCAGCGGGACGCGGGAGTACGCGGCGGCGTATTCAGGTACGTGCTTGTGCTCGTGGGCGTACAGGAGGTACGCGGCTTCGGCGAGTGGTGTGCAAGTGCGGGAGGTTCTTTCGGCGGTCCGTGGCAACAGGCAGATGGCGTCGATGTCGTCTAAATTTGAGGTGACTAAATTTGACGGGACTGGCAATTTTGGGCTTTGACAAACAAGAGTGAAGGACTTGTTGGCGCAACAAGGGATCCTGAAGGCACTCAAAGATGCGAAGCCGGCCAAGGTAGATGATGATAAGTGGGAGGACATGCAAGAGCAAGCAGCGGCGACAATCAGGCTATGTCTTTCTGATCAGATCATGTACCATGTCATGGATGAGACGTCACCGAAGAAGATTTGGGATAAGTTGGGCAATCAGTTCATGTCCAAGACACTGACTCAGAAGCTGTATTTGAAGCAAAGGTTATATGGGCTGAAGATGCAGGAGGGGTCAGATCTTGCTGAGCACATCAATGTCTTTAATCAAGTTGTGGCAGACCTTGTGAAGGTGGATGTGAAGCTTGATGATGAAGACAAGGCTATGATTCTTCTTTGTTCGTTGCCGAGTTCCTATGAGCACTTGGTCACTACACTGACGTATGGCAAGAGCGAGATTAAGGTGGATGATGTCACTACGGCGTTGCTTGCTCAGGATCAAAGGAGGAAGAACAATTCTAGTGATGCTAGTTCTGCTGGAGAAGCTTTTGTGGTCAGGAGTGGTCAAGGAAGGGAGGCTGAGAAGAAGAAGAACAAGGGGCCGCAGTGCTATAAGTGCAAGGAGTGGGGACATGTGAGAAGGGATTGTCTAGAACTGAAGAGGAAGGGCGTGGCAAGTGTTGTGGTTCCCAGAAAGGATGACTCAGATAGCGATGGTGATGTTCTTGTTCTATCGAGTGAGAAGTCTTGTGGAGAAGCGTGGTTGCTGGATTCTGCAAGTTCCTATCATGCTACATCAAGGAAGGAGTGGTTCTCTTCATATGTTGAGGGTGACTCTGGTTTTGCTCACTTTGGAGATGATACAAGACACCGTATCATGGGAGTTGGCAACATCAAGTTTTCAATGTATGATGGACAAGAGGTGCTACTCAATGGTGTGCGGCATGTGCCGGAATTGAGGAAGAATCTTATCTCGCTTGGGGTTCTGCATGAGAAAGGTTGGTTATATCAGGCGGCGCCAGATAAGAAGACCTTGAGGGTGATGCAGGATGGCAAGACGGTGATGATAGGCGAGAGGTCAGATATTAATCACTATAGGCTAAAAGGTGGAGTCATGGAGGATGGAGCTGCAGGTGTTGCGGTGTTTAGTCCTGGCGGCGAGATGGCCTCGCCGGGCTGTTCGAAGTGAGCAGTGGAGGAGACGACTCAAGTCCGCGTACACGGAGGTTCGCGCATGGACAACTTCAAGATGGCGTGCATATTCGTCAAGGTGGAGTTTGTTGTATTTGTGTCGAATATGTGTACACAAGTCGGTTGCAATTAGGACTTGAGTTGTATTAGGTGTAGGAATAGAGTTTGTGTTGGACTTGTATTTCCGGGCCCATAAATATGAGGGCAGCACCTGTGCAACCAAAACGACAACAGATGTAGTAGGCAAGGGGTAGCGGCGGCTAGGGCGGCGTGCCTTAGGGGCAGCCAAGCCATGTACTCCTGGATGCTGGTATTGCTACGATATTGATGGGGAGGAGCGCCCGTAGTCATGCCCCGAGGATGTAGGCACATCGCTGAACCTCGTTAAAAACCTCGTGTCTCGTGTCGTTCCTTTTTCTGTGATCTTGTGATTTGGCGTATGTGTTCTTGGGCGAATCGCTTCCGCGGCTGATTATCTAACAAGAACAACACCATGAGCTGCCAGGGGCCCAGGAGCCGCTGTGGCCCGTGTGGAAACAAAGCGGGCCAGACCTCGTACGTACGTAGTAGTGGTTCCGGGCGGATGGGCTAAACTTGGCGGGTTGGATCGGACTGGAGCAGTGGTGGGTTGGAAAACGATGGAGCGGGCCGTTCAGGTGATGGCCTGTAAACTTTCCATGATGTGCCGACAGCACTTGGGCTCGAATTGGACAGGTCCCGATATCATAATGGGCTACTGTACAGACAAATCTGTCGCTTGCCCATTTCGTCTGGTCGAAACGCGACGGGCTCGAGTTTGGAAAGAGGGCACGTAGAAATAAAATATTGCGCCGACAGCGTTCCACGGCAGACAAGACTTCCATTTTGACCCCTTCCATCATGGGGTGCCGTGCACGGTTAAAAGGTGGGACCAGAACTTGGACGGCACAGGCTCAGGAAAAACGACCGGTTTTAGCTAGCGTGGCTACCGTATCAGCACCCCCCAGCTGCACCAACAGACAGCACTCTCCACACTCGGATCGACACTACGTGTTCGTCTCGCTGTTTTGCAGCGACTGCTTTACAGCAGCTACAGTGTTTACAGTTATTTTTTTAGCAGCAGTTACAGTATTCGCAGTTATTTTTCTACAGCCGCAGCCGCAGCCGCAGCTACAGCGAAACGAACAGGCTGGTATCAACCGATGAGGACGGTCTCTTCTTTGCTCCAATTGGGCCAAACCGCTCTTTACATATCCCAGATACAGGAGGGAGGAGAAGCCGCCAATTTGGGCGATGGTGATGAGGTGATCTGATGATACCTGTTCAGCTTTGGTCAGCCAATTTTGATTGGTTTCTAGCAAATGGAAATGCGTATCGGCTCGATGATTAGGGTGGGGCTACGGCCTTTCTGGACCAGTAAAAAGTGCTCGTAGATCCAAACCTGCAGTCGCGTCTAGGGCAGGGCGGCAGGGCACACTGCAAGGAGTACTGTGCAGTGGCAGGAGGCGGCTCGCTGCAGAAAATTTTGTTATTTAGAAGTATTAAATAAAATTTAATTATAAAATTAACTGTAGAATTTCAGGTCTAATTCACGAGACGAATTTAATAAAGGTAATTAAACCGTGATTAGATGATGGTTACTGTAGCATCACTGTATCAAAACATAGATTAATTAGGCTCATTAGATTCGTCTCGAAATAAGCATTCATCTGTCAAAAAAGTTTTGTCATTAAATTTTATTTAATACTCTTAAATGACAAAATTCTCTTTCATTTTAGAGGTCTAAAATTTAAAGGATGAAAACGAACGGAGGCCTCTGTTTGTGATGAGCAACTCAGGATCAGAACCAACAAGCCCGATCAACGATTGACGTAGAAACAGCAGCAGCAGCGTGCGAGTAGAGTCCGTCTATTAAGCTCTCCGCACTTATGTTTCTTTATTTACTTCTCTAAAAAGAATATTCTGTCTTAGTCATCGAAATTCTTTCCTCTATATCAATTTCTACTGCACCCATCGTTCTTTTATATCCTTTCTCTATCCCAACTACTACATATTTTATTCAACCATCTCTAACTACCATCTCAATTTAACAAGTCCGAGCGCTGCAAGCAGCGCGGCAAGCCGTGGGCGCGCAAGCCCCACGTGTGGTAACGGCGTTCCTCTGCTTCGCTACGGAATAGCGGAAGACTCACCTTCCGCTTCCATAACGGAGGTGGTAGAAGAAGCCGATGGAGCATCATTTACGCTATCTCTTTACTGAAGGAACGGGTAGCGCTCCCAGTGCGGAGAGCCTTAAGCTGGAGCTATGCATAGATGTTGATTTGGAAATTGTTTATGCTACTCCGCCTCGACGAATGTTTCCAAACCAGCGTCACCTTTGCTTTTCAACTACAGTAGGCAGCCGGTAAAGACAAACAGCGAAACGTGACGAAGATGCGGCGGGTCACATGAGCGTCGATCGGATTCAATGGCGTCACGGGCGTCACATTCCTCCGTAGGCAAAGAACCCAATGGAAGCTTTAAAGCGTACGTATACACGTACGTCGTGCTTGTCCTCTTTTACTGCCGGTACATGGACTCTGCCCGCGCCGCAGGTAGGATATGTGCAGCAGTACTCGCTTGGAGCTACACAATGGCTGGCCAGAAAATCCAACTCGTGCCAGCCTAATCAGTAATCACCTCCTTGTTTGTTTCCGTAAATAGTGATATCATGATTCAACAACCATGTATCGCCATTTCAAAAAAAAAAAAAAAACGACAACCATGTATCGCGTGTTAATTCCGCTTCGAGTTGTTTCCCTTTGTAAAATCATCATCCGCGCAAGCAAATCCCCCATTAGCGACCAAACCATTCGGCGCCAGGCTAATCACCGCGTCCAAATAATGCGCCCGCGTCCCCGCCTCCTAATCCCCACACACGCGCGCGCTGGCCATGCCAGAGAAAACACGCTCTCATTAAGCCGCACTCCCTCCCACACCGGGAGCGGCCGCAGCAGCAGCGCGAGGCAGACGCCATGGGGGTCCGCGGCGCGGCCACCAAGCTGCACATCTCCCCCTCCGCCGCCGCAGCCGGCCGGCGCCCCGCGTTCCTCCCGCTCGTCGCCGTCCTCCTCCTCTGCTGCGCCTCCTACCTCCTCGGCGTCTGGCACCACGGCGGCTTCTCCTCCTCCCCGTCCCGCTCCCCCGCCGTCTCCATCGCCACCGCCGTCGCCTGCACCACCGCCACCACCCCGAGGAAGACCCCATCCACCCGCTCGGATTCCCCCGCGCTCGACTTCTCCCCGCACCACACGGCCGCGAACGAGTTGGCCACCGCCGCCGCCTCGTCCGGCTCGTCGGCGGCGGCGGCGCGGAGGTTCCCCGCGTGCGACGTCAAGTACTCGGAGTACACGCCGTGCGAGGACGTGGCGCGGTCGCTGCGGTACCCGCGGGACCGGCTGGTGTACCGGGAGCGGCACTGCCCCGCGAGGCGGGAAGAGCGGCTGCGGTGCCTCGTCCCGGCGCCGGCCGGATACCGCAGCCCGTTCCCGTGGCCGCAGAGCCGCGACGTTGCCTGGTTCGCCAACGTGCCGCACAAGGAGCTCACCGTCGAGAAGGCGGTGCAGAACTGGATCCGCGTCGACGGCGACAAGCTCAGGTTCCCGGGCGGCGGGACCATGTTCCCGCACGGCGCCGACGCGTACATCGACGACATTGGCAAGCTCATCCCGCTCCACGACGGCTCCATCCGCACCGCGCTCGACACCGGATGCGGGGTACGTGCAAGCCTCTTCCTGCTTTAATAACTAGTAGTAAGAACTAGGATCCGTAAAAAGCTCTTCCGACAACCGAGAGCTCATTGTTGCTCATTGAGCTGAAGAGGAATTGAGTCAAATACAGTAGTATACTGACCAGGGTTGACTGGATTGGGTGGAGGAGCATCCTTCAATTGGAGAGCCAAATTAAGCAATAGGTAAAGTTACAGTATCAGCTCTTCTTTTACACTGGGCACTAGGTAAAGTTTTGCGACCAATTCGAGACTGCATTGGTAAATTGGAAATGCTGGTTGTCACCTGCTAGTGGAGCTTTATCGAGTTCAGTAAACATGTCACCAGTCTTTCATGATGCATTGCAAACCTCTAGCACTAGCTAAAATGGTGCAAGCAGACAAGTACAGGCAACGGCATTAACTGTGAACCATGTTCATTTTTCAGTCTAGTTAAAGGTGCCTCACCATTGGGGGTAGAACTTCGATCACTTTTGTATGTGTTCTATGGACATCTTTTTTCCCTATAAGGACAAATCTTTGCTTTCTCGGTAACGCAGCTGCCCATTTTGTACTTGTAACAAACATATCATGGCTTCACGTGCAGACTGTATAGAAGAGTGTAAAATTAGCAGTACAAGTTGCGAGCACAACTGTCGATATGCTGCGTCAGAACGTTGTAGGAAGCTATATTGTTCGCGTGGATCTACCAGCGAACTGTGCAACTGCTGCAAATTGACCGCGGCGATCTACTTGGATTTCGGTGTGGGGCTGACGCCGCGGCGCTCTCGTGCAGGTGGCGAGCTGGGGCGCGTACCTGCTGTCCCGGGACATCCTGGCCATGTCGTTCGCGCCGCGGGACTCGCACGAGGCGCAGGTGCAGTTCGCGCTGGAGCGCGGCGTGCCCGCCATGATCGGCGTGCTCGCGTCCAACCGCCTCACCTACCCGGCGCGCGCCTTCGACATGGCGCACTGCTCCCGCTGCCTCATCCCCTGGCACCTCTACGGTACGTACTAGTACAGCCTCCTATTCTCTGTCCTCCTCTACGGACGCTTCACTTTACTGAACAGTGACAGGAAGGAATGTGTGCAGATGGGCTGTACCTGATTGAGGTTGACCGCGTGCTGCGTCCCGGAGGGTACTGGATCCTGTCCGGGCCGCCGATCAACTGGAAGAAGTATTGGAAGGGGTGGGAGAGGACCAAGGAGGATCTGAACGCCGAGCAGCAGGCGATCGAGGCCGTCGCCAGGAGCCTCTGCTGGACCAAGATCAAGGAGTCTGGCGACATCGCCGTCTGGCAGAAACCGGCCAACCACGTCAAGTGCAAGGTCGCGCGCAAGGCCAAGTCCCCGCCTTTCTGCTCAAACAAGAACCCCGACGCAGCATGGTAACTTGCAGTGCAGTACCGCACTCATTTTTACGCATGATTAAATCTGCAGTACTACAAGTTTAGCTGTAGTAACTGATCATGTCACTGCGCGTACGCAGGTACGACAAGATGGAGGCCTGCATCACGCCGCTCCCGGAGGTCTCCGGCGCGAACGACGTCGCCGGCGGCGCCGTGAAGAAATGGCCGCAGAGGCTCACCTGCCGTGCCGCCCAGGGTCGCCAGCGGCAGCGTCCGCGGCGTGACGGCGAAGTCGTTCGCGCAGGACACGGAGCTGTGGCGGAAGCGGGTCCGGCACTACAAGTCGGTGGTCAGCCAGTTGGAGCAGAAGGGCGGTACCGGAACGTGCTGGACATGAACGCGCGCCTCGGCGGCTTCGCCGCGGCGATGGCGGGCGACCCCGTGTGGGTCATGAACATGGTCCCGACCGTGGGCGGGAACACCAGCACGCTCGGGGCCATCTACGAGCGCGGCCTCATCGGAAGCTACCAGGACTGGTGAGTTTCGTTGTTGCGCTGGTCCTTTGATCCATCGGTGGCAGCGGTGCTTCAATGGCAGCGGTGTGTCGGTGGGCGACGGATTCACGATCTCGCTGTTGCATTGACTGCAGGTGCGAAGGCATGTCGACTTACCCCAGGACGTACGATCTCATCCACGCGGACTCGGTGTTCACCCTGTACAAGAACAGGTACTGATCGGTAACCAAAGCTGCGTCAGAAACGCTTAGGCACCGCGACATGCTTCCTGACGATTTTCATGTCTGCTTTGCTACTTCGCTTCGCTAGGTGTGAGATGGAGACCATTCTGCTGGAGATGGACAGGATCCTGAGGCCGGAGGGCACGGTGATCATCAGAGACGACGTCGACATGCTGGTGAAGATCAAGAGCTTGGCGGACGGGATGAGGTGGGACAGCCAGATCGTGGACCATGAAGACGGCCCGCTCGTAAGGGAGAAGCTTCTTCTGGTTGTGAAGACGTACTGGACTGCCCAGGACCAAGACCAATAGCAGTCACTGTGAAGTAAAAATTCTATGTTGATTCTGGACGGTCATTCTCTGATTCAAGATCGTATCACCATTTCTAGCTTCTTGAGTTTTCTTTTTCCTTGTCAAGTCTCTGCTGTTTATTCTGGACGGTCATTCTCTGATAGGAAATCTGTCTCTAAGCTGTAAAAGGGGCGCAAATGGGAGGGGCCAAACCCCTGCTCCCAAGCAAAATTTTTTACTCGAATTGCCAAATTATGTCAAGTGGTAAATAGAAGTTGCTGTATCGAATCATCTTGGTCAGGCAGAACCAGAGTCATGCTTCTACTGTTTTGTACTAGTATAATCTTTTTTCTCAATCTGTGCCCAGTACTGGATTCAAGATTCCAGATCTGTTTATGATAATAAACGGCCGCTACTGTGGTCCCAAATTGTTACGAGGACAGAAGAAGACAGATCTCTCCAACCGTCGTGACGGCTAACTGAGGCATGAATTCATGAATTGAATGGGTACAGACACAGTAGGCCCTCTAATAGTTCTGATCACAGATCCTTTTTCCCACTGATCATGTTTTGGCATGAGTACGAAGAAGTGTCCAAACACTTGCAGATCAACTCACCTGTTGATGCTTTATGGAGGTTGAAAGTGACAAAGATCGGCGCAAGAATCCAGTAAGTTCTGCATTTTTACAGTGCATTAACAGGTTAATTACTCGAGTCAATCACCCTTCCTTTTGCGCTGAGACTATCGGGCTGGTTTTCACAGGCCCATGTGTAGCCTTGCTGGATGGATAAGCTGTACACTTGATTTCCTTATTGGGCCCATTGTCCTCTCCAAAGAGGGAAAAAAAATGGCAATGCATGTTCATCCCTGTCAAGCTTACCCGAAACAAGATCTGCAAATGCGGCTGACCAGTGCCAATACGGCCCAAAAAACCTATAATAACCGTCCATTTTGTGATTCAACTGTGAAAGAAGTTTCTTCTGGAAACAAAAAAGAAAAACATCAATAGGATATTTACTACTCAATGAGTAGCATACAAGTTGTACAAAGCGAGTGACTTCAATATGTCCAAACTAGTGCTTGCATTAGTCACCTGCCACTTTGCACTTATTTCGGGTTGCTTCAAGGTGTGCGATGAATGATCCGTCCGAGGTTTGAATTTGACCAATCTCTTGCGAACCCAGCCGTGAGCCATGATCCGTGTGATCACGCCAATCTAACCCTTCAGGTTCATGCAACTTCGCAACTTTGTCAGACACTGAGCATTCAAAAAAGGACAGAGGAGAGAGTATCTTGTAGAAGATGCATCTGCTAACTTGTCCCTTCACAACTTCGGATCTATGTTTGTTGTTACAACTTACTACAATCCTACCTAAATGCCCATGCATGACTGTATGCTATATTCTGCAAAATGATGCTCGGTATCTGCAGTTATGTAACGTGCTACTTGTATCACTAGTGCCATTGTTTCGCATGATCAGTGAAATTTGCAGATCAAATTAACTAACTAAAAATGTAATGGCCTAATCGCTGAAAGGATTCCTTGGCGTCAGGAATCTCCATAGTCAAACGGGAAAACAATACTAACATCATGTACATGTGCCGGCAAATTGCTTTAGCTTTCGTGCTTTCGAGGCGCTGATTATGGGCTTGCGCATCTTTCTTTTTTTTTTGAAAAGAGGCAGGAGCACTGCCATTCATTAAGAAAGAAGCAGGAGCATTATATCCAAGATTACAAGTTCTAAAAAAAATAGTTCGAAAGAGACTAGAACAAGTTTTGCCATCAGCATGTGGCTGGCGTGCTAGACAAACTGGGCAGCAGAGATACATGACTAATGATCTTCAGAAGGATGTAAAGCGAAGTTCAGAAGGTTGATCTGCTCAACGATCAAGGAGAGTGTTCTGGGAACCGGCTGCTGCTTGTTTTCTAAAATTCTTCTATTTCACTCCTTCCAAATTTGCCACCATGTTGAGAACAGGACTCCTAATTTTCTTCTCTTCTCATTCTTGGAGCTGTTGTTCAGTAGCAGGCTAGCAGCCTAACCCATTCCACTGGCCCTCCTGCGGTGATCATGGTGTTGTATGCAGGCAAGTGAAAGTGATTGGCAACTTGATGCCAGAGTCCCCTCATATAAACACATTGGGTAAGTAAATGTGAAGTAGTCTCGTCGGTTCGCTGGCACAGCAGGCAAATTGGGTTACTAGGCCAATTCCTTTTGGTCAGGTTTTCAGCTGTAAGCACTTTATCATGCATGACCAACCATGCAAAAAATCTGGCATCTTGATCACAGATATCTCTTTGGCGAATCTGGCATCTTGCGCATCCAGGTTCTCTATGGCGAATCTTACAACAAAACCCACCACAGATATCTCAATCTCTGGAAAATAAAACTTAAAAAAAAAACTTTAGTGGCTTAGTGCCACCTTGATCACTGATCATGAGACGAGGACTCCAAAAGCAGCGAACTTTTGTAAGCTTCCTACTTTCTATATATTGTCACCTGTAAATTCAACAGATATCTCAATTGTCTACTTGTCTGTGCTAGGAGCCACAAGTCCCAAGTTGCCTCTGGGTGTTGTGTCACTTGAGCTATTGCAAGCTCCAAATCTGCCAACGCAGTTTCAGTGCTTTCAGATATATCGCCATGTCATTGTGTGCTTGGCCCAGCCTGGATTATCGACAAGCAGTAACTTTTTAGGTGACGACTTGCTTGTCCTGCCAATTGCATCCGGGGAAAAGAGCAGCACATCATATCCAGGCTTGTATGCTTGTCTCGCCACTTGCAGCTTCCAGCGATGATTTGGTATCAGTACGAGTACTTTAATTATGTCCTGATTTGGCTAGTTCTTGAATCAAATGGTCAAACGCTCGGACTGCTCCTTCACGCCAAATCATCTGAACTTTGGTCAAAACGTTAAACCGTTCGAAGATCCAATGTGCTAGCTAGTGAGTCAAAAAGTTCCATGCATGTTGTACTGCTAGTGTTATATGGTCTTACTCCAGTCCACTTTTTTTCTTTTTAACTTTCACACTACACTGCTTTTATTTCAAATCCAAATCGTGACTACATAGTCGCATACTAGAGAAGAGAATCCACATCATTATGGAAAGGGCAAATTTGCTACAACACACTGAAAAGATGTGGTTTTAGCTACCACACACTCTAACTTTTGTATTTAGCTATGGCATACTCAAAAAGTATGGTTTCATAGCTGCAGCATACTAAACAAGAAAAAAAATGATTTCTCAAATATTCCTATCTCATTGCACGAAATACATTACAATTTGTAATTTTGTACAGTGATGAATTGATGCATTCTTTATTCATGTGATTTTTTGCTTCTTTATCTGTGATTATTCACATAGTTTGTTTTACACAACAAAAATTATTCTCCATGAAAAATTATTGAAATAATCAGTAAAAGATTTGTAAAAAAGCTCATGGGTAGAGAATGTCACAATGTATCAATGTGCAAAGTTTCAAGTTGTAATGCATTATGTGCAACGACATAAAAAAAAAGTGAAAAACACGTTCCCTCTATTTAATGTGCCGCAGCTATAAAACCACATCTTTTGAGTATGCTACAGCTAAATACGAAAGTTAGAATGTATTGTGGCTAAAGCCACATCTTTCCGGTGTGTTGTAGCAAAAAAATTTTTTGACGAGAAAACAACAGGTGTTCTGCCCATGCATTCAGAAGGAGAGAAAAAGAAACACATAGTCTTGTACAAATGCCAATGTTAGCAGAGGCTAATGCTGGCCATCAGGAGAGAGTACATTCCTAACTAAGTAGGCCACCAGGCTGGCCTCTGGACGATTTTTTTTGGAGTACTGAAATAACAAGAAAGGGACCATAAAAGAGAGAAGAAAAAGGATGGTAGAGTGGGGACAGGCTCCCAAAACTATTAGATGCCAATTTCTTCGAAGGGGATGGTTTCCCGTACTACTTGTTTTTCGCAAGCCAACAGATATAGCTCAATTTCTTCTTTGGCCAGTTGCGCAACATGTGTGACAGTGTGGCTTTTGCCTTCGAAAACCCGACGATTGCGTTCCTTCCATAGATTCCACCATGTGTAAAGGATTGCACCAGTGAAGATTCTTCTAGTATCCCTGTTCATCCTTTTAACAGCATCATGTAGCCATTCCGCCACTGAGGTGTCGCCTCGAACCGGCATATGGTATCCTGCAAAATGAATCCAGCTGCATAGTCGTTGCATGACCTGTTGTGAGAAAACACAATGGATTAGCAAATGGCTTGGGCTCTCTTGTTGTGAATTGCAGAGACTGCATAATGCACTTTGGCCCCATCCTTTTTTCTCAAGAATATCCGCCGTAAGTATTTTTTCATGCATGGCCGTCCATGCAAAGTTCACCACTTTTGGTTCAGTGAATGCTTTCCAAATCCCACAGGTGGGGATTGGGGAGTATGTTCCGAACAACTGTGCTTTGTAGGCAGATTCTGAAGTGTAAGCGCCACTGGTCGTCCACCTCCAAGTGATATTATCACTTTGATCTGTTTCAAGGTGAACCTGTCTCAACGTTCTCCATAGCCATGCATACTCTTCAATCTGAGCCGTGGTAGAGATTGCTTTCATCCCTTTGATCCAATTTTCATTGAGTAGCTCCTGAGCCACTGTTCTATTTTTTCTCGGGACAATTTTGTACAGGTTAGGGCATTTGTCCATTAATACCTCGCCTTGTAACCATCTGTCAGTCCAAAACTTAGCCTTTTGACCATTTCCTAGATGGATTACCGTCGATGCCGAGAAAAGTGCCTTATCAGTCTCATCGCAAGGCAGCTGCAATCCCAACCACGGTTTGTTTTCTTCAGTCCAGCTTTGCCACAACCACCTTTGCCGAAGAGCTCTTCCAAAATTTTCCAGATCAAGGACTCCCAGCCCACCAAGTTGCTTTGGTAATTTAACCATTCTCCAATTGACCAGGCAATGCCCTCCTGATACTTTGTCATCATCCTCACCTTTCCAAATAAAGTTTCGCTCAATTTTCTCTATTTTCTTAATTACTCATTTAGGTAGCTTGATAACCATTGCATGGTGGGTGACTATTGGCGTAAGTACCGATTTGGCCAGCTCAACTCTTGATGCTTTGTTCATTTGTTTTCCTTTCCACCCCGGAAGTTTTCCCCCAACCTTGTTCATGAGTGGTTGGAATTCAACTTTTCTTAGTCTTTTGGTGTGCAGGGGCAGTCCAAGGTATTTGCATGGAAAGGTTTTTATTTGCGCCGAGATGGGTTCTGTCATTTCTTCAATGTCCAGCTCATCGCACTTTATTGGGTAGATTTCAGTCTTCTCAAGGTTTGTCTTCAGGCCCGTGGCCTCTCCAAATCTTTCAAGGAAGCTCTTGAGAGCTAGCAGGTTTTCCTTACTTGGTTGTATGAAGAGAGCAGCATCATCGGCGTACATGGAGACTTTTATTCCAGAGGCTCTACTTGATACTGGGGCTAAGATCCCTTCTTCTGTCGCCATTTGTAGTATTTTTTGTAGTGGGTCGATTGCTAGGATGAAGAGCATCGGAGAGAGCGGGTCTCCCTGTCGGAGGCCGTTGTAGCAAATTTGCCCTTATGGAAATGCCGAATGTTAAGCAAAACCTATAAAAAGATCTCTCGGAACTTCGGAAGTGTATTCTTCAATTCCGAATCCTTCTTTGAACTATATTCAATCTAGAATACTCGTTTTGCGCTCGAATGCACGTACAGTTGATGCAACCCTCCGCACGAATATGCTTGGGTCGTTTGCAATGGCACTGCACTAATGTACACTGTACACGAACTGACTACGTACGTTGTTGACTGGCAATAACCTACGAACAGATCAGCTGACTTTGACCGTTTGACTCGAAACCTACGTATACGAAGCAACCAGATAGCGTACGTCACGCAGTGGCATTTGACAAGTTTTTTGTCCCATAAGAAAGTTTGCGGTTATCAGTCAAACAAGAATAGGCAATACATTAACTTTAAAAAATTAAAAAACCAATACACAGTAGTTTTTTTTTTTTCGCACTTCCTACCCCCTTCAATTCGAACTTCTCATCCATATTTTTTTTGCGAGGAGATCTTCTTATATATGATGTTGCTTCGTCAAATTTTATAGGAACAAGTTAACTTCGCTGGTCATTAAGGTTAGCGGCATGGGCCTGGATTCAGGGGAATTTAGCCAATGCCGGGCTTAGACCAAGCACACAAAATCTATGGAAGATGAGGTGATCCACCTTGCTCATGCCATCGCCAAGGGGACTCCATCGATGCGTGCGCAAGTAACCTCGCTCGCTCAGTCGCTCTCTATAAGAGCATCTCCAAGAGTCTAGCTAAATCTCACTCTCTATATTTCTATTTAGCTATTCATTTAGCCAAGATTTCCTCTCCATATTTTGGTAAACTCCAACAGACTAGTCAAAAAAACTCTTCATATTCATCCTGGCCCACTCAGTGACATCGCAGCCGTCCCTTTCGCGCCGGAGCGGCTCGCCGTTCTCCGCCGGTCACTGGCACCCGGAGCAGGAGCAGAGCATCATGAAGATTTTTTATGATCCAGCTGAATACCACGTAGTCCCTGGCCAAAGCAAACTGCAAACGCATGGGCATGGAGAAAAGAAAACAATGTTGACTGCATGTGAGCTGTATACGACGCAACGCAAGAAGCAGGCAAGCAGCCTTGCCGCAGTTTCATCGAGCTCACCGCGAGGCACGCTTGCTGCTTTGCTGCCTACGCGCGTCGCACTCACCCGTGCGTGGTGCGTCCCGCAAGCTCGCAGCGCCGCGCCCGCACCTAAGAAGCTGTCTGCGAGCTCGCCATGCCGTCGCGGAGCTCGACGGAATCTTCTCCGCTCGCCACGCTAGCCAGGAGCTCGCCGCGGCATGCTTGTTCCTCCTGTGCGCGCCGCGCTCACCCGTGCAGCCCGCGAGCTCGCCGTGCCGTCGCCGGAGCTCTGCTCCACTCACGCGAGCAAGAAAAAACGAGAGGTTGAAGTGCGGCAGGGGCGCGAGGCGTTGGCGGGAGGGCACGCAGGAGAAGAAAATGGTACGGGAAGACGACTGTGAGCACGGGGATGGAGCCGATGGCGAGCGTGCCTGGCTCGGGAAAAAAAGCGAGCGCAAAGGAGGGGATACCGAGCGAGAAACAATGGAGAGGAAGAAAGCGATGCTGTTGGAACGGGATTTTTTCAGTTTTTCTCTATTTTTAGCTAACCATTCTCGTTTGGCTAGTCTCTTGGAGATGCTCTAAGCCAGTCAATGTGCGGGCTTCGCTATCTGGGCACATGCTAGCGCCTGGCGCTGGGTACATGATAGATGTTGGCGCTATGTCATGATATGGATCTTAATTACATGCGTGTTCTTTGCAGCCATGCGAGCTGGATGTCCGAGAAGACGGGAGGAGCATGAATGGCTCTGCTTGCTGCCGCATTATACGAAGAAAGAAAGCTCTACGCCACGCAGTTGTTTTGTAGGCCTATGAGCTGCAGTCTCTGTAATTTTTCAAGCACACAAACGTACTACTACTAGGCTCCGGATGACAAGAAGGGATTATAGTCGCCATTTCTCCCTTGGCTAAAAAAACAAATACCGCCATTTCTCTCTTGGCTACGTACAACGGTAGAGGAGCAAGCAACTAGATCTGAACTAACTATAGCTAGCCAGCCAGCCACGTTCCGTTTTGCTGGGCCTTTCCTTGATTTTTAAACAATAGGAATTTAACTTCGTTGAGCCATCCTATTCGCGGAGAGATGTTACAGGTTGGAATTCAGATACGAAGAATATCTGCAAGATATGGGTTGTAAGCCCGAATGATTCCCCTAGATTGTAAATTATACACATCCACATTCTCTTAGGTTATCTCATATCTAGCATTGAGATCTTTCCGGACGTTTTTAAAATAAAACATTAGGGGCATGGTCAGAGCCGAAGGAAAATAAAATGTTTTCTTCAGCACTGTTTAGCTAAGTTGCTTGTCTTTGGACACAGAGACGGTGATTCAAAATGGGGAAGACATATGACATAAATATTTCAAATAAGGTGAAAATCATACTTGGATGGGTGTACCCAATGGCTATCAAATGAATCTCTTCCACTTTTTTTAAAGTTTTTGGGAGTGTCTATATGACACCCGGGTGTTTCCCCGGCTCCCAGCATCCGAATTTGCAACCGCCCGATTCGAAATCAACGGCCAGAGCGCTTCGTCAACCTTCGGCCGACCAGCTCCGCACGAACCGCCCCCGCGCACTGCCCACCGCCCGCCGGCCACCCGCGGCACCGGCGGCGCCCGCGCCGCCTCGCCGCACCGCCGCGCCGCCACCCACCGCCATGCCGGCCGCCGCCCCCGGCTCCCCTTCTAAAGTCCGGTGATGACATCTCCCCCCGACAAGCCGAACTCCCCTAAGCCGCCGGCACTAACCCGCCGTCCGCGGCTCCGGCGGCGCGCGCGCCACCTCGCCGCACCGCCCGCCCCACCTCCGCGCTCTGCCACAAGCCTCGCTGCCGCCCGGCGACGCGGCGGCGCCCCCGCCGCCGCGCTCCGCCTCCGAGCACGCAAACGGCACCGCCGCCCGCATGAAACCGCAGCCCAGCGGTGCGGCGGCGCCCCCGCCGCCGCACCGCGCCGCCCGCCCGGCCGCGCGCTCTGCCACCGCCTGGCCGCGCGCTCCGCTGGCTCAAAAATTCGGGTGCTCGGAGGAGGAGAAACACCCGGATGTTGTTTAGCATTTCCCTTTTTAAAAAACCATTAAAGGAGATCCATGCATGGGTAGCCATAAAAGGCTCCAACACCACCTCTAGTTATGCGTGGCTGCGCACCTTGCATGTTTTTTGTTAGTTGTTACCAGCCTCATGGTTTCAAGGATCTTTCTATATATCCCAAAATCCATTATACTGTTAGGAAGCTAGTCAGGCATTGTGATTCACCAGTGTGGATGCAATCTAACAGTTGCTTGTGTGAGGTAATGCAACTGCGGCAGTCAGATCTTATGGCCAATTCCTCAACAAAGATCTCTTATTGTACTGAGATAGCAGAAATCCTCTGTCGTCATCTGAAATGAACTATCTCCTCGATTTGGTTTACGATCACACGGTAGTTAGGGAGCAGGCAGAATGCCATGGCTCTACCGGCCTAGCTTCGACAGGTGTATGCGTATCTCCAACTCCTGGTTCGAACCTCTCGGCCGGCGTAATCAACATTACTTTTAACGAGAGTGGCGTTAATCAACATGGCCACGCGAACAACGAGATGCACTAAAGAACGGCAAGAAAATATATCACTGTTCAGAACTTCAGATTTCAGAAATATAACCTGCACATCGTCGTCAGCCGTTGCATCCTGGCCGGGGTGAAGGGGGGCAGGTTCATGGTTTCTTTTACCTGTCTCTTTCAGAGAACGCTGCGGGTTGTGGACCTGTGGTTAACTGCTACTCGCGCGCACATCCATTCCATGGGAGCTTGGTTCATCGGCTCTCGCCGTCTTGGTTTCCCAACTTAGCTGCTCGTTTCTCCAATATTTTGCATCATTAATTTAATTCACCGCCATCAGTCGGCAATGTCCGTGGCAAGACCGGCCATCACTTTCTTTGAATCTTAGTACTAATCCGATGAATTATAACTAGCTCATGTCATGCGCGTGTACGTGGGGCGCTTTTGGCGAAGCGAGGTGGATGGATGGCGCCCGCGGTTTCATACTCGCGGGTCTCAGAGCTCTCACGCCGGGACGGTGCAATCAATTCCCTAATCCGCGAACACGTGTGCGTATGATTGGATTGGGTCGAGTTCAAGGTGCATTGAACATCGCAAGCAGACTCCCCGACGCACGGGCGTTCGACCGACAGACATGCGGACAAGATGGCGGCATGAGCATACAGGTGGCCGTACGTGCGTGGAAGCACGTAGTACACACACGATCGCAGCGTACCCGAAATAATCGATCATCCTCTCGTCTGACGTGACGAGTTCACGCGTGATGGTGGCTAGTCCCTGCTTACGTTCATGGAAGATTCGTAGATCTGATCTTGCCGCACGGAGGACGCGAACCTCTGTTCTAGCTGAGACGAGCAAAAGGAAAAAAAATGTTGTAAGTAGCTGGATTCTGGCTAGCACGAGCCGCTAATACACATAGGATATTTCATTTGCGATTTGGATGGGAAAGCGAACGCGTGCTGCTAGCTAAGCTGAGGGCTGGCCGGCTGGGTCTACCGCACCTGTGATCGCGACGTCGTACTCAATGCCATGGCAACACTCGCAGCGACAAACACCGAAAGCGACCGTCTCCGGGCTTAAACCAGATCAAAAGGTTGAATCCATGACTCGCCCTGCTCGCTACTTTACTGTTTTTCCGTGCCGGTGCATATTCAATTCCATTTTGTGTACACTACAGTGCCCCTGTTCTGTCATGGACTGGTAATGCTATTAGAAACCTGAACCAAAGGTGTTTTTATCCTGAATTTTACACAGGACTACCAGTTCTAGTCAGCAAATTAAAAAAATTATTTTTCTCAAAATGAAAAGTTGCAAATATCAGACCCTCTTCAATATGAGTCAAATAATTCTAAATGACAGTCTATGTACAATCTATATAGCCAACCAAAATAGAATGTCCGTACGCAGGAAAACTAGCACAACCAAAAAAACAATAGTGTCTGCTAATGGCATAATCTAATTGGGAGAGAAGAATAATCCATGGTCTGGAGAACAGCCGGCAACACAGCGCTGTACATGTCTCGTTCTAGTATGCTAAAACAAAAACAGCCAGCCCTAAACAGGCAACCACGCTGAAAAAGCTCGTAGCATAACAGCATATTAGCTGTGGCATGTATCACAGCCTTCAGAGCAGGAAAACACAATGCGAGCTTCATGGCGGATTCTTTCCGTCAAAAAGGAAAACACTCGGAGCGATTCTGCGGCAATAATTCGTCCCCTACTCTTTTTTTTTTAATTTATCTTACCTGCTGCGTGCTCTCAGCATTGGGAGGCCTTTTATATAAACCCAAGCAACCTCCTGCTATAAGAAGCACCCAGCCCTCTCGGTTCTGCAACACCCATATCTTGCACTAGCTTCTCCTGCCTCCCTGCGCTCTGCAGCCTGAGCCTGCATTGCCATTTTCCTCCAGAAACACCTCTCAACTTAGCTTTTGGAGGTCATGGAGGGAATCGTCTGTGTGGCAGTGTGGGCGGTGACCTTGGCCATGGTCATGGCGTCCGTCCTGTGGGCTTATAGATGGAATCACCCGAAAGTGAACGGCCGGCTGCCTCCGGGCTCCCTTGGCTTCCCTCTTCTCGGCGAGACCATGCAGTTCTTTGCGCCGAACCCTACTTGCGACATCTCCCCCTTTGTGAAGGAGAGGTTGAAGAGGTACTTTACCAACCATCATATGTTTTCAGATTGTTACAGTGATGAAACCAACATTAGACTGAACGTAGCTAATGCATATGCATTGCTTTCTCCACTGTTCAATTCATGGGGTGTCTATAGGTACGGTTCCATCTTCAAGACAAGCATCGTTGGCCGGTCGGTGGTGGTGTCGGCGGACCCGGACCTGAACTACTACGTGTTCCAGCAGGAGGGGAAGCTGTTCGAGAGCTGGTACCCGGACACCTTCACCGAGATCTTCGGACGCGACAACGTGGGCTCCCTGCACGGCTTCATGTACAAGTACCTTAAGTCCCTCGTGCTCCGCCTCTATGGCCAGGAGAACCTCAAGGCGGTGCTCCTCGCCGAGACGGACCACGCCTGCCGTGACAGCCTCGCATCGTGGGCGAGTCTCCAGAGCGTCGAGCTCAAGGACGCCATCTCCACCGTAAGATGATTGACAAGTATATCTTTTGTTGAAGCATCATCTGATCACATGACTGATCGATGTGCATGAATGCCTGGCAGATGATATTTGACCTCACAGCAAAGAAGCTGATCGGGTACGAGCCCTCAAAGTCGTCTGAGAATCTGAGGAAGAACTTTGTGGCCTTCATTCGCGGGCTCATATCGTTCCCGGTGGACATTCCCGGCACCGCATACCATGAGTGCATGCAGGTAATGCACAACTGCACATGCATGCCATGCAACTTGAGCAACGTAGTGAACAAGACACCACATGCGTGTCGAGTCATCAAACGACCATTCACCCACATGCACACGGTCAAATGATTCTAGAGGAATCTGTCTCTCTTACTCCAGCCCTCGCTCAGTTGAGCTGATTAAACTCGCATGTGTATGTAGGGGAGGAAGAACGCGATGAAGGTGCTGAAGCAGATGATGAGAGAGAGGATGGCGCAGCCGGGGCGGCGGAGCGAGGACTTCTTCGACGTCCTGATCGAGGAGCTGAGGAGGGAGAAGCCCGTCATGACGGAGGCCGTGGCACTGGACCTCATGTTCGTGCTCCTCTTCGCCAGCTTCGAGACGACGGCCTTGGCACTCACGCTGGGCATCAAGCTCCTGGCCGAGAACCCCAGGGTTCTCGAGGCGTTAACGGTTAGTAGTGCAGTGTGCAATTGTTTACTTGTCTCGATGAACGTGGCGTGTGCCTGAGCAAGCAGGCAACAACAAAACAAGGCTTGTGCCGCAAACAATTGACCAGAGATGATGCCGTGTTGTGTGGCCAGGAGGAGCATGAGGCGATTGCTAAGAACAGGAAGGACAGTGATGCCGGGCTCACGTGGGCCGAGTACAGGTCCATGACCTTCACATCCCAGGTGAGCCTAACCGGGACTAGCTAGCTACCTATATAGATCATTGAGCATCCCCATTAACTGACTGCAAATTGCAATCTTAAGAAAGCTAGACCCACATCCACATATCTCCGTCACAGTAAAAAAATTGATGCCAATATGATTAGTTAACTAGTACCTTTATCGAACAGTTTCAAGTGTGTGCAAGTGCACGGTTTCTGTTTCGTGCTTGTGAACAATAGCATGGTCCTTGCGGAAGGAGATACGGTAGTTGGCGTTGTAACTAACTCTAGGGTGAACTTGAGTTGACTCGATTAAAAAAAATAAAGAATAAATATGAGCAAATTAGATGAGAGAAACAAAATGGATTTGATGACCTGCTGATATGTAACTGTAAAAATTACCTAAACATAGGAAAGAGGAGTGATTCTCTTAAACTAACACTAGTGTCCTTTTGGTGTGCATGCAGGTCATATTGGAGATAGTTCGACTGGCGAATATTGTGCCAGGGATTTTCCGAAAGGCCTTGCAGGACATTGAGTTCAATGGTAAACAAATAAACTAAGTGCTCATACATAGACATATATAACAAATATATTTTGGAAAATCAAAATGTTTGTTTTCTTATAATATCCGGTCTTTTGGATGCAGGCTACACCATTCCAGCAGGGTGGGGAGTCATGGTGTGTCCTCCAGCAGTGCACTTGAACCCAAAGATATACGAAGATCCATTAGCTTTTAATCCATGGAGGTGGCAGGTTTGTGTCCTTTGCTCTCGAAATAATCTACTGCCGATCTCAATTGAAATTCAGGGTTCTGGCATACTAAAGTGAATTTGACTGCCCTAAGATGGATATAGATGGTGTTGTAACTTGTAAGTTTCAAATATATCGGTTTGTTTAACAAACGCCAGTAAGTTGTAATTTTGCTGGGAATGATAATTAGAAGATCACTGAAGAAGTGCACGTACGGTGCTGAAGAGCATGCATTGGCAGCAATTGCACCAATCATCTTAGAGTACAAGAAATGCATGGGGTCTGACAAACTGTACTAACATGTCTGGGTTTTAGGGTTTTAATCCGACAGTTTCTCAATGAGGCAGGTGAACCATGTGATATATCACATACTCCCAAGAGAAACAGAGACGAAAAGTATTGATAGGGAAACATCAACAAACTAAATAAAGCTATCTTGCCGATCTAGATAGAGGACAAACCTGGAGCTGCAGTAACAATCTCAGTTCTTTGCTTGTAGAGTGCTACGTGATTAGCCTACATGGGGATGGTCAAGTCAGCTTATGGAGCAGCATATTGTCAAACGTTACTTAATATGCGCTGTTCTGCTGAAAAGCGACACGTAGCGATAAAGAAAGGAAAGCGATCTTAGATCCGTACATCGGAGACATTATTTGCAGCAAGCAAGAAAAGTGCAGCAACTTGCAATAGGATATGATCCTAGCTGCTAGAAGCCTCCATGCATGCATGCATTCATTCGTAACTCGCGGCGCAACTATCACATGAACATGAAAGATAGAAGAGTAAAGTTTTCAATAAAGTGCTTCTCTGAAGTCTGAACAACTCTTGTTGGTATCACTTGAGCAGGACAAGGCCGAAATTACCGGCGGAACTAAGCATTTCATGGCCTTCGGTGGGGGTCTCCGGTTCTGCGTCGGCACCGATCTAAGCAAGGTGTTGATGGCAACCTTCATCCACAGCCTAGTTACAAAATACAGGTAAAGTTTGTCACTTGTGCGTACTAGGAAATACATAACCGTGTTTCTTCTGAAGAGAGATGAAATCTGCATCTGTAGTTTAACAAAGATATTTTTTTAATATATATTGCAGCTGGAAGACAATAAAAGGAGGGAACATTGTCCGTACCCCCGGCCTCAGCTTTCCAGATGGATATCATGTTCAGTTCTTCCCTAAGAACTGACGTCTCCCTCATCTTGCTACCTGAATGCAACGTATCTAGTCAGGTCGAATTGGTCTGCTAGCAGCCAACTAATATATACAAGAATAAGTGAAAAAGATTGAATACTTAGGTGATGATGAAGTCAGTATACTACTTGAGGTATAGTTTTAGGCCACCTTCAGGTTAGTATAGCGGTCACATAAGTGACCAAAATGTTTAGGCCTCTGATCCAAACAAGAGGTGTTTGTACGTTGGGTTTTGCTGTTTGTTTCCCGTGTGGTTAGGCGTGTATACGGCCTACCCTACCCATATGGTGTGTTATGTAGTGTATTATATGTCAATGCATTATGCATACTTTACTAGCGTCTGCTAGCTATGTATTTTTGTGTGGTGCTTTTGGCAATTGGCATTGATTCAATATCAGAAATTTTTTTTGTGAGTTTTGGCAGTACAAGTGGATGGTTTCAAATCTAGTCGTGATATTCCATGGGTTCAGGTTCCGTCTGAAGTTAATCGTCAAGTCTCAGAAAGATACAGTAGGTCAGCGCAGTGTGTGCCTCGACATGGCACATAATCGAAAGAACTATTCCTTGAACAGACCGCACTTTTCTCTCATCGATACGAAAATTTGTGAGCGGGAAATGAGATGGACAGGATGTCTTTACCTTAATGGCCGGCCGCCGGCTGCTAATCCTTCACGCCGTCACCACGCGCGCACGGAGGCAGGAGGAGGTTGTCGTGTGTATTTTTTCATGCTTGTCGTCCCGGGATCCGGCTCTGGCGCCATGACCAGGGCTATCTCCTCCGGAATTGGTCTCCGGAGGGATGAACCAGTCGCCGATCGATTCCCCCTCACGACGTGTGCTCAAGCGGCGACGAAATCCATTCGACCGGCGGTCCGGCGCGGCGGCGGCGCCCTCCTGTTTTGGTTGGCCTTCGTCGCAGCCTCTGCTTCCCCTTTGGTGGCGGGCCGGCGGCTTCAGATGGGTCGGATCCATTCGGCCTATTGGACTTTACAATCACGAAAACGGTGTGGTGGGCCAGGAAGATGGAAGTACCTCAAACAGTTATGGGCTGGATAGCCTGGATAGGTTCCGGCAGGCAGGGAGGAATTCAGTGCTAAAAAAGAAAAAGAAAAGACAGACTGGATCGATGAAGAATTTTTTTTCTGGTATTTCACGAATGGTTTTTTTCTTCGTTGTAATTTTGCGAACAGCGTATGTTCTCTCCAGCCAGTCTCAAGTGTAAACAGATGCAGTGGAAATGAAGAACACCATTTTTCTATGGGAAGCTGACAGTTAAAATCGTTATTCCACTTTTATCGCATCCGTCCAGAGAATCTTATCGTTATCCATGTCTACTCTTTCTAGTCTCGCATTCCCAATGATTCATCAAGTTTGTCAATGCTTTGGAAGCTTGCATCCGGTTCACATCTAGACCCATACCCGACTAAAACACATGTCCCTTTCGTACTGAAGCGAGTGTTTTTTTCTCACCATTGGACCTGTGACGCAAACCGGCATCCCTGTACACATTGATGCAGAGAGATGAGTTGCTTTCCAGGTCCAGGTATGAAAATTCTTCATTCTTTCAACAGTTCTTGTCAGTCTAGGATTCTGTCAGTTCAAGAGGGAAGCATTTCCGTACAGAATACATATTAACAACTCCCACCAAACTGGAACTGCTGAGGTGGAAAAATGACTGTACTCGCTATATTATTTTCTCTTGCATGACTATTGCGTCCCACGGCCTTTGACTGGTTCATGTAAAATTTCTCCGAGGCCTTAATGATAAATGGTGCAATTTTATTTTCAGTTGATTTGCAGAACAGCTTTGCTCTTTTGCAACAACCAAGAAAGTACTCATGGTAGTGTACGTTTAGTCTACCTTATCACGCACCGTGAACCATGTCTACGACCCATATGGAAAAGTGCATTTGGACGATTTCGTATTGATGTTTCACATATTCACATCAGTCCTTCGACAAGTTTAATTTGGAAGGTTGCTAACTATGGTGCTCCGTTTATTGAAATGAAAAAAAAAATCTATGCAAACACAAAGGAAATATTGATTGAGCAAGAGCAAATATTGGCACAACAAAAAAAAGCTGGCATGAACCATGTGTTTCTGGTGCTTATTAATAGGTTGCCTTAGCATTTTCTACTACAATTGTCTACTGATTTATTGCACCCGGTTGTCTACCACTATGCTCCTTGCACCCACTAAATAAATATTGTCCTATTTAAACTAATTTTCTAAATATTACTCGAAGGCAAATAAAGATTTGGTTTATTTCTAAAAGCTTGATTTAGAGCCTGCATTGTTATGTTATGATTGAGTAACCAATAAAGCCACTTGGTAGATGGTATTATAAAGGATGCAATTCTTGTGTTACATATATATGTGTGTCATTGCAACTAATGTCATTTCTATGATCTCGCATTTAAGCCACTATGAAAATAAGCTATGGTTAAAGCCACTTGGTAGTTGGTATTAAAAAGGGAACCTATCCAATTCTCGTGTTACATATATATGATACATGTGGCATTACAACAAATGTTGTTTCTGTCATCTCATATTTAAACGACTATGATCATGAGCTACGTTAACTCTCATAATCATAAGTATTAAATCTCAATTTTGATCAAACATGTATCATAATCGCAAGGTTGAAAAATATCCATCAAAACACAAATGAAGTATTTGTTTGATGGTCCACAAAGTAAATATTGATTGAGCAAGAGCAACCTATGGCAGAGCCAAAAAAAAAAAAAAAATTGGCATGAGCCATATGTGAACGTATATTTTTGGGGCTATCTAATTTGTTGCCTTCCCATTTTCTACTATAGCTGTCTACTAATTTATTGCTCCTGGTCATCTAGTATGCATCCGATGGCAGAGAAAATAAAAAGTTGGAATGAGCCATATGTGCACCATATTGTTTCTGGTACTAATTAATTGGTTGCCTTCTCATTTTCTACTACGGATCAAGGTTTGTATTTTCGAAAAAACCGGAAAAACCGCTACCGAGAAAACCGGTCCGGTAAATCGGAAAAACCGAGCAGTTTACCGGTTTACTCGAAAACACAGTGTCAGTTTTTACGAAAAACCGGACGGTTTTGTTAACCGGACCGGACCGGACCAGTTTTTCCGGTTTTTCCGGTTACCGGTCCGGTTTTCACCGGTAATGCAAACATTGCTACAGATATCTACTAATTTATTGCTCCTGGTTATCTAGTATGCAACGGATGACAGAGAATATAAAAAGTTGGCATGATATGCGCACCATATTGTTGCTGGTGCTAATTAATTGGTTGCCTTCTCTTTTTCTACCACAATTGTCTACTACAGTAATTTATTGCTCCTGGATGCCTAGTATGCAAACGATGGCAGAGAAAATAAAAAGCTGGATGAGCCATATGTGCCCATATTGTTTTAGTTCTCATTAATTGGTTGCCTTCCCATCTTTTACTACAGGTGTTTACTAATTTATTGCTCCTGATTGTCTAGCTAAAGTGTACTTTTATGATATCATATTTCAATACGAATCTACTTACATCATTTTTACATTTCTAAACTTAATGCATAAAAATATATTTGAAGTCAAAGTTTAAAAAATTGACTTAGGACAACCTCAAAACGACAAGTTTTTTTACACATGAGGGAGTATGTGCAACGTATGTTTTTGGGCTAATTAATTTGTTCCTTCCCGTTTCTACTCTAGTTGCCTACTAATTATTGCTCCTGGTAATCTAGTATGCATCTTATGGCAGAGAAAATCAAAAGTTGGCATGAGCCATATGTGAACCATATTGTTTCTGGTACTAATTAATTGGTTGCCTTCTCATTTTCTACTACAGTTGTCTACTAATTTATTGCTCTTATCATGTATGCAACCGATGGCAGAGAAAATAAAAGATTGGCATGAACCATATGTGCACATATTGTTTCTGGTACTAATTAATTGGATGCCTTTCTCATTTTCTACTATAATTATCTACTAAATTATTGCACCGGGTTGTCTACTATGCTCCTTGCACCTACTAAATAAATATTTTTTATTTAAGGTACATTTCCTAAATATTACTCCAAGGTGGATAAAAATCGGATTTATTTTAAGGGCCTATATTGTTGTGTTATGAATGATTAACCAATAAAGCCACTTGGTAGTTGGTATTATAAAAAAACTATGCAATTCTCGTGTTACATATATAATATGTGTCATTGCAACGAATGTTATTCCTGTCGTCACACATTTAAGTATTAAATCTATGAAACTGAGTTACGTTAAAGCTCGTAAGTATTAAATCTCAAATTGTGATCAAACTTGTATTGTTATCGTAAAGTTGGTCCTTAACAATTTGACTCACATAAATTTTCCAACATATCAACATAATAAGATTACCTTTAAAATGTTATCTTGTGTGTCACTAACCTACAATTTTTTTTTGTGAAAAGGAAACAAATATAATACATGCATTACTTACTTGTACATTTAAAAATGATCATTTATTTGTATTGCCTCCGAGATAGGAAAATCACATGTGTAAGCAATGTGCGTGAGTCAATCATCCAAAGAACAAAACTTTCATACCTCGTATTTTGATTACATAAAGTAATATTACTTTCAGACTAGTCAATCTTTCTAGTAGTGAATTTATATTAATAAATTCAAACTTGTTTGAAATGAATCAGAGATTATGCCCATTTCAATATTTGACGATCTACACTAAATTTTTATAGTAGTGGTTCATATGTTTTTTTATCAAAGGCATAACATTATCATAAAGCCGGTCCATGTCAACTTGACTTAGTTAAAGCGTCGAACACATCCTCTAATAACTACCATTACATTGTTGTTTTTCATGTCGTTTACCAATAAGTTTCACTAGGTTTTGAAAAGGAAGCACAAAGCACTTGAATTACCTACTCGTAGTTATTGAGGGTCTTCAATTTGTATCACGTATATGCACATGAGTTGATCATCTAAAGTCCAAGAATACCATACCTCACATTTTATCGTGTGGGATAATTTTACTTCCATATTGATCCCATCTTACGCTACAATAGCTTTGCATCATGACTAGTGACATTCACACGGGCACGCGTGTGTGCCTACGTGAAAGAGTATATGCAGAATTACTAAAAATTTGCACTGATCACATTCGATATTTTAATTATGTGCTCCATACTTCTACATGTATATAGGTTAGAGAGTGTTTATGTGGATGTATGTGTGATGGTCATCTTCAACCGAGGGCAATGATAGATTGAATTAGACTTCTTGTAATGACGGGTGGCATATTTTTATCATGTATTACTTACACACATGGATTGATCATCTAAAGTCCAAAAATACCGTACCTCACATTTAGTTAGGCGAGATAATTTTACTTCCATACCGGTCCCGATTTACGCTATTGGAGTAGTAGCTTCAAATCATAATTAGTGACATTTACTCACGCACGAGTGCCTCTAAAGTGGAAGAGCATATGCATAATTACTAAAAACATATATAGCACTCGTACACGATAGATTACTTCTGTCGAATCGACCTTGTGCTCCATAATTCTACATGAATATACGTACTCGAATTGACCTAAGGATGTGCGTATGACAATCATCTTCACCGAGAGGGTAATGATAATGCAATTAGACCTGTGGTTATAAAGGGTCATTAACTTGTATCACGTATAACTCACGCATGCACACAAGTTGATCATTTAGAGTCCAAAAATACCATACCTCGCACTTCACCAGGCGGGATAATTTTACTTCCATATTGAGCCCATCTTACGCTACTGGAGTAGTAGCTTTGAATCATAACTAATGACATTTACTCGCGCGCTTGTGCGCCTAAGCGGAAGAATGTATGATTAATTACTAAAACCTTGACACTCGTGCTCGATATTGAATTAGTTAAAGTGTCGAACGTATCCCGTAGTAACTACCACTAGGTTTTCAAAAGGAAGCACATAATACTTGAATTACCTACTCGTAGTTATAAAAGGTCTTTAATTTGTATCACGTATAACCTACGCACATGATAGGATCATCTAAAGTTCAAAAGTACCATACCTCGCATTTAATCATGCGGGATAAATTGACTAACATACTGGTCCCATCTTACGCTACTGGAGAAAGTAGATTCGAATCATAATTAATGACATTTTACTCGCGTAAATGCATAATTACTAAAAACCTAGAACTCGCACTTGATATTTTAATTTTGCAAAATCAACTATGTGGTCCATAATTCTACATGTATATATGTTAGAGAGTGTTCCTGTGGATGTATGTGTGATGGTTATCTTCAATCGTGGGCAATGATAAATGCAATTAGAGGTTATAAAGGATCTCAAATTTGTATCATGTATAACTTACGAACACGAGTTGATAATCTAAAGTCCAAAAATACCACACCTCGCATTTAATAATAGGCGGGACAATTTTACTTCCATATTGGTCCCATCTTACGTTACTATAGTAGTAGCTTTGAATCATAATTTGTGACATTTACTCGCGCACGAAAGCATCTAAGTGGAACAGTGTATGCATAATTACTAAAACCTTAGCACTTATGCGCGCCGACAATGATAAATGCAATTAGATCATGTTAGCAAGTGTACCTCTTTAATTTGTATCACGTATATCTTACACATGCAGAGTTGATCGTCTAAAGTCCAAAAATAACTTATCTCGCATTTAATCGGACGGGATAAATTTACTTCCATATTGGTCCCATCTTACGTTACCGGAGTAGTAGCTTCAAATCGTGCGGGATAATTAGTGACATTTACTCGCGCATGAGTGCGTCTAAATAACCTAGCACTCGTGCACCAGTGCATCTAAAAACCCTAGCATTGGAGAGGTATGCTTAATTACTAAAAACCCTAGCACCCGTACTCGATATTTTAATTTTGCCAAATCGGACTCGTGCTCCATGAATGTATATATGTTCGAGAGGGTGTAGATGCGGATGTGCGCGTGATAATTAGCAAATGCAATTAGATCGTGGTTAGCAAGTGCACCTCTTTAATTTGTTTGACATATATCTTACTCATGCAGAGTTGATCATCTAAAGTCCAAAAATGACATATCTCGCATTTAATCAGACGGAATAAATTTACTTCCATACTTGTCCCATCTTACGTTACCGGAGTAGTAGCTTTGAATCATAATTATTGACATTTACTCGCGCACGAGTGCGTCTACGTGAAAGAGTGCATGCATAATTACTAAAAACCCTAGCACTCGTACTACGTACTCGATGTTATAATTCCGTGCAATCGGCTATGTGCTCTATGTATTCGAGAGGGTGTACCTGTGGATGTGTGTGTGATGGTCATCTTCAACCGAGGACACTGATAGATGCAATTAGACTCGTGGTTAGCAAGTGCACCTCCATATCTCGATCAACTGTTGAGTCTAGACAACAGAAGCCAAGTCCATTGCATGAGACATTGAGAGTTCTCCAAAAACGGTCATGGTACACAAGAGGAGGCCATTAAATTAGCCGAGCTGGTTGCGACGCTGACCTGAGCGGGCGCCGCCGCCCGCCGGCCGGTCCAGCCAGGACGTGTACCCCTCACCAACTGTTGACGATTGAAGCGCCTCAATATTCGTGTGGCACGCACCGGGAAGGCAGACACGCATCGCCATGGCCCCGTCGTCGTCCAGCTTGTACAACAGCTCTTGAGCATGCACTGGAACAGCGGCCCCAACGCCCTCGCCCCCAGCCTGTGGCCGGGGAGCATTAACGCCGTCCATAGCCGGCTCCATGATCTTACCCATCTTTTTCGTCACACTCGCAGCTGCGTCACACTGATACTGGGTCCGTTGACAAGGAGGGACCATGCTAGAGTCCTCTGCGAGGGTAATGTCGTGGGTGAGGAGAGTGGGTTTCCCAGGAACGGCATTGAAGCGCCCACCAAACACCCGTCGGATCCATCCAGATCACGCGGCGCCCACACCCGTGTGGCTCGCCCCCAATGAGGCGCCCCCGGACTCGCCTCCCGTTCCGCGCCCGTGTCTGGCTTTCCGCTGCCACGCGACGCGCCAAATGTGTGTGTGCGCCCGGCCCGAGTGATGGGAGGAGGGACTGTCACGCACCCGGAGAAGCAAACGAAACGAAAGCAGTGTGGAGCCAGAGCCAGGCTCGAACCCCGACGTCGCGCGCGGCGGCGACGTCAAAACGGCCTGGTCTGATCAGCAACCAACGGACGGGACACTGCTCTTGGTCGTAGCTACGAGTCGCTAGCGAGCGAAGCAGGCGTCCTGCTGTGACCGATCGATCGAGCCGAGCCGACCCGAGCCCCACGGCGGCTGACCACGCGAGGCGCAAGACAACAACACTAGGCGCGGCCCGCCCCCCCTTTGACTGCGTTGCCAGCAGCCAGCCCAGCATCAGAGGAGCGTCAGCGTTTCCTTTCTCTCTCTCCCCTCACCCTTTTCATGCGTCCACACCTCTCGCTCGTCGTCCATTTTGACCCTCCTCCTCCCACCCTTCCTCCTATCTGCTCGCCTCCCCGCACCCCTACATAAGCTTTCCCTTTCTTTAATCGCCGGCCGTCAAGCCAGCCAGCCATCCCTGCCCCCTCTCCCTCCGCCGTCGTGGAGGGTTAGGGTTTTTCCGGCTCTCTCCTCCGTCCTTCTCCCACCCTCGCTCGCGCAAGGGGGCGGCGCCTGCGCCGCCGGGGCTTAGTTCGGACACGAGTCGACTCCGGAAGAACCCACCCTTCTCCTCTCTCTCTCTTCCATCACTCGCTCTCTCACACGCCGCTTTGATTCCGGTAGATCCAGCCTAGCTTTTTTCGGGAGACGAGGGAAGGGGAGCGGCGCTCGCGCGAGCGTGCGCCGGCCGGTTCGTCTCTGCCTGCTCAGCTCCTGCGAGTTTCGGGATGAGTTTCGGGAGTTTGTTTGACGGCGGGGCCGGCGGCAGTGGGGGCGGGATGCAGTTCCCCTACTCCGCCGCCGGGTTCTCTTCCTCGCCGGGTCTGTCACTGGGTCTGGTACGTCACGTGCGTCTGTTCTCGACACTTCGGCGGCGACTGATTCGATTCGATTTATTCATTCATCCGTTTTGTTGGTGTGTTTCCGCAGGACAACGCCGGCGGCATGGCCGGGCGCATGCATCCCGGCGGCGCTGGGGACGGCGCGATGGGGAGGGACCCGGACGCCGAGAACGACAGCCGGTCCGGGAGCGACCACCTCGACGCCCTGTCCGGCGGCGGCGAGGACGAGGACGACGCGGAGCCCGGCAACTCGCGCAAGCGGAAGAAACGCTATCACCGCCACACACCCCAACAGATCCAAGAGCTGGAAGCGTAAGCCCTGCCCCCGATCGAACCTCGTATTCATTTCCACCTTTTTCGTTCTCTTGTCCTCTCCTGCATGGAATGGATTCCTGACCTTTTGCTTCGTGCGTGCGTGCAGGCTGTTCAAAGAGTGCCCTCACCCCGACGACAAGCAGCGCGGGGAGCTGAGCAAGAGACTCGGCCTCGACCCGCGCCAGGTCAAGTTCTGGTTCCAGAACCGCCGCACGCAGATGAAGGTATGCGACGATTTCGCCCAGAAATCATGCCATTTTTAGGCCCTGAATTCAGCCCGTTTCCCCTCAACCTGACATGATTTCCATTGTTCCGCGCGGTGCTTTCTTTTTTTTACTTGTCAGACGCAACTGGAGCGGCACGAGAACGCGCTGCTGAAGCAGGAGAACGACAAGCTGCGTGCCGAGAACATGACGGTCCGGGACGCCATGCGCAGCCCGATGTGCGGCGGCTGCGGGAGCCCCGCCATGCTTGGGGAGGTGTCCCTGGAGGAGCAGCACCTGCGCATCGAGAATGCGCGGCTCAAGGACGAGCTCAACCGCGTCTACGCGCTGGCTACCAAGTTCCTCGGCAAGCCCATTTCCTTCCTCACGGGGTACCAGCCGCAGTCTCTTATGTCCATGCCCATGCCCAACTCGTCGCTGGAGCTGTCAGTCGGGGGCCTTGTTGGTATGGGGTCTATGCCCCCCGTCACGATGCCTGGTGCCATGAGCGACTTTGCTGGGGGTGTGTCTAGCCCTCTGGGCACGGTGATCACACCGGCGCGGGCGACTGGATCTGCTCCACCGTCTATGGGGGGCATTGACAGGACCATGTTGCTAGAGCTTGCCATCGTCGCGATGGACGAGCTTGTGAAGATGGCGCAGATGGGAGAGCCTTTGTGGCTTCCGACCATGCCTGATGCTCCCAACAAGGAGACGCTCAACTTTGAGGAATATGTCCGCTCCTTCATCCCGTGCATTGGCATGAAGCCTGAGACCTTTGTCTCTGAAGCTTCTAGGGAGTCTGGCCTCGTCATCATCGACAATAGCGTCGCCCTTGTAGAGACCCTTATGGACGAGGTGCGTGCTCGTTTTTGCCATTTCCGATCATACTTGTTTCATTTTGCCCTCTTTTATCATCACTTGTGCTGACGTTGCATTGCTCTTCCATCCGTGTCGCAGAGACGCTGGTCTGACATGTTCTCGTGCATGATTGCTAAGTCCACCATCCTAGAGGAGGTGTCAACAGGCATTGCTGGAAGCAGAAATGGCGCTCTGCTACTGGTGAGTGCTAAACAGTCTCCAGCCTCGATCATATATACAGTATGCACGTACGAATGGCTTCTAAATACTTTACTTCAACTTGCTTCTGTTTTGGTGCGCAACAGATGAAGGCAGAGCTGCAGGTGCTCTCACCGTTGGTTCCCATCAGGGAGATTACATTTCTCAGGTTTTGCAAGCAGCTGGGCGAGGGTGCATGGGCTGTAGTGGACGTGTCTATTGATGGATTGGTTAGAGATCAGAACTCTGCAACAACATCCACAGCTGGAAATGTGAAGTGCAGGAGGTTACCTTCTGGCTGCGTTATGCAGGACACTCCTAATGGCTACTGTAAGGTAAGGACCAAAATCACACACTTCCTTCCTCTCTGTAGTTTTCCCATAACGAGATGGAGTTCAGAATGCATGGGACACAATCACACACTTCCTTCCTCTCTGTAGTTTTCCCATAACGAGATGGAGTTCAGAATGCATGGGACACAATCACACACTTCCTTCCTCTCTGTAGTTTTCCCATAATGAGATGGAGTTCAGAATGCATGGGACACTTTGGACCATCATGGTTCATAGTACTGTTGTCTTCGTCTAGCTAACATTACTGTTACTCTATAGTTTTCTCAACTTTTACATCTGGTAATTGGTCAAAGTTTATCCCCTGAGCTTAGGACTAACCATGTTGGCTCCACTTCTTCTCCACTATCTCTACGCTTCACTCTCAGAAGTCGGGGTTACGTACGACGTTTCTTTTTTAGTGTTTGATTAATTTAATGGTGTGATTTGGTGATGCCCATGCAGCATAGTGTTCACAAGTCAAGCGCTAATAGACTAATTAGGGTCATGAGCCCACAACCCGAATTAAATAAATTGCTTGGTCAACGAGGAGGGTGATTGTGCAAATTGTTTAGGAATAATCAAGTGTTTTCTGGATCCAACACTATTCCCCAAGTATGTTTCCTTGTGATTGTTTAGTCGAAGCACCGGCTTTCTCGAGGGGATTAGATGCTTCTACCCCTTGGGTGTAGCACCTTGGGTAACTTCTTGTCCGCGATTTAATCAATCTGTCCCTTGTAGTACGTTAGAAATCTGGACCACTGGCTCGCTTCTCGGGGGTTAAAATGTCAATATTTGGTTCTTGGGTTTTGCACAAGTCTTGACATGATCTTGAATTCTTGATCTGAGCCATTGATAATGAAAGAAGCTATGATATATGAAATTTATCCTCATCGTTATGAAAGAATTCTGAATGATATCTTTTCCAAAATAAAAAAGGAAACTGCGTTGAAGATACATAAGTGTTTTTCTGAATCCTAACCCTTTTTCAGGATAACATTAATTTGTTATCCCATCCATGTGCTAAAATATCTTAGGTTGTACTGTCAAATTTGATATTGTACAATCTAGATCAGGGGACCAAATCTTATTCCACTGCTTGATTTGTCTGGTTTATTTTCCCTTATTACTCGGTCTTTGCTGGGCACTCTTCTCATTTGTTGAAAGTTAAGGTGGTCCATGCTTTCATCACATGTTTTTACGCTTTACTGAAATGTAGTAGTAGAAAAAATAAATCACAAGGTACAAAGAGAACTGCTCTCTGCACTGTGTAGCCAGAGGTGTTGCATTCTGATGCAGAAGAGCCCGCTTGTTGCATCGCGCGCTCAAGACAGTCGCATGTGGGCGTGCATTTATGTGCTAACGGATGCATTTACCCTGTAGGTCACATGGGTCGAGCATACGGAATACGATGAGGCGTCAGTGCACCAGCTCTATAGACCGCTTCTCCGCTCTGGGCTCGCGTTTGGGGCCAGGCGTTGGCTCGCGACGCTGCAGCGCCAGTGCGAATGCCTGGCCATTCTGATGTCGCCTGATACAGTTTCGGCAAATGACTCCACAGGTACAGAAAATTCTGGCCATTTACTTGCCGTTTTGAATATAGAAGGTTTGGTGCATTACTTGTATCTTAATCCAATTTTGGTGCATTATTGTTGTTTGATACGCTAACAACGTGTCGTTCTTGGTGCAGTCATAACGCAAGAGGGCAAGCGTAGCATGCTGAAGTTGGCACGCCGGATGACGGAGAACTTCTGCGCTGGGGTGAGCGCGTCGTCTGCACGTGAGTGGAGCAAGCTGGACGGTGCGGCAGGCACCATCGGGGAGGACGTGCGCGTCATGGTGCGGAAGAGCGTGAATGAGCCTGGGGAGCCACCGGGCGTGGTGCTGAGCGCGGCCACATCTGTGTGGGTGCCCGTGGCTCCAGAGAAGCTGTTCAACTTCCTCCGTGACGAGCAGCTGCGTGCAGAGTGGGACATCCTCAGCAATGGCGGCCCCATGCAGGAGATGGCTAACATCGCCAAGGGGCAGGAGCATGGAAACTCGGTGTCACTCCTCAGGGCCAGTGTGAGTATTACTATTTGCTTACTCTTACTGTTCATTCTTCTGTTCCGTCATATAGATTGCTCGTTCCTTGTTGCAAATGTCCGATAGGGTAAAAACAACATAGGCTAGCACCAACTGTTGAGTTATTGGAACTTGCACATAGGATAACGTTCATGAGTCTTTTTATTATAAACTGATGATGACACTGGGAAAACAACAAGCGAAAAGTCTGGCAACTTTTTATCAGATGTTGTTGGGAGATGAAAAAAAGCTTTTAACCTTGTTTGGTCCAAAAGTTAAAGACGACCTCACCGAACTTGTGACAAGTTCAGTAGAAAGGGACAAACCGGGACCAAACAGGGAAGGAAGAGCAGATCCTCTTGTAAAGTTGTCAGGTTGACGACTTTGTACTGTTTAGCTCGTACAAAGTGTTGGTTGGATCCAAGACGTGCCGGTCCGGGCCGAGCGTGCAGCTTTCCATTTTTTGTATATATAGTTTTTATTTTTAATGAAGCCATGAGGAAATAGCCTTTCTTGTATGATTGATTTGATTCATCCTGTGAGTGCACTAGTATTTGTCTATCTCTCCAAACAGTTATCCATTTTGATACTGAGTCCAATAATGCATTGTTGTTTGCCTGTCAAGCTTTAACTGTTGCATTTCTGGTCCTAGCCTTCTTAAATATTTTTGGTTTGCAAAATGGCCCTCATATTATCTACCCTTCTCACTGCAGGCCATGAGTGCCAACCAGAGCAGCATGCTCATCCTTCAAGAGACGTGCACTGACGCGTCTGGCTCCATCGTGGTGTACGCACCTGTGGACATCCCGGCGATGCAGCTCGTCATGAACGGCGGGGACTCCACCTACGTCGCTTTGCTCCCGTCTGGGTTCGCCATCCTGCCTGACGGTCCCAGCATCCATAGCGCCGGGCACGAGGCTGGCGGCTCATTGCTCACCGTGGCGTTCCAGATCCTCGTCAACAGCCAGCCGACCGCCAAGCTAACTGTGGAATCGGTTGAGACGGTGAACAATCTCATATCATGCACCATCAAGAAGATCAAGAACGCGTTGCAGTGTGACACCTGAGTGCTGCAATGTGTGTCGCCTTTGGGATGGCAAGCTATCGATGAGACGGAGTCAAGAACGAACCGCGCGTTGGAAGGAACCTTTGCTAGGTGATAAGGACTCATCTCAACGGGTCCTTAGCACAGAGCAATGGTGGTGGTTCGGGTATTGACTCTCGGCCTCTACGTTATGCTTTCTACCGGTCAACCGGCGTTTGGATGCTGAACCATGCATAATAGACATTAGGAGGTTAATCTTTTGCGACAATCTCATCAGTTTAGGAGTAATACTTTGTGTTTCTGGCTGGCTCGTTGTCAGCATGTACTGTCTGCTCCCTGTTGTGAGTTAGCTTGTCGTATGCCAACTTTTAAACTCAGAATTGTTGGGATTTGGTGTAGTCCATCTAGGTTTACATTGAAAAACTTGACAAATAGATGGATCATATTTTATCCTGCAATGTTACAAGTGGATTGAGGCTACTAGCTCTGGTTGATATCAACGTTGCACTGTGATGCGAGGATCAGAGTTGTGGGGTATTTCAATTGGATAATTTGTGTACGGGACACTGTACAAAGCCAATTTTGTGTGTAGGACACTGGATAAAAAAACATTGTGTGTAGGACACTGTAAATGAACTGCGACCAGTGTCCCACAAACAAAGTTTTTTGGTTTAGTGTACTACACACAAAGCCAACATTATTCAGTGTAGGACACGCAACCTAAAGGCACTAGCTTTGTTGTTATTCAGTATCCTACACACAACCGAAAGGCACTTGCTTTCTTGTCTGAGTTGTTTCCAAAGGAAACGACAGGTACTACTAATACCATATCTAACGAGTCCTTATTGGAATAGTTTTGTATACATTTCTTTTCTTTATCAACCATACCTGTATTTCAAGTGAAGGATACAATACAACAACACATACGGATACAGGTACGTAGGAGGATACAGAGTACAACTGTCTCCACCCTCTTGCACAAAGGTCCCTAAGATAGACAAAAAAACGCACACGTCCCTGGAACCTTTGCTCGCCGGAGACTTCAAAGCCGGCCGCCGGTCACCACCGGTCGCTGTCGACTCCAGCTGCCACGAAGCCCAGATCTGAAGGAACTCTATCGCCACAAAGCTTTTAGCAGAGCAGCAGAAGACACTCGTCGTGGAGGACGAGATGACGCCATCGCCTGTCGCACATCGGCCAGGGATGCACCCCGAGTTCCTTCGACCTTGGATCCAGACTCGTCGACGACGACCGACGCCGCCGCGGGCAACTCGAGCCCAGTCCACTCACCTAGTTTCCACCAAACCCACAGCTGCAACTCTTTCCTCAAAACAAAAGGCCGGCGACCTCAACCCCTTACCGGGCCGACGAATCGCCGCTCGACTCTTGTACATGGACTCCACATCAGGAGCCCCGCCTCCACCGGCTCGCCGCTAGCGCCGAAGTCGAACACCAGGGAGACGAGGATGAGCCAGGAAGAACTTATTCCATGCCGCCGCCTTCGCCTCGCCGCCGCCGACCGAAAACCTAACCCTAGAACACCTAGGAACGAACTACACCCCCAGCCGGCGAGAGCACAACGATCCCCACCCTCTCACGACGTCCCACAGGCCGTCGGAGAGGAGGAGGACCACCGGCCTCACCGGCGAGGACCTGGCCTCCCACAGTCGCCTCTCTCAACTGTAGAAGCGCATGAGAGTTCTACATTTTTTGATGTTGGAGAAACGACCACGTCTTTTTATCGAAAAACACTGAAATTCATGTTCACTTATCGGAAAACACATGACGTAATTACTTTACCGTTCACCCCAAGACGCTACTCAGACAGGTCATGTGATCGTGCTGTTACAGTACGTGATCAAGAAAGTGTACTTCACGAGAAGTTTTTCCCCCTCGCAAGTCGCAACAGAAAGGCCACATGACCGTTCACAACCACAGCTTGACAGTGCTTTTGCCTTTCTATCTGACCAGTGTCAACATGGCCAGAAAAGAAGCAGGCTGAGCTGCAGATCTGGAGCCACGACGTCTGACTCGTTTTCCCTTTGAGACGCACAGGCGCACAGCGTGACAGTTTTGTTTTGCCTTTTTATGAAGGGCGCAGCGTGACAGTTGCTCATGTAAACATTCAAAAAAAAAAAAAGATGCCCATGTAAAAATGTACACAAAAACCTGTTCGCGTTCGGCCTGAACCTCAACAAGGCCCGTCCCATACGCGGGCCTCGTACTGGCCTCTTGTCTCAGTCCCAAACATTCGCGTGGCTAAATCACCACGTATCATCGATTTGTGAAAACTATTATTGAATTAATATTTTGGGACGTACATTATACTTAAATATAAGGTTTTATTAAATCAAGATCTACAGCACATTGTTTTTTTTTTTTTTTTTGCGATGAAAGATCTCTCCACCACTTAATATACATCCCTTCATACAAGTTCACTCCTTACTCACCATTGGTGGTGAATGTAAGTCTCCGAGGTGAAGTATATGTACTAGAAATATTTTAAAAGCTAATTATTTAGAAGAATTCCTCCATGAATCTAGATAGCTTAGACAACATGTGTTCTATGGTTGAAGCTAATTATTTTCTTTAAAGCTTGAATTAACTTACTTGTGAATTGTGATGTTCGCGTAGCTAGATTCGTGTGCACTATTTTTTGCCCTGCCCATGCTCACACGATAAACAACAAACGCAAGTCGCTCAAGGTGCTCCGTTTTCTCAACAGGCACCAGCAGCTTAATCTTATTGTCATGGCACAAAAGGGTATGAAATGGTTATAAGAAGTAGACATGTGAAGCACAAGATTTTTTTTTTTTTTTTTTTTTTTTTTTGCAAGAGATGTGAAGCGCAAGATATGCAAAAAGGAAAACCATGTTGTAAAAAAATGACAAGGCTGGGGTGGCCGTTGCGTCGGTTATTTGTTCACTACTCAGGATTTTATGGAAAGAAAACCGCTATACACACGATCTGTCGGACATGAGTAGCACTCGTGATTAGCATGCACCATCAAGCAGCTATTAAAAGTTGGTCATGCGGCCTGGTCGGACAACCCGACTGTATGCACAACATTTCCATTATGGAAAAGCAACATATAGTAAATAGCGAAACAAAAACATTTATTTGACCTACATCCAATGCTTGAAATATTTATTGGACTTGTGAAGTTCTGGGGATAGACTTGCCACAGAAAAACCTTCTATATTAACATCATCCTAATGGCCAAAGTATCGAAGTGCATGCCAAGTTATGCCCACTTGAAGATGCAAAGGAGCTACGTTGTTTACTCTGGCGACTGAAATTAGCGAACATCTCAATCGACTGATCACTTCGGCGAAGCTTTAGGGTTCGGGCTTAGGGGAGGGGGCTCTATGGCCGCCAGACCTAGAAGATGAGGTCGAGCGAGGCAGGCTGGCCTGGCGGTGTTGCCCGGAGAGATGGCGAAGGCAGAGGTTACAGGGCGCCGCCGGAGCGGGAGACGAGAGCCAGTGGTTGGGCTAGGCTAGGGCAGGAGAGCTCGTCGCTTGACGATTTAGCACAGTAGGGGAAGAAGACGTGGGCCCGGAGACGGGGAGACGCGCCTAGAGGAGGGGAGGGGGAAGCACGTTGGAGAATTTGGGGTGGGGGTAGGGGGACACACACACAGAGAGAGAGAGAGAGAGAGAGAGAGAGAGAGAGAGAGAGAGAGAGAGAGAGAGAGAGAGAGAGAGAGAGAGAGATGTGGCCTAAGGTTGAAGACGACGATCTGATGGCCTGTTAAACCTATAATTTTCGCTTTAACTAAAGTTACGAGTACAAATGTCCAACTCTTTCAGTTCCCATCATTAATAGCTATAAAAGATTGAAAAGCATCCATTTTATTATCAAATTCATAACAAATAATTAGCCTGGCACGCCGGACGCAATTCGAATAGAGCAACATGCCATAAACTTTTTCTTTTTTTCTTTTTTTGAAATGTTTGGAGTGGCAATTCATCACTTGTCTCGATCAAAAATATCGACTCCCTTCACCCCCCCCCCCCCCCCCCAAATCCTTCCCGCGGGCCGCGGGGGAGAAGGGAGGGTACAGAACACGTGCTCCCCTGATTAGTAATCACCTTCCTCGCGATCCCGCTAGGGTTCGCGCAATGGCGACACCTGCTCCCCGAGCTCCCGAGACAACACGCTGGTGGACTCAGCACCGCTCCTAGGCCGTGGCGAGCGGCGGCGCGTTGCGCCGGTCATCACTCCGAGGTGCGGCGCGGCTGCTGCGGCAGGGCGAGCGCAGGGCAATGCGGGAACCATCGCTGCTGGTGCGGGAAGCCGTTGCGGAACACCTGGAACTGCCAAAACTCATGTACCTTGCAAATAATGGAACTGAATTTTGAGCAAGTTATCTTGTATGGATGATCTAAAATTATCAAATGTCACATGCAAATTGTTTACTTGCATTGGCTTTTCAACCATTTAATGAACTGTTGCATCCTTCCAACGATCAAATCATGCCATGTGGGAGTCCAAGTATGCATCACTACTACCTTTCTCAGCTGACCCATGCTAGAGCTCTTTCGCTATTTTTCTTCTGTACAAGTACGCCATAGGAATCTTAAGTTCAAACTTTGGAGGTCCGCACACCATGTTATCATACTATTTTGTTTTATGTCTAACATTCTAATCTTGGACTTGATGGCCAACGCTTGGTGTTATATCTTATATGGCAAGGCTTTGAGCATTTTCAATGGATGCTTTGGCAAAGCTTTGTGCATTTAAATGGATGCTGAATTTGAGAATGTTAGAGATATTACTTTGCTGGATTGACTAATGATAATTGGATACAAAGTTTTTTTTAGTATCTATTTATGAATTCAATTGCAGGCTGTTTGTTCTAATTTCTTGCTTCTGTTTGACCAAATAAAAGAATTCAAAATGGAAAAGGAAAGTCTTGATGCTGAAGTGCCATTTATTATTTACATGATCGATCAGGGCATCAGGACAAAAAAAAGTGCTAGCTATATGTGTTTGGTGTATCATAGATTTTTCCAGCCAACATTATTGCACTTGTGATAGATTACCGTGTAACAAGGTTCAATAATCTGGTTCCAATTTATGCTAAATCTGTACAAAATCATGGGTCGTTTCAGCTAAACAAATGCTTTTGTTATTCTATCAGGTAGCTTTCAGCTAAATTGTTTTGTTAATAGATTTGTTACACTTGATTGATGCAAGAATGCTGCATTTGCCTCTCAGCTTATAATGATGGTGCACAGCTCCATGAACTCCCCTGTGGCCACCATTTTCACTGTGCTTGTATTGATATGTGGCTGCACATCAATGCCATATGCCCCCTATGCAAGTACAATGTTTGGAAACATACAAGCAGCAGTGGCAGTGAAGAAGTCTAAATCATCATGTGAGAATATTGAGCATTCTTATCTATTCTTGCAGGTTTCTACTGCTGGTAATTCTCTTCTCGAATGTTGTGCGTGCGTATTTGATTCTCTGCTAATATATATTTTTTTTTAAAAAAAGAGCCATGTATTTTTTATATTATAAACATGCTCATAGTGATAGTTGTGTCAACGATGCTTGGGCCATTGTGCATGTGTTCAAGTGTTTCTGTATTTCTTTGGTGCATATGCTTTCGTGTTTTCAGAATTGCTATATAACTGCACCTACAGTTTGCCTGATGTTTGTGCTGTGTGCTAATGTTTTGATAATAATACTAGCAAAGGCAACTTTTCTTACTATTCATTTTGGATGCAAAATTGTCTTGCCAATAACGCTGGAATGGTATTAGAAGGTTGTTCAAAAACTAATTGATGTGTTTTGTTCAGTTATAGTGAAACGTTGTGCGTTCTATATATGAAGATGACTGGTCATGCATTCTGGTTTCCATGGTGCCAACTTAGCAACGGGCCCTGGTAATGGATGGCACTCCAAATTAGTGAGTTTGAAGTACCCGTGGAAACTTGAATTTGGAATAAGATTTGCAAGCTTCCACAGTCAACCCATCTTGAGATCGATTGTTATGGGGGGAAATCAGTGCTGACCGTGGAAGCTTAGCTTTGGCTGACTGGCTGTCATTGTTTACCAGCGGGACCGTGGATGTGTCTATCCCTCTAACCCGTTGTCTTGGGCTTTGCCGCCCTGGATGGAGCTAGCTATCTATGATCTATTTCCTTCCTTTCTTGGGCTTGTCGGGTGTTCTGTGTGTTTGTTGCATATGAATTTGTGACTTGCATCCATGCTGCTGACAAACCTTAACAATCATGGGACATTCATGGTGATAATCGGCGAATATCCTCTGTATTTACCAAGCTTCATCTAAAAACAGCTCCAAAATTCCTGGAACAACGCCTTCATTGATAAGAGGCGAGGCTGAAGCTCAAGGTGTCATTTTGCCATACATGACGCCTGGAGGTAGCATATCCTCATAATCATTTCGCCAACTCAGTTCTGAACAGTGTTAGATATTTTGTTCGTCCAGCTTGCTGCCAAGTGCACAGCACGTGAAGATTTGGACTGTGCATCTATCACGCCATGCCGGGAACGGACGGCACGTTCAATGTTATGGCGCGGCCGTCAGCCGAAAGAACGGAATGCGACTCCGCATGGTCCGCACGGCGGGCGCGGCACTTTTATAATCCTCGCGGAGGGGTCAGCCAGAGCCCCAGATATTTCCTGGCGCCTTGGAGTTGGAGGCTTGCAGCTATGCCTGTCATGCCAGCACGAGCTGAAGTCAGACGCTTTTGCTACACGGCCAATCACTCTTCATCGGAAACGAAATATCTTTGCGGCCTCGACGGGAAGGTGCAATATTTGTCATCATGATGTGACAGAGTGGTCACGTTGACACGTCGATCAGCAGGAGGGAGCAGCACCGGATTGCCGGTAACAGGTCGTCGTTAGTACTGACTGTAGTTGTTACACTAGCTAGACGGCGTTATATAATAAGCTCAAGCTCTTCCTCACTAGCTAGCTAGATATTTCAGCCAGCCAGTCTCCGCGACATACATCACATTCTTCTCGAGCGAGCAGCCGCGCGTGATCCACACGCACACACCATCCGGCGTCGTGCGTGAGGTGAGGATCCATCGGATGGACGATCTGGCGGCGCTGGCGCGCGGCAAGGAGTGGACGGAGGAGCGTCACGCGGCGTACCTCGACCGCATGGAGCTCTCCTTCGTCCAGCAGGTGGTGCTCGGCGGCAGCGACGTGCGCCAGGCGTCGCGCCGGCTCGGCCGCCGCGCGCTGCCGCAAGCCGCATCAGGTGGCCGCGCCCACGTCCCGCTACCGCTCGACCGCCCGCTGCCCGACAGCGCCGTGGAGTCCAACCGCGGGGCGCCCTCCCGGCCGGCGGCCGGCAGCAGCCAGACGGCGCGCGGCAAATGACGCGCGCCGGCGCGCCCTTGGATGATCCAGCTGCAGGTTGGTGAAAATGTATACGTCCGTTTAGTTTTCAACATGCACCACCATAAGGGGAGCGTTGAACGGCAGGTGTACTTCCCCGAGCTGTATCTTGAGATAATACGAGAATATGCTTTGCTATAACCATTTTGTCATGCGCTCGTTTTGGATGGGGAAAGAGAACCGGACCGCCCGCACAAGCTTCTAGATCGAATCAGTGTGGTTTTTCTTTGTTTGACGAATGAATCAGTTTGATGTTTTCAATCCGCTTGACTAGTTACTAGCTTGTCAAAACTGTGATAAAATGGATTTAGCAAATGTGGAGCACGTATGATGTCTCCGTTTATCGGTTCATGTAAAGCCAGTATGCAGTATGTTGTCCCCTTTTGTGGCCAGTCTTCTGGCATATATTGGTTTGCTTGATTTGCATCGCAAAACTCCTGAACAAGGTGGGGATCATAGCTATCTGGCATCTGAAATCGAGCTAAAGAACTATCTTGACAGTGGTCGAATTATTTACTAGTTCGCTTACCTATGTCTAGCATGTGATGGTGCTCGAGATCCAACAACCACAGTAACATCAGTATAAAAATTCGTAATAAACTACTAGACATTTGACAAAAAAGGATATACTAGCTGATTAGCTAGCATGTACGGCTTGATGTGCATGAAAGTAACACGACAAGTCTGACACGGTGGCAACGGCCACCCATGTTTCAGCCTTTTTGAACCTCCTCCAGCACTACAAGCTCATTTAGGACGCGGCGATGCTTGTATATTCAAACTTGGATATATTCCTCTGCGCATTTATCTTTAGCAAAATTTACGTTCAGCTGGAACTGTATCTCCTGTTTAGTTTCTACGAAAAACAAAAAGGACGCAAAGAAACCTGATCTACACTATAGCGCGTAACAAGCTCTGGCCAATCACAAACAGACAGTGGCCTGAACTCTGAAGATCCCAAAGGACCCACAGAGCTTATCTTGTGCAGCACTGGTCCATGCAAAAATTCAGGAACCTTTTGAGTACGATATTTTGCAGCTAGGCCGAACTGGCCAAGCCACACGATTTGGGCCGGTAACTCCGTAATCACGAATTATCATGTAAGGTCTACGCGCCCTACATTTCTTAGCTTCATGCAGAAAATGGCAGCGAAAGCGAAGTTATAAGTTCACGGCAAAAGCTGCCAAAGATCAGGTCGTGGAGGATAGCACAAAGACTGGACTACCGCTCCAAGATCAAGTCGTGGAGAATAGCACAAAGATTGGACTACCGCTCTTTCCGAATCTAAGCTATAGCCCAGAGAAATTGAATCGATTTGCCGTTAAGAAAACTGATAATCAGTACACGAATAATTTTTTGAACTAAGAATTGCAGGGCTTACCCTGGGTACAGGGATCCCTTCCAGAAATTCTCTGAGGCCCCATTGCAGACAAAATCATTCATAAAATGCAGAATGACTTTATTAAGAACAGAAATATCATGAATGGGGTTCTGGTTCTGCATGAAATTCTGCATGAAACCAAGAGAAATGGGCAAATAGGGGTAATCCTTAAACTGGACTTCGAAAAGGCATATGACAAAGTAAATTGGGACTTTATGTTTAAATGTATGGAGCAAAGAGGCTTCAATAACACTTGGATTGGATGGATCAAACAAGTTGTTATGAATGGCACTATAAGTGTCAAGTTGAATAACCAAATTGGCCCCTATTTTCAAAGTCACAAAGGAGTGAGGCAAGGTGATCCACTATCACCTTTGCTATTCAATTGTGTGGCTGACTGTTTGACCAGAATGACTCATGCAGCCCAAGATAATGGATTGTTGAGAGGGTTAGCTGATAATCTGATAGATAAAGGAATTGCAATACTTCAGTACGTGGATGACACTATTGTGTGTCTCAAAGATGACATTGAGGGGGCTAGAAGGATGAAACTCCTTATTTACCTATATGAACAAATGTCTGGACTGAAGATAAACTTTGAAAAGAGCGAAATTTTCATGATTGGTGGGGATGAAGAGAAGGCAATTATGTATGCTCATATCTTTAATTGTCAGATTGGGTCTTTCCCCCTAAAATACTTGGGGGTCCCCATATCTGCAAGCAGATTACATGTGATAGATTGGTTATCTATGGAAGAGAAGTCATACAAAAAAATAGATATATGGCAGGGAAACTCACTGTCAATTTCAGGGAGATCTAACCTGATCAAATCAAGTCTGACCAATTCCCCTATATACCATATGTCCATGTTTCTACTGCCCAAAACATGTATAAAAAGAATGGAAAAAGCACAGAGGAAATTTTTGTGGCAAGCTGGAAGCACTAAGAAGAAATACCACCTTGTCAGTTGGGAAAAAGTGTGTAAAGACAAGAAAAAAGGGGGTTTAGGTATCAAAAACCTCAGGAAAATGAATGTGAGTCTACTGTGCAAATGGTGGTGGAGATTGGAAACTGAGGAGGGATTATGGCAAGATATAGTGAAAGTTAAATATGTACAAGGCAAACCTATAGGATCTGTGAAACACAGAATAGACGACTCCCCTACTTGGACTGATCTACTGAAAGTCAGACATGTGTATATGTGTGGGAGGAGATTTATAGTGGGCAACGGTAATTCAATCAGGTTTTGGCATGACAGATGGATGGGAGACACAATTCTGTGCGAGGAATATCCATTCCTCTTTGCATTGTGCACTAACCCAGATTTGACTGTTGCTGAGTGTGCACAAGTGGGCTGGGTGATATCTTTTAAGGTGGTGTTGCCACAGGTGTTACATTCACAATGGTATACTCTTGCTTCTCAGCTGAATAATATTCAGTTGATTGAAAATCCTGATACTGTGAAGTGGAGATGGACCAAATCTGGCCAATTTACCACTAAATCAGTATATGATCATCTAACCATAAATGAGTCTGGTAAAAGTTTTAAGCATATTTGGAAAGCAAAAATATCCGAAAAAATCAAGTTTTTCATGTGGTTACTGGAGAATAATGCCATCCTAACCAGAGAAAACATGGTTAAGAGAAAATGGCAAAGAGACCCCAAGTGTTGTTTCTGTGAACAGCTTGAATCAGCTGATCACCTGATGTTCGATTGTTGTGTGATGAAGGTGGTCTGGGGTGTTATAGCTTTATGCTTTAATGTGAGAACTAGGCCTAATAGCCTTGCTCAATTCTGGACTTGGATTAAGTCATCTTTACTAGGGGGAGAGAGTGTTTATACCCTGGGAGTGGCATCTGTGTGCTGGGCTGCGTGGAAAGCCAGAAACAGGGCCTGTTTTGAAAATAAAATCATCAAACATCCTTGCGAAATAATATGTCATGCTTGTTCGTTTATGTGCTATTGGGCAGGTCTACACCCTGCAGGACATCATCAAGAAAGGCGCCGAGACGTTGCAAGTGTAATAGGGTGTAGGAGAAGTTCACCCCTGGGTATCGATCTAGAATCTGGTTGATACACAGGGGTCGGGGGAGGGCGTGCTGTGCGCTCTCCTACCCTCTCTCTTTTTCTCAAAACCCAAACTCTGTAAACACTTGATCTCCGTTCTATGGGAATGGAAGTGGAGTAATCCGTTTCGAAAAAAGAAATTCTCTGAGGCCCGGGTGAATTTACCCGGCCCGCAGAGGGATGTTGGAGTAGTTTTCAACCAGCAATAGACGAGCCTCGGTGTCACCTCATCAGCTGCGTCACCCGCCCAAGCGCAAGGGAGTTTCCACGCACGCACGCAGCTTCGCTTTATACATGACATCGTCGTCATAGGCGTTCGCTAGTTCACGCGATGTTGTACAAAAACTTCAACTGACGTACTGCAATTTTTGTTCGAACAGACCCCAACTCGACCTACGGACGTCGTTACGCTCGGCTTCAGACTTTCGTCCGGTGTAGTTGTTGGGCCGATGTAATTTGCATTGGTGCCGATCCGTCATCTGAACCCGGCTGCAGTAACCAGGAGCGTAAGTCTGCCCGAGCACGCCGTTCGTTGCGCACTCGTCGGCGAGGAGCTCCTGGGCTGGTGCGCGAAAGAGGGACCCTCGCCTTCATCACGTCGTCGTTCTCCAAAGGCGTGGCCGACGCTGCGCAAAAAGAGGGACCCTCGCCTTCACGACGTCGTCGTTCTCAAAGGCGTGGCCGACGCGTCAGACGGCCAGCCCCGCGCGCTGCCGTTCACCCACGCATGACTAGCTATGTCCGAGACGTCAAGGGGCAGAACACCCGAGGGCACATAGTCCGCAGCATGTGCGGCATGGTGCGGGGCTAGCAGCGGGCGGTAACACATGTTGCGGAGTCCACCTATGCGTGCATGCATGGCTTCCAGTAGCATAGGTGTTCCCGACTGATAAATTGAATTACGAATTGTAGGGCTCCCCCCGTTAGAGGAAGCCATTCCAAAAATTCTCTACGGCAAGCCGCAGAAGGGGTTTGGAAATAGTTTTCAACCAGCAATCGACGTGCCTCGGTATTTACCTCATAAGCTACGTCATTGCCCCAAGCGCAAGGACGCGTCCTAACAAGTAGGATCGCGTGCTTTCAGCGTTACCGCAGCCCTCTGTTTATACACGACCTTGGGAAGCGCGATCGCTAATCCAAGCGGTGTGGTACAAAAACCAAAACCGACATACTGTCAATCCGCGCGCGACTCGACTTTTTTTTTAAGGGGGGAAAAAAATGGCGTCGTCTTGATGGTAGCTAGTCGCGCTGCCGAATTGGGCCTCTTCCTCCGTTATTTCACGGCCTGGTTAATTGATCTTTGTACTCTTTGCCCGTATTAATTGTCATGGGCTCTTTATCTAGAAAACAATGTCCTGGGCTCTGCTCCTAAAACAAAAATTCAAAATTTGGCATGGGATTTAATGCATCTGGGGTACTATATTGGTCTCAAAATATAAGGGTTTTTGACCAACAATATATATAAAAATAAAGTGAATTGCACAAAACTACAACTATTTGTGCTAATGTTACACAAAACTACAACTTTTGGAACATGTTTCACAAAACTACAACTATTTTAACCCTGAGTTTCACAAAACTACAACTTTAGTTAATCCCGTTCTGGAATGGTCGCGGGTCCCGCCTGTCAGCCTCAAATACTATCTGTGGCAACCGTTCCGTTGTCCACATCAGACGTGGGGCCCCTGCCATGTCACCCTGTTGGTGCGGGGAAAAGGTTGAGGCATATATGGGCCGGTCCATATACAAGCAGTGCCTTTTTCCCAGAGTCATCGTCTCCTTCCATCGCACGCGACCTCATACCGAACTGGGAGTGAGCGATGGCTGGTGTAGACGCTACAGTAGGCGGAGGCGGGGGTGGTGGCGAAATCACGGGTGATCGTGATGAGTAGTAGATTTCGTTTGACATCTATGACTCGTTACTAGGTGATGTAAATGGGAAACATGTAGCGTGCGATGATATGCTACAACAAAATTAAGGAGCGGCATTAGCCATCCATTTGTTCACTCTGTGCGTGACTCTGGCAAAAGGCGGTGCCTCCTCTATATGGGCCGGCCCAAGTTGGCCTCGTCTGAGCCTTCCGCTCCACAACGGCGTGGTGACCTGGCATGGGCCCCACGACAACAATAGATCATAGTGAGGCTGACAGGCGGGACCCGCATCTATTTATAACAGGATTCACTAAAGTTGTAGTTTTGTGAAACTCAGGGTCAAAATAGTTGTAGTTTTATGAAACATGTTCTAAAAGTTGTAGTTTTGTGCAATTGACTCATAAGAATAACAATCTAAATAAAAAAGTTATATATTACGATAGTTGCTTCGCAGTGAATCCAGTGATATCATAGGTAATAATATGAGATAGATCAAATCGCGGATGAAAGCAAGATTTGGAAAACTAACACCATGAGCTATGACCTGAAATTGTTGTCACATCATAAAAAAAGAGCTGGATTTAAATCCCGTAGAAGTTAAAATGCAATCACCGCTAGGAAAATACCTAAACATACCTAATCATTAATTTCTGATTGCACGAATTTCATTGACGTGCAGGTTGCAAAGGTTTGCTGCCGCAGTTTCAGATTTGTCCGCGCCCGGTGAGCCGAGACCATGCCGCCCTAACCCCGCGGCGGCGCTGCGACAAGGCTGGCGTTGTTGGGGCGGAGGCTTTCTTCACCGTAGGGGATTCAATTGACGGCGAGGCGGGCTCCACGGAGCGGCCTGGGTGGAGGCGCTTGCATAGGTCATCCTCGCAGCTGCATGGCCACCCCAGCCTCTCCAGGTCTTTCGCGTTAACAATCTGATCCTCCGCTGTCGTCACCTTCACGACTTCGATGTCAACCCGGACGGCGAAGCAGTCATCCAACAGGTACTCCGACTTCTCCAGCACCTCCCTCTTGACGAAACGCGTGTAGCCAAAGCCACCGGTTGCCAGCAATTGTTTGGAGCTGGCAATGAAAAAGCTTTTGCAGTACTGCGTCAATGGCGCCGGATTTCCGTTGTGGGGAACCACGCTGAACCGGATCTTAGCGTAGATGGTGGTGTCGTCTACGCTCCGAGCGAGATTGATGTAGAGAGATATGTGATCGGCACTGGCACTCTTATTCCCGTTGGGGTAGTATAGGATGAACCAGGTCTGACCAGCTGCTTCAAATTCAGAGGACGTGGCATGCGAGCCAGTGGGGATCCGCTTGGTCTGCGAGTAGCCCTCGATCTTGAGCATGTGGCAGCCGGTGGTCGCCGGCGTGGTGGAGATGGACGAGACGGAGAGGCCGTCCGACGACATGGTGGCCGGCGGCGCGCGCGTACGTATGATCTGTTAGCTTGGGGAATATAGAACTTTGCATTGATGATCGATAGATACACATGTATACATCTATAGGCTGGGTGTACGAGTCCTATGCAGTCTTATAGAATCAGGGAACCGGGACACCGTAGCCTGTACGCCAAGGACGTACATACGCAAGCCAACATGATCTACCACGACTACCGAATGGACATTATTTATCTGTACGTGTACGTTTGGATCTACCCGTTCAGTTTAGAATATATTATTTTTTTTGAAAAGGTCTCAGTTTAGAACTTTAGGAAGAGATAGACATCATCCGTCAAATATTCGAAGAACATTTGGCTTCTTACCTAGGCCACGGTGAATGCGGGGGTCAGTAGATTGATTTCTCTACTGGGCAAACTAATGGGCCGATAAAGGGATCACTTGCGATATTTTTTTTTTTTTTGAGATATGGGTTGCTGTGACATGGACTGAGCCAGCCTAAAGCCCATGTGCTAACATATATGGCCCAGGTTCGCCCGAAAGATTGAATCTATTTTCGCTGTTTACACAGTGTCTCCTTGGAAATTCTCCACGGTCCCTGTCTAAACCTTTTGTTTTTTGGCGAAAGCCTGTCTAAACCTTATGGGATTGGTTGTAATAATTATTATATATTTTTTTTGTAATTTTATGATTGTATCAAAACTTGAAGAAGTACATACCCTGCATATCAAGAACGAATAAAACACACACAAAAAATTCTAAGTATTTGAATCATATTCAACACCACATCTTTGATTGATATTACCGAAGAGCAGAAACCAAATCAAAGTTGTGTCCTCGCCAGCCACCGATGAGAGATACCAAACTTTATTGAAGCTGCAATAAGCACCGTCTTAGAACTCACTTCTAAGACAGATTTAATTATTTGAACGAGAATAGGCCACATATCCATGTCACCTTGCCAAGAAAGATGTGTCTTCGTCGTTACCACCGTCATTACCTTCGTTGGAACTGCCTTAGGAAAACCTATGTCGCCCAATCTTCTCAAAGTGGAAATATGACATGGGTAGACTCAAACTCTAAACTTAATACTCAAAGTACCAACATTACTATTAGAGAGACGAGACCCCCTCTCTGACCATTAGCGAGATTGCCGGAGGCGGAGAGAGGGCCTCAAGCAGCTGCGGCGAAGGCCCTAGAGCAAAAGTCGAGGAGGCAGAGACGCACTTTATTTCTTATCCTGACTTTGGTTGTAATTAATTATGAAAGCTTGTTAATCCAAAAAAGAAAATGCCTAACAGACTCACAATCATCCTGATAGGTGATCAACTGATGTGGATAGTGGGTCTCTGGGTTGGAGCATGTGGCCACCGCATGTGTCGTGTCTTGTGTCGGTTTGTTATCGTCCACAACATTCAGGAATTGGGTTCTTGACTTTCTGTTAGCAGTCCCGGAGGACGACCACCAAACATGCATGACTTCTTGAGTACCCCAGCACTATGAAGTCCTCCTCCAGCTTGTCCACACCTCAATAATCTGCTCTAAGTCAACCTTGAGACACCTAGTCTGGTGGTCCTCCTCTCGACTAGCTAACTTCAAAAGCTAGATCTTAGCACATAAAGACATGCGAACACTTAGAAACTGTAACGTTCAACACTTAGTCCGTATACTCAATCATGTGTTCTAGTGGATGTTTGTGCATGTATCCTTAGAAACTGTAGCGTTCAACACAGATTAGATGCACATTCTTGTGCATGTTACCAAACGTCTCCACTGTTAAAATATATATGGCCCGAATACTTCAATGTAGTTCGACAGATTAGATTTGGACCGAGTAGACGATCGACTTGCAGTTACACATCCATGCATTAGGGCCCTTGACTTGAGAGAGTTGAGACAGGATGCGTGTGTTATGTCGCATGGTGGAAGAAAGCTCGCATGCATGGGCCCCGGCCGCATTTGGAGGTTTAATGTTGAGGTTTGGATCAAGCTGTGCATCTGACCAGAGTCTTCTTGGACCTACTGAAACCATGTCAACATCAGCCTTGACCTCTTCGAGTCATGCTTCACTTTGCACGCTGTGGAAGGAAGACAACAACAGCATACTAGCCCTCAATATCCTCATGTACTCCAAAAAAAAATTTTCCTCTCTCTGTCTGTCTCAAAAAATAAAAAAGATAATCGCATGTACTCCATCATTCCAATTACATGCATGCTAGGGCCTGTACTGGCTGACCTGTTACTATGCTAGTATTAGCCTACGTTTCTGCCTTATGCAAGGTTGGCTTGTATAAATTTTAAAATGCGTTTAATTTGTCATGTAATAAGTTGATCAATTGAGGCTGGATGGATGAGACTAGGTAGCTGCCTCCTGAATGGACCCACCCTCCACTGAGATTTGGTTGACGTATACAGCCGGGGACAATGACACTTCGTTTGGTTTTTTCTTCTTTGGCTGCGCCTTTGGAAACACGAGATGTTAGCATTTTGTCCATCATCAACAACTCTAGAAAAAAACTTGACTAATAATTAAACTAACATGACAGCTTCCTCGTGTTTTTGGACAAGTAGTACTTTCCAATAACTTCATAACAAGGTTTGCTAGTTGTAAGATCACACATGTGCTCTACAAAATAATGCTACCTAGATGTGTTGTCCCTTGGTATGTCGTGCGTCAAATCTCAAGTTGGTGTAACTGCATCCAGAGACAAGAGCTAAGCTGCTGCGGTTGCAGAGAACTTGATGCCTGTTCCTATGCTATGAGAGCTAATTAGTGCATGTAATGATGGATTATGCCAATGGGTATGCGTGTTAGGTGAGGCAGATACGCGAGTGTGATTTGATTTGACCTGGTGCCACGGCGTGTCATTCCTTTGATGCTCCTCAGGACTGATTTTAACTATAAAATAACAGAAAGTGGAGATGGTGAGGACTGAGGAGGAAATGAAGGTGACAGTCCAAGACTCGTGTTGGAACTTGGGACAATGCGCGCTGTGTTGGGGGCTCAATTTCAGCCAAATTTCTAGCCACCATACCAACGGTATGATTAAAATATGGGAGTGCCTTTACTTTTGATAGGGAATCCAAAGGAAGCAGCATACTTGCATGACAGAGAAAATCTTCACGGGCATCAACTTGTTTATATTTCGTTGGTGCAATGCTCAATCTTCTATATATTTATATGCCTTGTGAGAAACATATTAATGAATATGCCTAATGTAAGTGAATTATTCTCGCTAAGAATAATATGATGCTTGCTCATTTATAAACGGCACGTACCTTTGACACTATATTGGTGTGTCGGCTCGCACATTTAACTAGTACTGACAATTATACTATATTATATTGAATGTCTTAATAACTAATTATTGTTTCAACAACGTCACTTTTGTCCTTATTTTTTCCAATCATTTTCATAATGACAAAAATCTGTAATTTATAAATTTAGATATAGGTATTTCACGTTATTTTTTTAATTGTAATGGTGGGTAATTTTAAAAACTTGTGAGGGTTTTTGGGACTATTTTTTTCAAGCGCCTCATGTATATGATATTTACAATAGACGGTACAAATGGGGGACACTTTGATACAAAATGACCTTTGAAATAATAAAAGTACATCAAATATATCTTTGGACATCTTCTTCATTCAAAGTATCTGCAGACTATCGGATCTTGAAAAATGCACCGCGAAGGTAACACAAGAAAGAGACACCTGCAAGTTAAACATCCTCGCCACTAGGGCTGGACTACCGAGCCAGCTCGGCTCGGCTCGGTCCAGCTCGTTAGGATAACGAGCTGGCTCGGCTCGGCTCGTTATCTTAACGAGCTAGAATGCTGGCTCAGCTCGGCTCGTTACGAGCTCGAGCTGGCTCGCGAGCCAGCTCGTTAAGCTCGTCACTCGCCTCCAGCATCTCTGCTACGACCTGGGGAACAAGACGATAACCATGCCGTTGGGTACATCTTCACGCCTTTGAGCACAATGACGTGTCGGGCGAGGAGGCGGTGGCCAACGACGCAGAGGTCGTCGCGACCGAGAGGGGACGGGGGCTGGAGATGTGGAGGAACCGACACCACCGCACGAGGGAAGTAGAGGGAGGGGTGGCACCGCCTGGCTTGAGATGTTAGCCGCCGCGCTTCACGTCGCCTATCCATGGTTTGGATCTTGACTCAGTCCTCTTCTATCATCGCCATAGTCATGGGAAGAGCGGTGAGGACAATGAGCTCATGTTCATCATGAGCTTTGGCGTTGATGGCTGCAGCTAGGGATGAAAACGGATCGGAGCGGAGCGGATATTGCTCTTCCCAAATCCTTATCCATGTTTTCTTAGCGGATTCGGAGCGGAGCGGATAGTACACGGATGTGGATATGGATACGGATTTTTTCGGATGTCGGAAATGGTGCGGAGTCGGAGTGGATGCGGTTCGGAAGCGGACTTATATAGGCGGATAATATATATTTAGATATAGTACTATATATACACTAAAAAATACTATACAAGGTAGTATATAGAAAATAAGAATAACTAACTGTAGTTCTACATAATTTCATCGTAAAATTATATGTTTTTGTCAACGACATACAAAAAATACTTCGATTAATATGTCAAATATTAAATATATAGAGTGAATTTTGTTGGGAAAATCGGATAATCCTATTTTAGACATCGGATTATCTATCTTAATTTATCGGATAATCCATATCCGTCAGATTTTGCCAACCCCATATCCTATCCTAAATCCTCGTTCAATCGGATTCGGATTATCCATATCCGCTAGGATATCTAAAACACTTTCCCAAATCCTCCAAAATCGGATTCGGGTCGGATCGGAGTCGGAAATTATCCACACCACTTTCACCCCTAGCTGCAGCGTCGATGACGAAGGAGAAGGGAGAGGCGAGTGCTATGACGGGAGAAAGGACGCCGACAACCTCGTGGAGCTCCTCCGGGCAAACTCGCAAGTGGGCGACGAGGGAACAAGGTGACAAGTCAGCGAGGCAAGCGGTACGGTTCACGAACGGAGCAAGGCAGTCATGCGATGGGGATTTGGGAGGAGACAAGGTGTGGTGGCGGCGTGATTCGGGAAAGGAATAAGGTGTGTGGAGGGAGGAGGAGACCGAGGGGTGCTGGGCCTGTTGGAGCATGCTGGCTCGTTTGGCTCGCGAGACAACCTCGTGGAGCTCCTCCGGGCAAGCTCGCAAGTGGGCGACGAGGAAACAACGTGACAGGTCAGCAAGGCAAGCGGTGCGGTTCACGAACGGAGCAAGACAGGCATGCGATGGGGATTTGGGAGGAGACAAGGTGTGGTGGCGGCGTGATTCGGGAAAGGAATAAGGTGTGTGGAGGGAGGAGGAGACCGAGGGGTGCTGGGCCTGTTGGAGCATGCTGGCTCGTTGGCTCGCGAGCGGCTCGCGAGCCAGCTCGAGCTGGCTCGTTAAGCATAACGAGCTACAAACCTAGCTCGGCTCGTTAGAAAAAGTGAACGAGCCGAGCTGAGCCGAGCCGAGCTAGTCACGAGCCGAGCCGAGCTAACGAGCCACGAGCTTTTCGTCCAGCCCTACTCGCCACACATAGCTTAATTCGAAGATTGCAATAACCACTCGTTGCTAGGAAAAATACACTAATAGAACATCGCCAGGGGGATTATACCCGAGCAATGGATGCTTGCAATGAGTCACCATCAGAAAAGAGAGTTGGAGAAATCAGATCTTGCCATAGAACAATCCTAAAGGAGAGATTGAAGCAGCCGCATAAGACAACCATTTGTACTCTCTTATTTAACACCGTCTGCCAAGATCTAAAATAGAACTATAGATCTGGCAGGGACTATATCTCACCGACCCTTCGTCAGGGTCAGATCGTACTCCGTCTGTTTCAAAATCTAAGCATTTGTTGATTTTTCAGCATCATGTTTAACTTTTTGTCTTAGTTAAAAATATTATAAAAATATTATTTATTTTGTTACAAATTGTTTTATCATTAGACATACTTTAAGTATAACTTATTTATTTTATATTTTTGTAAAAAAATTGAATAAGACGAAAGATCAAACTGTGATGTTGAAAAGTCAACAAATACTTACATTTTGGAACGGAGATAGTACCTTGTCAAGGTAGGGAGAGGTCGGAGGGACCTTGTTCCAATGCACCATCATCGCTTTTCTCGTCGATGCTGCCGCTAGGGATTCAAACCTAAAAGAAACTACTCCGTCCTAAAATATTTGGCGTTTTTGACTTTCAGATATCAACTTTAACTACTTATCTTATTCAATTTTTTTGTGCAAACAACAAAACAAACATGTCATGGTTGAAGTATCTTGAATGTTTAAACAAATTATAAAAAATAAATAACATTTGCGTAAAAAAATTGAATAAGACGAACGGTCAAACGTAATGTCTGAAAGTCAAAAACGCCAAGTATTTTAAGACAGAGGGAGTAGGACCTATTAAAACTTTGATCTACGAAAAGGACGAATCCCCACTACTCTCTGGCTTATAGTGACCAGACAGAGAGAGAGAGAGAGGACGTAGTGAGGGAGTGGTTCCAAGAGCCTGCCTGTCTGCGACGTTCCTTTTTTTCTTTTTTATTTGATTAATGTGATAATTCTAGGCCTTAAGACTTATTTTCATAATTAAATATTAAGTTAATATATAGTGCGCATAGTATCAAAACTGAGTTTCCGCATCCTTACTCCATACTCCTGACATTACTCTATTAAAAGAAATATCAACACAAAATGTTGACCTTCAAAATGGAAACAAAATTAGAACATGGAGATAGTAGCTGTTTAGATTTTGACTTGTAGTTTTTTTTTTTAAGGAAATTGACTTGTAGGGTCAGTTTGAATAGGAACAATGGTAGTTTGAAATTTCAATCCACAAATGTTTAGTTGAACTAAATCCTACTCGGTAAAATATTTGTGGAGTAAATTAACCACCGAATTTTCAAACAGACCCTTACGCATAAATCGTGATTAGCATACTTTGATGTGATTTTGCCGGGTCCACGCAGCTAGTAATATCTGAACTCTTTTCCGTCCCGACTAAAAGGCAATGCAGCGTAACGTATCCTTGAAGGTTGCTGGCTATTGGCTAAGCTTCGGTCATCAGATCGGCTCTCTCTGGCTTTTCAAGTGTATAATGTGTGACGCGAAATTGCTTCTGCAAAAGATCAGGAAGTCTTAAAAGGAGGATCATAAAGCAAGTAACATCATGATACACGACTAAAACTTTTGCTCAAACCACCAAATAACTTCCCTAGCAACCACACGGGAGCTTTTTCCTGCTGCGAAAGTTAAAGAGATGTGTAGTACCTGAGTCCGTACCACATTCAGTCGCAAAAACATTTGGTGTCGCGTTGCGCTTTAGTTTTAGATATGGTATGTTTTCGGCGTTTAGACATGTTCTGAAGAAAGAAAAGGACGCATGCTTTGAAACAAAAGTCTTTTGGAATGGCAATTAAGGGTATCACTAGAATTCCCTTTTTGGTTCACTTTACGGCATGAGTTCCAAAGCAAATATGTTCCCCTTCATTCGGCACAGTGTATCTTCTGATGCAGTGACAGTAGTTTATGGCCGTATATTATGGAAGCTGTGGATGTTTCCTCGGTTCTTTTGCCAGAACTATTTGGTCACCTTTTCTGATTCATATTTGATGAGCTACTGGTGGCGACTCCTATCTTGACATGGCGAGAACAGTAAGGCCTGTGCTGTCAATGTTCGTCTGGAATCCAGAGATTGACATGCTCTTGTCGAAATGATTCGCTGAATATTTTCTGTCATCGATGACCGTCCACCTCTGCATGTTTCGCTGGAGTTCATCCTTTGACCATAGGCTATCTTTGTTCTCGCCACTCTTGGAGAGTAAAGATTCGGTCCGGCTCTGCCAGCCTCTAGTTTAATTTGTTCCAATCAAACTCATTCCCTTGTTTCAATTCTTTTCAAAGATGAATTTAGAATTTTTTGTGGAAAATGATTGACTCTGTTTAAGACCTGCTTGACTTCCCTGTCTGACGATCATGTTTGACCAACCGCTATTTTCCAGCTAGGATAACACCAACCACTCTTGTCCTCTCGCTGTTCCTCTCATTCTCCAACTTGCATAAATTTTCTCAGGCCATCAGAACCTTACAAGGCCCCAAGCAGCAAGAGACAACTCCAGAGCGCAAGGAAGAACCTGACAATGGCAACATCCCATGAGGAAAATGAAGGAATACATGTACAGTACATATATGCATAGATACACTGAATCTCTGATTGATGTACTAGTACCCTAGAGCAGAGAGGTGGTGGTCGCTGATCACTGCCTAATACGGAGTATATAAAATGAGGTGAAAGTGGCAGTTGGCCTGCCTGAGGAGAAATGAAAGGTGGTGCTGAGATTCGGAGTGATGCGAGAATCCACTACCGGCAGAGGGTGAGGGGAAAGCGTGCAGCCCACGTCGAGTTGCGACGGGATTAGACAACACCTGGGGCCCTTAGATTTCTTCGCCGGGCCCGTCTACCGTGGTGAAATTTTTCACCGCGAACGACAGGTGAAACCTGAACACGTAACTGCATGCGTTGGTCGATCGCCGGCACGACACGTAGCTGGCCACTCGTCTTTCCCCTCGTGCCCCAAGTCGTGTTTGTTTTTCCTCTTTGTTTTTTTTTTTGGTACCTCCAAGTCCTGAATCCTGACGATGTTTATCTTAAGGGTGCTTAAGCTGCTTGCCGGAAAGGAAAATTGGCGCTTGCTACTTTATCCGTTACGGGACGTAATAAAAAGCGACATAGTGCTGCCAAACGAGCTAGAAATACAAAGATACAGGCATGAGCACCGACCAAAGACAAAAAAAAGAGAGTGAAAGGACAGTTTCCAAGTGAAATCTATGCTCTTGGACGAGTTCACGTTTACGGAAAGGGCGGTGGCCACACGCAGCTTCCCTGGTCCTGTGGTCCATTCCACTAGCACCGTCTCCTCTCCTCTCTCGACCTAACAAAGCAAACAAGGCACCGCACGTCGTCCCTGGAGAAAATGCCTGTAAAACAGGTTGACTTGGGCTGTTGGGCACGCACTAGGCTACAAACCGCAAGTTTAAGTCGGAAGTGGCGCTCCGACCGAAAGACCGGACCGGATATGGCAAAACCACCACTTCCCTTGTTGGGGAAAGGGCCACGGATTATTCACTGACGTGAGATAAAGGCGGCTTGGTGCCCTAAAGGAAAACCTGCCTCGTAGCTGCTTGATTGCTGCGGATGGTGATGACTTGGACTGTTGATTGATTTCTCGTTTCAAGAAAATGGATACTCCTTCCTGTCAAAAAACTTATCGTTTTGAGGTTGTCCTAAGTCAAACTTTTTAAACTCTTACATTAAATATTTTTTTATGCATTAAGTTTAAAAATGTGAAAATGATATGAGTAGATTTATATTGAAATATGATTTTATAAAAGTATACTTTAGCTATATTTTATAAATATTTTACAGCAAAAAGTATTAGTCAAAGTTGTGTTTTGTAGACCGTGTCAATGTCCTAAACAACAAGTTTTTTGAAAGATGAAGGAGTATTTTGTAGTACTGTTGTTTCCTTGTTCTGAATCAGAAATCAAAGCGGTTAACATTAAGTTGGATCAACCTGATCGACATGCCAGTGAGACCTCGCCGTCTAGCGACTGCTACTAGTCACCGCAGTGGCCGTGCGGCGTCACATGCACGCGCCTGAAACCGCAACGTACAGTAGCACGCATGCACTGCGCTCCACTGAGATGAGAATCGTAGCTAGTTCGGCCCCGGCTAGCAGCAGCAGCCCACCACCACCGATCGTTTGGTCGCGGCGCGATGATAGCCCCGGAAGGCCGTCGCTACAACCTAAGAGTAGAAAGAGCCGTCCTATCTTTGCAGGCGTACTCACACGAAAAAGAGAGGCTCTTTTTCGCGGTGGCCGCGAAGGACGCCATTAATCTAAAATTCGTAAAGCTAGCAGCCCCGTCCCGCTCTGCCCCGGCATGGTGGGAGTCAGTGCGTGCCCTGTCCGCCTGCTGCTGTTCCTTGCCGCTGGAAACACTCGCGCGGCGCCATACATCACATCCGTCATCGTCTCCCGCGCAACTTTCTTGCAGGCGGTGTCGGTCGCCTCGCGAGCGAGCACGAGATCGCCTATACCTACCTCTGCTGCATGCGGTCATAAACTAGTGACGCGCCATCGGTCGGCCAGTGTTCACCTTGCCCAGCAAGACCTCATCACGTGATACTATTGGCTTTCGTTTCCTTTAGTTCTAAAGTTTAGTCTAAAAATCTTATTATTTAAAAGTATTAAATAAAGTTTAATTATAAAATTTTTTACAGATGGGTGCTAATTTACGAGACGAATTTAACGAGCCTAATTAAGCTATGTTTTGCTATAATGACGCTACAGTAACCATCGTTTAATCATAGCTTAATTACCGTTATTAGATTCGTCTCGCAAAGTAGCCCAGGTTTCTATAAAAAGTTTTGTAATTACACTTTATTTAATACTTTTAAATAGCAAAAACTTTGAACTAAACTTTAGTCCTAAATGAAACGAACACACACTTAGTAGTACCGAGGCATTGTCGGTTCCGATTGGCTTGTTGCTGAGTAGAGAGAGCGGCGTGTACGTGTTGGCCTGCACCTTGCTTTCGCCGGAACCACGCAAGGGCGGCGGCGCGCATCTGCGAATGAACGTCGTAGCGAGTATTCCCTCCGTTCCAAGACAGATGTCACTGTTGACTTTTAAACATCATATTTGACCGCTCGTTTTATTCAAAAAATTTACTCAAATATAAAAACAAATATGTCATGATTAAAATACATCTAATAATAAAACAAGTTGTACAAAAATAAATAAAATTTACGCAAAAAATTTGAATAAGACGAGTAGTCAAACGTGATGTCTAAAAGTCAACAGTGATATCTATTTTGAAACAGAGAGAGTACGTATGAACGCCGTGCGTATTCAGAGTTCTGACACCACCACACCAGCGTACGCAATGATGGCTGACGGCGAGTGCACTGGTGAGTACTTGCCAGCGTGAGGAGGAGATCGCCGTGCAAATCTTGCGGTGCGACTTGCGCAGACAAGAAACTCTTAACAAATGCAGGAAAGCGAATTATTCTTATTCTCGAGCAGCAGGCGTATACGGGCCACGTCGAGGAATTTTCAGCGCTTCAAAAAGGTGGCGAGTAGTAGTAATAAACTAGGCCAATCGACCTAACAAGTGTAGATAAACGGCACGAGTCATGATTAAGGCGCCGGGCCGGGGGGTTAAATCTAGCTTATCCGGTGCGCTGCGCTGATGAACGGGTCCTCGCTGCTAAAGCAACCGCGTAATCTCCGGCAGCTTTATTCGCTTCACACCAGTCACCACCTTTGCGACCGAGCTCATGCATGCAGTGCAGTATATTATGGTGCACTATATAGCAGGTGATCAGTCTCGATGGAACTTGCGATCATTCTCCATCAGTAAAGCTAGCGGTTCCTTCTCACCCTCCTGGCTTTTCACAAAAGCAGGCCGGGGGTTAGATTTAATCGGCAAATGCCCCTCGTACTGCTTGTCCTGGAGCGCAACTAATTACCGCTTTGCGTTTGTTTTCATTGGCGCCTTCTGGGACGACTGATGACAAAGCGGAAGAATTGAGCTGCAAAACACCGACCCCGGGGGGCCTCCATTCGCTCTCGTACTCAGAAAAGACAGCGGAAAGGTGATAAAACCAAAAGCTCGGAACTGAGATGATCTAACAAAGCTCGGTTTCTTTTTTTTGTGTCTTTTACGTAACTAGCTCCAGCTGCTCCCTCATGTCATCGTCGATCTCGTCTTTTTCCGAAACACAACAACCTTTTCTCCTAGGAAGAGGAGTTGCTACAGTAGCTGGGTAGGAGGACTAGACCACAGACAGACCGAGGCCTTGCTTTCCGAAGCAAGTGGTCAGGTGAACAGAGACGCCGATCGAGCGCCTGCAAAGGTAGCCGTCCGTCCGTCCGTCCGTCCGGCGTGTAGCATGCGGCTGCGGTTGGCTGTAGGTGAATGGGGACACGGCAAGGGAATTTCGCTGGACGACGGATGGGTCGCCCGCCGTTGGCACGCAGGCGGCCGGCCCGACAATAGTGGCGCGTAGCCATCATGCGCCCCACCACCACCTCCTCCTTCTCGCTCACTCGTTCGGCGAACGGACCTCGCGGGCGGGGTGAGGAGCAGTTCCCACCGCATCCGCGCGCACTAGCCGTGGCGGGGCCCGGGGTGGGCGGCCACGCAGCCCGCAGGCGTGCGCCCTTGCTTTTGCGCCTGTCGGGAACGGCGGGTCCCGCGCCCGCGCCTCCGCGATCGCATCCGTTCCTCCCCGGTTCGCCGGCCTGGTTGGTCTGGATCGAGTGCGGTTTCTCCGCGCGCCACCCACCAGCGTGGCTCCGCGTGTGGCCTGCCTCCTCCGCCGATGAATGGTTGCAGTTGGTGTCGCTCGCCGCGCGCGGGCCCTGCGTTCCACTACGAGCCCCCGGCCGGCCGGCGCCCGCGCGCGTTCACCCGTTGCACACCAGCCGCGCGCTCCGCGCCAGTAGCGGGTTCGCGCGGGGCGTTTCGATGCGGAATCAGGGTCAGCGCGTCGTCGCGGAAGTCTGGAAACTGCACCGCAAAGGGAGCGAGCTCATGTTGGGATGTGAACGCGACTAGCGCGCGCAAAGGCGTGTGTACAGATTCGTACGTCACGGTGTACTTGGCCGTAGTCTCTACGGATTTTTGAACAAGTTGGCCAAGGTTTGAAGCTGAAGAAAACGTGGACAAAACTGTTGACATCGCAGCGCTCCAGGATCTTTCCGTCTGTCTTCTGTTGCACCCTTCCGCCACATCCACAGACACCCGCCACAAGGCTCTGCTACGCCCAATGCATCTGTCAAACCATATGTCAGGGGCGTCGCAACAACTACACACCCTGTTCGTAAACATGAGCATTGACCTAACAAAACTGATGGTTGGCCTTGTAGCACGTACGTGGCGTATCTGTTGTGGCAGGAGTAACAAGCAAGCCACCATTGCTCCCTAGTGTGTCACTCGCCTAGGTTGACAAATCATGTCTTGCCTTCGTGTTTGAGCAAGAATTTGAAGTTGACTGACAACTACGGTTCAGTCGTAGAAGCTGCTTGGACCAAGATGACTAGGGGTGCACTCTACATTGAAAACTTTACTCCAGTCTCCATATACATATATGGTGCAACATTTATGTCAAATCCAAACTCAGATTCCAATTTTCCTTTACCCATCCTAAAGTTAAAGCTTGTACAATGGGCCATGCTCATCTTAAAAAGTTAACTGTAGGAAGAAAAGATTGTTAAGTTTTTCATGGAATGCTTAAGATATGTAACAAGATAGTTGGACCTTTTTAAACAACCCTCCGCATTATCAAAAGACATTGAAAGTGTCTCTACCAATCAGTTGACAATGGCGAAATTTGTGGGAACACGGTTTGATTTGACAATGGAAGCTGACTTAATTGAGGAAGAAGCATGACACATGAAGGTGGACTCAACGTAGGTGATTGACCATGGTAGCCATTGTGCGCGAGGGATGAATGAAAGTGCTTACGGACAAGACGTGAAAGAGATGGTGTGCAAAACTCGCGATGATATCGCACCGAGTTATTGACTGATATATTATAGAGACATGAATTTTAGGCCAATGGTTCTAAGATGTAAATTCTCTCCTTTCTTAAATATCCATCGTTGAGGACAAGAAATTTAATATCTGAACTAAATTGGCCGTCTAATCATCATCATATAAAAATGAAGGTTGTAAATAATGAAATTGCAATCATCTTATAGTTTAATTGTATTTAAGGAAGCATACAAACTAATGAAACAGTGATCATGAGTTCTTGAATTCAGGTACCGCTTGTCCGCTCAGCATCTACGTAGCCCCCATAGTGTTAAGCGCTAAAAACACCCAGGTTAGTTGCTCTCACGTGGCGGGGCGGAGTGCGCACGTGCGTGGCCCCACGGACCATCATGCTCAGGGCTGCGCGTCTGCTGCCCCTCTCGGTTGACTCCTCTCACCGACTGGTTTCTCCAGGGAAGGCCCAATACTCGCGCAACACACTGGATGGACGAATTTTGGCACATTTCAGAACTGGCAATTTCCCTTCCTCTTCCATCGCTCATCTCTCTAGCTAGAGTCATAAAAATATTGCGAAAAGAATCCACTATCTCATGACATAGTATGAAGGGAGAGGAGAGAGAGGGAGAGAGAAGGGGGAGCAATTCCACAAAGGCCATCCACGAGACATTCCTCTCTCTCCCTTGCCGTCTATCTGCTCGAGACAAGACATCTAGCAGCTCCTCCTCTTGAGCTCTTCGTCTCTGTCGCCTCTTGTTCGTAGCACAAAACGCAGGAACTGCTGGCGAGGAGCGCGATTGGGATCCTTGCATGCATGGATGCGGCGCAGTGGCATCAGGTAAGCTTATCTGCACAACCATCTCGATCGAATCAGCGCTAGTTGCGACATGCATCAGAGGCTATGTACGCGAGATCTCTCACCTGCCGGGTTGGGTTCTGTTCCTCTGGATCTTGATGTCTTGTTCTTGGTCTCTTCTTCTTCTTTGGCCTGCCTTGGTCTTGGAGCTTTGCTTACTTATATGTGGATATGATGATCTCGGCGGCTTTGTTGTTCTTGGATACCGCCATAGCCAGCCTTTTATTCTTTGTGTAGATCTATGCATGTATCGTCATCTGCTCTCTGTGTGCGTGCCCTTTCTTCTCCATTGGCTTCGAGCTGATGGCCTTTAATTCTGCGTTGTCTCCCCCCTTTAATCCTTGAAAGGAGCACAGGCACCGCCTTTCTTTCCCAGCTGCTTTCTTTCTTATCCTCCCTTTCCCAGCTTTCATCCTTTTTATCTTTTCATCTCTCTTTTTCTCATATAGCTTTACTCCTCCTTTCCCTTCTCTCTCTTCCTCCCACACCTTGCATCAAAAGGAGCAGCCATGTCTCGGGTGATGGAGTAAGTAGCAGTGCTACGCCACAAACACAACCCTACAAGAGCACATCCAAAGTCGAGTTTTGTGGTGTGGTGTGTTTCTCTCTCATCTTTTCCTTTCCTTTTTTTCACCTTTTGTTTGCCTTTCCCCCGTCTCTTTAATTTCACTTTGTATCCATTTGCTTGGTTCTTTGTTGCACCATAAGAATCCTCACACCTCATTTCCCCTGCTATCTGTCTCTTCATGCTCCCATGTTACATGTTCTTAGTGCTTAAGTTACCTTACATTGTTCAAGCTTTGTAGTACTACCATCTCATGATGTGCAATATGTGTCCGTCACCAGGGGCTAGGGCTCGTGAAGCCTATGGAGGAGATGCTCATGGCTGGAAATCCAAATCCTAACCAGAATCAGAATCCGCCTCCGGCTGCGCCCTCGGCTCCTCAGAGGGCTGGCGCTCCGGCAGCACCTGCAGCTGCAGCGCCTGGCTCTGGCGCTGGCGGTGGAGCGGGCGCGGCCGAGGGGGCGGGCACGGAGCGCCGGGCAAGGCCGCAGAAGGAGAAGGCGCTCAACTGCCCGCGGTGCAACTCCACCAACACGAAGTTCTGCTACTACAACAACTACAGCCTGACGCAGCCACGCTACTTCTGCAAGACATGCCGCCGCTACTGGACCGAGGGCGGCTCGCTCCGCAACGTTCCGGTGGGCGGCGGCTCCAGGAAGAACAAGCGCTCGTCCTCGTCCGTGTCGACCGCGACAGCCGCCGCCACCTCCGCGGCGATGTCCGGCTCGGTGCCCGTGGGTCTGGCGGCCAAGAACCCGAAGCTGATGCACGAGGGCGCGCATGACCTGAACCTGGCGTTCCCGCACGGCCGCGGCCTGCAGGCGCCCGAGTTCACGGCGGCGTTCCCGAGCCTGGAGAGTAGCAGCGTCGGAGCGGCCATGGCGGGCAACGGCGCCGGTGGCAGGGGCATGGGCGCGTTCTCGGCGATGGAGCTGCTGAGGAGCACCGGCTGCTACGTCCCGCTGCAGCATATGCAGCTAGGGATGCCACCCGAGTACGCGTCGGCAGGGTTCGCGTTCGGAGAGTTGCGCATGCCACCGCAGCCGCAGTCTCAGAGCTTGCTCGGTTTCTCGCTGGACACGCACGGCACGGCCGGAGTTGGCGGCGCTGGTGGCTACAGCGCCGGGTTGCAGGAGAGCGCGGCTGGAAGGTTGCTGTTCCCCTTCGAAGATTTGAAGCCGACGGTGACCTCAGCTGGGGTTGGAAACACCGGCGGCGAGCAGTACGAGCACAACAAAGATCAAGGAGGTGACGGACGCGCGGCAAGCGGCGTCAACGGTGGCCACGCCCACGAGACTCCGGGGTTCTGGAACAACGGCATGATCGGGAACGGCAACAGCAATGGCGGCGGCGGTTCTTGGTAAGGCGGCGCGCCATGCATGGCTCATGCACGCGCCGTTGTCAGCATGTGGTGGAGATAGGGGTAGAGACAAGGATCCGGAGTTAATAAGCCGTGGGGGTGATTAGTGTTTACATATGGTGTTTTATCTCTCTCTTGTTGTTTCTTCTTTTTTTTTTTTGGGTTCTTGGTGTTGTTCATGCGTGTGGCGATCGATTTGGGGGCTAACACAGCAGGATATACAGATTATTAAGGGTGGTGAACTGGTGATTTACAGCTTCTCTTCGCCAATCGATCTCTCATTTCTGATCGTGTGTAATCTCTGCAAGGAGCTAGCTGTTAATCATTCAATGTTATGCATGTAGACTATGTACTTAACTAAGCTTATTTCTTTACAGAATGGCTACTTTTGTGTTTTATCTGAGATCACAATGTGCTACAGTGTTGGTGTGTATAGTGTGTTAGAGTAGATCACGTGACGGAGCATATATATAATGCTGTGCTGGTCTTGCTTGAGGGTACCCAGTAACAGTCATATTTTGTGGTTCGCTCATTTATATGACGATCAAACTCAGCCCTCTGGGTCTTAGAGAGCGGCTTGTAATATTTGTTTTGTTGTTGTTTACAAGTACACTAATCCCTTTACATATGTCTACGGCTCTTCATTCGTTATTGAAGGACTAGTAATTTGCTTGAGATCTGTCCATTTCCTTCTGTGTGCGGTATTCTTCTTCGAACAGGGTAGCCCTGAGATGTCATATCTCGCCACCATGATGAAACCAAGAATCTTCCAGCCATGAAAGCCACTAACTTGAGGATGGAGGGAAGGGCCGTCATGCATGGAGAAAGGAGAAGAATATATATGGCAAACACCACACTTTTACACCTTCTGTACCTCCACATGGTACTATTATCATATGTTAGCCCCTCTGTACGTGCTTGTGCAGGCCATTTGTACAACCCGTAGCATTTTCTAAACCAAAAAGGGTGCACCATCATGCTCCTTGCCTCCTGACCTCTCATGTCAAGTGCATAGGAAATGAAAATATAATGTTGTTTTTTATTTTGTAGCTAGTTGGACATTCACTTGCAAGCTCTCAACTGCCCACACCAAAAAGTTGCCATCAAATTATTCTTTCGCCCGCTTTACCATTTCCATGTCTGGCCTGTGTGTGTATGTCTTCTTTGGATGACCAGACATTACAGTAACACTTAACCGTATAGAAGCACCCGTCTTAATCTAGTGGGCCCACATAAAACATTCTCCTAGGGATGGGGTCCTGCCCAAGTACAACTCCATGACCTTGCTGGCATTTGGTCACCATAAATAAATAAACAACCCACTGCAATGCAATATGAATGCTGCTGCTAGAACTGGCGATAAGGTAGATAAGATGTGCCAAATTGGGGGGGGGGGGGGGGGGGGGGGGGGGGGTGAGAGCAAGTGGCCAACCATGCCCTACAACAGAAGTCGATCTAGGGGGCTTGTGAGGGTTCTAAATTCTAATAAGCGCGCTCCCTCTCAATTTCTATCCTAAGTCCGCCACCTAGAACTAGAATCCCAGTAGAGCATTGTTGACACATCTTTTTTTCAGTATATATATACATGGTTGCTAAGTTAAAATTAATATTTATAATTAGTTACTCTGATATACAAATGCTAAACAATGATTTTTAAGAATATGCAACACTTCAAAGATTTATGTGAATGTTTACTTGGAAGCTGAAGTGAGGAATATAATTTAGGAAAATGCAAGGTAGTTCTCGATTAAGCACTTTTGAATGAAATTGTTATTTTTTACCCTATCGATGAACATAGTATTGAATTTTTTTTTCTTTTTTTGACAGGAAGAATGATGTTTGCGATGATATAAACACTTATTTGGATATATATCTGAATGTCCAAACAAGTAATATATAGATGCAACTGATGAGGATCGAATCTAAATCCTCTTTCTCGTTCTAAAACAAAGATAAGGAAAATGAATTATAGAGGGTGGCAGCGGCAGGATCTACTACGAGTACCTTGGAGTGGGAAGCGTGCAGAAGGCTTCCCTTGCAAGCGTGAAAATGGCAGGCTGCACACACGGGGAAGGCTCTGGCTACCAGTAGTGTGATTGAGCGCCGACAATGCTGTTCCGCTCTGGACGAAAGACCAGCGTGCATGCATGTGCCGGTGCATGCCACTGCTATCAGCGATGTAAACATGCTAACCTACGTACGTAAAAAAGATTGCTTGCTGGAACAGCACAACTGCAGAATTATGTGATTTCGAGGAGGGTGCGTTCGTTGCATTAGACTTTAGACTTTAGACCCATCACATCAAAGAGAATTTTATTATTTAAGAGTATTAAATAAAGTTTAATGACAAAACCTTTTTACAGGTAGGTACATCTTTACGAGACGAATCTAATGAGCCTAATTAATCTATGTTTTGGTACAGTGATTCTACAGTAATGCTACAGCAACCCTCATCTAATCATGGCTTAATTACCTTCATTAGATTCGTCTCGCGAATTAGACCAAGGTTCTGTAATTAGTTTTGTAATTAAACTTTATTTAATATAATTTATCTAGAGTTTAGACTCCTCTAAAGTTTAGACCCTATGCAACGAACACCCGATTCTGCATTCGGCCTCGCGCTGCTGCACGCCATCACTGATCGCCTATGCAGATGTTCAGGAGGCTCTGTAATCAACTGCTATAGGGCGCTGCTCGCAAACTGTACTGATACTTACAAGACGGGAACTGCTCGCAAACTGTTCAGGAGTAACGAGATGGACTCTGCCGTGTGGGCGCCTTCGGAAGCACTGAAGCACATCCGATTCACACAAGACGGGAACAGAACAGGCCATGCGCTATTGTGGCAGGGAAAAAGCGCGGCATGCTTCTTCCCCCGTCTCGGCGAAAACGCGTGTCAGCCAGACGGGGGCGCAGGAGCCGGGAGCACCCGCAACGTTTTTTTCCACCGTCACACGCACTCGCGCGGCAGCAGACACCGCGATCCCGGCGGACCCCGGCCCGGCAGCCGAAAAAGCCATTCCATTCAGCTCGGTCGGCCGGCCGACCGGGCCGCCGGGAAATGTCGTGGCCGATCGATGAAGCGAAAAAGAATATTTTTGCTAGCGACCGCAGGACGTGTCGTGATTCGGCAGCCGGGCTCCGATGATCCGATCGACGAGTAGTCCAACGGCGACAGCGAACTTGTCTCGTACGTCTACCTGTACCGGCCGCTGAGCTCACCGGCCGGCGTTGTGCAACACGCGAGCGCGCGTGGCGGTGACGCGACCATACGGTTGGCATGCATGGTCCTGGCTTGGGGAAGAGTGATCCGGCCGTTAGCTGTTTCGGCAAGGATGGAGGAGTAATGGCGGTCGTGGCGGCTAGCTGAGGCCGCCGAAACAGCCGTCCAAATCAGCGGACGACCACGGACCACCTGAGCAGGTGTCTGTGTGCGACTTTGGGCGCTGGATAATGGACGTCACTGTTACCGCGTGGCGTGGGTCACTCTGTTTGACTTCATCTTCAAGGAAGCTGCCTTGTGCAGGCAACTGGAGTGTAGTGTGGACATGCTGGTGGCAATTGGTAAGCCTGCCTAGCTACCGAGAAGACGAGAAGTTTTACCGTGAAGCTTCCTTCATCCAGCAAGGGAATATTGCAGTCCTGTAATGTCGTTTTCATGGTTCTGCGGTCGATTATTGCATCCAAATACATCAAATATGTACCAAGAAAAATATATCGATACATGATAGACTAACAAGGCAAAAGGCTTGGTTTACCCAACAACAATTCAGAGATGTCTCGCGCCACAAGATTTGGAACATGAATCATCTTATTGGCTTGTTGTCAGGCGATTGAAGGGTTTCCCACCATCCAGAAATCACATCCCCGATAGCCAGTGCAAAACTGTTTGTAATGATTTTGGCACACTCTATGCATCATCACGTGTCCATACATACAGCAAGCACTGTACTGAGAAAATGTTTGATCTGAGAGAACGAGACTGTACATGTAGCAACTGACAGATGCTCGCAACACTCCATATAGTAACATCAAGAGTCTACAGAATTCGTGCACATCAGATGTACAGCAGCAGCGTTTCCAGAGCATCTCTCTATACAAAGGCCAAGCCCATATGCTAAAAACTTTCAAACAACACTCACAGGTACTCTGATGAGCCCAACTAGACACTAGGTGGGGGAAGATACAGACCATTCTGAAAAGCATATATGTCTGCTGAAGGATGCTGCTGCTTAGTTCCCAGCGTTTATTCCAAAAATTCCGACCTTGTGCATATTCGGCAGTTTAGCGACCACAAGCACACTAACTGCGACGGTATTGAGGAAAAGCATTGGATGTTGGTGGTCGGTGGTGTGCGAAGCTATCAGATATCTGTCAAGGAACGTGAAAAGAAAAACAAAGTTGCAGTTAGTAACATTTAACAGGTCAATAAAGAAGCATCTAGCTGCAAGAATAACAGTGGACATCATGAAAAAAAATTAGAACTCTGCATTCAAATTCTCATTCACAATTAGCACAAGGATAGTGACGAATCAGGCATCAAAAGCAGTTTATAACGTTCTTATTTTTTAGGTATTGTCTTCAGTCGGTTGGCTCCCAACCAGGACGCTGGTTGTTTTCTCAACTAGTGGGGCAACGCAGCTAAGCAAGTTCCGAAAAAGCTAGTTCAAGTCTCATCGCGTAGACAGCCTGGGAGCTTTGGAAGCATAGGTGCGACTGTGTGTTTTCAACGGGTCAGTGCCTAGTGTCGATCTCGTTACATGAAAAATAGCTCATGACTCTCTGGTGCACTGATTGTTACAGAGAGAAGGCCAGATAATTTCTGGCGCTTCATGAAACCAGACCGACTCAGTGAGCTGATCGGCTGACCTAGCTAGTATATGAGCTACCTCATTACACCTTCTACTAATATGTGTAAAAGAAAAAACAAAGGACGAACTTTGAGCCACCACCTTGATATCTTGTCCTTGTGTGATAACTCCTGAAATTACAGTGTGTGCTGTTGATGCTTATCGATCCAATCTATTTTTTATCTTTGCGTATTGGTCACTTCATTCTGGCCCTGCCCCTGTTCAAGTCTGTATGACGCGCGAATCTGAAGCAACCAATGTAGTCAAATAGCGACCTTACTTTTTTTTTAACTTATACATTTCAGACTGCCAAACAGCTGTTTGCCTATCATATTTCTCATCAAATCGCTAAATAGTATGCTTTCAGCACTATCACTTAGGAGCCTGTTAGCTTTGTGCCCAAATTAAGCACATCGAAACTAGCTCAACATCGATGTTACCAATGTTCGAGCGGCAAATCTGAAGCCAGTAGTAGTCTGAAAGAAAGCGATCCAAATCATGGTCCTTTCACCAAAACATATGCTGTGTATTTTTGCGACGCCTGAATGCACATAAATCCAGACAAAATAATTCGATTCTCACACAAAGTGCTTTGTACTAAGTCAGGAAACAATCAATCATGAGTACACACAAATTAACCAGCATACATTTATATATCTCTGTCCATATTGTACGCAACAAAGGTATTCCTAAACTGCTTACGTAAGAATTGACGATTTTTACAGTTAATATTGTAACTGAGCTTGTTTTTGCACCACAATGTGCACTCGCTACTTCCTTAACATTTGTCACTTCTATCAACAATTGGCGGCCACCATTAAGCACAATCAGTACTCTGAATGGTGTCAGTTATGATTTCCCTAGTATGGCCTACTCAAAAGTTTGTGGTCATTGCTATCTCCCAGCAAGGCCAACCGGAATTGATATAGGAGATTGCTGATGCTTGGCAAAAGATGGAACCCCGTTGTTGATGACCTTAGTTAGCTGCTCTGAAGATCGATTGAGGCTATTTTGCTGAAGTAGTTGAACAAGCGACAAAAATATATCCATCCTGGTCACGTTCTTATTTGCCTGCAAAGCACCAGCACAGTAAAATGTCAGCCAAGAAGCATAAAAAGATGGAATTCCTAAGAAAAAAAAAAGCATAACAAAACGAAAGATGTAGAAAACAATCTTCTCCACCTCGACAAGAAACCGAGCCATTATCTTGCCATCACGAAGTTCCATCAGTCCCTTCAATATTGTCAGTCCAAATCCTCGTATGGTGTCAGCTATCTCTAGAAAAAATCCACGTTCCTCACATAGCATCTGTTAAATTGCAAACATATTGTCTCAAATTTCTTTAATCCGAGAAAAGAACTGTAGGTCACTCATGATTCATGAACCATACCTCGACAAGCATCTGACCAGGTGGTGTAAGATCCTCGACAATTATTGGGCAAACCATAGTCTGCCCTGCAACCTCATAGGCCCATGTGGCACCTCCGTTGTTTCCAACACTTGGATCGTCTTTCAACACGACACCACTTGATTTATCATTCAAGACAGCACCACTATCCTGGCTTATCATCTTCACATGAATACAAATCAGTAAAAAACAAATGGTTAAAATGAACTCACCCAGTTGCCGAAGATTTATTTATATGCATTGTCCAGGATTACATACCTTTGGTTCATCAGCTTGCTTAATCTTTTCTGCGTACTTTGTTACACTTTGTAGAAAGAGCATATGCTTGATTGTCCGCTCCAACAAAGCATCAATGCTACACTGTTGTGCAGAAGACAGGATAAAACTCAACCACCTATTATCATCCTAAAAACAATGAAAGATATTGTGGTCTGTGCTTACCTTCGCACTATTTGGGACTATTTCACGTAACTCCTTGACACGCTCTTGTATCTGCTGCCGGTCCTTTGGTCTTGGACGAGTGCTTTCACCCGGCCTGGCTCTTTTCTTAACAGCTTTCACTCCTTCAGGCTTCTTTAGCTGGCTGACCTTGGAATTTGCAGTGTTCAAACTGCAACTATCATCCATAGATAAACTCCCCAGAGACATTGGGATTGTCTTTGCTCCAGTTTGAACATTTTCAGATGTACAGCTACTGGAAGGGATTGTCAATGAAGGTATTTGTGCTTTGCAACCTGAAAATGAATCTTCGTGGTTGTACCTTGGCAATTGACAGCCTGAGACAGATCCTGCCAATGGAGTGCTGGTCACAACTGGGCCAACATTGCCACCAAAACCAAGCAGTTCCTCAAAAATAGATTCTGAAAACAACCCCCTCCCTTCACCTGATAATGCATCACTAGTTCCCTGTTCCGTGGCAGAGTTTGTGGTGGTGGCTCCAAAATGTGAAACGTTTCCTGCTAGTAGGGCAGTGTCATCCCACCAATCATGCACAACAGGATAAAAAATTGTGCTTTCAAGCATATCATTATCATGGTTGCTTTTTATGACTTGTTTCGTCGCCACTGCACCAGTTTCTCCCCATATTTCATTTGGTAAGTCTTGGAGTTCACAAGCATGGGAAGTAGATCCAATAGTACCAACTTCTTGGACTACTGCACTTTGGCGAGTTGAAATCGCATTGTCAAATAGAGTGGGTTTCAGTTCACCACCTGTAGAAAAGAATGATGAATAAGAATTTCGGAAGCTTGATGATTTTTCACTTTCAGGGCAATAAAGAAGCTTGCTAGGTCCGCACGACAACCCGTGTTCTATTCTTGGAAGACTGTTCAAACTTGAATAAGTTGTGGCCACACTTGCCAAACTGGAACCGGTCTTTCTGCTGGATTTGATCTGTAGTGAATTTTCTGAAGTATTATTGTGCTGGAAATCACTGACACTATGAAATGCTTTGACTGCACTTATTGACTTGGAGTTCACTGGCATCGCCATTATATGGGGATTTAGACCACTAAAACTCTCAAAGGAGGTGAAACCATTTGACAAACTTAGAGAATTATTACTTGAAGCAAATGCAAGGTTCTTCAGAGAATCTCCAATTATTATGTTTTCTCGAAATCCTGGGTTTTCTGGTTCAACCTTAATACATACATGATGGCCATGACCATCTATAGTGTTCAGAGAATCGAGATTAACTTGCGGGTCGGACGGGAAAACATTTTTCTGAATATCTTCAGTTGAAGGATGCCATGAAATGCTTTCCGTCAGAAGAAATGCACCTTTAACTTGATCCAGAAACTCAAAGCTCTCACAAACCTGTTAAATATAAAAAATAAGTGTTCATTAGCAGGTATGCACATTTTCATGTCCTGCTGCATAATGGTGCGATATATTCAAACTAATTTCTAGTAACAAAAACATATATCAATTAGCATCACACAAATTATTCACTCAATTACCTAGAATCCCAAACAAGAAATGCTTCCTCAAATGTATATTTACTTGAATCCAAAAACAGCAGCTTGCAACCAAAACAAAGACTACCACGATCATGATGATTGCCTTTGCCATTAGATGGATGTGATTGTTGTGTCTGAGCAACACACATACTGACCTTTTGCATGGAACCGAACTGTGCCACACCAAGCTCCGCGATAGGTACAACTGCAATAGTCTGTTGATAATGTATCCTTTTCAGTGACTAATTGATAATAATGCGTAAGAAATGAACTTATTCTGCTCCAAAATTGTTCAAAAGTAAACTGTTTAAATGGTCTTAGGGAAGAATACAAGGTAAAGAAATAGAGGAAAAACCTTTATTCCGCACAGGAACTGATGTTGCCACCAAGTATAACCCTACAAGAAGGTAATCTTCCTCTGTTAAAACAAGGAAACTTCTTACTATCTGCAACAAATTATCAAAAACGTGGACAATATGGACGCACTGTAATTTTATTTTGACCACTTATGTTCTTCCTACACAACATACATGCAGAATGGTCTTTTGTTTTCTTGTTTATATTTTTCCTTTGCTTCTCCCTTTTTAGATTTTCGCATGTAGCGGCATTAATATATAACTTAAAATGCACCAACAAAAAAATTACGTATTTGATGTACCAAGGAAAATCATAACAGAAATTTATACCTGAAATAAGCCTAGATTATCGGCATCACTTGTCTGAGACAAACTGAAGTGGGTGTCATCAGAAATCCATTGGTACTCCCCGCTTATTAGAGCACTTCCTATTACGCTGAGACAAATAATGAGGCATTATCAGTATGTAGTTGATAGTGGATACAACATCAATGGAGCGGAGTGTTCATATAACATTCATTTCCATGCACTAAGATATATCTATATAAGGCTCGCAAAAAAACAATTGAATGAAGCAAGGAAAAATGTCAATTTTGGCATACCCTTCACCAACAACATGGACCTGATTAACCATCCTCTCAAACACTTTTCTTGCTTCATCTTCACAGTGGCATTCTCCAATGGTAAGCAGCCTTGTATATACGAAATCAAGCATCAGTAAGACACAGTGGCACGATTAATCATCAGGAAGGTTCAAGCTAGTGCACCCATATTACAGAAGTGAGCGATGGTCAATTGCACGATGTGTGTAAAGGAAATCAAATATCCAGAAAAGGGGAGACAATACTCTTTATTTTTTTACTGGAATTACAATGCTTGTGTTAGAAAGAGAGGAAAAATGAACAACTTTTAACGGGCCAGACTCCAGCACTCATTGTGCACAGTTGTAAGAAGAACTACAAGGAGCCAGGAAGAGTTAAAAATCAAGACCATCGACACACAAAAAAAAATCTTACTTTTCCTCTCAAAAATGAAATCTAATTCCTGCCATGTAATCCTGAAGTAGGAAGCGCCTGCAGTACTTTCTTTCTTGCAGGTTTGCAGCTTACATGCAGAGATTGGAACTGTAGCAAATTAACAGCACAAGAGAAAGGTGTGTGTACGATCTCTACGGTGTTGAGTCAACTTCTCCCTGTTGTTTTTCTTACAAGAATGGAAAATAGGGGCATTTTCACCAAACAAAACAGCAATTTGCAGGGTCGAGATCCCAATGTGCACTAGGCTACTGTACCCCAACTCATCTGACGTAAGTTTGGGTACTAGGATTGCTGACAGCTTGAGAAACATACAGGAAAGACAGGGAATGCAAAATGCAATGCAAAGTTTCACGAACAATTTCAGAACCTTTTCGGCTGGAGTGGTGTGCGCCTGCCCCGAACTAGCGTACACGACGTCGTTCGTGGCTAGGCACTAGGGAAGAGACTAGGGAGTGCAGTGCAGATCTAGCTTCACTCACCGTGGGTCGCGACGGTCGGAGCGCCAGATCGCCGCGTACGACCAGCCTCCGGCGCAGCACAGCGCCCCGAGCACCCCGGCCATCGAGGGTGCACGACCCGAGCTAGCGGCGAGGCTCGAGGGCGCGCGGGTGGCTGCAGCGGTTGTAGATCGGTGGGTGGTTGCGAGGGTTTAAGCACAGCGCGATAAATAAGCGGGAGAGGGAGGCGGAGCGGAGTGAGGCCGGCCGCAGCGCGGCAGCGGAGCTGAGAGTCTTTAACAAGTGGAAGCGTGGGACAGTGGCCGCGGCCGGGTGAGCGAAGCGAGCCGGTATTGGTAGCGGCGGGGACGGTAAATTCTGGTCGTTTTCTGGAAGAAATCGGCTGCTGCGAGCCAGCGGAGTAGGGCGGTGCCGGCCGGCGAGTCGCGACGGATCGACTGCCCCCTTCTGCTCCTCTTCGGTCTAAGCCGGCTCGGTGCGGTCGATCGTTTTGGTCGTGGCATTACTGCTGACTACCACACTCTTCTACTACACGTACGGTCGTGAGCAAAACAACTACCAGATCCCAGCACGTATAGATCCCAGCACGTATCATTGCTACAGAGAAAATCATGGACGAGGTTATTAAATCGACGCAAAATCGTTACCATGATTGAAACGAACAACTTTTTTTTTCACTGAAAAGAACAGACCACTGATACACTAGATCTGCTTATTTACATCCTACTACTACCGGTCGTCTACTGCTTTTCCAAAAGCATTGAGCTGATTTCGACAGTCCACCTTGTGTCTCCTCCAGCTTTTTCTACCAAGACCGAGAGTCCTACATGGCTATTATCTATCTTTTGTACGTGGTGTTTTTTTTCAATGGTTCTAGTATTCTTCAGGGCGGAGTAGCTACCTGTGGCTAAGAATTTAGTCGTGATCATCGGCGTCAGTTTCGTCGCCCACACTCAAAGATCCGATCTGGATTACGCCAAGTATAATACGGATTTGGTTCACGTCAGTGCTTAACTTAGAGGTTAGTGCTAGCCATCGACAAAAACATTAATCTCTGCACCGCACCATGACGCGTACGTGAGATCAACATGTGGGAAGCATGTCTGCGTCCGTTCCCATGACTAAGCTTTCTTGATAAAAAAGCCGGCAAATTGGGAAGTGATAGATACTGATCGATCGAGTTCGAGGAGCGAATTGGAGAGCATCATGTCGTCTCCCATCCATAGCGTAAATAGTTAATTAGACTGAATCAAATTCAATGCTCTTGTGTTGAGATGCTTTTAAATTGATGTGTAGTGCTTGCAATCTACAGCAGCGTGCAATGCGTGGGCCGTGCAGCCGGGCGTCCTTGCAATCTACTACACGCACAAACCTGCCGACAGCCTACAATGCATGTCTTACTGGACAAGTACATGGCTGACACCTTGCATCATTTCACATATCAAAATGCACGTCGATCTAGGACATGAGCACATTGCACCCACTACCTCTACAATACTCGCGCCGTGGCAATGCAAACCCCACGTACTTGGAGGAATCTTGACTAAGACATTGGCTTTAGAGAAGCTCATAATGCGTGCGCATTCCTAAAATCCATGTAGGTACGGAGCTGCCAAAATGTAATTGTCCAGTCGCACAAACATACCAATATACATGTGCGCTCCTCGTCCGTTTTTGTTACATTGGCTCTACGAGACATTTGGACCACTACTACACTGAGCACTATTGCTCCTAACCCAATGATATGTGTGGTCACCTACGATCAAGAGGCTATCAGCCTACCAGAAGAATATTTCTAGGGTTTCCCTTCCCCCTCTCATCGTCTTTTGAGGTGATGATGCCTGCAACTTCATCATTGTCCTCCGCATACCCTAACCATTCGGCCATCTTCTTGCTGGTTGGTAAGGCAATGTGGGAGATGTGGGATTCAGGATGCATCACAGTGACACATTGCGGTACTACAGAGCATGTGCATCACGGTGGTTCGTGGAATATATATAGTTTGCAGAAGCACTAGGAAAAATAAATGCCCTATTTTATGAAAGAAAAAAAAAAGGCAAAGAGAAAGGAATGTCAAGGCCCTGATAGACTTGTAGCAAAAGAGAGGAGTGATATATTCTAGCATGGAGTATAGTATAGCTATCAAGTTGCAAAAATATTTTTCCTTCTCGATATAAATTTCACAAAAGTAAAGTACTAAAACAGCTGAGCATAACTCTAGAGTGAGGACAGAGCCTAAGGCCCAAAACATCCGATCAATCTTGGCATTAAGGTCATAATTTTGTCCCCCAAAGCTTTACAGATATACTCCGGCAAGGTCAATGACACTACACTTAAAGTGTTGCTTTTGCAGATCAGCTCTCAGACCACATTCACTTTGTGAAAAGAAGAGAACAGGACCTGGTGAAAAGAAGTGATATGTAGGTGTAGTTTGCCCATATATGATTTTCTATTTGGCTATTTAAATGCATGTAAGTACCAGTAGAAGTCCAATGGCAATTAAATAGACTATGTCTTATTATCATTAGCTTCTTAATTAGTTTTTCCAGTGTAACCCGATCAGAGTGCCTAGTATGAAACTGCCAGTGAAGGCAATACTGTTACGAGTTGTACTTCTATTTACACACAAGTGGCCACATGTTTAAATATGTATGCTGTACCAATTTTCATGCATGGTCCACTCAGACACACAATCCAGGTTCGAGCGAGAATTTGACTTGCATCAACGCCTAAACACGAAATCATTAACCGGCACTCTCTAGATAATGTTGTTCTTTTCAAATGAAAGGCCATGGTGCTGCGCCATACTGGCAGTGCCCATCAAATCAAGACAGTATATCCGGATAAGAACGTATGATGTATTGCACCCATCTTTGACCTACTTTTAAAGCATTATGACTATATATGACACGGCACTTTTTACTTGGATTGTACACATAATAGCCATTAGACTCTAACATCTATTTATACCCAAAAAAATACCCTAACTGACACCACTACTTTGAACCCCGTCGGCCGGGTGCCCCTGAATTCATCACCACAGCAATAGTGCTAGTGTTCCATAACTCATGCCCGTACTCAGTTCATCCAATTTTATTTTTTTTTAGCTTAAGATGATTCTATCTCCGAAAAAAAAAGTTACAACACTTCATGAAATTGTAAGAATACTATAGTAGTAGCAGACTGTTATTTGTTCCAATTAGCCCTGTCCTGGCGCAACCCGACAAGATAATATTGGTGCAGTGATGATACATCGTCGAGACGTCGATCGGACTAGCTACAGGAACTGCAGGCACGCATGATCATGCGTGTGACAGGCCTTGGGCACCATAATATTCTGAGTTCTGACCTCTGACACCGACAAAACGAACGAATATCATTGCGCCCGCTATGCGATCTGTGCATACCCATCAGTACTAGATTGACATTGACTTACAGTTTTGCATAAGTAGTATAGCTCCTTTACGTTGTACAGTAAAATGCAATATACTCCTACTCCTAGTACAGAGAATAAGTACTTGCATATTGACACGATATTTAGTTTGTGTGTTTTGATGAGAAACAAATGTTTGTAGTACATAATCACAATTATAGATTTGTTCAAGCATGTAACTATTTTTATTGGAAATATCTGCATGCAAGCTATACCATATGCTCGACATCGACCTGGCTGACTAGAAAGCAACATTGGCATACATGATCTCCTAAGATTCCATATACCATATGCTCGACATCGACCTGGCTGACTAAACTATTGTACGCGTACAACAACCTGACAAAGGCGTTCCCTCCAATCCGGCGCGTCACCGTCAATCACCATCGCGATGGATCCAGTACAGTCGCACACACGGCAGATTGAGCGGTAGCTAGCGTTCCGCCTACTCCATATGGGTGGCGCATATATGTCTCGACGCCCTGGCGACCACGCAATCCATGCACAGGAAGCTAGTAGTTGATCGTTTCTCGCTCAAACATGTCGGCTCTCGATTGCGTCCAAGAACGGCGGGAGGACGACGGCCGGTTGACGCTGATCCGGACCGACCTGGAATGTAGCGTTTGGACGGCTGGGCGTCTAGGTCGGGATCGAGGAGGTTCGATGGCTACGCTCGGTACGTACGCGCTCCAGCGTCCGCATCGCGACGGCGGCGACGCGGACTTGGCAGTCGGCTCAGACGGCCGCGCATCTCGCTCGTCGTGACCGTTAGGGCGCGCTGGATATATCTTCAATCCAACATGGCGTGTGTCATGATGAGCGCGGGAATTAACTGAAAGCGATGCTCGCTGGTGTAGATCGAGTAACGTTGTGCGCTACTGCTGCATGCACAGCTCTAGTGTACTGAACAAGCGGCAATCACACTCCATTTCGTATTGTAGATACAGTTTTCTACAGTTAGTCTGACAGTGGGTACGGAAGAATAATCCTGGGACTGCGGGATGAGTTCGGTTCCCGTTCATGTCCGGTGTCCACAGCCTTCGAGCCCACGGGCTCCAAGGACCACGAAAGAAGAGCGAAAAGAAAAGGCAGAAAGCAACAACGACGTTAGCTAGACTTTGGACCACCCCGCCGGAACTGGGTGATGGGAGTGGCGCCGTGAATGTTCTTTGCGTATTTGCATATCTGTTCCTATTCTGAAGACCAATTGCATATTTAACGAAAAGTCAGAAAGCAATAACGACGCTAGCTAGACTTTGGACCACCCCGTCGGAACTGGGTGATGGGAGTGGCGTCGTGAATGTTCTTTGGCCATTTGCATATCTGTCCCTATTCTGAAGGCCAATTACATGTTTGACCTCGTTTTTTAGGGTTTGTGTATTTAACCTTTTTTTTTCAAACTGAAGCATCAATTTGACCTTATTCCGTTTGAAGCCTTTGACGGTGTTAAGTTCATAGTGAAAAGACCTTCATACCTTTTGCACGATTGACCCTACTTTATAATGTAATTTGCATGAATGACCTTATTTTCTGAGACAAATCGTATCGAGTAATTTAAATTCAAAATTGAAAGTTTGAATATATTTGGTAACAGTTTGAATATTTAACTAAAATTCAAATTAATTTTGACAACTTTTTGACATTTGGGGCTTTTAGCAGCAATTTTCTTGCTTGCGTCTCTAGCAAGCAGCGGTAAATTAGAGGAAGCATTTTCTAATTTACAGATCAAAGATAAAAGGCTGATTTGATTAAGCTAATAATGACCACATACGTTTCTGTTGGGCATCGATACATTTTGGGCTGAGCCCATTGATCCCTGTTCAGATTGATTTGACCCAGTAAACAAATGAACATATTGAACTTGCTTCTTCTTCCTTCGTGTCTTTTTTCTCCAGCACGCACGCAACGCGGAACACATCCATGGAAGTCGGAGCTCGGAGGACAAAAGCCTGCATGCTGCTCGGGCCACCGCTGACCCTGCTGTGCTCGCCTCCGCTGGCCGCTCCTACGCCGGTGTGTGGCTGCTTGGCCCGCAACCGAGCCCGGCCTCCCCCTTGCGCGGCTCACACGCGCCGGGGGCACGCTGTCTTCCAAAGCCCCGCGCGCTACGGGGACAGCAGCGGGGTCGTCTTTCGCGCCGCCTCCTTCCTCCCGGCCTTTCGCGCCGCCTTCTACAGCAGGGATCCACACCGCCGCCGCGCCGGGGTCGCGCCGCCCGGTGGTCCTCCTGCGGCTGCTTCGTCTCTCCCCCCTCCTTGCTTCACCAAGACGAAGAGAGAGAAATACGGGAGAGAACGACTCAATCGAAGAGAGAACAGGAAAGGGAATGGATGATGTTGGGAGAGGGAACTTTGGTCTTTCTTCCTTCTCTTTCATTATCCACATCTTTCTTTTCTTTTTTTTAATCTTCAAAGTGACGGAGTTAGAAAAGAGGGTCAGACGGAGATTTCATTTTGAAAAAAGAGGGTCAAACACGCAAACACTAAAAGACGAGGCTAATCATGCAATTGGGCTTCAGAATAGGGGCAGATACGCAAATGCCCCAATGTTCTTCGGAAGGTTGGAGGTTGGTACAGTACAAAATGTTGTTGTTTGATTTGTTAAGTGTTGCTTTTTGATCAAACCGATGGTTGATGTGTCATCAAGTCACTGAACACACTGTGCAACTTCCGCAGCGTATCAACTGTACTAGCATCCGTTTAGCAGAGAGCAAAGAACGGCCAGTGCATTCGCAGATTCAGAGAATGTCTGGCTGCCGTGTGAAGACCTGAAGGGTGAACCGCATCCCGTCAGCGGTGTGCTGCGGTCCGCCTATTTCCCCAGCGACCGGTACGGCCCAGCAGCCGAGCCCGACCCGACAATTTCGCCCCATTCACGACCCACCATCGCCACCTCTCGATTGCGGCGCCGGCCGGAGACAGATCGATCACGTGGCTACCTCGGCTCTAGCTCCGCATAGCCATCGCCCCATGCATCAACCTCCCCGGCCGGCCGTCGCCGCCACACTTCCATGCCTCCGCCTCGTTCCGCGAGCCCTGCGGCGCCCGGCGCCTGTCGGCCACCTGCCGCCCACACAGGGCGCACGGCCGGCCCTCCACGCGATCGGTGGCATGCACAGCGGGCTAACACGTACCCGGCCGGGCGCGCGCGCCATCTGCATGTTTCGTGAACGCACTCTCTCCATTGCCGGCCCCCTCCTCGGGCCGCCTCGCCCGAAGTGGAAACGCCGTCCCGTGCCGTGACGCCACACGACGCGTGTGCATGCGAGCGATGCGAGCCCCGCTCGACCGACCCCGCGCGCGCGCTTTTCACCGGTGGTTGGCGCGCGGCCTCGATCGCGTCGCGCTGGGCCGGGGGGGCGGCTGTTCACTTCCCTCTCGTCTCGTCCACTCTCTCCCTGCCACCCGCCGCCGCCTGTCCTCTTCACGTACTACGTTTCGGTTCGGTTTGGCCCGCCGGCGCGGTGCGTGAGCGAGCCGGCATGATGGCAGCTCTCGCCGCATGGCTTCGAATTCGGTACAGTGTAGCTTGGTGGTGGTTGGCTCTGTTGCGACGCGGGGCCGGCGGTACTGCATGCACCTCGTTCAAAATTATGGCGGAACGAGGTCGCGCTCTCTTGATCGTCCATCCTTTTCGAAATTCATGGCATGTTAGAGGAACAATACCGCTATACCCTTGGAGCAAAATGAATGTGTAGCTAGCTCCGTATTTGGGGCTAGCTTTGGAGCCTTTGCTGCTGCTCGGATCTCGGACACCTCTTGTGATAGCGTCCAATGCGTGATAGCGTCCAATGCTGCTCGCTTCTCGGACGAGCAGGTTGCCAGATTTTTATTTTTATTTTTTGTTTTTGAGCAGGTTGCCAGATGCCAAGTAATCGCGGTTGCTATAGGCCCAAGAGACATGGGCTTCTGATATAGGTACCCACATGACAATGGTCATAGTAGGCCCACTGAGAAAAATGGAAGATTATTTTATTTTCTGGCCCATATATGCTAAAGAAACCCCAATTGAATTTGTATTACATATCATTATTTTTTTCCGATTACCAGTACAACTCAAACACTCGCAATACACACACACACTCACTCTTATAAACACACTCACAATGCACACACACTCATCTTTTATAAATATACGTACGCAAACTCTATCCCTATGAGCATCTTCGAAGACTAAGTTGACAAATCCTCGAGATTAACGAAGTCACCACTCCCGCCTCGCTATTGACGGGAACGTCGCGTACCCTGAAAGCATAATGCCGTTAGATCCTAGAAAATTCGCTCCTACGTATGGGAAGTCGAAGTCAGGACCTGAGTTTCCACTGAGACTCTTATAACCACCAGGCTCCAGACCCTTTCGTGGCGTAATTTTGTTCTACGAAGTCTTAAAAAAAGGGTTACAAGAAAATGGTTTATTTGAGGAATGGAGACATGTATGCCCTTGTCTCTCAAGGAACAGCCTTTTATCGTCTTCAATAGGCCTTTTGTGGTCAATATTAGATAATGGAGATGGTGTAGTGGTTGATAACACACAGGAGACACTTGTTTCTGACAAAGCAGATCATATGTGGTTACGAGATCAATTCTACATCCAGTTACTCCCAAGGATCGGCTTGACAGAGCGAGGCTAAGAGGGTTCAGCGCCAGTAACCATGGTTTTACATTAGGGTGGTGAGCAACATTGAAAATTCACAATCAACAAAATGGCTAGGGTTTAGTTTTCTAAAAAAATAAGAAGAAATATATTAATTACACTCTATATCGATCGATACATGCATACACTGGCGGAGCCACTCACAGGCCAGCCGGGGCCACGGCCCCCCCTTGACCAGAAAATTTCTTGAAAAGCTAGCTGGGAAGGCCTACAGAAGAGAGGGAACGGAAGCAAAAACCAAACGTTCAGCAACTAGAAGCAAGCCCGTCTCGAATCACCATTGCTCTGCAACTGCTGCTGTGTTTAATTAGTTTCATTTCATTAGTTAGCGTCACATTATCACACTGTCACGAACTCGAGGTCCTGTAACGTGTATACAATAAAGGGCTCGGACATGAAACATTAGAGCCAAGGGACCCAACCTAAGCGGCGCCAAGCACAAGCCCAGTTCCACGATCCTTGCTTGGCTGACTCGCCATGTTTGCTCAGCTTGCCGGCCCCTCCTACAATTGGCTGCTGGCTCCGCCACTGCATGCATATGCATGTAGCTGTAGGGTAGGGCTTGGTGAGGAGGCTCCACAAGGAAAATGCTAAAGCTATGTAATTTATTTGCGTAATTTCCACGCACATGCTGATGTGTCACCTGATAAAACACCTTCCGTGAATCAAGTTAACCCCTAATCAATGATGAACCAATAGTCTGATACCATATCAGCATGTGCGTGGAAATTACGTAACTGTAGCAATACGCGCAACACAAATAAGGAGCTAGTTACGACCGTCAATGGCAATAGAGGAGAGAGGACACGAAGTGTACCATCAATTGAGATAGCAACATAGTAGTATAAAACGATCATTCTTCGCCATTTGCGTCTGCTTCGGATTAATTAGCTTGGTTGCTTCTTGCCGATCTCGCGAAACTTCGGTGCTAACGTGGAACCATTGTCCTTAACAAATCACATCCCGAAACATTAACAAACAAACTAGCCACGAAAGTTAGACGGCGTGATCTGACCGGCTATCTCTTTCGGCGAACGGGCGGAAGGAGGCGCGAGCATGCCGAGCACTCGGATGTGCGCCACTCACTCACTAATGACCGGAGGGCGAAGGCCAGATTCGGTCGCCATCAGCGTGGCGTGAGCTGACTTCTTCATCGGTTCATCCCCAGTCGTAGAAACGTACGTACGACATGTTAATTCGGAGTTGTGCTGACACTTTTTTACGTGATAGGAGACCTGCCGTCTCACCAGTCCTACCCATCGAGCCCTCACATGCATGATAGCGTGTTTTACACGGCGCGATAAGTGCGTTCTCCTACCTACGAGCCATTGCCATCCGTCCATGGCCGCGGCAGCTTTATCTTTAACCGGCTCGTAGTTTCGTAGATTAAAAATTCTCGCAACGTGGAAAGGAAGCTTTACCCGCATAAGTAGGTTGGGCTATGTCGTTTCCTTTTCTCCTCTTTTTTTGCCGATGGATGAGTTTAGGTGATGACCTAATTCTACCACTTGTGGAAGATTTTTTCTAGAGAGTTTGTTTGTAACCAGCAATGCACGAGAAATGCATGGTTGTGCCAACATGACCGACAGATGGCCAGGCTCTTTGGCGGCTCAGCTGGTTTATAAATGGTTGAAATTGGTGAAGAAAAGGAAGACTTGAAGGAATTCCATGGAAGTTTGGCCCTTGTCTCCTCCCGAGGTCAGCAGCTGTTTGACATCGTACATATTGTCAATCTTTCCGGGCCATCTGCGCAGTGGTGGGTGAGATAGACAAAGTTTTCAAAGTGCCGCACTAAGAAATGTCTCCTGCATATTTTATACGAGTACTGTAAAAGTAAAATGAAAGCCCTCCTTTCAAACTATAGTCCCATTTTCAATGTACGGAAGAAACATGTAAAGGTGAACTTGAAATCACCATGGCAACATGGTTCTAGGTACTACGCACCGAGCTGTCATTGCACATACATGTGCTTAGCACTTTGAATGTGCGGGAAAAAGGTGTATGACACACTAGCTGTGCTTATCAAATATTTAACTACGGGGAAACCTCCAAAAAAAAATTGACGCCCCGGGAGGATATGCTCTCGTGCTGCCGCAATTGCGATCATCCATATTGCCACTACAGCACTACTACTATACTTTATTGCGCCCAAATCCGCCACAAAAGAGAGAAGCTTTCAAGTACAAGAGTGTACCTTGCTACCTTTCCAAGGCCTTCCTCAAATACAATTGTAAAGCCATAGCCCTCCATCCCGGCAATTACATATTCTCACATTTGTAGCTTTAACCACTTTCAAGCTAACCATGATTAAATTCAAGGATGGGAACGAACGCGATCACAAAGAAGAGAAGATGACCTAATGAGCTAGTGAGAGTGTGTTGAGTGCGTGGGCTCTTGCCTTTTCCCGCCACGATAGCAACCGTCAACTGTACACCTTGTGTGTGCGCTTACCAAATTTGCTTTAGGATACATAATCCGCGGGACAGAGATATAATATGATAAGAGATCAGAGGCGCAAGCAAAAGTAACAATCTTTTTGTGCGTCATACGCACCCGTTTTGATTGTTTCAGGCTCTGCAGGGAGCAAGGCGAAGGCTGGGCAGCGCTGATGTGTCAGCACATAATCAGTGGACGAGCGCTGACGTGTCACTAGGTTGTAAGTTGTAACTGTAAGGATCCACGTCTAGCTGTCAATGTGTGGCGAGGGATGCCAGGTCAGCCCTCGAGCTGACCGATGATCGCTGTGTGTAGGTATATAATTTTTTATTTGCTGATTGAGCCATTGAGTTGGAGGATCGATTAAGCGATAAGAGGCAGACCTAATGTGTAGTGCATTTGCATGTAATGGCGGGTCCCGTCTTTAATCTGGTGGACGGAAGCATGCAGCAGCAGCTGGTGCGCCTGCCGATCGAACCTATAATATTGCGTGATCTGCAATCTCCAGAAGAAGCGACCTAACATATATATGCTTCATGCTTGACACATATTGAGATATTGGAGTTTTTTAAGAGACAATTGTACATGACAATATTGGTCAGTAGATGTTTGTTGGCAACATAAATTAGAAGTGGTACGCATGCATGCAATCAAGTCTCGCCATGTATTTGTCCAAGGCAGCGCGCAATCCATGTCGGGCACCTTAGATTAGGGGCCGATAACGATATCCATGGCAAGCATCTTACACAAGAAAAGCCAAGCTGCTTAGTGTCAAGTAACTCAAAAATCTGTTCGTGATGCCTTGAAACTTGAAAGGTTGGTATGCGCACCTTGTTTATGTACACAGTGTGAAGCGACTCATCACCTGTTTGGTTTGGACCAAGTTTGGTACTAAAAAATGGGCGCAGTGCAGCATGCCACAAAGTTGTGGTAAATAAATCAAGCAACATTTTAGAGGAGAATTGTGGTGCACAATGAATACTAGGATGAAAGAGGAACTAATCTGAATTGTTGGATTCTAAATATCACCTATATACTGGATATATTGTACATCGTAAAACTCCTCTTTTAGGAAGCTTGAGCACAACGATAAAAATGTGTGAAATTCATCTCTTAATCGTGGAGTGGTAGCATTAACCCAAATATATAGCCAAAAAACGTGACAGCACAACACTAAGTGTGACGCGACAAAGTTTGACCGTAGATCCTCATAGATTTGTAGTCAAACCTTTCCGAAAACAATGATCCAGATCTAGTATACATCACAATGCAAAAAAAAAAAAAAAAACTACTATGTACTATTATGTGGTTCTGCATACACTCCCCTTGTCCAGAAACTTAAGTACTTTTAGGTTTGGTCGAAGTCAAACTTTCTCAACTTTGACCAATAAATTATATATGTACATATTATTTATTTAAATAAAAAGAGTTATGTATTATGATAGATGATTTCATGATGAATCTAGCTACATCACTTTCATGGTATGTGTGTTAATATTAACAATGACTTTGCTATCCATAGTCAAAGTTAAGTATATTTGACTTTAACTAAATTCAAAAATGCTTATATTTTGTGATGTTTGGAGTACTGCATTGCCAACTGTGCACTTGTGCAGCCTTTATAGCGTGGGGGAAGCGGGCGTGAGAGCCGTGCAACTGGAGATGTGTAGATACACCGAGCGCGTCAATGGCGAAAATAGGTTGAGCAGTACTTCTGGTGATATGACAGTGACGATGCCACAATCACAACGTTTCCAGGTACTACTGGATTCGGTGTCAACGATGTACCCGGTTGGTGACAGCTGCAGATTTGTATGCACAAAACGACAACACGAAATATCTCAACAGAGTAACCCCGCAACTGTTCTCTGCTAGTGTATGCCACTTGACGCCATTGTACTTGCTGGTATCCATCACTTGCACGGATGGCCATTGCACACTACTCATCTAGTCACCGTGAACCAATTTGCAGGATTCTGGACTCCACCAGAACCAGCAACCTCGCAATGGATAGATGGCCACGACAACGACCGATCATGCAACCACCTTCAAGCTGCAGCGAGTAGCTCCGGTATCTCCACGCTTCATCGCCATCTTTGAGCTGATCTGCTTGCCTATGTTGACACTTGACAAGAAATCTATTGCTCCAAGCACCAACCGTGCCCTTACCTGATGCGAACAGTGCGCGTAGCTATGGAAGATCAACAGAACGTGTGCTCGCCGTTCCTCCACCAGGCCCCCCGACCGCAAAACGCGTCGCCTTGGACAGGCGAGCACGGACAGTCGTTGATCGGTCTCGGTTTCAGGTGACTCGGCGTGACGGCGTCCATATCGGGTCTGCCGCTACCGAGGTGCGCCACCCACCAGAATGCACTGACGGACTGACGATGATAATGAGCGAGGAATAAGGACGACGTGCGTCGTACGAGAAAGTGCGGCGCGGGTACGGTGCCGATGCGAGGAGAGGTCCGTGACGAGACCGGCGCGTTGCGAGCTGGGCGGGGCCGTCGTCGGGCGCAAGTTGAAGCTGCAGCGTGATGGACGGATATTTTGGTCGCTCTGTGTTGGTTTACAGCTGCGGCGCGCGGCCTCTGCTGCCACTGGCAGACCTAGGCGCGCGGCGTGCAGCTCCCGCTTGTTTCCATTTCCACGTCTGATCTGACGGGAACACCACCAAATAAAGGAGACTCAGTCCTTCAGTTTTTCTATAAAAAAAATTCGACCAACCTACAGCTTTAGTTAACAAGAAATGAGAATCTATATTCACATCGAAGAGGAATTGAACCTGATGGTGAGGGCGTACACCATACCCTTAAGCAACTCATCCTTCAGTTTTGTACTGCTTCAGCGAGAATCTACTATCTTGATATTTGGTCAAGAAAAAAAAAAAGACACTACGATCACTTTCAAAGGCTAGCAATTACCATAGCAATCAAAGAAAAAGAAAGAAAAATTATCTGCCACTACAATATGAAAAATAGAAGAAAATATCCCATACATGTTTTAAAAATAGTCATCACCAATACACATATAAGTTTATACATTACGCATCACTAATGTACGGATATGTCAGATTTGAGTATATATATAAACTAATGTTAGATTTGACCCATTGTGTCACGGTCGAAGAGCTATCATACCATTCACGACACTCGAAGGCATACACCTCTGCACTCACAAAATATTTTCCGTAAATGCATTTAGTGTAATATGAAGGATATTCATACTAGCTGCGCAAATGCGCGAATAACCCCACTAGTTTGTATGATGAAATCATCATGAAGTTATTGTGCTGCTGGTTTCCATAATATTTTAGAGAAGTGCTATAGAGCCGACTGACACGGTAGACCATGTTACGACTGCTTCAAAGTTCTCAACGACATGAGGCAGCATCACGTTTGGGCTTCGAAAGGGCTAACAAAATCTGAGGATAATGTCTCACAGATCACGGAGAAATCACTTTTCCGTTCTAGTTGTAACAAAGTCTACCATAGCAGTCGGCTCTATAGCAATTTTCATATTTTTATCATGCTTGGTTTAGAAAAGCCAGAAACAAGAAAAGGACCAAATAGGATTGTTCTTTTTATGGAAAAGAAAAGAAAGGAAAAGAAAAGGGACGGGAGTAGGAAACAGCCATGCATGCACCCACAAATGACTACTAAAGACTACTTGCCAGTGCGCGTAGCTCAAGTACAAAGTACCACGGGAGCCACGGTCCAGTGATCCCTCTGCCTTTTCTTTGCACTTTATTCTTAAGACCTCAAATATGCTCTGATAATCCAATTAGTTGTGATAGGTGGAATGATGCCTTCATTTTGGACCTTCTTTCGTCCAAGTACATTTTAATCGAAACAGAACCAACCTTTTTGGTCCGCATTTGAATGGCTGCTCTGTTTTTGGGTATATACATGACTTTTAGGGCGTTTATACTTGTTTCAAGTTGCATGGATACCTTTGCTCTTAAAATCCGTACTGGATGTGATTGGAGGAACACTGCCTGCATTTAGGCCTTCTTTCATCCAAGTGCATTTCCTTCAACAGAACCAGCCAAGCATTTAGACCTTCTTTCATCCAAGTCCACACTTTCGTGGCTCCTTTTTTTTATGGCAAGATGCATGTTCATTATTCTTATTTTTCTGGACACTACTCGTTTAGCAAGTTTGTTTGTAAAATTTTATGGGCACTTTGTGAAAGTGAAAACTATATTTAAATGAAGAAACTATTTTTAAGGATATTTTGAGGAAATAATTGTCCTCATTAGGCCCATCCAATGTCCAAAAAAAACAGCACAAATGCTTACTCGGTTGGTAGAAAATGACGTGGAACATCATTTCTTTTTGTGCGGAACATCATATTTAAATTATCCACTTTTTGTTGTAAGATCACAGGTTTGAAAACATGTCTTTGAATTTTAAATTATAACTCTTGAATTTGCTGAAAATTCCCAAATACATCTCAATTTTTTTTTGTGAATCCTTGTGTACATTATTACGTCGAGATGTGGTTGTAGAGGAAGGAACACCAGTGATATGAGAGAGGGCCTGAGGTCATTTCATCATCCGGTTGAAATGGTATGATTGTAAGTATAGAATTATATACACCAAACCAGTTACAACTAAAATCTAAGCTCATGAAAAAATTGGACTATTCACTTATACTTCGCCAATGAGTTGTGTCCAATGCATGGCTGTCTATAAATTAGTTACTATTGTTAACTGCAAATTATCATTCTAGGTCTTGCATTATACACCTAGTCGGGCGGTCCATGCAATCGCACGGCTAATACATTGATATAATCAATTGTTCTGGTTAGGGGCTTTTATCTTTCTTGTAACATCTACTTTCTCTCAAAATTTCCTTTTTAATACAGTTTGCATCGAAAGATTAGTTGATTATGGCTTTGGCCTTCCATCGATGGTGCGATAAACATATGTGCTAATCCATGTTATAGTCATTTTCTATCAAGTGTCAATAATGGTGTATAATTTGTAAAATATTATAGGGTTATTCTTGATTAATATTTTGTAATGGTTGTGGTGGATATTTTGTAAAAGAGTATAGAAGCACCATGGTATTTTTTTTTTAATTTTGGTAATTTATAGACATTGACAGGGAATGCAGTGGCCTTTTTTTTGTCAGATATTAAGGTAATGGATGCTCCATTTTGAGTAAGACGGGCAGTGGAAAATTTGTGAGATGTTGACCATCTGTTTGCCACTATATCGTGTCCGGCCTAGGAAGAATTTGAACTAGCCGCCCCACTGTTGTGTTACTTCCAATTCCAAATTTCATTCTTTACTATCTTTTCTTTTTCTAAGTAACACAATACAAACGCACACTCTCACAAAAATGTACGAACACTCAACCTTATGAAAGCCTCTGAAGCATGAGTTAAAAAAAAGATTCACGAAGTAACTATGGGCATCTCATTGTGGACGGGGACATTGTCTCCCACCGAAAGAATATTCAACCTCAACACAAGTGCCAAGTCTAAGACTGGAACCCAAATGGGTTGGTTCCACCACAATGAACCTAACCAGCCAGTTGTATAGTTTTCATAATCTTGAGTGGCTCCTCACAAAATAGCAAGTTTTAGTATATAACAAATTAACCAAAAGTGAGCGTTCAAAATCGATCTCATCCAGAAACCAGAAAAAAAGGAGTTTGTGGCAAACCAACAAATCAGCTGGATTAGAAGAAATCACACCCTATCTGTACTACCGTCCTATCTCCAATCCACTCGCTCGCATTTTTCTATGCCCATCCCTTTATCAAAATGAATGTATTGCTGTTGCACTTGGTCATAGCCGAGCCAGCTTTCACGCGCGAGGTTGGTCTTCTCTCCAATCTCCGGCCCTGACTCCAGCAGATACCACGTCAAAGTCCACTACCCCCAAAATATTTCTCATCCCTCTATATATAGAGTACCAGCAATCTTCAGCTTTCGCACAACATTCGAAGACAAGGAGTCGTTTGTTGCTTTGCCCAGAATCCTCTTTTGCATTCTTCTCTTGGAAGCAGTAAGTGACACAAACAAAGCAACGCGAAGAGAGGAGAGGTCAACCTCGTACTGCAGCGGCCGGGCTCACCCTCGAGCTGCATTCCGTTACCGCTCTCGTGCTCGCGCGCTTACAATAGGGACCCATCCGGTCTTGGTACCCGCGATCGTCTACCGGTCAGCATGGACGCCGCCGCGAGGGAAGCGCAGGCTGGTCTGGAATGGAGGGTGACCGTGCCGGAGGGCGCGTCGGTGACGGTGGAGCACGAGGCCGGCGCCGTCTTCAGGGCGTGGGCGTGCCTGATCGCTGCCATGGTCACGGCGAGGAGCAAGGTATCTGGGTTTGCTAAGAGAGTGTGGAGGATTGGTGCGGATGATCCCCGGAAGGCGGCGCATGGCTTCAAGGTTGGCCTCGCGCTTGTGCTGGTCTCTGTCTTCTACTACACCAGGCCCCTGTATGATGGAGTCGGAGGGGCTGCCATGTGGGCCATCATGACGGTCGTCGTCGTCTTCGAATACACTGTTGGTAAGTCAGAGTACCAGAATATTCAGAGGCAACGAGTCCACAGCGTGTTTGCATTACGACTGTATTTTTACTCTCGATTGAATTTGCTGACGTTCTTTGTGCATGGCAGGCGGCAGCGTGTACAAGTGTTTCAACAGAGCCGTGGCGACGGCGAGTGCCGGTGTTCTCGCGCTCGGTGTGCACTGGGTGGCGGACAAGTCCGGCGAGCTCGAGCCGTTCATCCTCAGTGGCTCCCTCTTTCTGCTGGGTACGTGTCGCGCGACCTTTGCAGTACCTCACTCTGTTATTTTATTCCAAATTCTCGTAGCCGACAACACTAACACGGGAATTGCATGCAGCCGCGGCAGCCACCTTCTCGCGATTCATACCGACGGTGAAGGCGCGGTTCGACTACGGCGTGACCATCTTCATCCTGACCTACAGCCTGGTGGCCGTGTCAGGGTACCGCGTCGACGAGCTGGCAGCGCTGGCGCAGCAGCGGCTCTCCACCATCGCCATCGGCATCTTCATGTGCCTCGGCGTCTGCGTGCTCATCTGCCCCGTGTGGTCCGGCCAGGAACTCCACCGCCTCACCGTGAGCAACATGAAGAAGCTCGCGGGCGCCATCGAGGGCTGCGTGGACGTCTACTTTGCCGAGCCCGCGACGCCCGCGCAGGCCAAGTCTGATGGTTACAAGTGCGTGCTCAACTCCAAGGCGTCCGAGGACGCGCAGGCCAACCTGGCGCGGTGGGAACCCGCGCACGGCAAGTTCGGGTTCCGCCACCCCTACAGCCACTACGCCAAGATCGGCGCCGCCATGCGCGGGTGCGCGTACTGCGTGGAGGCCCTGAACAGCTGCGTCGTCGCCGAGGCGCAGGCGCCCGAGCACGTGAAGCAGCTGCTCCGCGAGGTGTGCGCGAGGGTCGGCGCGCAGTGCGCGCGGGTGCTCAGGGAGGCCTCGCGCTCCGTCGAGACGATGACGTCCTCCCGGACGCTGGACTTCGCCGTGGCGGACATGAACACGGCGGTGCACGAGCTGCAGGGCGACATGCGGTCCCTGCCGTCCATGCTGGCTGTCAAGCTCTCGGAGACGTCGCTGATGGACATGATGCCACTCTTCACCGTGGCGTCGCTGCTCGTAGAAATATCTACGAGGATCGAGGGCGTCGTGGACGCTGTCGAAACGCTGGCGACCCTTGCGGAGTTCAAGGAGGCCAGCGAAGATGATGACGATAAAAAGCGAGAAACTACCGAGATGACAAAAGTTCACCCGCTGAACGAGCCGGACGCTGAGGACGCATCGCCGGAAAACCAGGCGGCAAAGGCTTGAACATAAAACCTTGATCATCTCCAAACCCAGGACATGGATCATACAGCACCAACTGGACAAGATTTACCCTCCCTGCTTATGCCATTGCATTAGTGGCTTGATCTTATAACTAAGACTTCGATTATTTTCCCGAGGATAAGCTCGCAAAGCTGTGAATCCACGGGTTTACAAGGGAATAAGACCGGCCGGACCACCATAGCAGCCGGCGATTCGGCGTCGTGGCTTTCATCATGTTGTAGCTGTACATAGATCAACAAATCAAATTATTGTTTGGATCGTTCACAGAAGCAAACGAAACAGCGGCATTTCGTACCTGTCGTACACACGTACTCCACACGGAAACCGAGCAGATGCACAGAGTGTGACATCAGGTCACTAACTTTACATTGCCGATCGAGCCTCTGTTCCTCCTGCCGGGTGTGCTTTCGTTGGCCGCATGTTTTTATTTTTTGTTGCGCATTGTTGCATTACAGCAGCGCCACGCACTAGGGGACGTGTGCGGCAGGCGCATTCCTTCATGATCGGCATCGCCCTCGCGGATTACGGAGAACGACCCGTATGGAACGGAAAGGTGCTCCTGTCTGTGTGATGGCGGCCTGCTGCAACCCATTATTTAGTCCAGGAGCACGGAAAGCAGTCGCTACTTGACGTGATTCAGAGAAACAAAATACTGGATACGATCCGGTCAGGCTCTTAGTGGAGTACAAACCTTCTGCACTGAACAAATAGGTAGACGATGACAATCGATGCATATCTGAAACAGCAGCAGCGTGCAAAAATAAAGCGGACAGGATGTTGCTTCGCAAAAATAATGGAGGGGGTAATTCAGACGCAAAGTGACCTGTGTGCGTTTAGAAAGGACCAGGTCACCCAGGAGATACGACAATCATAAAATTTCAGTCTCTCTCCTCTTGTGCTCTGAGCAACATGCTAAAGCCTAAAGATTTGCAGTCACGAACAGGCACTCAGGAATCTTTATACATCAACTTGGTCTGCATTTTAAGCAGGTGTAATGTGGAAAGTAACCGTCGGTGCAAAAGTTTCAAAGTCATATCCCCCAGGAAACGATTATCCATTGGACGTCAGAGTATTATGCACTTGGTGACGTCTCCCACTGTCCTACCGGATCAATCCCTCTATTATTTGGACTGACTGAAAGATGCAAGCAATTCAGTTCCCTACGGTAGAGACAAGCAGCAGCAACATGCAACATGCAACTTCTCCCTGTAACTAATCCGATGCAAATTTTTATCAAAAAAAAAATCAATTCAGGGAAACTGAGCCAGGTTGTGTCCGTATCACTTCGTTCTCAACATACAATTGTTGAGAATGCATTTTATTTTTACTTTTCAAGAAAGGGGGTGTTAGCTGCGTGTGCATGCCGCACACATTGCCACCAGCACACGAGCTTCCTCGTGCTAAGCATGCGCCGTCACTTATGCATTTTTTTTGTATGTGCGGAAAATAAGTCGAAGCTCTACTCTCTCCATTCTCATTGCTGGTTGCCCGTTGCAATCGTGCAGAAAAAAAAGTTTGTTGCTTGATGCTGAAACAATAAAACGTTAAAAAAGTTGAGGGGTTGGTCTGCAGAACAAAATTGCTAGCTAGATGCAGCTAATTGCATAAACGTGGATCTGAATTTGGTGTTCCAACAGACACCTGCGACAATCGATGACGCCATTGCTCTTGGGGAACCCTCAGTGGTGCCCGGCGGAACTCTCAATGCAGCCCACCCGAGGCGCCCACATCGCCATCGCCAGCTCTATTGGTTCTGCGTAGGTGCGTACTGGGATACGTTGTCTTTGTTCCATGTTCTTTACGCCCGTCGGAGTCCGTGGTTACCACGACCGGTGCGCGCCTCTGTTGGCTGTGTGGTCCGCTCGACGGGAGCTCTGAAAGCGAGCATGGTCGGGGAGCTATCAGCGTAGACATCATGGAGGCGTGTGAGCGGAGCCCATAAGCCGAAACTCTGCGGGCTTGTAGTAGATCCGTATGTATGATGGCGTGTAGCAGGGGGGACGCGGCGGCGCTCTGACGAAGCTGAGCCGCCCTGCTCAGGGTCGGGGTGGACGCTATTTGAAATAGCGACCGCCCGGTCGTTATTGCATTAGCGACCAGCCCTTGTGTCACTTATCGGTTATCGCCGTCCGATCGGACACGTGCGTCCTGGATTTGGTTAGATACCCATTTGACTTGGTCGTTTCCCCGTCTCTGGAGCGGACGTCTTACGGTTACGGATCGCCGAGCCGAGCATGGCAATGATGGCATAGTGGCGGAGCTCGACGGCGGCCGCGCTACTCGCGGAATCCGGCCGTCTCTCTCCCCAGCTTGTCAGCGCACGCCTCATGATGCCTTAAGCTGGGCCTTGTCAACGAACGCTTTCATGAGACCATGACCGCCGTTGGTGATGGCGGGATGCCCGGACGGCGGGCATGGCGTCTGCAGCCCTGGAGCGACGAGCGGTGCTGCGGACCGACACGTCGTTCGGTTTACGCGACATATTTCCTAGTTCTGTGACGATCAACGATGCCCTTGAGTCCATGCCACAGCATGGTCTCTCCAAGGTTTCCAGTGTTGGCTCTTCGATCATTCCGGGATACATTGCAATGACGGAGCCATGGAAATTCGGTTTGGACTTGTGTCAAATTTCACCCATATTAGTTCGGATTGTTGGCCACCGGCAGGACATGAACTCTTTTTAGAGCCCTGCTCATGGTGTCAGATCCAGCGGAGACACATTGTTCAGCGGGTGCCATTTCCTCCCGGATTCAGTCTTCTCTCCTCCCTCGTCATCGGCCGGTTTGAACCTTGCGAGGGTCGCAAGCACGTGCACGGCGTCTACAACCTCCTTGACCCTCACGGATACTTCTATCAGCAGCGTTCCGACGGTGAAGAGCGGCATGGCTTCTGTAAGCGACGTCTCCGTGTGTTCCTCGACAAGCTTGGACGTGACCGCTCTCAAATCGGCCCGCAGCTCGTCGACGGCCGCGTCCATCTCCTCCATGGCCAAGCCAAGGCCCCGGGGCAGTGTCATCGTGGCGATGCACCCGGATGACTCCCTGAGCACGCGCGCGCACGCCTCGCCGAGGACGCGGGCAGCGGCGTGTTCTGGCGCCCGGGCCTCGGTGCCTACGACGCGGCTCCCGAGCGCGTCGAGGCAGAACGCGCAGCGGCGCATGGCCGCGCCGACCCGGACGTACTGGTCGTATGGGTGGCGGGAGCCGAACCGGCCGTGCGGGGGCTCCCACCACGCCAGGTTGGCGTGCGCGTCCTCCGCCGCCTTTGAGTCGAGCACGCACTGCTTGTGCCCCTCCGACTCGGCCTGCATCCGCGGGCGCTTCCCGCGCTCGTCGAAGCAGTCCTCGACGCAGCCCTCCACGGCGGCCGCGAGGCTCTCCATGTTGCGCGCCGTGAGGAGGTGCATCTGCTCGCCGGACCACACGGGGCAGACGAGCACGCACACGGCGATGCAGAGGAAGATGCCGATGGAGTAGGTGCATATCCGCCGCAGCGCCAGCACCGCCAGGTCGTGGGCTCGGTACCCCGACACGGCGACGTAGCCGTACGTGAGGATGAAGGCAGTGACGCCGTAGTCGAACCGCAGCGTCACCGTCGGTATGAACCGCGCGAACGCGGCTGCCGCACCTGCACGCGTACGACGTTACTTAGCACCAGCGTCAGCGTTTGTTCGTAGCTACAATTTTGCTGATGGGTAGATGTACATGGCATGGGATTCACAGAGCGGGACACGACATACCCAGGAGAAAGACGGAGCCGCTGGCGACGACGGGCTCGAACGTGCTGCCGGATTTGGACGCCACCCAGTGCACGCCGAGCGCGAGCAAGGCCGCGCTCATCGTCCCGGTGGTTCCGTTGAGCCCCTTTGACACGGTACCACCTACACGTGAGTGGTGCAACAAGGAAGGTACACTCAGCCGATTGGCCAAGGTAAATGAAAGCGAGTGTCAGCACTCGCCAGAGTAACGATCTGCCCTTGCCCGCTCTGCATTCTCTGCTACGTGGGCTCCACTTACCGACGGTGTACTCAAAGGCTAACACGACTGTCATGATGGCCCACACGGCGTTGCCGCCGACGCCGTCGTACATGGGCCTGACGTAGTAGAAGAGGGAGACCAGGGTGAGCGCGACGCCCAGCTTGACCCCGTACATCGCCTTCCGAGGATCGTCGGCGCCGATCTTCCACACCGTGTGGGCGGACCCGAACACCTTGGTTTTGATCGTTCCCATCCACGTGATGAGCCGTGTCCACGCTCCTCGAGCCTGTGCCGGCCCGGCATCGTGAACCGCCGTCGCCGGCGCACCTTCCGGCATCGGCACTCGCCACTCCATGCCATTCTGTGGCTCCTCCTCCAAACTGTCCATGGCGAGCCTTGCGCCGGGGAGCACCAGTAGGATATCTGCTAGGCTAAGTGTGTGGGTAGGTGGAGAAATACCTCTCGACAGAAGAATGTGAGAATGTGAGCTGCACAAAAGGTTCGTCTTCCGCAGGAATGTTATAGGATCGATTCCAAAATTCCAGTTCCGGGCATTTTGGAAGCGCGTTTGGCAATAGAAAAATGCTCGATCTGCTCCCGTTGCCCCCGGCGATTACAACATGAGCGGAGTTGGAGAGGTTGGGGTCGCCGTCGTCCGGACGCGCGGGTGTTGTTGCCACACGCATGACGCGCGCCGTCGCCCGTACGTGCCTGGTGAGATGCGTCCAGACCACAACAGATTCCAGTCTCCGGGAATGATGATTCCAACAAGAGAATCCAAGTACTGGGCTGGGCTGTTCCAGCCCGAGCGAATCCTTTCGAGCTCGAGCAGGGCCCAAAGGCAGTAGCGCGCGCAAAGGCCGGGTTCTTCTCTCGCTCGAAAGGGAAAACAAAAGAAGACGGATTAGGTAGTGCTGGGCCATTTCCTCAAAAAAAAAAAAAAAGGTAGTGCTGGGCCGCTTTTGCCGTTGACAAATGGAATGTCGCGTCGTGTCTATCTCTGTCGATCCTTTCTTAGACTGGCTATCGCCGTCACTTCCTCCACGGAGTTCGGCGGTTTCGTTCCAGATTTGGTACGAGTCATTGAGCGGCTCAATCAATAATACCCTGAGTAATCATCCTCCTGTGGATATATGATCAAGAGTGAAGTCCAAATCTCTGTGGATTGCGCCACCCGATTTGAAATTCCGTCCCAGACCACTCCGGAGTACCCAGGAGTGTACCCAGGAGTGAAATTCCGCCAGCGCTTTCAGATGAGAGAGTACCCAGGAGTGTCCTTGAACACGTCCTAAAAGGCTGCAAAGAAACTGACAAAATTTGGTAAATTGAAACGAGAAAGACCCATTTTGTCTCGGAGCTGCAAAAGACCAAACGGAACTCGAGGCCGAAGCCGCCGAAGAGAACCGAACATCCATCTGTGGCTGTTTGCTATTTCTCTCTCTCCTCCTTCCTCCAGCTTTTCCTCCCCACCACCACCAACCTCCCCTGTTATTCCTCGTCGCCTCCCACCTCCCCGCGCACACCACCGCACCGCGGAATCCGCAACCCTAGCCTTCGCACCCCTCCGATCCTCGATGGACTCCGCCGCCTCATACTCGTCGTTTTGTTAGCCGCCGCGGCGGGGGAGCCTTCTTCCTACTATGGGTTACGTCTACTCCGACGAGAGAACGCCGATCGAAGAGGGAGAATGAGGTGCTGCGTCCGTCGCGTGTCTTCCGCCGGGTGCCGGGCCATGGGTGTTGCGGGACCGACGTCGCTGCGCAGCCGCCGCTGCCTCCGCATGCGGCCGTCGTACGCCCCCTTCTCCGAGCCCTTCACTGAAAGTCCGGCACCCGCCGCGCTGTCTTCGCCGGCTGCGCCCAGAGCGTAGCCGGTGCGCGCCAGACCCCGTCTTCTCCGGCGATCTAACTGGTCCATTTCTCCGCGCGTCCTGTCTCTCTCTCGCTCGCTCGTGGACTCGTTTGCTCGGGGCTGATCCGAAATGGAGGTGTTTGGTGGTGGGGATGAGGTGGTCGATGCTGAGTACGCGGAGGTAGATCCAACAGGCCGATACATGCGCGTAAGTGTTTTTGTTTTAACTCATTTTAGCATTATGCTGTCATCGAATCCACATTTTAAGTCTGTTTGATGTGAATGTGATTTGACACCTCCATGCTATCATGCTAAATTTGCTAAAAATGCTTCGTGCATTTCTGGGATTTGACTATCGTGGTCCAAAGTCCTCGAAGAAAAATTGTCGATAAGGTTCATCTCTTATGTTTGTTCGTACTTTGGCCATTTTGCGAATGTGATTTTGAGTAGGAAATGTTGCATTCTGGGAGGAATCACAATCTGGATTGTAACTATCGCTGAAATTGCAGTGTTGTAAATTACCATGCTTAATTTAGAAATGATGCATGTGAGTTTGTAATATGATCGATGAGAATGACACGCCTCTGCCCATTGTATTGATATTCTTCTCTCTTCCTTGATGCAGTACAATGTGATTCTGGGTAGAGGAGCTTTCAAGACTGTGTATGCCTTCAGCTCCTTAGCATCCTTCTTTTTTCACTTTTATGTTGTTCCAATGTTAATAATATTCATTTTATTGCAATGAGTTCTCTAACTTCCAAAATTTTGGAACAAAAGATGTTGCAAAGCTGCTACTCACAGTTGACCTGGGATGCAACCATCGTTTGGTTAAAGCAAAGCATCAAGCTGAACGCCTTTAAAATTTGTAACCTCATCAAATTTCACAGTTATCAGATTTATGTAAAAGTGTGTGCTTATACTGGAAAAATAAATAGTTGCAATCATAGTGGTACATTGTTTCTCATGATTTTCTGTATTGGCCTTATACCCGAGGCTGTCCACTTTTTTTTTTTAACCTGATGTCTTATATTTTTGCTTAGGTACAAGGCATTTGACGAGGTTGAAGGCATTGAGGTTGCTTGGAATCAAATGAACATTGATGAGGTGATGCAATGTCCAGATAACCTTGATAGGCTTTACACAGAAGTTCATCTTCTGAAATCCCTCAAGCATGGAAATGTAATGAAGTTTTATTACTCTTGGATTGATGACCATAACAAGACAATTAACGTTATCACAGAGCTTTTCACATCTGGAAGTCTCAGACAGTAAGTAACGAGTACTAGTAACCATCTTTTGATGTTGTTTCCATGCTACTTGTAGAATGACACTTACAAATTTGTGCAATTCTAGCTATCGTCAGAGACATCCACGTGTTAACTTGAAAGCAATAAAGAATTGGGCGAGGCAGATTCTTCATGGATTGGATTACCTACACAGTCACCAACCTCCAATCATCCACAGAGACCTGAAATGTGATAATATTTTTGTCAACGGGAATCATGGAGAAGTTAAGATTGGAGATCTTGGACTAGCTACGGTGATGCAAACACCTAGAGCGAAGAGTGTTATTGGTAATAATCTAATTGCTTTAGTGGCTTCTTAATGTTACTATGGACAAAGCTACTGATTACTTTGATGTTCTTCAGCCTGGATAGGCAATCTAGTTGACCATTTTGATGTTAGACCAAAGCTTTTGATGTAATCGGTGTCTGTGTTCGACTGATTCACTATTTGCCAAAAATTGAAACATGAATGAAGTATTAGGATGAGCGTACATACCAAGATCTTTTGGGGCTCCCTATGGATCTATGCCTCCGATGTTATCCACATGTGGAGCCAATTAGCCATGCAGTCTTGTTGACTTTCATTGTTTTTAGATGCTCCTGGCGTACTATGGTTTTTAGTTTCATTACTATGATTCGTTCAGACCAGCTTGCTTCATACCTCTGGCCTGGATTTGCTTCTATATTACCCCTAAACACCTTTTACTAGACAAGGATAAAGCTAACATTTAGAGGGATAAAGGACTTTAAATCCCTTGTATTATTTGGGAACAAGAGTCTTGTGGTTCTCCTACAGTCCTACTCATGATTTTTTTTTATACCATCGTTTAGTCTGCTTTGTTGTTTGTTCCATTTGGTTGTTTATGTAACTTCAACCTCACCTTATTTACCTTGAGCATTCATATGATTTCGAGTGTTGTTGTAATTTCTGCAGGTACTCCAGAGTTCATGGCACCTGAGCTATATGATGAGAGTTATGATGAACTAGTTGATATATACTCATTTGGAATGTGCCTGTTGGAGATCTTTACTCTTGAATATCCATACAGTGAATGTACAAATCCGGCTCAGATTTTTAAGAAAGTGTCCACGGTAAGTGCTTTTGTAGTTATCTTTGTAAAGTTGCATTGTCATACTATTTTGTATAAATTATTGCCCCACATTTGTAGGGTGTCAAACCTGCTGCGTTGGGTAAAATTGCTGATCCCCAAGTAAAGCAGTTCATTGAGAAATGTTTAGCTCCTGCATCTGAGAGGTTATCTGCCAAAGAGCTCCTACAAGATCCATTTATTTCTCCTGATGATACAAATGGTCCTGCTGGCACTAAGCTCTCATCACCTACACCTAAAACAGCAGATATCTCTGCGGAGTCTCTGCACATGGATGTTGACACTTGTGAATCCAGCCCTACTAGTTCAGGCAAGGCAAATGGTTGTGTTACTCCACATAAACCAGTCCTGGAGTTCACCGGAACTAACAAAAATACAGAACTAAAGCTAAAGGGCGAGAAACTTGACAACAATTCGGTCTCGCTTGTTTTACGAATTGCTGATGCTTGTGGTATGCATACCTTACTTTGATTTTATTAACCTAAATTTCTGTACTGGTAAAACCTCACTGCCTCCCTGTTTGTTGCAGGTCATGCAAGGAACATTCACTTCGTGTTCTACTTGGATTCTGATACAGCTATGTCTGTAGCTGCTGAAATGGTTGAGCAATTGGAGTTAGCAGACTGCGATGTTACGTTCATTGCCCATTTTATTGACCTTTTGATAGTGAATCTTGTTCCTTGTTGGAAATCGATAAATGATGCAGCAGAGAACTCATATTCCCAGTCTAAAATGGGTGAAAGCGAGCTTGCAATTTCGTCACACCCGAACTTGTCAGAGTTGATGCCTAGTTATGAATTAGTTGATGGTATTATGCGTGCAAAAGATGGGAATGCATCATCAAATGATCAACTTTATTCTGTCTCAAGTGCAACTAACCTAGGAGCACAGGGCTCTGAAGGTTCGGTCATTTCTGTGCAGCTTGCTGGGAGTTCAAAAAGTGTGAGCTGCTGTGGGACTGATGATTATGGTACTATGGACTGTGGTGGGGGCAAAGGGGGGATTGATAAGATAGATTGCAGCCATGTCTTAGTTGATGGGTCAAGTCCAATTTTTCACATAGATCAAGCGTCACCTAGCATGGAGTTGGCTAGCAGCGGTTCATCAATCTTCACTACTGATAATCAGGATGTTCTAACTGGGGAGCTTGATTTCATTGAAGCTCAGTACAAGCATTTGGTTGATGAGTTGACAAGAATGCGGGAGGAGGCTATGGAAGGAGCGCGGAAAAAGTGGTTGCCAGATAAATGATCTTTTAGCTCGAGTTCAGTCTCATCTGAACATCGTAACCGAGTGTTCAGATTTGAGGTTTTGTTTTCATACAAATGTGGGTAACGTTAATAATATCTTTCTCTGAAACATTGCTGTAGTCCGCAATGTTTCAATGCTTCTAGGCAATCAGTGTATCCTTGTGTGAACCAGTTTTAACTGGATGGTTTTGGTAATACCATTTCTTAGTTTTCAGGAAACGCTTTACGTTGGCTGGCTTCGTTTGTTGGTTGGGGCAGCGAATTAGGCAGGTATTGTTGTAACGAAGTGGCAACTGTACATTCCTTAGAACAAAACAAAGTTGCAACTCTATCATCTTTTTAGGGGGCAAAAGTTAGGTTGTTGAGTTTATCCAGCGTTTTAACAAGACCGTCCTGTAATGTATTGTGGGGGCTTTTTTTTTTTTTGAAAATAAGGCAGGAGCGCTGCCATTCATTAAGATAGAAGAGAGAATTACATTCCTAAGGGTACAACAACTAGAAAAGAAAAAACAAGGAGAGCAACGTGCCTCCAGGACAACAACATGGTAACCATAGATCAAATGCCCAGAAGACACCAACATCTGTTGAAGGGACAAATCCAAATCCACTTTGCGAAGAGTTCAAATCTCCTCAAACTGTTGGACCGACTGCTCTTTGGGCATGGTCACTCACAAACAACAATTACTGAAATCACAGAACTAGCAGGAAGACCTTCTTTGTCTCACAACAGGCAGTCCTCATCCTACTAGAGTTGACCACGGCTTATGGATAGAGGGCTGGCGGTGTAGCGAAACGGTGAGGGCGCTGCTTGGTGCGAGGTTGGTTGTCAGCTGTGAACGGGTTGCTGATACCAGAAAGGCTATTGCTACCGCGGTGGCCGCGTGACGCCGAACACCGGACACGCCCCATCTCCAAGCTCTGCTGTGCATTGCAGCGGCTCGCGCGTTTCCGTGAGGTGTGAAGATGAGCACGGGAGATCTGGCGTTGGTATGGCACAAACAGATACCCGTTGGTATGGCTCTAAAGATGACTTCACCGAGAACACGGGATGCTGGAGCCAAAAGGTGTGTTAATCCCAGGGTGGCTGGGTAACTGGATACCATCTCATTCTCAGGTTATTTCTTAAACAGGGAAGCATACCATCCCCTTTTCACTTTTGATCGTCTGCTGAATTGAGTCAGTATTTAATTGGAAGTGTCGCACAATCCAAGCTTTACATCCTCTGCGACACGTAAACAATGAACCGTGAGAATTTTGCCAGGAGATCAGCTGCTCCACGGTAATTGCATATAACATGTCAGGTTTGTAGGCTGTATTATCCAGCAAAGCAGATAAAGGCAATATCGGTAATTTTTATTGTGTAAAATCTTGGTTAATTAACTTAAGAAAAAATTGTTCCATTCAAAATGGCATTCGAGATGCCAACTGTAGGAAGCACTCTCCAATGAACAAACCAAAACAGATACATAGAAAGAGAGAAAACAAACTTCATCGATACCAGGAGAAAAAGAGCAAAATACGCTATCTCATGCAGCCAAAAAAGCCTGCACGCCCTACACCGTAGTACAGTCGCATTCTAGAAGTTTATACTGCAGATGATTTGAATAAGAGGTGCATAGTACACTGAAAACCGAAGATCAACCGGGGAAGTTGTAAGAAGGGTAAACTACAAAGATTAGTCCTCCCTCCAATTATAATTACATTTGCAACACATGTAGAATACTGTCATCGGCTCATCAGCTGATCGGAGCTGTCTCTGCATGAAGTATGCTTTTCCATGGCCACATCTTGGGCATGATGCTGCAAGTTCAATTAGTGTAATCAGGGGACTATGGTTTTGCACATTATGAATTCAAGCATTGCGCTCAAATTTTGAATGTAGTGAATATAGCAGATAATACGTTACCAGCCATTTTTAAGAATGAGAAAAAATGTTCGTCTATCTGGCAAGATTAGCAAACCTATCTATATTGGATTGATAGTGACACAAACGAGTCAAACTGGAATATAGCTGTATTGAATGGGGATGATTAGATTTTACAAAGAAATTAATTCAAGTGATTAGACAAAACTAAGGTAAAACAAGAAATTGTCTCTCTCTAATAAACAGTAAACTGGACTATGCTCCATAAAAGTAATTTCATTGCGTTATCTACCTATACAAAAATATCAGGAAGACATTTGAACAGGTCTCAACTACGCAGAGCATCAGGCAATGCACTCAATTACGGCACAACCATCCAATATTGGAACCCGAAAATAAAAGTTCCAGTAACTACCACGAAATAAAAAAAGTTCCTTGCAGAATCAAACTTCCACAAGTTTGGCACTAAGAATGAAAAAAGGTTCTCAATAAACTGTAAATCTACACCCCACGACAAGGATTGAGTTGATAAAAGCAGAGTAACAAAGGTTATTAACTCGTAAGATCACAGAGTATAGCTGTATTGAACGGGGGTGATTATATTTTACAAATAAATATTCAAGTGAATTCAGAAACTAAGGTAAAAGAAGTCGTCTATGTCTCTAGTAAAACAGTTCTGCAGTATGCTCTATACAAATAATTTCATTGCTTTATCAACCGATACAAACGTATCAGGAAGACATTTCAACAGGTCTCAACTTCGCAGAGCATGAAGTGATTCACTTAATAACAGCATAACCAACCGATATAAGAATCCTAAAATTTAATTCCCAGTAGCTATGAAATAAAATGCTTCTTGTCAGAATCAATTTTTCGCAATTCTGGCACTAAGAATGAAAAAAAATGTTCTCAATAAATCGTAAATCTATGACATACTACAAGAATTGAGTCGATATAGGAAGAGCGTTAAAGGTTAGTAACTCGTAAGATCGCAGAAAGCAGGTGTACAGAGCAAAGAGAGGCGGAGAGCTCACCTTCGGTCGTGGCGGCTAACTTCATGGCGTCATCGCCGCTGAAGATGGGCTCCACCTCCTTCTTCACGAGCCTTGCCTTCCTCACGATCTACGGCACCAAAGATTGATATAAACTCGGCTAGATCGAGGCATCAAAACGCGGAGAAAGAGAAGGTGGAGAGGAAGAGGGATAGGGAGAGGCGGCGGGAGACCTTGTTCTGGATCGCGCAGACGTAGGGGCACGTGGGGCAGAAGAAGCGCAGGCGGTGGCTGCCGGTGCCTGGGTCGATCTGCAGCAGCGTCCCGCACGAAGGGCAGAACTCCATCGCCGCGCCTGCCGCCCTCTTCCTCCGCCGCCGCTACACTTCGGGTGGAGTGAGTCTTTCACTATTTTTGCCTGTGTTGCCCCGCCAAAACCCTGTGGCCAGCTGGGCTTTTTATTGGAGGCTGGCTAGTTGGGCTTCTTCCGGTCCGGAATGTTCTGATGGGCTTAGACATATATGGGATCATCTGCCAAGGTCTATCTCTCACTCATTGCCATACGGAAAGTCTATCGCGCGTCTCTACGCACGGACGCGATAGCGCGCGTACCGTGCGGCCCGGCCCAACAGCGAGGGGCTGCGAGCGGGGCGAGCAGCCGGCCGAGGGCGGGCGGCGCGGCACGGCGGCGAGGGCGTCGCCACGTTGCCGGAGGTGGGGGAGGGCGGCGGGTTAGGGTCCGGGGTTGTCGAGGGGGGTCGGGGGGCCATCACCATCGCCGGACATAGAAGGAAGAGTTCGGGGGGCGGCGGCCGCGACCCGGCGGCGAGCGGCGGTGCGACGAGGCGGCGGCGGCGCCGCCGGAGCCGCGGGCGGTGGGCGGGGTAGGCGGTGGGGACGTCTCGTCGGAGAATTTATCGCGGCGGCTGTTGGCGGGCGGCCGCGGCGTGTGCGGGCGGCGAGGCGAGGCGGCGCCGGCCGCCGGTGGTGGCGACGGGCGGGGGAGGGGCTCGTGCGGCGGGCGGCGACGTCGCCGGGGACAGCGACGGAGACGCGAGGGCGGTGACGCGGCTGGGCGGCGGCCGGCGACGAAGAAAACAACCTTGTCAGACACGTGGCGGTCTACGGCGTAGGACGCGCTCTCTCTTAACGCGCGTACGAACGCGTGCAGTAACTCGACCCATTGCCATACCGGCCTACTTGCGGAACTGGTTTTGGTCAGTGGTCACTGCGTCCTCCACTCTGCAGTTATCCAAGCTTTGAGCCACCCCAGTTGAGGCTGGATTATCCAATGTTCTGAAGACCAACAATTATTAACACAGAGAAAAGGACAAATTTTGCCTCAATTTTAGCCACGGATACAATTGAAAAAACATGATGTTAGCTGTAACACTTAGCCCATAACATAAACAACAGAGGCTATCATTCCTTTTTCATTCATACTCTGTAAAAGCAATCCCCTGGCCTTTTTTTTTCAGACACTCAATATAACCAAGCTGACTAATTTTACAACAGATGCAACTCTATCAGTGGTAGAAACCATGCGGCAAACTGTGGTCTGTCGAAGGTTGCCGGCATCAGGAAGGCCTTTCACCACATGATGAGTTGAGAACCATGTTTGTCGAAGTAAAGTTGCCAGCATCAGGAAGGCCTTTCACCACCATCTGTCGCAGCAGGCTTCTGTGAATTACTTTGGTCAACATCCATAGGAGCACTCGTTCTAGGAGGTGATGGCGGCTGCACCTCGACATCTGGATAAGCAGCCTTGTACCTTGCTCTCAATCCTTCATCGACAAGCCTTACTCCGTTCAACTGGTTACCTAGAGAGAGCCATCTGATCAAGGAAACGGTTAGTAGAATGCATACAGTTAGCACCTCCTAGAAAGCGACAGAAAAATTATGGGAGGAAAAGAGGCAATGACTAGTGCGCACCCAGCTTGTGTATTATGCATTCTCGCAAACAGTTCCAACTTCCTTGTCCTTGGGCTTATCCGTTCTAGCATGGCATACATCTACATAACAAAACAGATTTGAAGCATCCAATCGATTTATTCTTGAAATGAATTTCAGAGAAAGACAATAAATCTATTTTTTCAGTTTTGAACTTGAGCATTATTTGTTCCTGACCAGCTCGCCATATGAAATGTGGAAGCGCTTACCTCATCAGGTTTTCTGCTTGTTTCACGCACTTCGGCAACAATAACGTCAGTGTCTATATTCCTGTTCACTAACGGGTTTCCTTTTATTCCAACAAGACAATGTTCTTTACTGTGGTTCAGCCAATGGCCAGTGCGCCCAGTTCGAATGATACGTTGAAGTTGATTGGTCTTCACCCAGATAATTTCCTCAACACGCTTGTAACCCCAGAGCTCCAGACTGAGGAATAGAAAAAATCATACAGTGAGTTAGTGAAAAAAAAATATCACATTTTACAAGCAAAATGTTCCAGAGGAAATTGCTCTTCAAAAAGACATTCAGAGGAAGAAAAAAGACATCGTGTCTGCAAATTGGACACTGAAGAGTAAAGAATGACTACAAAAGCAGTGAAATCTTGCTCGTAATGCATATATCTATTAATGTTTCATTGGAGTCAAAGCCATTTAGTAGCCAATATATTTCATTGGAGTAAAATACCTTGCGTAATGGAGCTAAACAATTGTTCATATTCCTTCAAAAATCACCCAAAAAATATTAACGTTCGAAAACTTACCATTCACGCCCAAGTTCCATTGCACGACCAGTAACCCATAAGAAAATCATACCATCAGTTTGCAAAGCTGGAACGTTAAGTGTCCTCATTTCCTCGTCGCCCATTGTGCCATATGGCAGCTCCATATGGATATCCCAAGGGGGGTCAGCCATAATTACCCCAAACTGTCCTAAGATGTCCATTCTGAAGCTACGAATGTCACAGTTGATCCATTGAGATTCTCCAAGCTCTATTTCTGAACAATATTCAGCTCTCTGGGGCTTTATTTGCTTAGGTGGTGCAAGAGCGCCGGCCATCATTGGAGGTATATCTGGTGTTTGATCAAGCTCGTAGTGGACGTACTTGCAAGTCTACAAGATTGTATGATACAAGTAAGATACAAACAGCCAAACAGGTAACTGACGGTAGATTAAATGGGGGAAAAAAGGTGCATCATGTATGCATTTATGGTCACCTTTGTGTGACGGCAAGTGTCCAGGAAAGAGCAATCTCCTAGGTTTGTATCAGTATGAGGAGCAATAATACGCCGAAAGTGCACCTGTTTACAGCGAAAATTCACAAAGCGATTATACCACCAATATCAAAGAGATTCAAGAATTCAAGAAAACCATCTGAGTATTAGAAATTGAAGAAACCTATACATGACCTCGTCAAGTAGTTAATACAAAAGTAACTGATTTATTTCTCAACTATCTTATTTTTTACCATGAATACTAGTAGTTGCCTTTCCATCATTTGCTGAAAAATGCAGAAATCATTTCTCCTAGCATGCACATTGAGCAACATGTGTAACTATGACTTTATTCTCCCCGGTATAATTTTTAATAAACTAGAAAGAAGCTTCAAAGACATTTTCATATAATATGTAAAGTAAGTAGAAGAAATAATACTCAAAAGAAAAAGATTTGTGACTACGTGCTTAACGTCGATCGAAATTGAATTTCTCATAGAAGTGATGGCATAAGCACAACACATGTTTCCTTTTTGAATAGATGAAAAGGTGCAGCCGTGTAGGAATACATAAGGCGAACAAGACATTAAGACTGACCTTATCACAGGCCATAAAGGAACCTGTTTGGCGTCGGCAATCTTCTTTAGTTAAATTGGTACAGTACTCCTTTAGTTGGGAGCCACCCTTTGTTTTGAACTGGCAGAACAAAAAACAAAGGTTAGAAAAAAAAAAGGTGATAATTATAGCAGTAGAACATACTGCCTGCAACCGATTAGTGGTAACAAAACACGGACGATGGTTATGGAATCATTGAAAACATTCGGTTTAGAGGTGCCCACTCAGACTACTCATAGATATGAATCCTACAATAGTCTCAGCATAAGTAACTTCTTTGCAAATCAGAAGATTAACATAATTGTATGAGACCTCTACATGAATCCCATATTTGGTTTGGCCGCTCAAATCACTCATAGATATGACTACTACTATAGTCTTAGCACGAGTAATTTCTTTGCGGATAAGATTAACATAATTAAATAAGACTTCTATATTAACCTCAAACAGTTTAACTCCAATGCATACCGACCAATAAGGTAAAGAATAAACCTTTGCTGCGACAGCAGTCTCCTTTGCGGTAGGCCGGTGTATTAGATCCAGCAGCTCCTCTCCTGTCTTGGTATTCTGCTTCTCTCTATAAGTCTTCTTGTTCAGCAGGAGCTCCAGATCCTTAAGTTCCTCCTCCTCTGTCCTATGCTTCATATGGGTAGGGCTGGGCCCTGGACCGCCACCCATTGGGATAACTGCCCCTGGTGCCATGAACGGCCTCTGCAGCGACATCAACCCTGGCGGTATCCTCGGCATTCCCATGCCTCTGGGCCGGGGGAACATCGGTTGCATTGGGTGTCCCCACATATCCGGCTGCTGCGGCGGCGGAGGGGGCCTCGGCGTCATGGCGCTGTTAGTTTCAGTCTCAGGCGGGGCTGCCTGTGGAGTTGGGGGAGGTTGGATTTGGGGCACAGAGGCGGACTCCGGTAGCTCTTTGAGGAGTTTGCTCCGGTCAATCGCCCATACCATCGTCATCTGCTTACCCCCAATGAAGGCCTCCTCGATCTGCACGCCACCGCCGTCATCCGCGATGCGACGGAGCGCCAGGGCAACCGCGGCGTGAACGGAGCCTCCCAGCTCCGTGGCGAGGTCGGCGAGAGCTGCGCGCTCAGCCTCGCTGGCAGACGAGGTCTCCGCCTGCAGCCGGCGCGCGAGAGCGGCGGCGTCGATCTCGGCGAAGGGGACAAGCTCGAGGAGGCATACAGCGACCATGGTGCGCACGGCATCGATACCACCTCCAGCGCCAGCGCCTCCAGCCGCGGCGGAGGTCGGGGAGGATCCCGGCGAGGTCTTGCGGCGGGTGGAGCGGGCCGTGTCGTGGAGAGCGCCACGGCGGTGGTGGGGCTTGTGGTAGGCGTGGTCGGCGGCGTTGGGATTCGGCGTGGGAATGAAGGGGCGGCCATTGAAGGCGGCGACGAGGCGGAGGGAGTTGTCGAGGGAGGGGACCAGGTCGGGGACGAGGTGCTGCAGGGAGGCGATGAGGTCGAGCTGCGCTTCGCGGCGGGTGGTGATTGCCTCCTCTAGGGTCCGGCACTGCTCGCGCATGGTCGCAAGGTCGTCGCCGCCGCCGGGCGCGGCGTCGGTCTGCGCCTCCATGGTCGGAGGCGACAAGGGTTTTGGATCGAGCTAGTGTTTCTGGCAAGACGGCATGGGAAAGGGGAAGAAGAAAGATCTCTGGGGAAGGTGAGATGGGTTTAATCCGGCCTGGTTTGTACTCCAGATCGAAATTTTGGGAATAACAAGAAGCCCAGCCTATTGCGTTAGTAAGGCGTAAGGGCCAACTAAATTCTTGCAGGAGCCGGGCCTCAGATTTGCACCCGCACGGCGGAAAACCGGCCCATTCTGTGCTGTTACGCTCCGACATCATTCCTCTCAATCAAAAGAAGAAGAAAAAAGGAAAAGAAAAGGATTAAGTCCAACATTGGTCCTTCATCTTTTGCCTCGGTCTAATTTCGGTCCCTTATCTCTTCTTCTGGTTATATCTAGTCCCTCGTCTCTTAAAACCATACACATAAAGTCTCTAGGTGATTTTTATGTTGGTTTCTCACATGTGGCACGCTCACTAAGATATGACGTGTCTGACATGACATGACACGACATGACATGACCTTCTCTTTTACTCATCCTCCCCCGATTGGTCTATTCAACTCAATAATTAATCATCTTTACATGCCGCCATTGAACTTTCTTGCCGCAACACATTCGAGCTCGACCTCACCGTGCTATCAACCATGCGCCCATCAGCTCGCCGCGCCGTTCACCATGTGCCTAGCTTCTCGTCGCTCAGCCGCTCGATCTCACCACGACATTGACCATGCACCCCTGTTGCTCGAGTTCGCCATGGCAAAAGAACTTTGGCGACCAAGATTCGAGAGGGGGCACTTGATTTGGGCAATTTGGAGCGTCATAGCTGGGATTTGGGAGCTAGAGGTTGGGGGCGGTGGTGTTATGCAAGAACTAGTAAGGATTTGAGATCGATAGTGATTACACTGACAGAGGAGAGAAAAGATAAAGGTTCGGCTGAGTCACTAGATACTATCCGTGTCAGTATTGCCACGTTATTCAAAACCACTATAGAAACCATTTAGGGACTTTATGTGCATGGTTTTAAGAGTTGAGGGACTAAATATAGCCAGTTGAGGAAATGCGGGACGGAAATTGAACCTGGACAAAAGATGCGGGACTAAAGTTAGACTTAATCCAAAAGAAAAATAGAGGAAGAAACAGAGAGAAAACTGAAGTGGACGAGTGGCTAACTGAAGGGTTACTCTCCATAGACGGCGTGGCTAATGTTGAAGTGGACGAGTTGACTATAAATCTTTCCAATCTAGTGCAGTCAAGTAACTATGGACATTAGTAGCATCTAAGAAATACGCAAATGTATAAGCATTCATTCAAGAATTGGATGACGAGCAGTGACCCTTAAAATTAACCTAACCCGGGTCCCTCCGATCCGTAGTTGGTTGACAACCTACTGATCATGATCATAAGATCTTCTCAAAATAACGAACTGGATGACGAGCAGTGGCTGAGCGAAAACTCTTTGAGCACAAGTATATCCATTCAAGAAACCACACATAATTTGGCCTAGATCGAGACTTGAGGTCCTTTTTGAGGGGGCTTTCTGGGACAAAAAATTACCCCAAGCTGTGTTTCCGAAGTGAATTGGGGACCAAAGGCCAAAAATACTAGCTTCTCATAGCTCCTTCTCAACAGGAGCTAAGCATGAAGCCGTTTTATCAAACGTTTCTGTAAGTGCTTCTACTCAACAATATAAAAACATTTTTTTGACGCAACAATATAAAAACATGAGAAGCCATTTTACATGAAGAGCCATAGTAAGTTATGAAGAAACCGTTTTTCAGGAAGAGCCAAAGCTAAAGTAAGCTTTGTAGAATCCGGAACCCTCCAAAACAAGGCCTTCACTGGAACTTGCAAATTCTGGTGTGCTTGGGCATACTAGCCATCAACGACGGAGCTTGGGCTCAATCCAGGGGGGTTAGAGGGTGAGGGGCAGCGCTAAATAAATAAGCAAATTTGACACTGTTCTTTTCCTAAATTGTATTGCCATCCATAATGTTCCTATCTATGCCAATGGAGACGTCAAAACAGCATGGGCACCCACACCCTCACTAGCTCCACCATTGACGACGAGGTGGAAAACATACTACTCCTTCCGTTCTCAAATTGTTGTCGGCCTGCTTTAGGCGAGCCTGCATTGCAATGTAATTCATCGTTGTTGACAACATCTTAGGAGACCTCTATGCTCCAATGCGCCATTCCATGTAAGTACCTGGCAGGCTAGCACTCCAGCAACAGCAATGAATTAGGAAAGATAATGTTAAGAAAGATCAGGAAACCTATTAGCACTATGACACTATCTATCGCATCTCTTCCATAATCATAAGCACGATAGGGAGAATGAACAATATTTGCTTCGAGTACTAGCGCAATCTCTGCTGGGAAATTTAGATTGGGAGATGCCTCCAGTGTTCCTGAATATTTAGGTGATAAAGTTTAGAAATAAGCTACGCTGCTAAATAGGACATAAGTATACTACGTGGTTAATCATCTTTCTTAAAGAAAAAAACATGGCAACGTCTTCGCCAAAAAACAACCATGGCAAGATAGCTCATCATCACTTGTGCACACTTATGATAAACAGTTTCAAAAAAGGTCATTCATAAAACACAATGGTTGTAACGTTTAAGCCAATTAGATGAAGATAATGTAAGGAAGAGATGGTGGTAGGCATGGTAAAACAACTTTGTTTCCTTTTCTTTCTTTCTTTCTTTCTGAAAAGAGGTTAACCTTATCTCTCGGGGAAAACATTGTGCTCGTAAACATGCAGGAAATAATTAAAGATGCGGTATGATAGCCAGATGAAAATCATGGATGTCATTCTTGCATACAAATTCTTTGGTCTAATATCAAACAGCAAGAGGAGAACTCGTCACTAAAAAATGCTACTATGTCGTCTTTGAAACATGTATAGTTCGAAGAACACTCTTGGGAGATCTAGAAACTAATTAAAAAAATCATACTGGGAGAGAGAAAAACTCAGGCCTTTGCTTCTTTAAGCGTATCAGGCAGCCAAAACCACATAAACTCTGCATAACACGGAGGAAAATATAAGTATCAGCTTACCAGTGAAAGGGTGCCAGCGATTTAAGGAGCTCGACCATGAATGAAGACTACATGAGTGATATTGGTTCGGCTCACCCCTGGCTTGGTGATCCACTCAAGATAGACATGAGCCGAAACAACATCACGCCATGTTGTCTTATTCTCTGTACTAGATCTCTTCTCAAGAAATCCCACCCGAGTCAGATGCATGGCTCGCAGAGGCTAGCTGGCTACCCTTTGTTGCAAGTTATTTATCTGCGAACGCTGAGGAACCAAGCACTGCCTTCTTATAGGGAGCAGTCGATCAACATCCTATGAAGCAGCACCCAGCTTGGCGTTCTTTTAAACTCGAGAAAGGAACACCCCACTCTTCTACTGTACCATTAAAAAAAAAAAGTACCTCCTGGATATGCCCAAGGATCAAGTGAAACAGTGCTCATTGACATCGCTGAGATCCCACTGATCTGCAACTTCATTTTACCATTTGAATTCTTTTATCCTCTGTGGGAGACTACAATATCTAGTCTAATCGCAATGCCAGGCTGCTCCTCACAAGCACGTAACTTTGTTCGTTTGGAGCATTATTCTTGTTGAGAATCTTTGTCCCTTCAAGATTTGTATGTCGCATAAAAAAACCTCAAATGTCCAGCTCGTACAGCATGTATGTACGCGCGATTTTGGAAATTAATTTTGATAACTTTCTCTCTAGTGGAGGCGGAACGTGCCACGTTATAACCTACACGTGAATTCAACGAGAATCTTTCGAAACAACTAAGCTTCGGTACCGTGACAGAGTTTTTATTGGTTACGAGTTGTAATGCCAAGATGACCAGTCCAAGGGCCAGCAACGACACCACATGATTAGCGATAGGAAAAATAGCAAGATTCGCACGCCTTCTTGTAAAAGGAACCGGCGCATCGATTTAGGAGTACATGCCTATATTGATCTATATATATAGTCCTTGCATGCCTACATCGTTTTCTTTTGGCCGGAGGAACCAAGCACGGGTACAATTTGTACTATCCAAATACATGAAAGAGGGAAAAGAAACTTCAGGCATTTGCTTTGCAGTGGCCAACCAGGAAAGACAGTGTTTTTGCATTTGTTCGTACAACGCCAGTTAATTGAAGCAAGAATCTTTCGTTGCTCGACAGATTGGCAAAATTACCTAAAAAAAGTAGGCATGAAGCTACATGCTACATCAGCAGAGCAAATATTAATCTGATAAAACGATCCATGCGCCACAAAGCACATCTATGAGTGCACATAGATGATGCAAAAAAGATTACTACATTAAGGTCCGTCACACACGAGAGAACTTATATACTCTAGTCTTCAACGGTAGGCCGTCTCCATATTTTTTAGGTTTAATTGTAAAAATCACTCCCTAAGTGACAAGGAGTTTGAGATTCTCACCCATAAATGTTTTTGTTGCAAATCCCCACCCACCCACTAGGTTTTGTTGCAAAAACCACCCTAATTTACACATGTTTAATGGATTAAATCTATTTTTATTCGTTTTCAGTAGTTCACGGTGTTCTTATGAAATTTACAAAAATCAGGGAGCACAATCTCCATACTTGAGATTTTGAAAAAAAAAAAGAAAGAAAAAAATAAAATCTGATTAATCATAAGCGGTAGTAGGACAAGGTATTTCTTCACTTCAGCCCAGCTCAAAATCAAGCCCGACCCCGCAAGATGCGAATCATACTGAAAAGTCCACCCAGTCAAACTAGCGGGCCGCACGATCCACGGCCTCTCAATATCAGTCAGTTTATCCCACGAAAAAGAAAACAACCTCCGTGTCCATCTCCGATCAGCTCTGCAGCTGGTCTCTCCTTTTCTTCGCCAACACGTCGACGAGGAAGCACTCTCGCCCGCCTCAGACACCAACTCGGCAACCCGCCTTCTCGATCCCTCTCATAAACCCTGAACCCGCACGACGATGCCTCACGACCCAATCCATCAATCCAACACCAACACGAGCCCGCACCACGTGTAATCTCGTCTCATCTCTCCGCTCGATCGTCCCGCCGCTATGTCGTCGCGCGCGTTCCCCGGTTACCCCTACGACGCCACCATGCAGGCGGACACGGACCGCCCCGACGACGTCGCTCGGCGTCGGCCGCCCGTGGAAGGCGTCGTCCTCCACCCGGTGTACCTCGAGCTCTATCATAACCTCCCGACCTCGCCCGAGATCCTCCTCGACAACGACACGCAGCTGCCTGCCGGGATGGCGCAGTGGGGCGACCACCTCACCGGCTACACGGGCGTCGGGTTCGCCACGGGCGCCGCGGCCGGCACGCTCGCGGGGCTCCGCCGCGCCATCGTCGAGGCGGAGCGCGGCGAGTCCGCCAAGCTGCGTGTCAACCGCGTCCTCAACAACTGCGGCTCCATGGGCCGCGCCTACGCCAACCGCTGCGGCGTGCTCGCGATGCTCTTCGTCACCGCCAAGTCTGGCGTCAGCGCGTACCGGTCTGGCGCCGACGACTGGATCAACACCGCGGCCGCCGGGATCGGCGCGGGCGCGCTCTACCGTATGCCGGGAGGGTTGCGTGCTGCTGCGGTCGGCGGTGTCGCCGGGGGGATTTTGGCCGGGGCCGCCATTGTTGCAGGGAAGATGCCGATGTTTAAGAGAGCCGCGCCAAACCACCTTCACTGGAACAGCAGTTGTTGAGGTTCTTAGCTTTTCGGCGAAATTCAGCAGTGTGTTCAGGCAGGTTTTGAATGATGGAACTTTGGCTAACAGCCTATTCTTACATTACTGCACAAGAAGTGCAAGAGAAATAATAGTCATGTAACATAAAACTATCTAAAGTCCAATTTGATTTACCGCGGTAACAAAAAAGTTGATGTCTTTACTTTTGTATGTAAATAATATCTGTTATTCTGGAACTGATCGATGTTACAATTTCATTCTGTTTCACGGTTCAAGTGATCATTTTGTTGATGAACGGAGTTGCAAGCATACTGCTCACATTACAGTATCCTGTTTCATGCTCCTACCGTAATTTGAGCAGAAGAAAATAAAACTAAGGGTTCAATGCGATGCCTCGTAAGTTAATATCTTCTGCAAAAGTGCACGAACCCGGCCACAAGCAAACCAGCCTTCGCCTTGACACTCCAGGGGATGCCATAGCTTCCGTTGCCCACAAGTCCTGCCACAATTGGCCAGAAGCATAGCACCAACCAGCTGCAGCACACGAATTCTCCAACACCAGGGCCTCCGGGCACGCCTTGTGCTGCATCGGCAACCAGCGCCCGCCATGTTCCAACAGCTATTGCAACAGTGTTCAGTATAGCAAGTGCTGTCACGGGGATGAACACCGGTGACGAATCAAAGGTGAATCGCCCTTGATCGGCCTTACTGGTGCCATCCTCGCCTTCGGACGTGTCCTTGCGAGTGACCTCAAACACTGTTTCTGAGAGGCCTACAGTCTTGAGTAGCACGGTGAGGAACGCAAGCAGCCAGGCAGAGGATGAGATTATCCGCTGCATTCTTTGGTTGTTCCACCATGCACGAGCTGATAGCCGGCAATCCATGTACTCCATGAAATTGTAGATGTTATAGGTCAAGAAGAGGGCTAATGGGATGCTGAAACCAGGTTCTGATGCCTGCAGGATCACAAAAAGTTTAAACGATCATGATCAACTTTTCAATGGCGGAAAATAGCTTATATGCACTTGGTACACTGATGTAAAATATGATTATGCTGTGAAAATAGTAGTCAGAAACAATATAGCAATTGAAAAACAAAAATCACCTTTGGCAAAAAGGATCGATTTCCAAGGAGGCAGTAAGGTCCCAACAGAGAGTAACATAGCTCAAAAGGTGCTCGCAGCGGCCACACGCCAATGACTAGGTAGGCAAGGCATTGTCGGGACTGCAGGCGCTTGAAGATGGAGAGGAGGATTGGGTTATTCTGGCTCATGAGTATCTCCAAAAGGCCTGTTGCCCATCTCTTATACTGGGTTAGACTGGCCGGTCCCCCGGTTGGTGCACTGCCAAGGAACGCCGGCGGGTCGGGGTTCAGAAGTGCTGATTTCCAGCCAGCAGCATGGATCCGCTGCCCGGTCAGAATGTCCTCAGTGGTTGATCCATAAACCCAGCCAATCTGCAATGTACATCGTGATGTACTGTAGCAAAACCTGCAAAGATGTGTGCTCCTACGACACTGGAACAAAACATCCTAAAGGACAGTGATAAATACCTCATGCCCCCAACGTGTGCCAATCTCATAGCTGCAGACAGACACTTCTTTTGCCGCTTCAATGCGACTTGATAAATCTGTGATAGGCGCTATGAGAATGTCTCCAGATACGACGCTCCTAACTGATTTGATCAATTCCTCCTGACTGCCAAACTTCATTTCCAACTCCTTGTAAGACAGTGAATCTGACAATATACAACTAGTAGTTGATGTAACTGTGTGAACTGAACCGAAATGCAATAGGGCTGCTCACAGAGTGCTACAAGCTTATGGATTTACCTTTTGTCCTTGGTTTGACATTTGTGGTGCAGTTTGGTGGCACCCCGTAGATAACTTTCCTTCGGTGAAAACAACCTGTCCCGTTGTAATAGATTCCTTGAAGTCCGGCAAATCCATATCCAAGTTTCTGAAACCCACCAGCAAAGAAAATTGTCGGTAACAACTAACACTAGCAAGATGCAGAAATGGTATTAGGGCCTATTTGAATTGGAGTTATTTCATTGGACAGTTTGGAATATGGCCAAAATTTGAAGAACTTAAGATTTGGGTCCCAATCAATGCCTTGTATTCTATTCAGGCCCTTATTGCTCTCTTTAAAAAACTACTCTGTACCTTGTACATAACCTCTGTCTGGTTCCCAAAAGGGTCATCCTTGAGAGCGCCGTAGAATATCTGCGGCGCCTGAACAAATCCGCTGTGGACCTCGTTGTCGAACCCGAGCAGGAGGCACACCGCATGGAGGATGACCTTCGGGTTGTTTACAAACATGTCGCAATCCAGGTTCAACATGATTGGTGCGTTGGTCAGAACCGCGGATGCCCTTGTCTGCACAAAAATGGGATCAGCACCATTTGCTTGGGAATTAGGTGGACACGAAAATTCGGGTGACGGCTTCCTCTAAAACACCCGAGTAGTAGGATGCAAATTGGGCACTTATCTGAAGTTTCCGTGACACTAAGCGTTACTCAGATGGTATAAAAAAAAAAGCGTTACTCAGATTATTTTGCCGAGGGGAATGATGAACACTGACCATGACATTCATGGCACCGGCCTTGAAGTGGTGGTGATACCTGGGGCTCTTTTCTCTTGAGATGTATATGAGACTTGGGAACCCTTCTCTTGCCATCCTCTTGCTGCTGTCCCACAGAATCTGAACTCGAGAATAAAAGGACAGCGATTCAGCAAAAGTTTTGCACTCAACGAGATCAATTTCACCAAATATTCGGACCGCTAGTTGTTACTACATCTACTCGAATGAACCTTAATTATGGACGGATGACTACTGCGCTCAGCACCCAAGAACTCGGCGAACTCCCCATCGCGGAACACAAGGGAACCCTCCTCGGCGTTCTCGATCCGGCTTACCAACTTCTCGTACTCGCTCTGCACCAACACGAAGAGAATGGTCATGAACACGACGACCAAATCACCAAACACTCTAGGCGGGCGGATTGTAAAACTTGCCTTTACGAACGCCCAGTCGCGCAAGAACTCGTCATCCGCCGCGCCGCGCTTTGGTCCGGAGGAGAAGTAGGCGAAGGCTAGGAAGCACGGATACTTCCGCATGCCGACGTATCGGATACCGATACTCCTCCGACACGTATCGGACACCGATACTCCTCCGATACGCGTCGGACGCGTATCGCATTTATTTTCAATTTTTAAATAATTAAAATAATTCCGATACTTGGTTGACACCTCGCCGATTCTTTTTCGATACCTCCAGCCCTGACCCACCCCTCATTCGACTCGTAAAAGCACCCTCTCCACGCATAAAACGACCCCGATCCCATCTGCCCGATCGTCTTCACGTAAGGGCGCAGAAACCCTAGCCGCCAGCCATCATCTACATCTAGCCATCGTCTCCCTCACCTCAGGCCGTCGCCCTCCCTCCTTCCCCAAGCTGCGGTCGTCCTTCTGGTCGATCTGATCCATGGCGAGTGGAGCTGGGAGTTCTGATCCATCAGCAGGCGCAGCTAGCAACGATGCCGCAAGAGGGAACAATCAGCTGAGAGCAAGTCAAATCCTTGCTGCTGCCTGTGTGTTTCCTCCAAATGACAACGACAAGAAGCCTCTATGGAGGTACGTTGAGGTGCTGGAAAGGCCAGGACAACGTAACGGAGGCAATAAGACGATGAGATGCCGGCTCTGTAGTACGATCATGCATGGAAGCTACACAAGAGTGAAAGCCCATCTCCTGGATGTCTCGAATTATGGGGTGAATCCTTGTAGCGCAGTTACAAAACCTATTCGTGATCAGCTTAATGAAGAAATCGCTAAAGCCGACGTTGCATCTGCTAGAACCATGCCTCGAAACATCCCTTTGCCATCTGAAGGTGTGTCAGATGCGAGTGCAAGGAAGAGAAAGGGGGTTTCAGCTATTGAAGCTAGCTTTGATTTACAAACTCGTAGCAAGCTGGATGCTATGATCGCAAGGATGTTCTACACAGGAGGTTAGCATATTTTTGTTTTATGTCTGATACTCAACTAATACTTGTTGGTTTGCATTTTATTTACATTCGTTTGTCCTGCAGGCGTGCCTTTCAATCTTGCAAGAAATCCATATTACAGGCAGGCCTTCATGTTTGCTGCAAACAATCCCTTGGGAGGCTATGTACCTCCAGGGTATAATAAGTTGAGAACAACTCTGCTTGCGCAAGAGAAGACACATGTCGAGCGAATGTTGCAGCCAATTAAGTCAACATGGAGTTCGAAAGGTGTAAGTGTTGTGTCTGATGGGTGGAGTGATGCTCAAAGACGCCCTCTCCTAAATTTCTTGGCTGTCACAGAGGATGGTCCGATGTTTTTGAAGGCAATCAATACTGAGGGTGAATCCAAAAAAAAAGAGTACATTGCTGAGAAGTTGTTATCAGTAATTGAAGAGATTGGAGCACAAAATGTTGTGCAAGTGATCACTGATAATGCATCAAACTGCAAAGGTGCTGGTATGATTGTTGAGCAAAAGCATCCCCACATTTTTTGGACCCCGTGTGTTGTGCATACATTAAATCTAGCCTTGAAGAACATATGTGCTTCTAGGAATATTGATGATGAGACTTATGAAGATTTCGGTTGGATCAATGATGTTGCTGGAGATGCTAGTGCAATTAAAAATTTCATCATGAATCACTCCATGAGGTTGTCCATGTTCAATGAGTTTAGTAAGTTAAAATTTCTTTCTGTTGCTGATACAAGATTTGCATCGACTATTGTGATGTTGAAGAGGCTTGTTGCTGTGAAAGAAGCTCTTACACTTATGGTAGTTAGTGAAAAGTGGAATACCTACAGGGATGACAACGTGGGTCAAGCCCAATTTGTCAAAGAGAAGATTCTAAATGATGCCGACGCCGTGGCTCCTGCAGAACGGCACCCACAGCCTCGCGAACGCGACGGCCTCGCGCAGAGCGTAGCAGGTCAGCGGCGAGCAGCCGTCGTCCGAGACGTAGCACGCCAGCTTGTGGACCGGGTAGTCCACGGCGAGAAGCGACAGCACGGTGTTCACCGTCACCACCGGCGGCTCCAGCTTCGGGTCCGCCGTGGTCACGAACACGTCCACCGCCGGAAGCTCATCAACCCTACCAATCAACAAATCAACACCTGAAGAAGAAGAAGAAAGGCGACAAGTTTTTTTTCGGTGCGCACGGTCGCGTTGCTAACCTTTCGTCGAGGAGGTCGGGGTGCGTCTCGAAGCGGACAGGGTTCCACTTGCAGTTCATGTTGAGAAGCCACAGGAGCGCGAACCATGTCTCGCAGACGAGCGCGGCGATCCAGCACCAGGACGCTTCCCCAGCGCCGTCCAGCAGCGAAGCGGCACGGTGGGCGACCAGGGCGAGGAGCAGGGACAGAACGACGAGGTCGGCCAGCTTCCACGCCGTGCGACGGAGGGGAACCCTCTCCTGCAGTTTGGCGGCTCTCGCCATGGCCGGACGACCGAGCAGAGACTTCGCTCAGCTAGCAGTAGCACGCTGCTACCGCTGCCACACAATCAAACAAGGATCGATGCGGCAGTAGTGACTGGTGAATCATATACTACTTATGTGTGAAGATATCTTTGTTTTCGATTAACAAGGCATCACGAGATGCCCGGTTCCATTTACTAAACGAAACCGTCACAAAGCTACACTCGTTGTCCAGTAGCTTTACTAGTCAAGATGTGTTGTGCTCATCTGTCGGCCTTTCGACCGATCTGCATAGAAAAAGCGAAGAAGCCCACAACACGATGTGTTGCATTTGGGAGGGTGATTGCTGGAGGTTCCTCTAACACACCTGCATAGGGCAGTGAGATCAGTGACGCGGAGAACCGGGACCACCTGTCAATGACCTTGCCATACGTTAGAGGATCTCGTTTTCTTAGCTTGATGCTATCGCACCTTGCGCTTATCTAATCATAAATTAACGCTAAAATTGTAGTAAAAAGTATAAATAGTTCTTAAGAGACTCTTAATACTAGCCTGCATATGTTCGGGACATCTCGCTAATTTTGTGAGAAATCTATCTAAACCCTTAAAGAACCAGTTGTGAGGAAAATCGGTTTTACCCTGCCAGATGTTACCCATCTGTATATCAACCAATGATTCAAATCCCACCCCCTAATCACAGCCGCAAGATAAAAAATATGGGCCCATCGAGTCACCAAATTGTCACCCGAATGTAACCGATGACGCAATTTGCACACGTTTCAGACCTCGTTCCTAGCGCTAATCCCACTCGAGAAAAAATTTACCCATCCCTGCACCCACCACCGTCAATGAAAATTATGGAATTACAGCCGGTCACCTTCCCGAATTAATGCTCTCCTTCCAAATCAAAATAATGTTTGAAAATTTCGGAATTAACAGTTTCCTTCGTCCACGGCGGGCGTGGCTCAATGACGGTGGGCTTGGTGGTGTACTCGCCGGCGTCCGACGTCTTCTTCGTGCCCGTCGTGGAGGTGCGAAGAAATCATGGAGTCGACGAGAGCACGACGCGCGCCGCCGACGACCTCGACGCGCGACTTCGACGTCCTCGACGCGCACGGTCGACGACCTCGACGCTCGCCGCCGCAGACCTCGACGCGCGACCTCGACGCCTAGACGAAGCCCCGCCGCCGACATCGTGAAAACTTTTGTCACCCCACGATTTTCACCCCCCCACCCCCCAAGATTTCCCACCTCCCCGATTTCCTCTCACCTTTCCTTCCCGTTCTTCCTTCCCTTTCCAAATCTCTCACGGTTCCCAAGCGGGCGAGCAGCAACAAGAGAGAGAGGAAGGGAAGCTAGGGTTGCGGCGCCGGCGGCCGGGGTTGGCGAGTGGCGGCGCTGCGGAATCTGCGGCGGACGGGGTCGGCGCTGCGGGATCTGCGGCGGCCGGGGACAGCGGCTATGTCAATGGCATGGGGATCATGTCCTCGATTTCCCTGCAGAGAGCGGATTTTCCCAGTGCGCGCCGCCACTGCGTTTCCTCCCAAGCATCAACGAATTGGAGGCGGCGCCGCTCTCTTGCACGGCTTGACCCGCCGGCGTTCGTCCTGCTCCAGAGTCCAGATGCGGGAGGCGGAGCTCCGGGCGGTGGCCGCCGCCGCGCACGCCGAGGTCACCCTACGCGCTTCCACGGTCGCGCTCGGCCCACTTTTCCTCGTGCCACCGATGAGGGAGAGGCCCGTGGTCCCTTATGCGGTGTGGCTATCTCTCCTCTCCCTGGTCTATTTTGATCGGCCGAAATCGATGTGATGCATCAGTTTACATCCGGAGATGCGAAGAGACGTCTCCATGATCGAGGTATGCATCGTGGCTCCCCTCTCCTATGGATTCCCCAATTCGATTTGCTTGTTTTTTCTTCTCATCTCCATATGTATCGGCTGGCATTAAACAAGATGGAGGGTCTCCCCTGAGGGCAGCGGCAGTGGAGAAGGATCCGCTCATTCTTTGGTGCACGATTCATCCAATGGAGAATTGGAACGTCTCCAGATCCCTGGTGGGGCTGGAGCAGGAGGATGAGGAAGCGACTTCAAACTTGTAATTCAATTCATTTTCCTAGAGATGTGTTGTCACTCCATTTTTACTGACTTCTAATTCAATATAAATTTGGGACATTGCCCTTCTGCTATTTCCTGTCATTTGTAATTCCACTCCATTTTCCTAGAGATGGTTTATGTGTTTCCAAAAGCCAATCAGTGTTATTCTTTTATATGCTGCTAATGCTTCTATAAATTTGATCAATGTTTAAGCATGCGGTGTATTGAGAATATTAGAAGAAGAATTATATCAACGTTTCGAATATATGGATCAGTGTATATTGTCCAGGATCATTCATTAATTTTCCTGTGAGCAACCTATAGTGTAGACTGTAATATTCTTTCACATTGAAATGTCCTGCATTCTTACAGGTACCTTTTATGTCATGTAATATTCTTTCACATTGAAATGTGCAGCATTCTTACTTTTGGTTTTTCAATCCTGACACAGAATGGAATATTACTTTAGCTGCATTTTTACATTTATTCCCGTGACCTGATATCGCAAATTATTCACATCAGGTAGGCGGCAAGTTGCATCGATCTGTTGTAGAGCGATGAGTCTGGGTGTCATCTCCAGTTTTGCTTCGCTAAATTGCGCCGCGGAAACTTGCGTCGATCCTCTTGAGAGCAGTGACAACTTGGTTACCAAGGTAGGTACAAAGGACCTTTCTGATGTTTTCAATCGTGAGCTGATAACTGATCGGGATCTGCTACATGTTTGGTCTCAGCGTTTTCTAGATTGATCCCGTGATGGCCGGCCATAAGTGAGATGCCAAAAAGTTGAACTCTGCATCTTGAGGTACGGTACTGTTTGTATGTAGGATCATGCTAATGTTAGGCATGAGATTCTCCAGGAATTGGCGTGAGATTCTCCAGAGGCCTCATGCTGGCAGTAAGTGATGTTTTATTGGTTCAGAGGAATGGAACAATATTAACTGATTTGGCTATTTTGCGATGTTCAAAATTTGCATTGTATTTTAGGTACATGGTGGTGTGAGAAAACAAATAAACCAACACGTCATGCAATTGATGACTCTACTGACCAGTGCAGTCACCAAAGTTTAATATGAATATTGTCTCCTATTTACTAGACTGCTCCACTTGTAAATTTTAACCGTGTGTTCTCTGCTTTGGATAAGTCTAGATCACTGTTTTGATGAAAATTGCAGTCCTTCACTTTTTAATTTGTTTTGAGATGTCACACTTTAGTTAGATTCAGGGAACAAAAAATATTTTTATTCATCTGACAGCCATGTCACAAATCACATGGACGACCTCCTGCGGTCCTGCTGCTGATTTTCAGAGGCATCTGGCTGCGTGGTGTGTGGAGTCCTCTTCTTTGTATGGGCACTGCAATTGATTGATTTTCAAGGGCCAACAAAGAAATTCTCACTGTTAATATTTCCATGCAGATTTTTGTTTCTAGATTTTTAACCCTTTGAGAATGACTTGTCGACATGCACCTCCGGGTCTCCAGCAGGTATGCTACTGCTTTAGAATTTAATCCAATGGTTATATCCTTATTATGTGATTTTGTTTGATTTAGTGATACTTTTGAGATTCCACTATGTATATGCTTTTTGGTGATACTCCCTGTAATGTGTGTGAGTGCTCAAAGGGAACATTGTATAATCGTTTCTTGGTGGCCTCTGGTTGAATGCTTGAGATATGTTAGCTTGTTTCATACTATATTGTTCTGGCACTGTTTTGTTGTTTTTAGAAATTCAAATCTCAAGGTTGTTGTAGGGAGCCAAGGTTCGCATGATGTGGCTACATGGCATTCGATTTTCACTTTTATGTGATTTGCTTGTTAGATGAACTAATTAATTGTACTAAGGCGTTCAGTGGGAGCTGTTAATACTGAGTGATATATGAAACACTGCATTTTTGCTGGTAGGAAAGGCTCCAACAAAATTAATTTGAATGAAAAATTGAAATTAAATGTTCAATTAGCCCTGATATTGGAATGTTTTAGTTCCCTTTTGATAATAGTGCATAACACCAAGCTTGCAGATCAACGTAGGGGTGCTATTTGCTTAGTTCTGTTGCACTGTTGTGAACTCATGTAAGATAGTCAATACTAACTTTAACAATAATATTTTTTTCGGATATTCATGTTATAAAGTTAAAGTTGTTTATTTGAAGGTTACTTCATGCCGGCATAAGTTATTAGCTGGATATTCATGTTATAAGGTTGTCCGCAGAGGCCACCAAGATCGGGGCGGACTTTGCTGACGTAACAGTATAGCTGGAGAAGCGTTCTTGGTCGCGAAGGACCTTCTTGCTAGGACGAAGCAAACCCAGGTGTGCTTCTGGTTCCCATTTATTTATTTTTGGTCGGGTTACCTTTAACTGTCGCCGAGGAAATTTCTCTTTTAATGCTCCTATAAAATCAGACATAATTGCCTGAGTCTGATGATTTGATCCTTCTCGATGCACTTCTTATAAATTATCTATATTTTTTATTAAGAAAAACTAATCGTCTTAGGCTACCTAATGAGAAGCAGAAATTGTGCATTTATTTAAGCACTCTGCTTCCCTATCCTTGTTATTAGTCAGTGCTTGTCTCTGTTTGGCTGCTGACTTATTCATTCACACCTTGTTCGATGTAGCAGCAAGAGTAATTCATGCTTGTCTCAGTTGATAGATTAGTCCCATCTGTTATCCTGTACTCTTTTAGAGGCAAGCAGACTTGGTTCAATGTGATTATGAGTTTTTTTTTCTTCATTTTGCTGAACATTATGTGCTTGTGTAATCTACCTAGAAATAAGTAAAAACACTTTAGCTATCTAAGCAGGTGGTCATTTTTGTGGTTTACATTAATCTACTAAGTAATCGCATTCCGTTGCTTCTATGGACTTTCATCAGCTTGTTCCCCAAGTAATTTTTTTTTCAATCCATGAGCCCCCAAATCGTTACTGAGTTAGGTATATCATTTTCTTTTTGCGTGGTAGTCACTACTTATTCATAGAAGTGCAATTAGTATGCAAAATTGGTATTCCAGATCATGTGTCGTTCTAGAAGCAATGCAATTTTTTCCATTCTTAATTTTGAATTTTGTCTTATTTGCTACCAAAAAAAGGAGATGAGAAAATGATACACCTTGAGGTTTTTGTAGGATGTCTATGATGAGAGGGGAGTAATGTGCTAAAACGTTTGCAGGAAGTTTTGATCTTGCAGTTTTGTGTTATTAAAAGAGAGGAAGTAGATTGGGTTCAAGCCTTCAAGGTCTTCCGATGCAGCTTTAAGAGATGAGTTTTGACATTTATAGCCTATGAGATGTCTTGTTTGTGTTCTTCAGTCTGTTTAAATGATGCTGCACTACAGTTCCCATGTCGTGATGAAACTATTTTGTAAGCCACCCGCATAAAATAACTATTTTGTAAACCTTTTATTGTTATATGAATTGTGGAGTGCTCATAATTCTTATTAATCAGATGTTTTGGAAAATTTTACCTAATTGGATGGTAAGTTTACCTCTTTATTGTGCAGACTGAGATACTTTAGCTGATAAAAAATGACATGGGTTTGGCTGATCAATGCCACGAGTGCGTTATGCCCGTTACTGAAACTTACTACTCGTCTTGAATTATTCTTTCCAAATTAAATAGATTTTAATTTTAAAAGAACATATAGTCAAGTTGTTTGTAATTCTAATGGTCCTGTCAAATGGTGTAATTTTTGAACACGTGCGTGGCGCACGTGCATTTTTACTAGTAAAGGCATAAAATCAAACAAAGCTACCATCAAGGCATGTCGCCTCAGATAATAAAACGTCTCAGGTGAAGACAAGGAAGAGATTAAAATAGATCAATGGCAGATTAGTGATTCAAATTTTATTTATGAAAGGTTAAGAATTATGATCATCAAAATAATATGCAATAATTATTTTAAGCTTATACTCGTATCAAACTTAGCGAGGACAGTCGAGTGAAAGCCACTACCCCACATCTGTTAAAAGTACGTTTCTCCGGTTTGGTTACGTCTGCTGGGCGTGCGCCTCCTAAGAGGAACGGGAACCCTCCGGCCTCCGTCTCCCCATAACCCTCGCAGTGCCCGTCGCTTCCCCATGGCGGCGCCGGAGCAGGAGGCCAAGCCGGAAGCCGTAACCCCATCGCCAGCCAGAGAGCCGCCGCCGGAGTCACATCCCGATGCCCCTTCCTCTTCCCTCATCGCTGGTCAGGAGCTGCAGCCATGGGAACAGCACGCCGCGGTAATCAACCTCCCGCGGTACGACTACCGCGCATCCGGGTCCCTCTTGCTCCGCTCCTGCTCCGGCTTCCTCATCACGTGCCCCATCAGTACGTGCCTTCTCCAATACTCGAGTTTATTTCGCCATTCGAGCAAGTTATATTATTTTCAAGAGAAATAGGAGTAAACTGCAAAATAGATATGTTCCGGTGATGGAATTGTTCGTTATAGCGGAACTGCAATAGAAACTAGCGAGCAATATTGTTTGGTTGTGGATATTTAATTTAAGCCAAGGTAGCTGCCATTATGTTTGCATTTGAGTTTGAATTCCAGTTTTAAGTGTTTTGGAAAGCAGACCTGTGTCGTTGCAGCATGTAAAATTGTTCTATTATGAAGAAATTAGACTAGTTTTTCATGGAAACTCCAATTTCACTAGGATCACCGGTACCGTTGAGCATATTGTTTAGAAATATTCTCTTGACTTCAGGAATGAGAATATAGCTGCCTAGAATGTATGATATAATCCACAACTCCCAAGTCGTTATTATGTACTTATGTGTTGAGTTCAACTCGATCCAACTGGTTACTGCATCGTGTTCACACAAAAATGGTGCAATGAAGATAGAGGAAAGTTTGTTAAAAAATAATGTTGGTTCACTTGCAAAATCATTTAGGAAATTTTAACCGCCGAAAAATAGTTGAAATCCGCATTGATGGCATATAGAGATACTTACACACTTTATGTGATTGTTGTCATCTTACAGAACGCGAGAAAAGTGCAACCAAAGAAGCCATCTCCATTCTTGACAAGGTCATCACTTATCATTCATGCTCTGTAGTAATTAGTTATTTTTCTGAAGTACATCAGTTCTAGTACTTGAAGTTGAGTCTTGTAGGACATTGCTATTCCAAATTCAGTTATCTTCATAACACTGCAGTGAAGTTATATGGCATTTAGTTTATTATTGAATGCATGGTTGCATGCCCTGAATATACACAAGTTGGGTTATATTGTTCACCAAATGATACTCACTAGTTCCATCAAGCTATTCATGCTACTTTTGGGCTGCCCTGTTTCCATCTCCTCCAGTTGTTTCTTTTTCAAACTCGGCCAAGTTATGAATTCTTGTCAGGATAGCTGAAATCAAAATGCATCAATGCAGTACTCATCCTTGGTTTGGTGACCTTCTGCAATTTCAATTTCCTTGCACTGAAATATACTGACACGAAGCTTTCTTTCTGTTATTTCTTCAGTACATTGGTCGTGCGGCTGTTTTAGAAAACTCGGAACCATGTGATGTGAAAATCGCAGCGAAGAAAAGAAAATTGTGCTCTGAAACATCAGAAAATACAGTAGAAGCAGCAACAAATGGGCATAATGATGCCTCAGAATCAACTGGTTAGTATCAATCACACATTAATATTTATATGTAGCATGCTATGGTGCTTGGATGATGGTTCAGTCACCTATCTGTTATATTCTGATTTTGTGCATTTTCTGGGGCTGAAATAGGCAGCATAGGGAATTCAAATTCACCTGAGTCCAAGACAAGTGAAGATGTTGACAAGACTTCAAAACTCTCACTGGTTAAACTGTCAAGAAGTGGTTTGCTTTTCTTTAAATTCCCCAGTGGAGGCTTTCATGTTGTGCAGATGCTTACAGAAATGCTTCATTCACTCAAATCTGGGAAACTGAAATCTCCACAGTAAGGTTCCAACTTCATTGGATTAACTAATGTGTTTTAATTGCTGTTGATATTATCTGAGTCTTTCATCTGGATCTTTCAAGTGTTGGAAGCGACCACATATTATTGTCATGAACTGACAAAGGATATGCTAGACCATGGAAGTCTTCCACAGTATTTTATTGACAATCATCAATGTTGGTCTAATTTTGAATCTAATTTGTTGATTTTGTTCCTTATTGAAACTATACAACACGTTGCTTTAGCTTGCTTATCTCTGGTAACAAACTGAATGATATATAGATCAGAATCTTAGTAAAACGAAATGGGGTGCAGATTTTGGAGCAAATAAAGTTAATTCATATATTTAAGTTGCAACGAGAATATAGAAACTCAGTCTTTGTTTAGAATCAAGCTAAGTTCCTCCCAATAGGCGATAGCTGTCCTGGTATGTGAGATTATTTTTGTTTTCTAAATTATCAACTCTGAATGTACAGATGGTGTCACCGCATGTTTCCCATTCAGGAAACTTGCGTGCTATCAGAAACAGAACTACATGCCACTGTATCAAAGTTATTTTGTGACTTTTTTCAAAGCAAAAAGGACCAGGATGAGCCTATCAAGGTAGACATTGCAGCGCTTATCATTTATTTTTCCTTGTAGTTTTATGACGTTGATTGATTCAATTATCCGTACTATTTTCTTCTTTTTTTGGATAATGGCATCCTTACTATTTGAGACTCATACACCGTCTTCATGTGTGTTTTTTTCCGGATTGCCTCCAGCATAATTTTCTGGTATAGTTAGAATGTTATGCATTTCCATCATCATTCATTATTTCACGTCGAATTACTGTTTTTTTTCCTTAAGCTGCACTTAACTTGAAAACTGTGAGTAGCTGTTGTATTCTGTGCACTATGTTATGTAAATATGGTGATCGCAATGTCATAATGTACCATTCACCGAAATTAAATTTAACATATGGTAAAGTTTGCAGTTGCGTATAATAGAAGGGGCATTGATGAGACAGAGATGAGGCTGCCAAAGAGCAGTAATGAAGGTTCAAATCAACAAACTTTGATGGACAGGGATCAATGTTTCAAGGTTGTCGCTTCTGCTGTCAAATCAGTTGCTGAGAAATCAGTTGTGGATCTAAGGTCTCCTGAGGTAACCTTGCACAAACCGTCCCATTAATTTACAGCAGTTTTGCTTTGCACGGTTATTGGTCAGTTGACTGGAGGCACCATAATCCGAACACTCCAAATTGGAAAACAACAAGGCTTTTAATGCTGACTAGTGGAACCAAGGTCCTATTTTCCATTCCATCATGATGACAGCTGAGTAAGTTTGGTCACGTATTGACATCTGACACCCTGCAGTTTCAGATGCAGGGTGTGTGTCACAAGACCATTTCGGATTCCACCAGCTAATGTAGCTCACTATCCTGAATGAATGAATTTTTATTCCTAAAGTATAGATATAGCATATCTATTGTTTTGTTGTAAAATACAGAGGAAAACTGAAGATTTGGGCAATCTGCTCCTTTTCTTTAGGGGCCCTTTGAAAACTTGGGTTTTCAGAAGAACTTTGTAAAATCCGATGGAAACATTCCTAGCTCCTTAGAAAAAAGGAATGTGCCTCTTTACAATTTATGTGTTTTCTATCGAATACCTCGATCCATTGGGATTCTGGGAAACCATGACAGTGAGCTCCTATCACATGGGCACTTCCCCTTGTGCTCCCTCTGAATTCATTTGTTTTTTCTCACGTGTTCCATCAATATAGTCATTCATGCAACCTCTATGTTTTGCACGTGAATTCCTACGATATTCCGGTGAATTTATCTGTGCGTCATAAAATATATAGAAATAGACTTTTAGGTGTATAGAGAAAATTTAGGACTTTGAGATAATTTGTAGACCGTATCAAACTGAAAATTAATTTGCTTTGGCTCATTTGTATGCGCTGTACAACTATTTGGTTTCGCAAGTTAACACGTGCTTCATGTCCAGGTGGCAATACTAGTAGAGATGCTCCCCCTTTCCGGTGTTCCCCTTGGATCTTCGATTGCCGGAGTGTCCGTTCTCCCAGCTGAACTCATCTCCACAAAGCCTCGCCTCTGTGTCAGGTCTTTGGTATCTGATCCAAAAACAACAACAAAAAAGTGAAACACCTCCCTGGCCGCTGCTAAACAGAGTAGCTGTAGTGGCATGTGGAAGGATACAATTCGTCCTCATGCCCATTTGTACCAAAATACAACTTAGGTCTTGAGCCTTTGTTTGATGAACACGAGTTTTAACAATCATAGAAAACACTTGTATGATGGCCTCACGAATAGTTGTTTGTCTGCCTTTGGGGAGGTCAGTTTGTAGCAGTAGAGTTCATCCAGTTTTTGGAGGCTAGCTTATTGTCATTTTATTAGTGTGCCGAAATGTCAAAACTGAGCTTGCAAGGCATGATGGTGTTCCACTGTTTTCTGAACTTTGTCCGTTGCATCCAGTTCAGCAACGATGCATAATGCATGTTGCTGAGGAAGCAGCCTCTGCGATGGCTTTTGTTTCAGCCGCCGTACTTTTCCCCCGCAGTCTACTGTGGTGCTCATCATGGTAATTATTTGTACTTGAGATGAGATGCTGTCAGTTTCAAGGCTTTTGGGGAAGTGGTAAATGGTCTGATTTTGACAAAAAGATGGATGCCATTGGCTTTTCCAGCATCAAAGGCAAACACAGAAACTGACGAGTATATTCTTTGGACCAGATGCAGGAACGGATTTGCCAATCCTTTAGCCAGCAGATCAATGACCTGTGTTGACAAGCTTACCTCTTAGGCTTTTAACAAACACCAACTCAAATGGACTAGACAACACACGCACGCACATGAGGTGACTGATGTTTTAATCATTCTGCTGTTTTTTTTCCAGCAAAAAGAGGAAGGACATAATTGACATCCGTGACTCATGAGCTCGTTGCCCGCATATACAGGCCTGAATTTTAGCATCTTTGTTAGAAGATGTACTGTTATTAGATAGTTTTGAACCAGTCCAAAATTCTTGGTGCTTCTCAGTTAATATACAAACCACGCACAATTCTTTCTATGAATGCTTGCAAGCAAGCAGCAACATTTCAGGAAATCGGGGATCTCCTTTGTTCAGGACAGGTACAAGTTGCAGAATAGGAGCAAGGGTGAGGAGTGAGGACAGGCTGACAGCAGTAGTGCATGCCTCATGCGGATCTGTGAAATTGTCCTAAGTTTGTTGGAAGATGTCTTAACGTGATCTATAATATCTCCATGTTCCGATTTGCTGGTCAGTACCAACCACAGTTTCCTTTACCACTTCCATTCAATGGAAAATGTCACGTTAATGCAATTAGTGCAAGAACAACTCATTACGGCTCAATTTGTGGCATGCTAGACTGCATCAGCAGAAAGAAGTGACAAGACATGCAACATGGATAAGACTGATATACAAAACTAACACGATGGCTATGTTATGATCCGCATAGAGACAGGGAAAGATCCAAGTTAACTCTCTGTCCGACAAAGCAGCTGCCTGACCGCCCGGAGCATCCGCTGAAGCTCATCGACGGCTTCGAGGAGAGGACGCTGCTACTTTCACCGGGCAAGGAGGAAGCGGCTTCTACAGCTTTCGGATCAAGTGACTGCGACGGTGAACTTCTCTCTGCCGGTACATCTCTAATTGCGCTGCTGAACAAGAAGTGTCTGTTTTCAAAGTTGATCTCCTTGGGAGATTGCGGCCTCACCATATGACTTTGATGGTTTGCGATGGGCCTGCTAATCTGTAGAGACCATGCAGCAAATGGTCAGAAAGATTAAGCTGTCAAGTTTACTGCAAAAAGTGATACAAGAAGGTGATGTCAGACAATAATTGTCTGATTTACTTCCAGTTTCTAATTATTTCCTTTAAGTGGAATTGCATGAATCAACAGTGGCACGACAAGAAACTACAGTACTCATGTCATGTGCTTCAGAAGAGAACGGCACACTACTCTTTGCTCCCCTTTTCTCTCCAGTCGGAGCAACGCACCAGAGAAGCTTTAATGGGATTGTTCGTTCTATCTGCGATGCACCATCATGACACTACTGCGTGCCGCTGCAAGGATTGGAACCGATCGAGTACTGCAAAAGCCACTTCTTTTGGCATATCACTGTCGATGAGCCGGTGCAAATGCCTGGGGCTTTCGAGAGCCATTTCTGGTACTACTCTGCTCGTACTAACAGCAGTACTGCCACTACTACAGCCACTACTGGCTCTGATCAGAAAGCCAGTCAAAAGATTTGAGAATACTTAGCGAGCGATATGACATTGCTTCTTATCACAAATTACAGGAGAAACTAATGAAACTAGGTGTGCGTAAGCCTTTCAGATACGTGATGTTGTGACTTATCATGTCGATGTTGATGTACTACTCCATTGTAAAGTGAGGCAGATGAGACTAGAGAGACGTGTGAAGAGAAAGATCAGGGTGGGAAAGCAGTTAAGACAAGAGAGAGGTATCTTCTTTTGATAAACCTTTTATTTTTCACAATGCTTCTTTTTAGTAGCTTTTTCTTTTTACCTGGTGTACCTTGAAGGGCTCGGATCCTCGCACCCAAAATCCCAACGCTTGCAGGGTAGAAGCAGCAGCATCCCTCTGCCATCCGAGGCCCTTATTCATCCTCCTCCTACGCATGGACATTGCTTGCATGCAATCATCGCTGCAGTGCTGGGGGCCAGGAGCCCCAATATCACTGTTCCCCTGCAGCATGCCTTCGTGCGTGGCTGCGGCTTCTGCCCCTACCTTTGCCCTGTTCATCCAAAGAGGAAAAGAATGCATATGCATGCCAAAGAAGATATAAATCTTTTTGATTCGAGCAGTGCTGGAACGGTAAAAAAAGGAAGCAGAAGAGAGGGCAAAAAACCTTTTCATGGGTGGGCACAGGAATTCTTTGGGGCCTCCCTCATCAACGGTGAATGAGTGCTTCGGATGTACTAGCTGTGGTTGCACCTCTGATGGTAACATGAAAAGTGAAGAGAAAGTAAAGGTGGTTTGGCTTTCCATTAGCAGCATACATGTGCGGAATTAGGGCACTAAAAAAGGTGGTTTGGCTTTCCATTAGCATCACACATGTGCAAAACCACTAAAGTGAGTATGTAACACAGACCACATGCAGTCTCGCAACTAATCATTGATGTTAGTATTAGGAATGTTCAGTGATTACTGTTCTAGTCATGATCATGCTTGCTTCTGAAGGGAGTGTGTACAGCAGACCACATGCATGCTTCTGAATATCTCTCCCTCACTTCAGACAAAAGAGTAAAAAAATATATTGAATTATAGTGTAACTTGATCTAATGCAAATCCCAAGAGATAAAAGCTGCATGCAGCGCCGGCAAGAACTAAGAAGATTTGTTCCTTAATAAGAAATTGAACTGATAGTTAGAGGAATGGATAAAGACAATGGACGTTTCTCTCTTACCTTTCTTTACAGTGCCATGTTCATGCCCTGAACTTCTGTACATCTGTTTCCAAGAGCAAAATGGGCTTCAGTTACTACACGCACGATTCTCAGCTTACATGGTATTACTTGCGTTGCGTATGGTTAAGGCCTGAAGAAACTGACCAACCTGAAGGTGGCTCTTGACATGAGCAATGGTGAGGCCTCTAACATCCATGAGCTGGAGGATGAGCTTAGGAGTAGCTTCTGCAGCGCAAGCATCAATCACCAAGAGCATGCCATGCATGAGGGCGGCAAAAGAGAGATCAGACGCCACGCCATGAACACACGCATGCTTGAGCTCGTGCGCACGTACGAAGAGGAAGCTCTGGAAGAAGGAACGTACTGTCTGGGCCGCCGAGGCAGCCGACGGCTCTGACGAAGCTGTGGTGGAGCTCGCTGGTCCACCTCAGCCTCGGCACCTTGGACCTGTTGTACCGCCTTGTCGCCGCCCCGCTCCGCCCACCGCCGCCGCCACCGGCCATCTTCAACCTCCTTCCTTGGCCTCCCTGAGCTAGCTGCTAGCCACACTACTGCACCGCTCCTCCTCTCGTGGTTTGTTTTCATGGCCGGACTGGCTGTCTATATCGTTGGGCGTGTACCCTACTGTGCAGTACTAGATTGCGGAGCAGCCGCACTGGCCGCCTGGTGATCCCACGCGTCACGAGAGATGGCCATCATTAGGCAGGATTTTGAGAGGTCAGGGGTATCGGAGGGAAACAGTATCCTACTGTTCGTTGTGGTGTGGACGTACTCCGTAACTGTAAGTATGGATACATTTGAAAGTTGATAGTACAGTAGCACTAGCATCAACAAAGGTTTTTTTTTGGTTGGGGGGGTTGATAGACATAGTATGAAAAAACAAACATACAGGAGTGACACTACCATTTGCTTCTTGGAGAAATAAAACATTCTGGCTTAATGCAGAGGAAAATTAACATTGAAGTTTTTTATGGAGTCAAGTCTAGAGCATTTCAAGCAATGCTAAATGGACTGGGAATGGCATTGACACTCTTTGGTGCAGGACGAACTGCAATCTTGTCCTCTCTCGTTAGAAGTTAGAACAAACGGCATGCTGCAGCGTATTTACTCGATTCTCTGTCGCAGCCTTTTTCACTGCACTGTTTATACTGCTATCACAAGCGGGACATTTCCTTCACATTCTTTGCCTACACAAAGGTCACAAAGGTACTGCATACTGCCACTACCGGAATGCATTTGTAAATCAAAAGTGGATGCGTGCATTTCGGAGAGAATGGAGAGGAACACGACAGAGAGCCGGAGCCGGAACGGGTAGTAGCTGCAAAGGCAACGAGAATCCAGCAGAGGCGCCTACGCGTATCAGCCTGGTCTCCGCACTGCTTTTTACCCGCACGGCAGGCCCTCCTGACTACGGTTTGCCTACCTGCAGAAGCAAAAGTTGCGAGGAATAACGTTGCATAAAAAGTGCACGCGCCGTAGCTAGAGGCTGCCAGATCGGCAAAAGAAGATGCGGTGATCACTTCTGTTCGTGGCCAAGTAATCCGAGCAAGCTTTGGAAAACCTTACTGGTCGTGTCCATGGTATACTGCTGCAAACGCTATCCTCTTCTGAACGATTGAAAACCTGTGTCCCGTGCCTGCGCAAGTAGCAGCAGCAGCCAAGTTATACTCCGGTCCCTCTTGTGCCTGTAACATAACTTTCTGTACGTACGCACGCACGTGGTTTGTGATATATAAGTCCATCTCTCTTTGACCACTCGATCGATGTCTCCCATCCCACCCAGCGCAACGCGCGCGGTCTCATCATGTCGCCAAGCGTGCGTCCGTGCCAGAATCGCGTCGCGGCCGGCACCTCATCGCCTTCAGCTGGGTTATTAATGCCCCCGGACCAGCACGGAGTGATTCTAGGCGAGCCGATCGGTGTATATATTCTGGCACCTGGAGCACGTCACGGCTTTAATTTGGCGATGCGCACCGCAGTCGGCAGAGCGGAGGCCGCGGCTTCACCGTATGTGGATTGGGGAACCAAGCATTGAAATGAGATCGTCCGGCGAGCGTGGTGGTACTCCACACTCCCACTAAATCGCCGGATGAAGGAAGTGTACTCAGGTGGCGGCAGGCAGTCCTGTTTCGAGCTGATCTCCAAGTCAAGGTCAGCCATCACCGAACTGAAAAGCTGCTGTGTTGGTAAATGGTGGTGCAGGTACAGCCATATCTCCATCCACAAGGCCAGGATCGAAGCATTCAAGAAGATATCTTCCACGTCCACCGTGCCACCAGAGGTTGCTTCGCCAACCAAGTGCGAAGCTCCTGTTCCATGTCTCCCTCTCCCTTAACTGAACTCAGCGGCCAACAAAATTGGGCGGAGGGAATGCTGGAAACCTGGAACGGACGGACAATGGAGAAAGAGGCGAATCGATCGAGGTTTCTGCCTAAACCCGGTGAGCTGGTGAATGAGGCTCCGCACAAGCCCATCCGAACAACTTTGTAGGTAGGCAGTCCATTGGTGGCGCGCAAGCCGTTGTTGGACTGGTGGACGGGCAGGTCACACACCAAAGCCCACAACAAGATGCACTCACTAACGTATCTCCGCTGCTCCGTCCGTCCCGTGCACAGGCCGAATTGATGGACGCCATCGACTTCCTTTCCTTGTGCGCACGACCCGTACCCGCCACGCCGGAGTCCGTCAACGACGTCGACAAGCGTCGACAAGACAAGGGCCACAAAAACTCATGAAGCCAGATGCAGCGAAGCGAATGTACTTCATACCGTACTATTCATACCCTACCAAATGTACTTCGCACGACCACCACCAGCAGCTCTGCTCGCAACACAACCAGGGGACACTGAATCTGATCTCATCTCTCTCGAGCCCGATGGATGAACAGAAAGACTGCTGCAATATCCGAGCTCCATGCTAACTAACCACCACGACAAAATGCACTAGATGCATGTGACGGCAATAGGGATCACGCTACACCCCGCTGTTTTTTTCCTGGACTATATATGATTGCAGCATGTTGCAAAAGCTAAATTACCCGGCATATACACGTCGCGTCAGGAGAAGCTAGGTTAGCTGGATCAGCAATTCAGCATCGCGCACATACATAGGGATAGGGGTCCCTCTCGTTCCGGGCCCTGACACGAAAACACCCGTGAGCGCGAGCGATATATCTCAAGGGAGAAGGTTCGCGCCGTACACCACCAAACGCATATGACAACGACGCTAGAAACAAGCCGCGCCACAGGAGAAGGTTCGCGCCGTACACCACCAAACGCATATGACAACGACGCTAGAAACAAGCCGCGCCACACCGCCTGATCCTCCGGCCAGCTGTTTGCAATATGTGTTTGCATCGCTTTTACATGCATGAGCTCAGCCGTGCACCAAACAACCGAGTCGTTGGCGATGCACCCTAATAATAAGCATAACTTTTTGGGTACAATAAAAGTATATTTACTCGGTACTAAACCAAGTAGTAATAGTAGGACTAGTTGTTGGCCGGTGAAGTTCTAGAGTTCAGTTTCCAAACGGTGCTTTGCTTATCGATTCTGGCTTTGCCCGTCTGCGTCGTTACGTCGCCATCTTAGACGTTGCTTGTGCGCAGACTCTCAAGGACTATTAGCAAAAGGGACTCGCCGGTAAAGTACTTTTTCAACGAAGTTGTTGAACTCTTTTTGCTGAAATGGAAGGATAAACATGTGCCCTAATCAAGAAGAGAATGAGAATCCACCAGCTGAACCTAAAACATTCCCTGGTGAAAGCTCAACCGCACCAATCGGAAGAGCCCTCTTGGTCATCCGGCACAAGGAATTGTCGCCATCTTCTCCTGTGCACATATGCGCACCGTGTACAACACGGCACACGATGGCCCGTACATGCAAGCTTACAAGTTACAAACGTCTGAGACCCAGCACGAAACATAGTTGATCGCGATCGTGTGAGCGGTTAGAAAGGAAAGCGAATGGCTAGATAGGAGTAGCTAATGGTACAAACACTGTGTGCACGTAGTACTTAATTGCATTGGGCGCTCGACATACACTACAGTTCTGCCTATTCTGTGAACAGATCAACATGCAGTCAAGCCTATTCTGTGAACATACATGCAGTCAAGCATATATATGTGCAGCACTACGTACAAGAACTTATGAAAAAGTGAACGAGACTGCCGAAAAAAAAACATTATACGCTTTTCACTAAGTTTGGTAAGTAGACCCAATGACTGCTAACCAAACTTATGGTGCCTTCTTAAAAGAATTGAGAAAATGGCAACAAAGAGGGATCTCAAACCCTGACCATTACTTCTGAATTGTTTCTGTTGATTGGTGATACAAGCCCAAATATCTATGAAGCGCCCATTGCTTGATGCTATTCCATACATCCGAAAATGCAAGCATTTCAAAGTTTGGTTAGAGTCATTTAAAAAAAAAAATGACTGGCAATATATATAAATGAATTATTTGACAAAGAAAAATAAATTATGTATTATGATAGTTAGTTTCATGATGAATCTAAAAGCATTTTAAATAGATTTTTTCTATGGACAGTCAAAGTTGAAAAATGTTGACGTTAAGTGAACACATGTACATTATATTTATGGAGAAAGGGAGTAATAACGATTATATTGGCTTGCGCGCCCTCTTTTAGTGAATATATATCTTGTATTTCGATAGTATACCTCCATACCCAAGTATATGGCATTTAGCATGGCTAATCTAGTTTAATTTGAACTACATAGCTGTTTGAAACAACATATATTCATAGTATGACAAACTATCACAAAACTACATATTTGAACCATAACTTCATTAAATCAAAACAACAGATAATACGATAAATTATCACAATGCTTCATATTTAAACCATAACTTCAATAAATCACATGTCTAAGCCATAATTTATCACTAAAATCAGTAGATTTGTGATAAATTTAGCTTGTAACATGTAGTTTTGTTAAGTTGTTAATTAAATCTATATATAGTTTTCTGATAGTTTTACCAAAGTACCTATAGTTCCGTGGAATTGACTCCATATTTAAATACGCAGAGAAGTTACATATAGCCACACATGGCTATGAAGGTGACCGTTAACCTCATTGCAAATTTGTAAGAACAACTTTTTTGGTAAAAAATATACCAGACAAGTTTGACATGAGAAACAACAGATAAAAGAAAGTAGGGGGCAATAAAATTCTTATCATCCCCCAATAAGCCGATACTAACCTAGCTAGCTACAATTTCAATTGTAACAGTCTCCTCCAGTATAATTAATCCGATTACATTTAGTAAAATCCAACAAAGACAACAAAAAGTTTGCCTGGAGCAACCACCGCCATCAAGCGCATGCATACAGTAATCAGGTCATCAAATGATGCTATAGCGCTGATCTAGCCTCTTCATTAGTAGTAGAAAGAAGTCCATTGCTCATTGTGCTGCCGTGCATGCCTTTTGATGACCTGCTTTTATCCTTTTCCACGGGATGCAGTCAACCTTATACTGTTCCCATGCATTGTACAGTGTACACTATAACAACCTGCTGCTTGTTACTGATTCACTACAACGACCATGCATGCATGCATGCCGCGCGCCAGGCTTCCTCTTAACTGGTGACACCCGCTCTGGAAGAGCAACGTACCATAAGCTCATTGCATCCTGCCTCCAATGAAGGACGACGACGCCGACTTCATCTCGGCCTCCAACGAGCTCATGTCACCGGCAGCACCGTCATGGTGCTCCCCTCTCGCCACGGGTACACCCCTCATGACGCCGCCGCTGCCGCCGACGCCAAGGAAGTCCCGGGTCATCTCGGCTCCGCCACGGCCTTGCTGGCTAAACTTGACGTCTTGATCGTCCATGTCGTACAGCCTCGGGTCGATCATGTTGCCGCCGCTGTTGGCGCCGCCGCCGAACATGCCGATGCCACCGCCGGCCAGCGAGTTCATCAGGCTCTGCAGGTGCATCTGGCTCTGGTCAACCATGGGCGCCGCCCGGCCGTGCGGGGCGGACGAGCCCACGAGGCCACCGAACACGGACGCGCTCGTGCTGGAACCCATCTGCGACGCCTTCTGGAGCAACGCGGTCGCAGACATCTGCGGCAGCACCATGGCCTGTTCGTTGTACATCCTGCCGGGAGCAACTTGGTGGTCACCGCCACCGGAGAAGTTGCCGCCGGCGCCGAAAAGCACGGCTGCCGATGACTCTGAGCCACCACCGCCGGCACCTCCTCCGCCTCCTTCACTGAACTGGTCACTTGTCATGTGTCCCTGGCTTGGATGGCCATGACTGGAAGTGCCAGAGCTATTGCCGCCGCTGTTCGCGATGTAGCCAAGGTTGAACAGACCTGGAGCCGACGACGCAGGCTGCCCTCCGGCGCCGTTGCCTTGCAGGTCGGGAAGATGCATGAGGCCGTGGAACGGCTTGCCCTGCAAGAACGCCTGGGATCCCGAGCCGTCGCCGCCGCCGAACTCCGGCGGCGCGCCCATGAGGAACGCCGACGCCGGCGGAGGCGGCATGGGTCGGAACCCGGAGGCGCCGGACGACGGCCCTAGAAGATGGTCGAGGCGGGTGGCGCCGCCGATGCGGAGGAGGTCCGGGTGGTGGTGGCCGTGGTGCGCGTCCGCGCCGAGGGTGGACGCGAGGTGGGACCCGACCTGCGAGAGGCTGAGCGCCATGTTGGCCGCGCCGGTGGCGCCGTAGAGGTGGTGGCCGCCGCCGAAGCCGGCGGCGGGCGGCAGCCGCGCGCTCTCCTGGGCGAGCGCGTCGCAGAAGGCTCTGTGGGTGATGAAGCTGTCCCTCCTGCATGGATTGGAGCATGCAATCACGCATGCGCGCACGTGATTGACAAGTAAGTTACAGTTGGATCAAAGCGCGCGGCGGCGCTATGTGCGCGGGAATCGAGCGCTCGTGACGTGCGGGAACCAAACCAAGGTTTGCACGTGAAATGCGAACGACAAAAATGAAGGACTGCGTTTCAGTGAAATCAGATCATGCATGTGAAATTGTTCTTGTGCAAATTAAACTTTGCTATATGGTTCGTTTCATTTGTCCAAATTGAGTTGAGGAAATCCACAATTTGCATCAAATTAATAGGCAAATGCCACATTTCAAATATGCATATGCGCTACCTGCCGATGCTGTATGAAGAGAGAGAAAATCAGTTTCAAAATTATTTGTATGGTTGTGTACTCCCATTCAGACAAATATACTTGAGGTAGTTATATGTGTAGTTAGAGCACAGCATATATAGTTATGACGCAAATATACCCATATGATTATCTGATATTTTCAAACTCAATATTTTATAGGTTAATTATCTATACTCAAGTTTTGGCCACATCTTGTCTATTATTGTGAGTTGCTAGGAAGTGTCTGATCATATATATACACTTGACCTCCTCATTCAGTATTGCATGCTAACATGCTTAAGAGTATGACGATCCATCAATCAGTGAAACTTATTCGTTGCAAATCTATCGATCACACTCATCCAAGGCCGCTCGGGATCCCAGAAACTCGTGTCAATCAATGAGGAAAAAGAGGAAAAAAGGTTCGAGTAGCAGGTAAGTAGGTTGCATGTATGTCACATTTTCCTACTGATAGCAGGTTCCTAATGGCTGCAAGCTTCCAAGGAGAAAAGTCAGAGGGAAAAATTGTACAAGTTGACATGGAGATTGTTGCCATGGGTAGCATAGAGACACCATGATACGCATAGTTTTTTTTATAGCAAAGCTTACTTCCAATGAAACCAAATTAAAGCAGCTGAAGAAGTATAGATCGAGAGGGAAAGGGGCAATTGTTTTTCTGTATGTAATACAAATGTTCCTTTGCCGTTATTTTTTTTTAATAATGATGTTTTAAAGAAGAGAAATTTTTATTGCATTTGTTCATCTTGTGGAAAAGACACTCACACGAAAACAAAGCCTACATATATATATTCCTTGCTAGCTATATTAGCTAGGGTCCCTAGCTACTCCATCGCACAGAAGAATTGGGTGCAGAGGCCATGCAACAAAACTTCCAATCAACATTTGCATGTGAACCCCAATCAATATGTTGCAACATCCGTTAATGCATTCCATATATGCTCCTTTCCCTTTGGATAGATCTATGCCAATCTCGTGAAAGAGAGGGGTGACCACTTGCACCAGCTCAATTCATCAGTGTGCGCGAGAGCGTATGTGTGGATCCCTTCTCTCTGCTACTAGCTCCTGAATGTTTGCAGCCATGTGAACTCCGAATAGCTAGATGTGAGGGCCTGGACACATTGAGGAGCGTATATTCAAGGAAAAGCAGTGAATGTGAACTATACATGTGAAGGGGCAGGCCTGGCTCTCTGGCATGGCCAACGGATGGCCCTGGCGCCCTGCACGGCATCTGATGGTGTGCAAACAGGGCTAGTCTACCAAGCTTACATGGCACGACGCAACCAATGCAAGAAAGTAGGGGTCTGGTCCGGGCGGAGTGTTTCACTTCTTCGTGTAAATGAAGATTGTACCAATGACCTGGCTTTCTGAGCTAACAAAACACTTTGAAACATTCGCATCCAGTTGCCAGCAGTACAGGACAATGGCCATTTCACGTGCATGCAGTTGCCTGCCTGCCCGACTTTCTCTCTCTTCCACGGGTAGCACAACACAAAGCAAAGTTGGTGCGCACCCAGACAAAACCCTAACGCTGAATTACGCAACACTAAACATTCTTTGCGCGTCCACCAAGCCAAGTGCGTGACACCAGTAGCACTTATAATATGATGATGTGTGATTTATAGGATTCCATGGCTGAGCCATGCATGGAAATACCTTCTTATCTCATTTAGACACGGCACGAAAACCAGCTAATGCGAGAATGACTAGCCTGATCAGTTGATGCATGCATGCAGTGTACTTGTAACTATGCAGACATGGAGCACGTACGTACGAACGTATATGGTATAGGACTAGATATAGGAGCACGCATAGTTAGATAGACACGCGCGCGCAGATGTGTAGGACTTGGTACGTACCGTGAGAAGAGGGTGCCGCAGTCGCAGCGGTACTCGCGCGTGCCGCAGATCTTGGAGTGCGCCTTCCAGTCCGACTGCACGGCGTAGCGCTTGGAGCACTTGTCGCACTTCCACTTCTTCTCGCCGTGCTTGCGGCAGAAGTGCTTCTTGATGCCGGTGAGGTCGCCGAGCGCGCGGGCTGGGTCGTGGTGCGCGCACGTCGGCTCCGGGCAGGTGTACACGCGCCGGCGCTGCGCCTGCAAGGGGTCCTTCTGCTTCAGCTTCCACGGCAGGTTGTGCCCGCGCCGGTGCAGCTGCAGGTTCTGCTCACGTTGGAAACCCTTGTTGCACACCTCGCACACGAACCGGTTCGTCGCCATCAGTGTCTTGGGCGACAGCGAGATCACCTCAGCGTCAGGGTCTGCAAAATGGTAATTGAGTATTAGCAGGTTAGGAATTAATAACGCGACGTCTAATCGTTCAACAATCAAAATAGGAAGAACAAATGCATGTTTTTATCGAAAAAATGGTAATTGAGTAGAAGGTTAGGCGTGCATGCATTATGGTGGTTTGAGTCAGTAGCACTAGCGTCGTAGCGTTGTGTTGTTAATATATACGGATGCGGGAATATACTTTATTTCTTTTTGGTCTGGTGAGATATGGACAAATTAAGGCAACGAGGGACGGAATATTTTCACGAGACTTTGAGGAAGAAAGGGGCAAAAGGCATTTGCAGCAAGAGATATAGCGAACAAAGGAATTGACATAGATCGTGTGTCATGGCCCCTATCTGTCTTGGTAAGAGAGAGATAGCAAGGTGTGAAGAGGAGAACACCTCATGAACTGCATGCATGGAATCTTGCACAAAAATAAAAGTATATTCTTTTTTTTTAAGGTCTATTCTTCGTTTTAAAGCATCATTTGTAAAGGGATTTGAATGTGGAGTAGCAGATGATCTATCAGTGAAATGATTGAGTGTTCTCTGCTCTTCACCTGAATTAAAGACAACTACTTCAGGTGAGGCTAGCTAAGGGCTTTAAATGATGTACGTACGTGCTAGTATGGTGAGTTAAACATGTGCCAGCCAATCCCTTGGATCGAATCAGGATGCGGACGAAATTCTAGGGACACTGGATGAGTGGAACACAGATGGATTAAGATCTGGCGAAAAAATATAGGACCAATTCATGTAATTTAATCAAATCCGGCGGAGAACTCTTGGACAGAAATACTCAACAAGAGAACTTTTTATTGAGGAACCGAGATTTGGGAACAAGGAAACCGAGAGTAGACAAATCGAGGGAAAACGAAGTAGCTCGCTCCCTATATGATGAAACTTGCAACAAATCCTAACAAGATCCCTATTGCGAGAAAATATGCATAAATATGCGTGAATGATAGTTCTTTAAAGAACATGCATGACTGGAATTGAAAAGGGTACTTTGCTAGGATTTGCCTGGTAGGTTTCTCTTCTTCTTCACTGGCGGCGGCGTTGCTGTCGCCTGACCAGACCCCGCCGACGAAGAAGCCCCGTTGAGCGGTGCTGCAGGAGATTGCTGGTGCTGCGGGGCAAGCAGAGGCTTCATCTGCTCATGGTGGTCGCCATCCCTAATTCCGAATAACGCTGCCACAGCCGCCGCCGATGAATTTGATGCCATCGCCGCCTCCTGCAGATTTGTCCTTGAGAAGCTACTCAAGAACAACAAGGAATCTTTCCCTCTCGGTAGCCCTTGATTCTATCTTGGACTAGCAGGGCGAGTTGTCTTCGCTATCCTTCCTTCACCAAAACAAACAGCGGTTTCCAATTCAGACATGACAAGAGCAAACTCAAGTTACTCAAGAAAGAATCTAGATTGGGACTAGTTATCATGCTATCAAGCTCAAGAAGATGTCAGGAAGCTGTTTTCTAAAAGGAGGAAGAAAGAACCAAAAGGAAATTAAGAGCCCAAGTATAGATCGAACTGAAAGAAGAGGCATATATACCTGTCTCATATGTATGTTTCTGCTGGGAATTGATCTGAAACAACAAAGGAATGGACAAGAAGATGAGGAAAAACAACAAGTGTTAGGGCTCGTCCAAGATTAACAAAAGAACAAAGCGCAGTGAATTCCAAAACAAGCGGTTGCACTCAAAAACAAGCGAGGAAAGGCGAACTGCACTCAAAAACAAGCGAGGAAAAGCGAAGAAGAAAAGCTCGGAAACACCAAAATCCACACGTATATACAAGAACCCAAGCGAGAAGGAAGTGAACTTTGTTTCTTGTCCATACCTTCTGATCTCTTTCTCGGGTGCTGCCACCAGCTGTTGCTTGCGTTTGCTCGTTTTGGGCTAGCTAGCTAGCAGAGAACTCATGACCAGGAGAAGGAGCGGAGAGGAGGATATGGAAGAGGAGGCTAAGAAGGTTGTTGTCTGATTTCTTTCATATCTCCTTGTCATACTTTTCTCTCTCTCCGCTTGCGTCCTCTCTTTCCACACTATTATATGCTCCTGTGCTCTATACTATTAACTAATTTCTAGATTTTTTTAGAAAAGATTGATCATTGAAGTCTTTCTCTCTGATCCTTTTCCAAGACCTGAAAATTAAAAATAGTTGAATAAATACTATATAACTCAGAGCAAGAGAGAGACGTGAGAGTAGTGACAGGGTACAGATGATGCCATGATGTGAGAGGGTCACGCAGGCGAGTGTGTCGCGAAGCGGCTGATGACTTGGGTCCACCGACCCTGGGACCTTTGCTAGCCCTCTCTCACACACACGTCCGCCCGTGTGCGCACACACATGAGACAACACGCACAGCACACGAGCGGTTGGGTTTTCAATTTTTGCTCGCAGAAGAAAAAGGTTTTCAGGCCTGTTCTCTTGAGTTCAAACTCTAAAAGGTTAACCATATCTATCTCCAGAATTCTATGAAACTGGAGCTTGAATGGATTAATTTCGTTATAATCTTAAACGGAAACCAAAGCACAAGAGCACCTTATTATTTTGTCTTATAAACACAAAATCTAGAATAGATGTGGATCTAAAACTTATGCTAAATAGGCCTCAAGGTTTGAGAAGTAGAGTGGTAAACGTAGGGAAAATGCAAAAGTGCATGTACTCAAAGGAGACCATCCTTCCACTACAATGGACATATATCAATCATTCTAACATTGATGTGTATACACATTTGCTGCCCTCCAATATTTCTATAAGAGTAAATTTCACAAAATTGTCGTCTTTTCAGAAAACTACAACTTTTAGGGGCAATTTCAGAGAGCTAAAACCTACAAGTATCCTTACCTTTTGTTTCATAAAACTACAACTTTCATGGCTGGTGCTACCAATCAGCCTCACATATGAGAAAGGGTCAATGTGAGAGGCTGACAGGTGGGATCGTGCACAGAAAGTTTTGTTCTATGAAACAAATAGTAATAATAGTTGTGGTTTACTGAAATTTCCTCTGAAAGTTGTAGCTTTCTGAAACAACGATAGTTATAGTTTGTAAAATTTACTCTTTTTATAACTTTTCCTTTGAAGAAAGTCGTTAGTTTTCTAAAACAGTAATCCATTTGTTTCTATAAATGATTCAAATAGAGCGAGATCAAGGATTATTGGAGAATTCAAACAAACCAGCGAAAATCTCATTTGGTTCCTTCGAGGAAGCAAATAAATACCTAGGCTTGAATTGATAAGGGCTCTCATAGCTTAATCTCTTTGTATAGGAGGCCTGTGCCGCGGTTGTTGTTTTTTGAGTCATTTGGACGAAAAGGTCTCCTGCTCACACCCATCAGAAACAACAATTAATATCAAAATTTTAGATCTAGTTAGTGAGTGGAGCTTTAGAATGATTCTGGGCTTGGGCACGGCCAGGCCTATCTAGTTAAGGTATATTCAGATTTTGCATGCTAACCTTTTTTTCCGATGAATTTTGCATGCTAACCTTTTATAAACACAGTACAAACTCATATACATACCTATGAACACCTATGAGATACTTTTCTTAGAGGAACCCACCTATGTGATATTTGCTTGCTATATTTTGAGATTTACAACGTCACCATTTACATGTTGTTGACTTGTTGTCGATGGGCATGATCGTCTACCACTGAATAAACCGAGACAATAATGCTAACTTACAGGACAGAGTTTTATGAGGGATAAAGGCTAGCTAGTTGCTTGCTTCCATTAAGTTAACTCTTCTGAGCTCATGTTACGCCTTTTACCCAATTCAGCATAATTAAGTTGTACCCCTGTGCGAAATGGTTACCAAAAATGGTGAACAAAGTCAATGAAACTTTCTCAAGGAAGGATGAAAATGATAGACAATTATGACAATACACAATCTCGAGGAAAATGCCGGTCAAGTATTAGAAGTATAAGTTTTGTTGGAGATGAACCTTTCTAGCCGTGTATAGTGCGTGTGTGCACTTGCAGGTGTATCGAGGGTTCGCTTGTGGTTTTGCATGGACTATTTTTTTATTTTCGTGACTGTTTCTCTATACCATACGTTGGCAGTATATTTTTTATTGCGAATCATAAGTTGGCGCCTTTTTGTCATGTACTCAGTGAACTTGTTTATTCGTTGGGTGATCTCCATGTGTATCAGTTTCTGCAAAGTACGCATGTATCTTAGGTGTATAAAATCATTGCTGACATCCTACGCTTGCTGGATGCGCACTCTGCAACTCTGGTTGACCCCTCTGTCACTCGTATGTGTGCATGCATATACGGTGCGTGCATGGCTTTTCTCTTTCACGGACATCCACGAGTTCAATCTCCCGGCCAGGCAGGTCGGGCCGTGTCAAGAAATGGAGTGTGCAGACTGCAGGCTGACACGATAGGCATGGGAGTGCGTGCACACGACGGCTGCGGCGTACGGACTGATAAATAAAAAGGCCCAAGAAGACAAGAACTTGGGGGGCTTTTGCGAGCGTGAGATTCCAACGGGACGGAGACGAACGGCACCGTACGCGCGTCGTCCACCGTATTTATACGATGCGTTCACGTGCTCTCTTTCTTGGGCTGATCTATGAAATCCAACCATCGATGATGGCGAAATGACCATGGCGCGCGGCGTATCAGGCATACAGGGCCCACCATGTTCGAAAAATCACTGATCTTACACCCTTCAGATTTCGACCCGACATTTGCGCATACTTCAACCACGAGCCTTCTGGACAAAAGCAACATGAAACACTGCTCAGGTTTGGTGTTTAACTTTACAATCTTATCATGCATGCATGTCCCTACCTATAAATAGCTAGCCAGCCTTGTGGATTTGCCAAGCACGCGTCAAATCACTCGGAACGAATTTGTTAGGTCAGCAATCACAGTGTATCATTAGAGTAAAGGGGCATATATATCTATACGGATTGATTTGTACCTCCTTTTGGCCTATCTCTCGCCAGAAAAGATGGAGTAGCAGTCTTCGAGTCAAACAGCAAGTCTACAACTCTTCTATGGCCGTACGTCAAGCAATTCTACTTAAACCAGACTGTTAGCTGTCTGAACTATAAACAATCGCTGCTGAACTCGAAGACCTAATCTGCCAACGTCACATTGATAGTCTAAAGCGATGTGACAACCTATAGCTTGGTAAGAAAAATACTACTACAGTGCTTGGTGAGGATTAGGTGAGCGAACTGCGTAACATGCAGCTAACTCTAGTATATATGCGTGCTGACCTGAAAACATTCGCTGCATGTGCGAAACCCAAATCACGCGCACGGCTTTCGAAGAGTACGTGACATGGTATAATACTGGCGGCGTCGAGCAAGCAAGCAAGCAGGGCCAAGGCTTTAGGCCAGGCACCCGTCCGACGGCATGAACTCCACGTCGTCGACGAGCGCGAGTGTTCTGTTCGCGTGTGAGGAGGGAATTCGCTGGCTTGGTTTTATGCGGCGGAAAAAACGCCGCCGCGCTTGGAATTTACGGGCCGGCGAGGGGAATATCGCGGCGCTGCGGCTGCCGTGCGGCTGGGCCCCCGGTCCACGTGAGATTCTCTCCGTTTTGGTGGCTTCTCTGATGGGAACCGTGAGAGGCTCACCTCCCTACCGCATCCGCACATGACATTCTCTCATCTACGATTCGACATGAATTTTACCTCTCGTTTTGTATGCACGCTTATATTTGAACGTTGTCTGTATGAGTTCGGCCAGTCCACGTGGCTTTGCATTATTGTATAGTACGAGGTGATGGGCACGCACGACGGGGACTGAAATAGTATAGGGGAGAGAGAGGCAGAGAAATTCAGATACGAGTACGCATTTGTGGACTGTGTGACCTCACCCTACTACAGCATGGTCCTGTCTTCCCATTGTTCCCCTGTCTCTGGGCTTGTGAGATGACGGCATCACGATCCTGCAGTGTCCACACTCATACTCGAGTTTATATTCTCGCGTTTTCTTCTCAAGGTTGATATACAGGACAACGAATCCGAGAGGGAATAATTGGGGAATAAGAATCTCTAGTCCCGTTGTTGTCAGGGAGCTTGGAGTGGAAGCCATGCGAACCCGCATATGGGCTGCTCCTCTCTCTCGTCATGGCCGGCGATGGACGCCACTCTGGTCGGTGCTCGGTTCTTGCATTGCCAGCTCGTGCAAGAAATCCATCTGGCATATATGGGCCCTTCATATACTAGTGGTACTGCACTCCTCATCAGCGGGCGTGTTGTGTTGTGCAGGAACAGCAAGACGTGCCCAAGTTGAGCAAATCATCTGTCAGGGTTTCCCTCAACTGCAAGAAAAACACCCCCGTAGATACGTTTTATTTACACGGTAGATACGTTTATTTCATGTCTATTAAAATATAGAGACGTTTTCATAAAGCGTGTTGGGGGCGTATTCGCACGGACCGTGTCATATGCCTGCAGTGATGTATTTTAAAAGCATGTCTAGCACATATAACGCGATTTATAGCGACGCTATATACGTATCTACAAACCTGTACACGATTTTATAGTTGCGCTCAATCACGTCTATGAATTTAGCAATGCTTTAAAGTGTTACTATTTAGAACATTGCAAAAAAAAAATTGTTCCCTCATGCTCTTAGCAAGTACTATTCGTGCAATTCGTAGGAGTTGAACTCATGACCTCTTCATTTCATACAAACTCCCTTAACCAACTCATCTCACCTGCAACTTTGACTAGAGTAAGGTATAGCATTCCAAATAACGTGTCAATATCGCGTCATAAACGTGTTTACGTGGGATACCAACGAAATAAAAACACGTCTAGTATCATATAATTTCTTAATGCGTGTCAAGAAGCATCTTTATAGGGCTACTAGCGTCAAAAGCATGTCAAAAACATGTTTATTCGGTTATTGACGATCAAAGCGTATCTAATAACGTGTTAAATTGACACGATCTCGATACCGTGGCAAAAAGCGTCTTTAGATGCTGATGTATTGGCGTTTATAAATACGCATCGATCTATAAAAACGTGCCTTTTTTCTTGTAGTGCTCAAATAGAAAAAAACAGCTTATTTATATTGTCGGATGTAACATCATAGGCTACTTGGACCATGAAGTCACCCTCGATGGAGGCTAAAGGTCGATGACACTTCGGATGTGGCTGGACGTGCCCCCAACACCTTGACAGTCAGCAGTCGCACTTGATATCAACTTGCTTGGTTTATTTCTTCAGACGTCATTTCCGTTGATCATTCACACAAGTTCCAATCCTTCTTTTCGGATATTCGTCAAGTCTCGTCCGGCCAGACACAGTCAGACTTGGTACGTCATGATGTTCGGGGTTCGCAAGAAGAAAAATCCTTGCGTCCTGGATACGGGCCTGAGCTCATGTCGCCAACTTTTTTTTATACAAGGAATCTGGAGCGAGTAGTACGAAGTGGGGGTAGTGGCAGTTCTGGGAACGGGTGAAGTCACATGCGCACGCACTGTTGCCGGCGACGGCCCGCGAGCGATCATCTGGAGCCGGTCTCTGCCATCTTTGCCCACATGACCCGTGCCGCGAGCGATCGTGCTTCGTGCAGAATGCAAGGCCCCCCGCGCGCGCGCGCGCGTTCACGCCAACGCAATATATAGCGGCCACGCTCGCGTCGCGTCCACTTTTGTGAGGCCATCGTACGCACGCACTGTAATACCCTACTTTTCAGAGGCAGAAGAAAAAGAAAAGAAAAGAAATAAATAAATAAATAAACTTAAAAAGGGATAAAAATCACTCCAAATTTGAACCTTTTCTAAACTCTTACCTTCCATGAATTTTTCCAAAATAAAATTTCACTAAATAATTAAACATTGTTTGAATTTGAAATTTTTTTAAAATAAAATATGTGCTCAAGTGCTTGTGTTCATTTAAAAGTTCACTAAAATTTGAATTTTTCGAATTTACAACAAATTAAATAAATTTATTTTAGTTTGAGCTAATACACATTCAATTTTCAAAAAGTTTGAATTTTGAAACCTGCACAATCTTCACCATATGCATATTCGTATTTTATTGGATTTGTTTTGAGTGTTTGATCAAACCTTGTCCTTGTTTGAATTTGAAATCTCTTCAAATTCAAATTCCAGAGAAAAGTTAAACCTTTTCCTTTTCCTAAAACACTTCGGGCCGAAACCCTTCTTACGGCGGGCCGAAACCCTTCTTACGGCCCAGCCCGTATTCCCTTTTCTTCTCTTTTTCCCCGCCGCGCTTGGGCCGCTCCCGTCCTTCCGGCCCAGCAGCGGCCTGCTCCAGCCCGCGCCCTCCTCCTCCCGCCGACAGGTGGGCCCCACCTGTCGGGTTTCTTCCCCACGCGGCGCGCCGCCGCGCCCGGCCCCTACCGCCGCGCCCGGGCCCCGGCGCCGATCCGCCTCCGCCGCTCCCGCCGCCCTGCCGGTGCCGTAGCCGCCAAGCTTCGTCGTCTATTTAACGAGCCGCGCCCCGCTCCTCTCTCCCGCGAGCTCTCTCTCTCTCTCTCTCTCTCTCTCTCTCTCTCTCCCCGACTCAAGCTAGGGTTCCGGCCATCTCCGGCAACCTCGCCCTCCCGGCCACCTCTGCCTCAACTGGCCGCACGGTGAGCTTCGCCGCCGCTCCCTCCTCCTCCCCGACCCCTTTTTCCCCTCTCCTTCCGCACGTGCACGTCCCGCGCCTAGCGCCGCCGCCACGCCTCCATCTTCTCCGGCGCCGACAAGCTTCCCCACCGCGTCCAGCCGCACCGTGGTGCGCACCGCACCCACCGCGCGCTCGCGCACACCCCTAGCCACGCGCGCGCGTGAAAACGCCGCCGTTTTCCCCTCTCCCCTTGCGCGCCGCCGCGGAGTCCAACTCCGGTGAGCCGATGCCGTCACTCCACCGCACCCCGACGTTGATGCACTGACCTCCCGGCTTCCCCGTCGCGCGCTTCACCTCCGCGACGACTTCCCGCAGCCCCTCGTCCCTCCTACGCGCCGGCGGCGAGAAGTCCGGCAGCCCGTCGCCGCGCGCGACGCCCCGGTCCACCATGGACCGGTGGACCGCCGCCCCGTCCCGGTCCATGGACCCCGTGGACCCAGTCCACCAGATTCTCGATTTAATTTAAACCGGTAATTCCCTTTATTGCGTCAGCACCACGCAATAAACCTTTTCCAATACAAAAATAATTCCTAAAATTCTGAAAATCCCCGGGCCCTGTACATTTTGCAGATAAGCCCCTGACCTTTTCAATAATCTTGTTTAAGCCCGGCATTTTTACAGAAAAGTACCTAAACTTTTCTGTAATTATGTTTTAACCCCTGTCTTTTTACACCTAGACCCCTAAACTTTTAATAATTACATATAGGTCCCTGGACATATTCTGTAATTACACTTAAGCCCTCAAAAACCCTTTCATAATTACAAATCAGCCCTCCCAACTTCAAATATCCATATCTTCTTAATCCAAACTCCGTTTTGGGTGATTCTTGCGCCCACGGGTTCGTGGAATCACGAAGTACCTCATGGTACTGACCATGAAGCCACACACCAGGTCTAGAAGGCATTGATCCCTAAAATATCTCTCACTCCTTATATCTTTTCTCAGCAGATCATGCGATGATCGCTCATGTCGCAAATATCTGCGCATGTAAACCTAACCCATCCTGTGATGCTATTCCGCCTAATATCACCCGCACCCCTCACTTATTATATCGATTCCTAGCAGATCATGCGATGATTGATCTCGAATGTCTCGAGTACTTGCTCACCCTAACCTAACCGACCCACGCGATACTATTCTGCCTAATATCTTCTTACCACAACACACACCCCACTTCACCTCTGAATAACCTATTCATTCTTTTGCTCGCTAGCGTTAAACCTAGCGATCGTTCGTACCATTCCACTTCCAACCTAGTACCCTTATCTTATCACAAACAAAATCTCGAACCTAACCTAAACCAACCCTCGCTCAATCAAACCTAACCCATCTTGTGGTACTAATCTGCCTAATATCTTCCTTATCACAAACCCTACTTCATCCTTGTAGTCCGCATTCATTCGTTTGCTCACTATCTATAAACCTAGCAAACCTTAGTGTCATCTCACTTCCAATCAAGTAACCGCCTTTCATCGAAAATTCGACCCGACCTTAACCTATATCAATCATTACTCGATCAAACCTAACCTAGTATCCTCGCCCAACTCCTTTTGATTTATTGCTCTGCTCTTATAATTGATCTTTTAATTGGATCTTATTGGAGTTATCTGGTATTTTAGTTGCCAGCTGCCTTTATTTGAATTTGGCAATTTATTTGCAGCCATGCATTCATATCACGCATAATCACGTACACACGCTGCATATACCATCGCCTGCATTCATGCATGTTCTTTTTATAAAAATAATATAGAAGCTTGCATATTAGATATGCACGCAATCACCATCAATGAAGCGCATGCATCTCCTCACCTTCACCCTAAGGTGTTCACCCAACGAGGACCGTATGCATAACCACACCCCATGTGCATATATTAGAGAAAATAGATAACTAATAACTTGTCTAGGTGAATATGGCCCTTACAAGGCCAGGTATATCACCTATGACACATAGCATACCCTGCATTAAACATGCTGCATCATGCATGGTTAAGTCTCTCGTTCTTCGCGAAGTTTCTTTGGATCTTATTTGGCTTTTCTTGATTCTTTATTTCTTTTGTTCTTTTATTTCTTTTGCGGTAGTTTATACGTACTGTTTTATGCGCTAGTTTACGCGAGAGTCGAGGAAGAGCCGGAAGAATTCGAAGAGCTGCTGAGGACTTGAAGCGCGAAGACCAACCCAGAGATACAAGCTCCAAGTACGAAGAGCAACTCAGAGAATCAAGCCTCGAGTCAGAGTTTGAAGATTAGGAAAGCGATTTGCAGGCAAGCCCTAACTCCCATTGATCATGCTGAACCCATGATTACAAATGATCCTATTTAGAGCTTGAATTCAAATGAAACCTGCATGGAATTTAAAATGATTTAAATGCTTAGAATGACCTAAGTTTTTGTTGATTGCCATTCCTTGATGTTGCTTATCCTAAATCTCTTGATAAACCTAGGAATCCACCATCATTAATCTTTAATGATGAGATGGGTCGATATGCTGCTTAGGACTCATTCACACTGTGTACTTAATAATCTGATTCACATGCTTTTGTGAAAATGTGTGCGTGCTTGGTGTTGTGTGCGTAAGGTGAAAATGGGTGGGATTAGTAAGTGCAACCCATAGTGGGGGTATGTTTTAGACGGGTGCAAGCGAGGTAGTCCTCAGTGGGGAGGCTATCTCTGGGACGCTACTCCTCGCAGGAGGGTAGCTATTGAAGATGCTTGCATCGGTCGTATAAGGACCGGTTCTTGTGCCGTCTGGCCTAGCAGCAGTGCAACCACGAGGCCCTGTTATGGGCAGGGTTTTGGAACCACACCCTACTAGTGATCGCCCGGTACCACCAGGAGGCAGGGAGTTGCAATCGGAAGCCAGGAGAGGATCTTGACGAGGTTGGCGTCGGATCTGGCAAGTGAAAGTTATTTGGCTATGCTATGCCCATGTGGAGCCCCTGGTCGCTGATTTTCCGAGGTGGTACCGTGGTGACATTAGGCAGGTACGGGACCTTTAGTGTGTCATTTCCGACCCACGCCCGGAGGGAAGGATTGGCACCCCTCGTGGGGAAAGTGTACAACCTCTGCAGAGTGTAAAAACCTATCCGGATAGCCGTGTTCCACGGTATTGGACAACGCGAAAGCCATGGCCACACTTGATTAGATTTTGGCGTGAGTACTCCTTGGCGTGTTTTTCGGAATACACCGGTTTGGAGCCGTGCGCTGGTTTCCGGCCAGCATAAAATTTGGGAACTGGCGGGAAGGATTTATTCTCCCCCAGGGCCAACCAACCCCATTATATTAATTACCATACCTGACTTAGTTTGCGAACTGATTTTGTTTTCAAAACCAACCCTTGCATAAAATTGGCTTTCCGCCGATACACTGAACCATCAGCATCATCCTTGTTTACACCCCTGCATGTATTTACCCCTTGTGTTAGGGTTTGCTGAGTACATTATGTACTCACGGTTTGCTCTTAACTTTTTTTAGTGAGAGAAGCTTTCGTAAGAGACGACGGCGATTGGTTTTCGTTCTCCACTCAAGTCTGCCTGTAGGCTTGGGCCGTGTTTCCGCTGATTGTCTGCTTCACCATTAGTCGGTCGGACGGACTTGGATAGTTCTGTATCCTTGTCGAACCGCTATTAAAGGTGATATCTCAGGTATTATAATATTTACCTATACGAAGTATGCTTTCGATTACCATATCTGTGTTCTTGTGCGTATCAACTACTGATTCAGAGACTGATACATGATGCACAACATGCTCCAGAAATTAGGGTATGACACGCACATGGCGGCGCAGGAGGGCAGGTCGATCTGCATGCCACCGGGCGGGGGCGCGTACGCCGTCGGTTCCGAACACGCCGTCGCTACCAACAAATTTTAAAGCCTACACTGCAGGTCGCGCTAGCTGCCGGCCGGTGCGCGGCACTGTGACGCTCGCGAGCCCTCTGTCTGTGATGGCCAAGTGCGCGGCACTGTTCGGATCCCGGCGGGTTTGCGATCGAGCGCCATGATACCTGAGGCACATGCATGCATGGCAGGCAGCTGGGGCTTTTCTGCTTGCGGGTGCCGCCGGCCGGGGACCGGAGTAGCAGCGAGGCAGCTGCTGCCTCAAAATCTCTGTCCCGGATAATCCATGGTGGCTACGCCTGATTGCCTGAAGGTGCACGAGCCTGCGCATCAATAGTAGTACTAGTCGAATACTGAGAGCAAGCCTAACGTATGGCGTATAACCCACAAAAGTCAGAGTTTGCAGTAAAGTTTTTGCTATTTAAAGGTATTAAATAAAATGTAATTACAAAACTTTTTACAGAAACCTGTGCTACTTTGCAAGACGAATCTAATGAGGGTAATTAAGCTATGATTAGACAATGATTACTGTTGCATTAATGTAAGTAAAACATAGCTTAATTAGGCTCGTTAGATTCGTCTCGTAAATTAGCACCTATCTGTAAAAACGTTTTATAATTAAACTTTATTTAATACTCTTAAATAATAAGATTTTTTAGACTAAACTTTAGGACTAAACTTTAGAAGAATGCTACTTGGCGCAACTGCCAGCGCCATACATGCACGGGCTCCAAAGCTGCTGTGGGGCAGCCGGTGTTTCTCTCCTCTCACTGCCATGCGTACCAGCTAATGCGCTGTAGTTTTAGGCTCTAACTTGGCTATGCGCTGGCTACGCATTGGCCTTGCTCTGATCGGTGCTGGCTGACAAAAGATACGCGACGGTCGTTGTACCATACGGCCGGGGCTTTGTTAATTATGGTGTTCAGACTGTGTGTGTACAGTATCGCTCTCCCTTCTCCAAGGGTACCTGTGCTGCTATATACCATACTTGATCGTTGAAGCGTGCATCCACAGCAAAGGTACCGGGTCCGCTGGTTTCATTACTACTCATCCCAAATTAAGACTTGGGTCTGTACCGCCGGCTCCTTCAGCAGGCTCTTCAGCTTTTGCTGTATTCGACGACGGCCCCTGCATGTACGTATCACCTAAAAATGCAGGCGCCGACCGTTGCAGCGCGGATGCGCGCGATGCCGCACATGACGGCCTTTTAGCTCGATTCTTTTCGGCGATCCCCAGCATGCTGCGTGCAGCAGATTAACGTACGTACCAGCGATCACGACAGCAGTAAGCCGACGAGGGTGGGTTGTTTCCTTTCTTGCCAGCTTACATCTGTTTCAAGTTAACAAACTTTACTGCATGCTGCAACATTCAGAGCGGTCTTGACGTACAAGTGGCACGTGAGAAGCCGTCGGCTTCGTTTTGGACGGCATGATCATGCATGCATTCGTTTTAGACGAAAACATGTAGTACATGCATAATATCAGATGCGTACTGACGTGACGTGTAAAGAAGAGACAGATCGATCGCAGGGGGCCAGAGTCGAGACTCTGGACGACGGGAGGGTTCACGGGCACTTCAAGGCAAGTTCATCTTCTCGACCCCACTAATCATCACGATTCCCCCGATTGAGTGTCACAGGCAAACGCTTGATAGAGTGAGCTAGTAGAAAGCACTCTCTGCAGCACAGGGAGGCAAGCAGGTGGCGCGAGATGGAGGAGGAATGGATGGACGCATGCCGCAACTGCGTCAGTGTGTGCGTGTACTCGTATGGGGGCAAGGAGGCTCGCAAGGACGTTACCTTTACCGATCCCTGCCCCTCTTTCGATCACGTGATGAGGTGTGAATCTTTTCTGTCCATTTCTCCGTGTCTGTTGCGAGCCGGCCTGTGGGAGTACAAGACCAGTAGGCACACAGCCGAGAGAGTGTCATGAAATTCTGCAGCACACATCTATAAAAAAAAACTGCAGCAAAGGGTGGAGCAGGACGACGGGCCAAAAACGTAAGGGCCCAGCTCACATCTGGCAGATCAGGCCGAGTCCAGGAGCGATGAGTCGAATCAGTAACCACCACCCCCACGGCCCAGCGCCCACGCTGCGTCTGACTGTCTGAGCCAGTGACCCGTCGAAATTCCCACCGCCGGCGGCGGCAACGTCATGAGGCCGCCGGCGGGACGCGCTACGCCGTCTGGGATGCTCCGAAGGCGAACCAGACCTGAGCGGTTTCCTCTCCATCTGGTCCTCGAAGTGCGCACGTGTCCCCGCCTCCAAACGGGCTAATGCCGCGCGCTTGGCCACTCGTCTTCCGCCTATAGGCGGCGGCGGCAGCGGGAAGGTGGAGTTCAAGGTCCGCCTGCGGCTTTCCGCTGCAGGGACTGCTTCGGCTTCGGCGGTTGTGGGAACTGGTAAGCCCATCTCCGTAATTGCTCCTTCGAATGGTGCCTGAAAATTTCATTTATTCGTCTGGGATTGGTAGCGGGATGGGCATACGTTTGGTTTTGGCACACAGCTGCGCCCTCGTCTACTCACCGGTATGATTACGGTATCAAGTGAAATCAACAGCCGCCATGAAGATCGTGAGATGCTCTTGTCAACAAAAGCTGCCTTGTGTATTGCTGTTCGAAATTCTGGTACAGAATTAACCATTTGTCCTGGTAAATCTCTCTTTGTCAGTACCTTCTTTGTTCAGCATTGCAAAATTAAAAATCTCCAGGACTGCATATGTGGATGAACTTGAATTTAGGGACAAAATTAAGCGTAACCGTATGACAAAACTTCACGGTTACATCACTACTGTGATGCATGCTATAGTGTAGTACAGTACTCTATCATTTTTGGATGTGCTTCGCATTGTGATTTATATACTCTCCATATATGTTCCCCCACTTTTGATGGCGTCATGTTTCTTCTTTTATACGTTTTCATTATATATTTCTGCGAGATAGAGTAAGCAGATTCTGTATGGTAACAGCATGTGAATAATTCTGCCCTCCACGCGTGAACATTTTTGCCATCACTAAGCATTGGTGGTATTTTGTTTTTTTTAAAGACGAAGGATTGCTAGTCCTATCATTATTTCTCACTACTTTTCTGTTGTTTAAATGAAAGCTTATGCTTTGCTGCCTTTTTTTTTATAGCTGGTAGAACTGGTGCTCCTTGTTGAGAGGATTCATGTTTTCGATCCTCATCTTGCACTGGTTGCATCATTTTTACCTTTAAGCATTTCTGAAATTAATATTAGGTAACATGAAAATCCTCGATGCTGAATTCATTCAGAAACTTGCAAGGAGATGAGCTGTAGCATGTTGATCTCCAGGTAACTTTTTTTTTTCCTGTATATCCCCTTTTATCGCAATTTCATTTGTTTGGTCTTCAGTTGTGCGAATTGCATACTAATATGCTGCTTATATCTTATGGGCCTGACGTTGATAATCCCTAAGCATTATAGAGGTGTATCCAGAGTGTGTTCACGTATATGAACTGACAATTCGAATATCATATGCATACCTGTTTTCATGTTTTTATAAAAGATATGCATAACTGTTTTGTCCTTTAGTACAATCTCACCCCCAGCTACAATTGGTGACGAAGCCACTATCTTCTGCAATCTGCATCAATTTATACGCTGACCATATTGTGAGATGATATCCACCCTGTGACCTTTCAAGAGACATGACTGACATTTTGATCACCATCCTCCCATTTGGAGTGTTCAACACCTTTGACCTCACCAGAGTGATCATATCCCCTATAACCTGTCCCATATCACGACAAAGGATGATTCAGGAATAGTCAAAAGACTAACTTACAACCCTCTTACAATTTGTCACAGTTGAGTGAATGAACAGAGAGCGCCATTCTCATTGGAACATGTTATTTTCACCGATCATTGTCACCCTCCACCAAACTTTCAATGTCACTAGTGGGAACCTTCACGCTTGACATCTTTCAAAATGAGCGAGAGCAAGCTGTCTGTCCTTGCTTTCAAGCTTCTATTCTTATATTATTCTAGTGGTTGACACATTTCCATGAGGGTCAACTTGGAGTAAAAAAATGTACTCCTTTATCTGCCTGTCATTAGGTGAACCATAATGTGTCCTGATGTGCTTTCCTCCTCTGTTAGAATATATGGTGCGCGTGCTTAATGCTGCCTATCCTTGTTTTGTCTCTCTACCTTTCCTAAAGGTGAAGGGTCCTTATGTAGTCATTCATGTACATATAATATAACCACTTGAGAAGCTTTATAGCAGGCGTGATGGTCCTGAAGTAGTTGTTTATGGTCTTACATATTGTAAATGTGCATAGGATAGGAAGGGTGAATGGGTGATTCTTCCTGTCTCTTGTCAAACCTCAAGTTGAAAACTTATCTACCGCACTAAGGTTGACATCTCACCCCCAATCACCATTTGACACTGTTAACTTTAAGGCATGGAAGAAAAATTCTCTTCCTCATGATTTGTTTCAGTAAACTATCCAGAGTGCAGAATGTGTGTCCTGCACCACGAATGGGGATACTATGGCAGCTGCAAATTCGCAATGTAATCCTATGTTTATCCCCTGCAAACGAGAATAGAATGAAAAGTGCCGACTGTCCCTTTCACAACATTCTTTTAGGTCGACAAGAAAGCCAATTGAAGGTATCTGACCCCAGAAGACAAGTTAGATTACTGAGTTTTATTGCACGCTTACTCTTCCTCTGTTTCAATTATTAAGGGTACGGTATTCATGGGGGGCGGCGATAATCAGTGGTGAGTTTTTTAAGGATTTAGGAATGGAAGTGGATATCACAGTAATTTTTTGGCAGGAAGCCGCCTCGCATAATAAACTTTATATGTTTTGCATTTTAGTAGATGAAAAGCCAATCATTCTGCCATTTGAGTGCGGACCGAATGCTCTCATATTGACAAGTGTCATGAGCAATTCGGGGTTCCCACTGATGTTCCGTTATTAAATTTCAGGCCTGTCCTTAATTTTTTTCTAGAATCGATGGGGGTCCCAGGATATCATTGATTTGAAGAAAGGCTATCTGAAGCATGCTGCTTGTGATGGGACACGATTTGAGCTTGTAGTCCACTATATGACCTTTTACGTGGCCACGTGCCAGGGTCTGATCGGTGGTGAGTTATACCGATGGCTAATTTATGTTTTGGTTCCAGTTTCATTTTTATCTGATTAATAATCATGCTAGCCTGGTGGTATGTACAACTCCAGCATATTGAGGCAACTTTCACTCAGTAAATTTTTTATCTGAAACCTTAATGAGATATCACTCTACTAGTTTGGCAATCCCTTTGATATAGATGAAAATTATACACGCTTCTTTTCTCAAAGGAAATATGCAGAGTATTGGTTGTGAAGAAAAAAGTCGCATGTTTTGTTCCATCAGTATGCTCTACATTTGATGTTATGTTACTCCATGATAGAAATTTACATGTTTTTCACTATTCTTTTATGGTACTGTAATATAATCAGATGTTCTTATGTCCTAGCTCGCGTGTTCAAAGGAAATGTGCATAGCTTGTCATCTGCAGTTTTGTATTAAAGAAATTTCTACCTTTTCCCTTCCTGCTAACCTGCCCTGGTAGTATTATTTAGTGTTTCAAATGATGACATGATATTTACTCTGCACATTTACTTTCATGGTTACTACTTGCAACGAACGTCAGAGGAAACACACCTTCAAGATAGCGATGGGCCGTCCTCAATTACCGAAAAAAAGGCAAACAAAATATAATGCTGTTTGCCTGTTCCCCTTTTTGCTGCTGATCCGCTGTTGTTTTTAATTTTTGTTCAGATTCCAGGCTCCATCCAACCTTCCTGGTATTCACACGCCTTGAGTGACGCAAAGAGTCAGTGGGCAACTGATTGCAGCCCTGAAACCCTTCCTCGCCCACTGCCTGCGCCACCACCGTCACTCACCAACCCTACGGCGACCCCTTTCCACTGCACTGCAATCTCTGCTCCAATGTTCACCGAGTTACAGAAACACGACAAGGTGGTGCAGTGACAGCTTAGGGAGCTATGAGTAGCGACAGAGGATTTGTTTCTGATGGTCAATGAGATACAAGAATTTTAAGCTGCCTGAGCTGCTGACCCACTCAAGTGGAAGAAGAAAGACCTTGCAGCGAAGTGGCACTGATTACTGTTGTCTAGGAATATTCCCTCTTCAACGGCTCAAGCGGAGTTGTGATGTCTGTGACTTCATTTGGCAATCATAAACCCGCTGCCATGGTCACAGTAAAAGCCGAAGAAAAAGTCAGCTGGGATTGGCATCGCCGAACTCCAAAGTGACGAGATATGACGTCTCGAGGTAGAGTGGCTCCTTTTACTCGGCATGTATGCGGGTAGACACTCCCGTCGGAAAACGCATCGTACTACTCGTGCACAAGCAGCATCTATCGCCACAGGAATGATTGGTTGCAGACAGAGTAACAGTTTCTGGAGAAGGATATGGTTGGTACGGGGAAGAGGATGCTTTGCATTACAGAATGAAGTTGGTGAGTAACGGAACAGAGGAGTGTGACTGGCTCCTAACGGTGCATATACACTTGGGCACTTTTTTTGTTGTTCTTCAGATCAAGTAGGTTGCATTTTTAGATTGCAATCGCAAAAGGTTTGTTTCAGCAGGTATGGATCGATGATGTTTTTACAAAACTCTGTTAATAATAAAATTACTCCTTAAGTTGTTATAATTGGAGAAGATTTGCTTATGCCTCGTAAACATGTGCACGACTGCACGAGGAAAACATGTATGGCTTTGTTGCTTACTACTACGTGTGTGGCTGGACTGACTGAGTGTCTTTCATAGACCATCTTCACTCCGTCCAAATATGCTAACAGTCAGAGAGGAGCCTGGTTATGAAATGTCAGTCTGTCTCTCACTAATTTGGAAATTTAGAGTACCTTTATTCTGTTCTATGCTGGTCAATTGGCCTACTGGAATCTCCACGAAGTTGATATGTATACCTCTAAAAATTGTTATTCTCATGCGTCTACAAAACCTAGATGCTTCGCGTTCTATTTTATGAAAGAAAAAATATATCTCTGAATGATCAGTACTAAAAAAGTAAGTTCTAGGTTACGTTTTTCCTTTGAAACATAATTCTCGATGAGACTGTCACGTCAGAATATTCATACGAATTGTTGACTCCAATCAAATGAAATGCAACAGCTGTGAGATGCTGCGACACGACAGTGATGTTCAAGAAGGTAGACGGTGCAGGTGCAGCTTTTGAAGGGGAGGCCTTGGGCTTGGAGTGTTTCAAAAGATGAATCTTTATTAGAAATCACAGAATAATAGTTCATTACCTCTCAGTATATAAACATGCTTGTTTTTCAGTTTGCCTATTGCACCCATATATTTTTATTGAGAGGACACTAGCTATTGCCTGTTGCGCCTTTAATATTGTATATTTGATTTGAAAAGGGGAAAAGAAACCAAAATTCTCAATGATGTCTTGCCGCACGCTGGCGTCATGCCGACGCCCAGCATATCATCCTAAAAACCCCCACAGGGAAATATTCCAAGCCCGCCTACAAATAGGCCCCCACATGCAGCAGCTTTGGTCCACGGCTCCATTGCTCCTTCGATCCGTTGAGTTGAGACACATGCGATGCATCTGCATGCAGGCGGCGCCGTGCACCTCCAGTATTTCATGCCCCAGCACCAGCCGGAAGCTGCCACCGACCTGCGGCACCCGGCCGTTCGCAGCTCGTCCACTTCGCCGCCGGCGGCCACCATGTGGGAGTACCACCAGGCGGCCTTGCAAAACTCTTCTTCCTCGTCCTCCTTCCCTACGTGGAGCCCCTACGCCGGGACGACGACGGCGCTTCTCGGCCCCGGCTCGGCCTTCGCCGCCGACTCCTCGCCGTCGCCCGACATGCGCCTTCCGGCTGCCGGCGAGCACGTCCATGGCCATACATGGGGCCAGCACGGCGAACAGTGAGTAATTGAGTATACATACACACTCGCGCTCCCTTTAGTTCCAATGCTTCTCCCGGCCCTGTGATCACTGATCACACAGAAGTTAATTAAGCTGCGGTGCTTCATGCTTTCATCAGGAGCAACAACACATGCTACAGGGAGAACTTCCTCGATCTGCTCGCGTCGAAGAACGTGACGCAGGAGATGTTCGAGGACGTCCCACCAGCCGGCCACTACGCCGCGCCGGCACTGTCCGGACGCTTTGGTTCTGGCTCTGATGTTTCGCCGGTCAAGTACGAGATGGGAGGCTCGCCGCTGTTCGCTGGGAGTACTACTACTGGTATACACCAGGGGATGAACGTGGTGGGTTCAGTTCCTCGCTACGCCTACGCCGACCATCATCAGATGAAGGAAGGCAGCAACCAGCAGCAAGAACTTGGGACCCCGGCCATGGCTTCGTTTCTTCAGCAACTAAGCACAAATCCTACTATTGGATTGCCGCATGGTGCTATGGATTATTCAGGCATGGTACTTGACAAGATTTGCCTGGAGAGTCCATTCAGCATGAAGGCTTTGCCGGATCTTAGCTCTTTTGGAGGCTACAGATCGACTGCAGAATCAACGACCGGGGCGCAACCATACATGAGACGCGCCGATCTGTCTCAGAGCAGTAAACAAGAGCAGGATATTGTGCCGGTAAGTAATTCATGGCAATTGCCATTGAGAACTCTGCTATGTATATGAATGATGGCATCCCATATATACGAACGGAAATGAACTGTATTTGAACGTGCTTCTTGCAGGCAAGGAGTAACAGCAGCGGCAGTGGAGCGGCGAGTGATCGTAAGAAGAGACCGTCTGAGGAAAGGACAAGCAACGCGAAGAAATCCAAGCAAGAGGGTTCTAAAGCTCCACCTCCCAAGGTAATTAACAAACAAGATGATAGCTGAGAAGCTAAATTCATCCGTGAACTTCATTTCCATTTGGCATTTCAATGAAATGGCGATTTGAAACCAAATGCAGCAACAAGTGCCCAAAGTGAAGTTAGGAGAGAAGATCACAGCATTGCAACAAATAGTTTCACCATTTGGGAAGGTACGCGCATACGGTTTTGCAACTAAAATTGCTTTGTTCAAGCAGACAAACTGCCAAAGAATGTTTCAGTTTTACATTTTTTTTTGAATTTGTACTGTGTTTTCAGACTGATACCGCATCGGTGTTGTTCGAAACGATCAAATATATCAAGTTTCTGCATGAACAAGTACAGGTAAATAAGTCCATTCCCAATGCCAAAATCCCCTGCATTTGCTGTGCAAATTTGACCTAGCTATAAAAGCTTCCAGAAAAGTAAAAGATTCCTATATGCTCATCCTGACATTATTAGTAAAAAAGGGAGTGTACTACAGATGGGCAATGTATACACGCACAAACAAGAGGCAGGATCCGTGATATCTTCAGAGGTACAATGAATCGTTGCGATGACTGTTTAGCTGGTTCCACATATGATATTGACCTAGTTGGACCCCCTTTTGATCAGTGGACTTCCTAGTCATGGACAAGAAGAAACATAAAGAATGTTTTCGTCTAGTCGTGTCCCACACACTACCAAGACATGAGAAAAGGACAGTGCATGCTTGCATAGTTGCATGTCGCAATCGCCGGATCCTTTTTCTTTAGTTGAGCGACTAGTATATGAAGCTGATGGCTCCCTACTTTCTTTTCGTGCAGTTGTTGAGCGAGCCGTACACGAATTCGAGCAGGAACAAGGTATAAGGATCAATGATGCCAGAAGTTATCCAAAAGCTCATCTTAATTAGTGCATAATTATTTACGAGCTGAGATGTATGTTTCAGGGTAACGTCCCATGGGGAGATCTGGCAGAGGCGAGCAGCAAGCAGGGAGAGGTAGAGCATGACCTAAAGGACAGAGGGCTCTGCTTGGTCCCTGTCTCTTGGACCCCTCAAGTCTACCGCGACGGCACTGCGATGGACTACTGGACGCCGGCGTACAGGGGCTGCCTGTACCGATGAGTTCTCATCTGACTGTTAGCTGAAAAGTTCCTTCATTATTAGTACTGATCAGTGGCTCTGCCTCAAGGTTACATAGGACGCCACTTGATTTGTTTGTGGTTGCTAATTCGTACTCCCACTGATCTTTTTTGATGACGTTTGAACTATAATTCTTGTCTGGACGTCAACACAAAAAGACCGGGGGAGTACTAGTTTGTCTGCTTGGCAGTGATAAGTTTGTTGGTTTGTAATGAGTGTCGAAGAATGATCTGAATTAGCTACTCACGTTTGTACCAGTAATCAACAACACCAGAATTAGCATGAACTTAATTATTTGTTCAGTGGACTGGTTATAACAAAATTTTACATAGCAAGTACTAATATCTGAAGGCACTGTATACTGCGTAGCGTGAGCCGGGGGCCAAACTTGCAGAGCGCAGTTTGCCTCCTGCTACTCCCAAGTCTCGTACATGCATGAGCGCGTTCCCAGCTGTCTGCGACGATGATAATGCGATCGAGCTTGTAACGATGCCGCCAGCTGCAGCTCACCGCCCACCGCGCGCTACAGGCATGCATATAGGGATGAAAACGGTGATGAAAATTCCCGATTTACCGACCATCGTTTCCGAAAAAACAAAAAATGGGAAAACGATTATGAGAAATTCGGAAATGAAAGTGAAAACGGGAAAAACTAAACGGAAACGAAAATGAAAACGATAGAGGGAATTTTCGATCGAATGGTCGGTATACCGTATTACCTCAGAAATTTCCGTCAAAAATACCGTATTTATTACTATAGGCTGAACGTCAACAGATTGCCATCTTATATTTCCTTACCCAACCAGCCCAAGACGTAAACACAACTCTCTCCTATGGAAATAATAGACTAAGCATGGAAGTGAGGAATTGTTAATTTGGCATAGCACTTATTACTATCCAAATATTGCCCGATTGCTTTGGGCATGGACGCATCATTTCCATCCATCGGCTAGTCCGTTGTGCACTTGTGATGTTGGTTGTCATTTTCATTCTTATTATTCAGGACTATATTCACGTATTAGCTTATCATTTATATTGTAGCTCGTTATTTTCGATCACAATTATCGGTTCCCGACCGATATCGACATATTTTCGTTCCGATAGTTTCGTTCTCGATGTCCCGACATTTTCGATATCATTTTCATTTCCGAGGTTACCGGTTTCGATTTCGTTTTCGACTAAATAATATGGTTAGGAAATGATAATGGTATTTTTCGATCGTTTCCGACCGCTTTTGTCGTACCCCATTTCTGGAGCACTTGTGCTTACCGTACCAGTCCCTGGATCAGACGCTGATACGAACACTTACACAGACTGATATCACAGAGTCATCACTTACATAAATATTACCGAGTCTCATACAAGCCTTCATACATAAAAGGTCTTACAACAACGGCCAAAGGCCACTTTATTACAACAAGCATCAAGCAGGTGGGCTGCAACAGCAGAACCACTTAAATACTACTACAGCGGAAGTCGGAAGCGGCACTAGCACAGGCATCTTGAGTGTAGACAGAACCCTACTCTTCATCACCATCCTCCTGATACTCAGGTTCCTCATCTGAATGATTAAAGCAAGGGTGAGTACATAGGGTACTCAACAAGTCCTAACAACAAGGGGGTATAAGCATGCAAGGATATTATCAAAGGATAGGCCGAGGGTTTAGTAACTGGGCGGAATGCCAGTTTTATGCAGGGGTTGTTTGTAAAGCAAAGCAGTTCGCAAACTACTAATCAAGATTATTATTGAGGATTAATGGGGTTGTTTTGGCCCTGGGGGAGACAAGGTCCATCCCGCCAGTTCCCACATTTTAATGCTGGCAGAAAACCAGCACACGGTTCCACACCGGAGTATTCCAAAAACACACCAAGGAGGTTACTCACACCGTTATACTAATCATTGTGTGGCACAAGCTTTCGCGTTGCCCATTACCGTGGAACACGACTATCATGATAGATTTGTAACTCTGCAGAGGTTGTACACAATTCCCCACAAGGCATGTCAGCCCTTCCCATCGTCATGGATCGGACAGACACACTAATGGTCCCGTACCTACTTGGTGTCACCGCGGCACCACCACGGAAATACTGCGACCAGGGGCTTCACAATAACATCATTATCATGTAGAAAGGCCTGAAGAATCACCATACGCCGGATCCCGACACCTGCCATGTCGAGTCTTCTCCTGGCTTCCGCCGCAACTCCTGCCCTCCAGGTGGGTACCGGGTGAACACTATAGTAGGGTGTGGTTCCAAACCTTTCCCATTCAAGGCATGTGGTTGTACGAAAGGTGCTAGGCAAGGCGGCACATGAACCGGTCCTTATACGACCGAAGCAAGCATCTTTAATAGCTATCCTCAAAGGAGGAATCGCATCCCAGAGATAGGCCTCCCCACTGAGGACTACCTCGCCCGCTCCCGCCAGAAGTGCCCCACTATAGATTACAATTATCACTAGCATATAGTATCATCCCACATTTCATATTCACACACACGCACTCCACCAAACACACGCCAATTTTACACCAAAAGCATGTATAGCAAGATTAATTAAGTGCACATGTAATAAGTCCTAAGCAGCATAGCATATCAACATATCATTAAAGAATTTAATGACAGTGAATCCTAGGGCTAACAAGGCAGTGGATGAACAATTAACAAGGTATGGCAATCACCAGCATAGGATCATCTAGCATTTAAAGCATATTTAAATATCATGCACAGTTATTTCCAAAACAGGCTCTAAATAGGATTGTTTGCAAACATGGGATCAATATGACCAAAGGGGTTAGAACTTGCCTTCACCAAAGTCTTCTTCTTCTAAGTCCTCGTAATCCGGATCTTCCGCTCCTTCCTCGAAGACTTGTTCCTCTGTTGATTGCAAACGGCGGTCGAATTAAACTACCGATCAAACAATTGAACTAGCAAGCAAGTAAATCAAACGAAGACCAAAAAAGAGACCAACAACAGAGGGCTTTGGTAACAACGAGTAGCTCATGATTTTAGACGAATTTTGGTGAAAGAAACACCCGAATTGGAGCTAGGACGAAAAAGATATAGATTTTACAAGTTTGCAACATAGGAAATAATTAGGATTAAGTTAAATAATTAAGCATAGGCATAATCCTAATTATTATGGAATAAACAAGTGTTGCAAAATGATTAGGAATTAATCTAGTATTTTTAGGAATTTTATGGAATTTTTCTGATAAAGGAAAGTGCTCGAAATGCTAAGCTGTGTACACTAACGGTGTGGACTTAGCAAAATTCCAGAGGCTGTGTGGCTGACAGGTGGGGCCACTGGGGTCAGGTTCACTATGACCCACTGTTTCATGGACTAGGTCCATAGAGCTGTGGACCGGAGGTGGCATGAGTGGGTGAATCACGGTGCACCGCGCCCGTGGACGCGCGCTGACGGGGCGCTGACGGGGCAGAGGAGACCGGGTCTCTGTGGGCCCGGGCGCTGACGTGGCACGCCACGTCGGATGCCGACGCAGCGCGGCCGGGGTGCGTCGGAGCAGTGTGCGCGCGGCGGCGGCGCTTCGCCGGAAACCTCACCGGTGGCGGCTACAGTGCACCAATGGCGAAGCGGTGAGCACGCTCGGAACCTACGCGCGAAGGCGGACGCGACACCGCTTGGTGGTGATGTCGCGGGGCACCGGAGGGACGGCGCGGACTCGCCGGAGTTGGCGGTGTGCGGCGGCGTGCGGGCGAAGCAGTGCGCGCGCGTGAAGTTGCGCGCGTTCGTGTGGCCGCAGGCGTGCGCGCGCGCGGGGTAGCTATCGCGCTCCTCAGCTGAGCCGAGCGCGGCCGGACGGCGAGCCGACGCTGGGGTTGCGCGGCGAAGAGCGGCGGATCTCGAAGCCAAACTCGAATCCGTGCGCGGGGAAGGAGAATAAGTGGCGCGGGAGGAGAGGGGAGCGTAGGGAAGCTCACGGTGGGCCTGGCGAGACGAGAGGCGGTCGGAGACTTGACGTTGAAGCGCTCGCGGTGGACGGAACCCTAGCCCGCCGTGCTTGCCATGCTCCGCGCCTCAGCTGCGACCACAGGAGGCACAACGGGATTAGCTAGAGCTTGACGGAGCTAAAGGAGGAAGAAGGAGGGGCGAAGGCCCACTGGTCGCTCGCCAGGAGGTCGCCGAAGGGGGTCGCCGGACTTGAGGTTGACGACGGGGAAAAGTTGGGATTGAGGCGCTCGGGAGGCAATGGAGGGCGTTTGAGCTCGGGAAGAGGAGGAGGGACGCAGCGCGGAGCTCTGCGGCTTTTAAAGACGGCCGCGGAGCGAGCCGTTGGGCGCTGGTCACGCGGCGGTCGTCGGTCGCGGTCGTCGGCGTTAAATTCCGACGCGACGGGGCGTCAGGGGGAGGACGACGCCCATCCGCGAGATGACGAGAGCGTGAAGCTGTGGACGGGACGCGACGAAGCCGTGCTGGCGCGGGCTGACGTCGAGGCGCTGGCGTTCGTCGTCTTCCGCGGGTCGTGGTCGCCGGTCGCGCTGGGAAGTTAGGGGCTCTGCGGCGGGGTTGGCGGAAGGGACGGGCGATGGGACGAGGCGCGCGCGTGCACGTGAGCTCCTGCGGCGGCGGTGTAGCGCGACGCGACGAAGCGAGGCAGCCGGCATGGGCGCTCTGCGCGGCTGCCAGAGGTGAGGGACGACACTGACAGGTGGGGCCCACCTGTCAGTGGCTCGGCGCGGGATGGCAGGCCGGGCTGCCGCTGGGCCGGACGAGGAACTGGGCCGTGGCTGACGCGCGGGAAAAGAAAAAGGGAAACGGGCCGGGGAAGGAAGGAAAGGAGGGCGGCCCAGGAGGAAGAGAAAAGATTTAAACATTTTCAGGAATTTTCTAGGATTCAAATTTGAATGAAATTCAAATTTGAAAAAGGAGTAAAACCAAATGAACACATAAATAAAATCAGAAATTTCCAAGTATGCACATGGTGGTGTTTGATGCACATTTAAAATTCGAAATTTTAAATTTGGCATGGAATTGACTTCTACTTTGATTGAATTTTGCTCAAATTTGCAAAAGTTCAAATTTTTAGTGATTTTTCATCATGGGCAAAACATAGGGTGTTACAGCTTTCACCCCTACATGCATATCAGCTTCAAGTCGTCAAGTTAGACCAACTCCAGCAGGGCTTTTACTTCGGACCCTACTCCATTTTTTAGGTCTTGAGTCAAAAAATGAACTCCAGCAGGGACCCTACTTGGGCCCTTATTTTGCATGCCCCCTCAAATTCCACCTCCAAACCCTCGTTCCTAGAGTCCTCCAATCCTCCCTCTCATTTGTGGATCCCACCACCTTTTTTCATAAAATAAGATTTTAGGTTACTTTATTGCTGAAGTTGAAACTAAATTTTGAGCCCTCATTTTTACATGTTAGCTTGAAAAACAAAAGTAAGGTCTTTATTTTGAGGTCCATTGCTGGAGATGCTCTTACAACAGCAGGCACCAGGCAGGGAAAACGTACGCCACCACGTTTCCAGTCGAGAAAATTCCTTCTATGGCCTCAAAACAAATGCGGTTGCCTTCCATGGCCCTCCTGAGATTGAAGTTCCCTGTAAGGACCAAAACCAAATTTCGATTCCCTCCTTGGCCTTTCCGTTAGTTTTAGGACTTAACGGTGTTAGCTAGAGAGTAAAAATACTATTTTACCCCTAATTTGGAATGAACTTAGTTATATTCAAAAAAATTATGCTAATATGAGTATTAATTTATTGGTGTATTTTATTACAAAATTGTGTATGTTTGCCTTGTTTTCTTTTCGAAATGAGCATTTTTTCCTACTTTAATTTCATAATAATTGCACAAAGAGGTAACTATTTCCACACAACAGTGATTTGTTATTTCCAATTTGAGTTGTGCTACTTCCAAATAACAAGGAGGGAACTGCTCTACCACCGATTGAACAAGGTCCTTATAATTTGTCAAGTCCGAATCGACAACCATGTCAAAGCTAAAACATTTCAGATCTTGCCTAGCCTTCTTACGATTGCCCAACAATTTAATTCCAGCAAGAAACTTAATTGTATTCGGATCCAGCCTGTCATCAAAAGAGGCCTAATATTTGAGAACTAATGAACCAGTTCAGTCTAAACCATATGCGAACGAGACACAATGTTGCACTCACCCATGCTGTCAATCGTGCCTGCTGTTGGCGTTCTGGACGGTTCCCTGACCGGAAACGGCGACTGCACACATATGCTTGGCTGTCGCGCCCTAACCCGCAGCGACGCCCCTGAATCATGCGTGAGGGCGAGCGCCCTGGCTGCACGCGAGGCGGCGCGGCGAGCCTGGGTCCGTGCCTGCCGGCCTGATGGCAGCGCTGCCCTCCTCCATTCTTACGGTTTTTTTTTCTTTTTCCTTTCGACGAAGCGTTTTCTCCTGCTGAGACGAGAGAGAGAGAGAGCTGAGGGTAAAATGGCCTTTTCGCGTTGCTAGGAAGGGATTTTTCACAGGAGAAGTAACAGAAGGCCAGGGAAGGAATCGAAATTTAGTTTTGGGTCTCATAAGGAATTTCAATCTCAAAAAGGCCATAGAAGGCAACTGCATTTGTTTTAAAGCCAGAAGAAAGAATTTTCTCTTTCCAGTTTCCAGATCCGAGTCCGAGCCCTGTTGTTTGCTGGAGCTGGAGCCTGTGGGTGATGATTGATGAATGCACACCAGTGGACCGTACCAGCTCTGGTGGGCCGTTCGTGAGTGGTTGGGTCGAACCGAATTACCAGTGGCCCCTACTTACCGTTGGCCCAAGGATCACCAACAAAAAAGCCCACTAGAAGACTTTCGGCTGATAGTCCAGGCCCAACAGCTGCATGTACTCTGGGACGAATTCTCCACCGTTCCACTGCAGGTGAATATCCGGTGTTTCCTATTACATGGTCCGAATCGTCTGATCATCGCTGCACTTGTGTAAGAACAGTCTGAATCGTCTGGGCATATGGCTCATCGAACTGAGGTGTGCTGATATCCACAAAAAGTATCTGCTTGTTTGGCAGGCGGCAGCTGTTTTACTGTAACGACTGCTGAAGAAATAACTACGAACATTATAACGGATGCTGAAGAAATAACTGAAACACTCTAGCTACTGAATTGCAAGACGAACAAGCTGCATGAGAGACGATAAAGCATAAGGAGATTTGAAATCGAAGTAAAACCATCCTCACGTTGCTTCAACATGTCCAGCACCAAGCAGCTGTCATCGTGGAGTCAAGCATGATTAAAATTGGTGATTCCTCCATTCATTCTCGGGGAAGTAACGAACAAGAGTAAGAACAGGTGAGAATGCGATGTTTACGTCATTATCGCACACAAGAAATCCTATCAGCTATGTTCCTTTGCCTGCCGCCGCATCATCCTCTATCACCATTTCCGTATATCCCAACCATGTCCACCGCCCAACCCCGCAAGATTGGCACATCATTGTCAGGACATCTTCCTCCTCAGAATGGCATGTCATTGCTAAATAAGCGATAGCAAAGCTTCACCAGAAATCTATCATGATCAGAACACACATTGCATCCTATACAGATTGCGCCCGGGGTCCCCAGTGCAGCATAAACACTACTGCAGGGTTCTTCCCTATCAGCTTTGAGTAAATACTAATCCATTATTCCCAATCAGTTATGTATACTGAGATATGCCTGTTAAGATAGGAAATTGCCCGTTCAATTTTCAGTAACATCATAAGCAAGGACATTTTTTGTTCGGAGAATACTAAACACAATTGTTAACTTGTATAGAGAACTCAACAACAAGCTCAGCATTATAGCGTCACAAACAATGAGTGAAATATCTTAATTGAAGTTATAAAATTCGAGTACAAGGCTCCACACTAGACGAGAATTCTTAATTGAAGCAAAAGAATGTACAAGACTGAACGTGTATAAGGAAATTATTGGTTCCAACTTCAAAGAACGAATGCAACTGCAAAGATATTACAGTAATAATTTACCAAGAGCAGATGATCACAATTGCCCAAGTATGACGATCTAAGTCTGCAGACTTCTCAGGTCTCAGCCTTCATTCAAGCTTGGTATGATCCATGATGGTGCTTCGCCACGCATAGCCATCTTCTGGGTGTTCAATCGACAAGCAAGTTTCTTGGAGCTAGGCCTCTCCAGGTTGAAAGCTGACACGCTGTAAGTCACCGTGGAAGGACGCCTGCCATTCACCTCCTTGCAGCTCACCGTGTAGATGGTATTGCTCTCAAGGTTGCGGAAGCCCGCCGTGGGCACTGCAAACCCGTGGAGGGAGTCCACAAAGAGCGCGCGGTCACCAATGCCGTGAAGCTCCTGCCACGCCGGCTCAACGCTGCGGTGGTTGACGCGGAACGTCTTGGAGAAGTCGATGTCGTCGCCGAAGAGGTACATCCACTTGGACTTGACGAGGAGGAAGAGCTCGTCGCCGGCGACCACGACTCGGGCCTCGGAAGGGAGCTCGACGGCGGGCGCCGGGATGACGCCGGCGACGGCGAGGGTGAAGGCGTCGACGATGGTGGTGCGGCAGACGTCCTCCTCAAAGACGAAGAACTCGCCGTCGGCGTAGTTGATGCTGCTCGCGTTGCAGTCGGCGAGGGCGGGGATCGAGACCCAGGAGTCGGACGGCGGGTCGGAGGCGCAGAACAGGAGGCCCTCGCCGCAGGACGCCATGATGCCCTGCGGGGACCAGTCCCAGGCCAGGTCGTCGGTCTCCTTGAAGAAGGCGGGCAGCGTCGGGAGGGGGCGGGCGGCGCCGGTGAAGGGGTGTAGGAGGGAGGCCGAGAGATCCGTGGGGTCGATGGCGAGGGTCCACCCGTGCGGGGACGCGTAGAGGCGGCGGCGGCGGGCCTCCGCGGCGCGGTGAGGCAGCAGGAGGTCGGGGTAGATGCGGTCCTCGCGGGGGGAGAAGAAGAGCCGGGACGGGGCGGATGGGAGGAGGAGCCACGGCGGCTGCGGTGGGGGCGCGCCCGCTGCGTCCGCCGCCGCTGTGCGCCAGGAGGAGCAGACCGCGCGGAAGCGCGCGATGTCGGCGAGCTCGGTGATCCCGCCGGCGATGTCCGTGAGGAGCTCCGCCGGGAGGTCCGACCAGCCGCTGACGGCCATGGCCATGGCAAGCGATCGCAATCTGAATCGGGGGCGTTCTCTAGGCTCCGTCCGGCCCTGCGCGGCGGAGATGCCCAAATTTTTATGGGCGGTGCGGGATTGACCAGACCAGGGCAGACGTGGCGCGCGCTGAGCCGTCGGCGGGGGGAGCAGGCTCCCGTGGCTGCGGGAAGCGGTGCCGTGCGCCATCAGGCTCGGTGCACCGTTGCTTTCCTGCCGCACGCGCCGTGCGGCACCTGCGTGACCGAGCGTGCGTGAGCCATTGTTTGACTCGGGCGTGGGCTGGCCGCGCCGGATTGGGTGGCTTCAGGCCCCTGGCTTCGTGATTTCTCCTCGAAACGTCTGCGCTTGCCACGCACAACAAGACCTCTGTTTGGGCTAATCCATATTCCAGATGGTACACTTGAGTGTGACACGTGCTAGTTACAGAAGTTCCTGGGCCTGCTGATCTGTGCTCCAACTGGAATTCTTTGGGCAGCGAGTGCTGTAGAGAGAGAGATGTCAATCATCCAGCCAGACGGCCGTTGACAGGCCGATGAAGGGCGACACGAAAGCTGGCCAGGAAGGCCATATTTGACATATATCCGGCCCGACTAGCCAGGCAAGGTTTATCAGGCCATAAAGTACTCTCCCAGGCCATGCTCATACTCATAAGGCTAGTCTCAATGGATTCTTTTCATTTGCAATTAATTAGATATCACATTAACAAAAATGATGACATCGCAAAAATAAAATTTAATTTTTGAGGTATTTGCATAAACGGTTCACTTTTAGACGCTAATTACAGATTCGGTCTTCTTTTTTAGACTTTGCAAAATCAGTCTTGTTTTTTGAACTTGAAGCCCCCGTCAGGTCCACTTTTGAGATGCCGTTTAGTAAAAAGGATTTTTGGAATTAAAATAAATAAAAAAGCTTTTGGAAAAAGCGGAAATGACCGGACTGCCCCTGCCGCATCCCTTCACCAGTTCGTCTGTTCGAGTTGCTCTGTTTGTGTGCCCGACCTTCTTCTTCCTCTTCCTCTCCCGTGCCTCTCCCGGGTATCCCGAAAACCTAGGCTCAAAGTGGCGGCGGCGCAGCGCGCAGGTGGGAGCGAGGCCCCGCGCTCACCCCTCCCTTCTCCCTCACCTCGCTCCTCCACCAACAACACCAGGGGACTCTCTCTCTCTCTCTCTCTCTCTCTCTCTCTCTCTTCCCTCTCCGTCCATCAGCCAAGCAGATCGAGCCGCACCTCTGAAGATTGAAGCCAACGGCGCTCTCCCTCATCCATCCTTCGGAGCACACGACCGGAGCTGGGTCCAGCAGCTGTGGATCGTGATCCCCAAAGGAACAAGGTTCGCCGCCCCAATCTGAAGCCTAATGTCTCCCCCACATTTATTCATCCTGTGATTTGATCTGGACAGTACCAGAGGATGTGTTCACAAAGGAAAAAGGTTCACTGCAGATCGTGGTCCACAAAGGATGTGTTGCTAAGAGAGCATGTGTTCGATTACTCGTTTGTTCATTGCATAAATGTGTATGCACAGAAGCAATATTTTTTTGAGGCAATTGCATTTCTACCATCACTTTGTTGTGCTATTGTGATTTTACCCTTGAATTTGCGTTTTTGTAATTTTACCATACTTTTTTGAAATAAGCAAAGATTCTATCATGAGTCTGTTAACTGCCCTTTAACGGTGTTAAGTGGTGAGGAAAAAGACCAAATTGCTCTTTTGTGATTTTACCATCACTTTGGACATGAAAATCATATACAACAGAATTTGAAGGTTTTTGCTATTTTTGAATGGAAAATGTAAACATATTCGAATATATTACCACAAATTTTGAATTTTGAAAAAAATTGGTTTCAAACAGATGTCATTTGCCCTACGAGGATGACAACAATTAAGTGCACGAGCTCATCGCAACAATCTGAATTCATTTTCGATTTCAACAAAGGAGGAAGAAGCTTACCCATCCTCCACTGCTACTGGAGTGTACATGCCCGTGCACCAGCAAATCCTTACTCCTCGAATTTGACAAAATTTGTTGAACTTGAACAAATTTTGAATAATTTCAATTGTATTTTGTCAAATTTTGCTAAATTTGGTATGTTGCATTGTACATATGTGCAATTACCTAAATGTGGTGCAACAGGTTCACCTTTTCTAAAAATATATCAATGCATTTGAAAAAAAGAGTGATTTGCCTTGCGACTTACAAAAATCAATGAAATGTAGGGGGGAAACAAGAGTGATTTGTCACCATCTCCTCATTAAAGCGGCTGGATGCAAGGTGATTTGTTGTGTGTGAGCAAGCAGATCCAAATTAGACGGTGAAAAATCAAGTAAGAGGCGGCAAGATCCAGGAAGGACAAGAACACAAGTAACCAACGTTGAGCACACCATCACGCCCACGACCGTCAGCCTGCAGGATCAGACCGAGGTACCTGCTGCTCGACGCCATCAGCCACGCCCGCGCAACTTGCCCGCCAGCCGCGCTCACACCGCAGCCCTTGCGCCCTTGCGCCCTTGCGCCGTGCTCGGCCTAACGCAGCTCCTGCCCGCGCCCGTGTCCAGCCGCCGCCGCCAACGCGTCGCTAGTTTTTTTTTTTTTTAAGGACGTCGCTAGGGTTTTTTTTTTTTTTTGAGATAGACGTCGCTAGGGTTGGGATGGGCCCGGGAGAACGAACACGGTTTGGAGAACGACTCAATGGAGTCGAGGGTAGTTTGGTCTTTCTGTGTTTTCTTCTTCTTCTTTTTAATGGTTTAATTTTTTCCATCTCACGGGAGATTGAAACAATAGTAAACGGCACCTTCAGTTTGAAAAAGTGATGATAAAAATACAAAAACGTAGATTCGGGGTTAAAAACACAATTGGCCTTCAGAATAATGGTAAAAACGCAATTTTCCCATATTTTTTGGGTGTGCAAATGTGTTGTAGATGTACATGGCAAGCAGGCTTTTGATTTATGTATGCACAATCATTTTATTATCAAATATCTCGCTGTAATATCATTATATTATCAAATATTTAGCTAATTGTATGTGATTTTTGCTTGCTGCTCAACGATTATAGCAAACAAAAAAACAAAATTTGTCAAAATTTTTTATATAATTTTGAAATTATTTTTGGAATCCTTTTTTAACCTCCATGATGCTACAGCCGAAAAGAGGACCAGATTTGCAATTAGTTTTTAAAACTGGACCGATTTTGTAAAGGGCGTATTGGTCTTTTCGCAAGCCATTTAACACCGTTAGCTGTTGTTAACGGAATAGGACCTCTTTCTAGCTTCAAGTTCAAAAAACAAGACCGTTTTTGCAAAATCTATAAAAGGAGACCGAATTCGTAATTAAGATCTAAAAGAGGACCGCTTATGCAAATGCCCCTTAATTTTTTGTTATCTACTCCCTTCGTCCCTTTTTAGGTGTCCCTCTACAGAAAATTAGAGAAAACAAGGAACATGAAGAAAGACCCTGCTGCCCTCAATTAATCCGGTGGTGCCATGCAGCTTCGTACTCCTTCCTCCTTTCTTTCCTGTTGTTTGTGAAAGACCCTTGATGTCGCCTAGAGGGGGGGGTGAATAGGCGATATACGAAATTAAGCAATTAAAACTGCAGCGGAAACTGAAACTGCCAAAACCGGAACTTCCGGTTTGGCAAACCGGAACTTCCGGTTTTCTCGGGACAGAAAAACAGAAGTTCAGATCTTTCGATCCCCGGTTCCCTCTAGGTTGAAAGTAAACAACTAGGATATGTAAAAGAGCTCTAGCAACAGTATACACAGAGAATAAGAGCTCAACTACACAAGCAACCTAGTCAATCAAGATTTGCATATAAATGATAAGAACGTGTAAAGCAAATGCAAACCGAGTGAAGCACGCAAGGAGTTGTTTCCCGGAGTTCAGCAGCTTGCTCTCCAAGCTGCCTACGTCTCCGTTGAGGAAGCTATACTCAAGAGCCGGGTCTCTTTCAACCACTTTCCTCCTTTCCACTATTTGTTTCTTTCCTTGCGGAGGCGAAACGGGCCTTGCACAAACTTTCCCAAGGCTCACCACAAGCTTGGGAGCTCTAGGGACGACACCTAGCCGTCTAGGAGGCTTCACCTCCAAGAGTAACAAATGTTTCACGGATTCAAGGAGAAATGCTCAAATGCTCAAGTATGAGATGCTCTCTTGTGCTCTCTAATTCAAATTCTCTCAACCCAATCCAAAGGATTTAGCTATAATCTCACAAATCTCACAAAGAGAGGTTGGGGAGAGCTCTAGGACACCTTGGCTATGAATGTATTCGTGGATGTGGTCAGCACCCTCAAAGAGAGGGTGTGGTGGGGTATTTATACTCATTCCCCCGAAACTAGCCGTTGGAAACTAGCCAGTAAAAACCGGAACTTCCGGTTTTACAAACCGGAACTTCCGGTTTTCCAGAACTAGCCGTTAGGATTCAAAAAGAGAGCCGTTGGATGACTTGTCAGTGAAGTGGCGGAACATCCGACAGTTGTCGGAACTTCCGCCACAAACTCTCTGGTGTTTTGGTCACTTGGTGGCGGAACTTCCGTCAGGTGGCGGAACTTCCGTCAGAAACTATCTGGACCCAAACTGCCAAAACCGGAACTTCCGGTTTGGCAAACCGGAACTTCCGGTTTTGCCAGGCTTTCAGACTAAGTGCAAATTGATGGCTATAGTGTTTCACTCTTCTCACTTAGGTTTTTCTTGAGCACTGAGACTTGCTAGCTATCCATGTAGCATCCCTCTTGATAGAGCGGCATACCTATACTCAAGATCAAATATAAAACAACTTTTACAACTTGAGCATATAAGAAACTTGATATTGCCACTTCTCTTCAACTTTGCTTTATGAGGGCAGCCACATGAGCTTCTCTTGAGCATCACTATCTTGAGCTTGTGATTCAACAATAATTGATACTTAGCAATATATAGTCCATATAGCTTGAACGGTCCATCGAAATCAACTCCACTTGTCCTTCACCATACATTAGGTGCCTCGGCGCCAAGACTCCTGCTTGCCCTTCTCCTAACTATGGTTCATCGCGACCAAGTCATGTCAACTCTTCACCTTCTTGCTATTTAAGCCATACATTGCTTTGCATCATCCTTAAGCATCCAATATTGTGTTGATGATTGATTTATTGATTGATCAAGTTGCTTCCAAATATATAACCATAAATGACATATAGCACTTGATCATTCTTCATTTTGACCATGAGAAAGCCACTAGATATAGAACCTTGCATTTGAAATAATTCATTTCTTTTCATCATATATTGCTCACATGGTCTTTTATTTGCTTGAAACAATTGTACATCAAAGAGTGTAATCATGAGAGACTTTGTACATATTGCTTGCAACCTGTCCATATACTCACAAAGAATATTAGACCTTTAATCATGTTGTCATACAATACACCAAAACCCACTAGGGGTGCTCATGCACTTTCAATCTCCCCCTTTTTGGTGATTGATGACAATCTTGATTAAAGCTTACAAATGATATTCAAAGAATATTTTGAATGCAAACATGTAGAACAAGCTCCCCCTTAATATGTGCATATTTGAATGAATTTCAAAAAAAATTGGCCTCAAATGCCATTTGCACATATAGAATGGAAAACATGAGAGCTTTTCCTACATGTATGCATTTGTGTGGTGCAACAAGTGTGTGTGAACAAATAATACGTGATGCATATGACAAGATAATCACACAACGTAATAAACAGAAATGCATCTGTGCTGTCTGGCCAAAACCGGAACTTCCGGTTTGCCAAACCGGAACTTCCGGTTTTTCAGGCTGCACAGAGGCAGAAAAAGAAAACAATTCACCATTTCAACAATGCATCACACACTAGCATAAAGAGATCCTTAGAAACTTATTACAAGGTTCATCACACATAGTTCACACATTACAATTGTTCTCAAGTCCACAAAGTGATAAAAACGATACAAGGATAGATAGTGTTCTGCCCAGCCAAACCGGAACTTCCGGTTTGCCAAACCGGAACTTCCGGTTTTACTGGACAGAACAGGCCAAGACCGAAAAGGCTCTAAAACTTGACGGCGTCGACTTGAAGCTTTAATATTTCTCTCCCCCTTTGTCATCCAGCACCAAAAAGGAGTAGAGAAACATGCAAGAAGGCTCATTCATCGTCTTCACCATCTCCATCATTTTCTTCTCCTTCATCTTCATGTCTTGGAGGGGAGAAGGGAGGGGGCTGCTGCTGCGGCTGCTCACCAAAGAAACCAAATCCATACTCATTGAAGCTTTGTTCACCAAAAATCTGAGAACTGAGATTTTGTTGTTGATAGCCACTAATCCTTTCCTCAAAGTTTTCATAGGTGGACTATCATCATTTCTAATAGGAGAGCAAACAATATCGGGATGATCTTTTTGAGCTATTTGCTTCACTGTATTTGTGAGCTTCCTTCTTTCTTTCCTCTCATTGTGTGCTTTCACATCCGTATCATATTGAGACCGACACATACCAAGAAGAATATTGAAGAACTTCTTGATTGGAGAGGAAGATCCGCTGCCCCTATGCGTCCGGCTGCTGCTAGGACCTTGGGAAGATGATGGTTCATGAGTTTGAGCTGCTGCCGCGCTGTCCTCAACCGGCATTTTCAGATTTGTTTTCACCTTTAGATACAAATGCTTCATCTCACACTCAAAAGTGCCACCGGTGACCCTCTCAATCATAAGCATAATGTATGGTGCATAGCCACAACTCTTGAGAGGACTGTTTGCAATAATCTTGATTTCCTCCCATATGAAAACAAACACTGAGAATGGTGTGCCATGGAGAGGAGTATCAGACATAGCTGCAAGAATGTTCTTGTTGTAGGAAGGAATAGCTGTAGCATCACCCTCTCTAGGAGTGAGAGTCTTCCTAAACAACCGGTTCAAATATCCATAGAAAGGGAGCAAACCCGTAGAGTGACCCTTGCTGCCCTGCATGCTTCTTGAATACATGAAACCCATTCTGCTTGTGCTCAGAACAGCCTGTGAGTGAAGGCGGGGACGGTTGGCATCATATCTTCCAAAACCAAGAATTCTGGCAAACTGTGCATAGCTCACTTCAAACCAACGACCCTCTGTCATCCAATGGAATTTACTGACTCTATCATGCTCCTCGACATACAAAGTAGCAAAGAATTGCGCAATGATCTCATTGTTCCAATCCTTCTGAATGCTCATAACATCATAGACCTTTTTAGCTTTGCATGCTGCAATCACTGCATTAATGATTGGGTCATTTTTGCTTGCCAAATACTGCCAATCAATCCACTGAGAGATAGCCACAGGAGTTGTCTTTGCCACAATCACTGACTCATAGAAATCCTGCTGAAAATATGTGTGGAATCTGTAGTCAGAGGCTTCCTTCTGGAGTTGCCTAGGATCAACTGCCCTCATTTCTCTTACAGCTTCAGATTTTCCTTTATAGCTCACTTTTGCTCTCCAATGAGGATTAGCTGGAGTATGAAATTTTGCAGCCCCATAATCTGGATTTCCCACTGGAACAGGCTCCTCCACATCAAAGATTTCTTCTTCTTCATCTTCCTCATCCTCCTCACTGGACTCACTGTTAATCTCACCAGCTGTCCCACTGCCACTGCCAATACCAGCTGCTGATTTTCCTTTTGAATGACCGCTGGTTTGGTGCTGTGGAGAAGGAATATACTCATCTTCCTCCATATCATCACTGGAGAACTCCTCAACCTCCTCTTCCACAACATCAGCAATCTCCATAGTACCCCTAGGCAGATTCTTGGTGCGAGCCGCTGTTCGCTTTCGGCCAACACGCGGACTCGGATCATCATGCCTTGCTTTCTTTCTCATTTCCCTTCCATCATCAGCCATGCTGCCCCTGATATAACAAATATGCATGAAGGATTTTAGGAAACAGCCAGAACAGGAATTGAGATGATTAGATAGCAAATTTAGATGAAAACATGCACTTAGGTTTTCACTGAGGAAACCGGAACTTCCGGTTTGCCAAACCGGAACATCCGGTTTTCTCAGGGAAAACCTATGTCCATCTAGTCATCTAAAACAAATATGGATGTTTCAAGGCATGAGTAGATAACAAGATAGCACTACATTTCCTAGCCATAATATAAATCAATCAAAATTCGTGAAATAGACTTCCCCAGTCAAAACCGGAACTTCCGGTTTGCCAAACCGGAACTTCCGGTTTTCACGGGGAAAACCTAATTCTCGAATCCGATCGATTCAACCCACCAATCACATAGATATTGCAGGTATATGAACTATGGCATCCTAGGAAGCAATGCTAGGAAGGAAATTCAAATCTACCCAAGGACCAAGAAGATCGAAATATGAGATTATGGGTACCTTTGGAGAAGGAAACTTCAAATCCGGAGGAGGAATCGGAGTCTCCGGTCTTGGGGATACACAATCCACCCAAAAACCGAAAGATTTCACGGTTGGAACTTGAAATCGCCCAAGAGGAGAAGGAGGGGGTAGCCCACGGTGAGAGGAAGAGGATAGAGGTGAATGGTGAACGAAGAGGTAAGTTTTCTGTTCGGGTAGGGATAAACCCGACAAAACCGGAACTTCCGGTTTGCCAAACCGGAACTTCCGGTTTTTCTGACTTAGACAGAAAAACTCAGAATTTGAATCTTCACACCACTGTAGCTCGGAGTATCCGGTATCCTACCGGAATATCCGGTGAGGAGTCTCTGATGTTGATCGCTGACATTCCATGATTTTTACTGGATAGTCCGACCTCATGCCGGACAATCCGACCACTGACTTTTCTTGTTGTCTTGAGAGATATACAAGGAATTTTGCTGACTTAGGAGGGGTCTTGATCAAGATTTGATATCAAAGGATTAAGGACTTGAGAGGGACAATCTCACTAATTGTGGTTAGCCAACAATCAACCAAAGTGAACTATAACCACAATCAGCTTGACATGATCACAAAGATCAAGAACCAATAATTTTCGAAAACACACACAAAGCATGATAAGGATTTTCAAAAATCTATCCTAACTCACAAAGAGTATATGTTGACTTGGGTCACCCACATACCAAGGCACATCCTAGCACATGAGTTCTATATGATGGAAAGAATTAATGCTAGGGGCAAAAAAGGTGTACCTTCATGTAGAAAAACCAAATATTCACCAATGAGGATGAATACATCAAACTTTTGTCATGTGCTTATTTTTCAATAAATCCATGCTAGATTTTTCATAAGAGAATATAATGCACTTTCAATGGCACAAACTAGCATTAGTAGCACAGACTTAATTATCACACATAGTGATCAATTAGATGGAGAAATAACAAAGAGACCTCAAATAAAAGTAGTCATATGAAATCTGCCCAAACCGGAATTTCCGGTTTGACAAACCGGAATCTCCGGTTTTTGCAGAATTCTCATACTTTAGAAATTGAACAAGGAACCTGGGATATTTGAGTTTAGCATGAGTTTCATATCCCATGATGAGGTGCATTCACTTTATAAACCCATTCTCCATATGCGAGACAATTTTCATGAAACAACTTAGATAACAAGGTTAGTCTCGTTTAACTTAAGACATAGAGTGAGTCTCCCCCTAAATAGGTGCACTAAACTTTTAAATAATTTAACATGTGCACTTGTTCAATCAAGAACATGGAGAGAGTCAAGCTATATCTCAGTTATAGAAATCAAATAAGATAATCAATGAATGAATGAATGTCAAAAATACTCACAACCACATAGACATGTGAGCAATATTTGTTTTTCATGTTGTGCTTGTCCGGACTAATCTTGCTCACATATTACATGTCCAGAAACCACCATGTCAAGCTTCTAGAGTCCACAAGGTATACGGACAAGCTCGAATCTTTTAATCACTTCCTCAGATTTTCCAGGGGAAACCGGAACATCCGGTTTGCCAAACCGGAACTTCCGGTTTTCCTGAACACTTGCATTTCAGTGAAGTTAGTGACTTCTTGACAATTGTGTGTTGTATTGTCCTCTAGTTGTTCAATATATGAAACATGAGTACCTGAAAGGACTTGCAAGACAAGTTTCTCCATAGGAGATATTAATTGCATCTTTCTACACAATTGTGCATATGCATATGTTTCTTAATAATCTCTCAAGATAAAGGAGGACACATGCAAACTAATTGCAGAAGAATGAGAGATCATAAGAACTTGGAAGTGATACTCGTTACCATGATGTCATTGATGAAGTTGATAATACAATGATTCCACTCTTGGCACTTTGCATAGTAATAGCACTTCATTTGTATGCCAAGATATCAATGCATCATGTGTACCTACTCAGCAATTTCAAGCACATTTTGGTACCCAAACCTTGTTGGGTCCTTCAATGTTAGTCACACAAGATTTTGGCACCCAAATGAGCTTTGTGCTACCACTTGGTGAACAAATCACCATATTAGCACAATGATCATTTGTGGCCTTCATAGTTAATGAATCAATATTGACTAACTTGGGAATGGAAACTTGAGCCTTTGGACAATCCTTACCAATGTGTCCTTTTGTGCGACAAGTATAGCAAATCCGATATTTGATTCTTCTCTCCTTATCTTTGATTTGCCTTCTTGTGCTTCCACACTTGCCCATGTATCTATCATATGCTGACATAAAGCCTTTGCCACATCTTTCAATGACTTGAGGCTTCTCTACAGAAACCGGAACTTCCGGTTTGTCAAACCGGAACATCCGGTTTTGACTGGTCAGCACACCTTTTCCTTTCTTAGGACATGAGGCAATCTTGTGTCCTTCTTCCATGCAACCAAAGCACTTCCTCTGAGATAATCTTCTTTGCCTTCTAGAAAGTGAGGTTTGATCAATTTTCTTTGAAGGACATTTGGATGCAAAGTGTCCTATTGATGAGCACTCTAAATACATGACTTGAGCTTTCTTCTTGAACATTTGCTTGTCACTCTTGTCATGAATTTCCTTGACCTTGTTGATGGGGCTCTTTGTACATGTGACAGTTGATCCCTTCTCAAGCTTCTTCACCATGTCATCACGGTTATCTTGAGATGGTTGCACATGACTTTTACCCCTTAACACTCTCAATTCATTTTTGAGCTTCTCAACTTCTCTCACAAGATTATAATTTTCACTTGCAATGAAATCATCACAAGTTTCTACAATAATATGCTCATCACATGATGGCTTTACTTGAGAGCAACAAATGTTAGCACAAGGTAAATCAATAGACATTTGTGTACTTGTGCAATTGCATGTGTGAGGTTGATAGGATTTTACCATAGTCAATACAACCTCATGAGATATTTCTAGCAAGGCATGTGCCTCAACAAGATTCTCATGTGAGCACAAAAGCTCTTCATGGTTCTTTTGCAAAGTCACTTGCTTGCTAGTGAGCACACCAAGTTGAGCCTTGAGATTGCAATTTTCTTGCTCCAATGAAGCTACACATAGAGAAGAATTAGTGGCACATGCATAATCCTTTTTCAAGTTATCATAATTATTAGTTAAGGATACATGCAAGTTGTGGAGTTTCTCATGATTTTCACTCAGAGCTTCAAGCTCTTCCATTTTCTCAATGAGAAACTCTTCTTGCTTTTCTAGCTGCAACTCTTGCTCCTCAATCTTCTTCATGAGCTTCATAATCTTGTACATGTCTTTCTTGCTCAACTTGTCAAATTCAAGGTCATCATCTTCACTCTCACTTTCATCCTTCTTGATTGGCTTCTTCTTGCCCTTAGCCATGAGACACATGAAGTGTTTACCTTCTGAGTCACTTGAAGAGACAGACTCTTCGCTTGGTCTAAAGCGGCACCAATCATTTTCTTCATTTCGAGTTGAACTTATTTCTGTCCTGCCAAAACCGGAACTTCCGGTTTGACAAACCGGAACTTCCGGTTTTCCTGGACTGACAGACTGAACATTGTTTGCTTCACAACTCGATTGCTTCACTTCTTGTACATTGAAGCTTGTTAAGGATGTTGATGTTTCAGGCTCAGATTCTGAGGATTCCGTTGAGCCATATGTTTCTTTAAGTGCCATCCAAAGAAGATGGGCACTTTCAAGAAATCCAACTTTCTTGAATATCACATCCTCCACACCTGCGCTCAAAGCACTAGATAAAGCATTATATGCATGAGCTTCGAGATATGAGCATTTCTCTTGCCCTTTTGTAAGATGATAGTAATCCAAGGCATGAGAAAAGCCTATATCTACAATCCACCAAATTTGTGGGCTCATTTGACGAAAATAAGAAATCATTCGGTCTTTCCAATGAGCATAATTCGAGCCAAAAAAATAAGGAATATCATAAGCAGGTCTAGATATAGAAGGAAGCGAGTAACTATGACAACCATAAACATTTTGATCAATTTCGCCTAAAGACATCGATCTTTCCTCCAAGCGGTTAAGCCTATAAGGAGGTTGGGCTCTGATACCAATTGAAAGACCCTTGATGTCGCCTAGAGGGGGGGTGAATAGGCGATATACGAAATTAAGCAATTAAAACTGCAGCGGAAACTGAAACTGCCAAAACCGGAACTTCCGGTTTGGCAAACCGGAACTTCCGGTTTTCTCGGGACAGAAAAACAGAAGTTCAGATCTTTCGATCCCCGGTTCCCTCTAGGTTGAAAGTAAACAACTAGGATATGTAAAAGAGCTCTAGCAACAGTATACACAGAGAATAAGAGCTCAACTACACAAGCAACCTAGTCAATCAAGATTTGCATATAAATGATAAGAACGTGTAAAGCAAATGCAAACCGAGTGAAGCACGCAAGGAGTTGTTTCCCGGAGTTCAGCAGCTTGCTCTCCAAGCTGCCTACGTCTCCGTTGAGGAAGCTATACTCAAGAGCCGGGTCTCTTTCAACCACTTTCCTCCTTTCCACTATTTGTTTCTTTCCTTGCGGAGGCGAAACGGGCCTTGCACAAACTTTCCCAAGGCTCACCACAAGCTTGGGAGCTCTAGGGACGACACCTAGCCGTCTAGGAGGCTTCACCTCCAAGAGTAACAAATGCTTCACGGATTCAAGGAGAAATGCTCAAATGCTCAAGTATGAGATGCTCTCTTGTGCTCTCTAATTCAAATTCTCTCAACCCAATCCAAAGGATTTAGCTATAATCTCACAAATCTCACAAAGAGAGGTTGGGGAGAGCTCTAGGACACCTTGGCTATGAATGTATTCGTGGATGTGGTCAGCACCCTCAAAGAGAGGGTGTGGTGGGGTATTTATACTCATTCCCCCGAAACTAGCCGTTGGAAACTAGCCAGTAAAAACCGGAACTTCCGGTTTTACAAACCGGAACTTCCGGTTTTCCAGAACTAGCCGTTAGGATTCAAAAAGAGAGCCGTTGGATGACTTGTCAGTGAAGTGGCGGAACATCCGACAGTTGTCGGAACTTCCGCCACAAACTCTCTGGTGTTTTGGTCACTTGGTGGCGGAACTTCCGTCAGGTGGCGGAACTTCCGTCAGAAACTATCTGGACCCAAACTGCCAAAACCGGAACTTCCGGTTTGGCAAACCGGAACTTCCGGTTTTGCCAGGCTTTCAGACTAAGTGCAAATTGATGGCTATAGTGTTTCACTCTTCTCACTTAGGTTTTTCTTGAGCACTGAGACTTGCTAGCTATCCATGTAGCATCCCTCTTGATAGAGCGGCATACCTATACTCAAGATCAAATATAAAACAACTTTTACAACTTGAGCATATAAGAAACTTGATATTGCCACTTCTCTTCAACTTTGCTTTATGAGGGCAGCCACATGAGCTTCTCTTGAGCATCACTATCTTGAGCTTGTGATTCAACAATAATTGATACTTAGCAATATATAGTCCATATAGCTTGAACGGTCCATCGAAATCAACTCCACTTGTCCTTCACCATACATTAGGTGCCTCGGCGCCAAGACTCCTGCTTGCCCTTCTCCTAACTATGGTTCATCGCGACCAAGTCATGTCAACTCTTCACCTTCTTGCTATTTAAGCCATACATTGCTTTGCATCATCCTTAAGCATCCAATATTGTGTTGATGATTGATTTATTGATTGATCAAGTTGCTTCCAAATATATAACCATAAATGACATATAGCACTTGATCATTCTTCATTTTGACCATGAGAAAGCCACTAGATATAGAACCTTGCATTTGAAATAATTCATTTCTTTTCATCATATATTGCTCACATGGTCTTTTATTTGCTTGAAACAATTGTACATCAAAGAGTGTAATCATGAGAGACTTTGTACATATTGCTTGCAACCTGCCCATATACTCACAAAGAATATTAGACCTTTAATCATGTTGTCATACAATACACCAAAACCCACTAGGGGTGCTCATGCACTTTCAGTTTGTTCGGAGGAGGCGCCATGCAGCTTGGCTTGGGGCATCAGGAGCTGCTCCTTGTTGTTTCTTTATTCAGAAGAGGAGTACAGGAGGGAACCGGACTGGGAGGATTAGACAGACGCAGCGTACGGAGGCCGAACAACGACATCTATTTGTGGGACAAATTTTTTGACCAGAACGACACCTAAACCGGGACAGAAGGAGTATCTAAGATGCATATCATATTTCAATGTAAACATAGTGTCTCACCGATACACCTATTTGTTCAATGATACGCTCCGTACGGTATGTAAGTACAGAGTGTCGACTTATGTATTATGTTTCTCAAAAAAGAACATGCCATGGTGCCTTCATACTATACCACACAAGTATAAGGTTGTTGTGCTTAAAAACTTCTTTTTTCCAAAGGTCATGAACATGCAGTGATATTTTATTAACTTGGCCTATCAATGAATATAGACTCTAGTGTCCAAGACACAAAGGTGCTAGCACTTTTCACATCCACATGAGCATGAATGATGCTCAACTCACTTTGAGGTACTAACTTCTTGATACTATTGACAACTTTCTCAATTAATGCTAAAAGATTTCAAGATGAATCAAAGTGGTCATTATTACCATCCTAAGGGTGAATGATGTTTATGTAACTCTAATATTGATATCTTCTTTGGTTGATATGTGCATAAAACATGTCAACCTTCGGTCACAGGAATCACGTTAAGTATCCTAATAAGGAATCCATACTTTGTATATAAGAGTTTTCATGATGTTAGTGTAGTTTGGCGTGAGATACCGACAACTCGAAAGATGAATATGTACATGAACAAGCCATACAGTAACAAAAGTGCTACAAACCACGCCAAATCGTTTACAGTTTCCACGTCATTGTGAACTTGATCATGCGACTTTGGTGAGTCACATTTCATGATATGTTTGACAACTCACTCGGTGGAAACATCCATAAAACCAGCCAGGCACAAACAAGGTTTGTTTCAAGATGAGCCAAAACCTTCATACTTTCCACATCATTTACATGAAGGTGAATAATGCTTGCGCGAATGTGTTATTCATATTTTAAGCTACTTCAGACGAGTCATCTACTTGATGTATGATTAAATCTAATCTCATACTTCCACATCAACAAGAAATTTAATAAAAAGTTTCCATAATTTTGTGTGAGACACATACAACATGTTAGGTTCGTATGCATGCATGAAACCAATTAGCGCTAACTCAAAGATTCAAAGAAAAAAATCAAATATTTTAAATTTCCCACATCAATGCGACACGAGAGCAAGAATGATGCTCACTCATGTGACTTTGGTGCGACGTGTTTTCAAATATTATTTACAACTAACTCACTTGATATGTCCACAAATACAGTCGAGTGCAAACAAGGCAGGGCTGTTTCGAGACGAGCCAAAGCGTTTGTACTTTCCACGTCAACAAGAGGGTGACCAATGCTTGCATAAATCTGTCATTATGTGTTTCTCGTCAATACTAACTAATAGCATCCCATCAGGTTGAGATATGCATGAACTCAATCTAGCACTGAAGGAATTGTGTTGTGTATGTCAAGGTGTTCGTATTTTCCACACCAGCAAGAGCTTGAAAGCCAGTCTGCTTTCTGTCGGTTTTGTAAACCTTGTTGACAACTCATTCAGTGGAAACATCCATAAACCAAGCCAAGCGCAAACAAGGTTTATTTCGTGATGAGGCAATACCTTCATCCTTTCCACGTCAATTACATGAAGGTGAATAATGCTTTTGTGACCGTGTTGTTCATATTTCTAGCCACGTCATAAGACTCATCTACTTGACGTATGCTTCAATGTAATCTCATACTTCCAGTTCCACAGCAACAACAAATTTAATAAAAAAAAATCATAATTTTGTGTGAGACACATACAACATATTAGGTTGTTATGCATGAAACTAATATAGTGCTAACTCAAACGATTCAAAGAAAAATTCAAAGCATAATTTGGTGTGAGACACAAAACATGTTAGGTTAGTAAACCAATATAGCGCTAACTCAAACGATTCAAAGGAAAATTCAAAGATTTTAAACTTCCCACGTCAATGCGACACAAGAACATGAATGATGCTCGTGTGACTTTGCCGTGACGTGTTTCCAAATATTATTTACAGCTCACTCGTTTGATATGTCCACACAAAACCAGTCGAGTGCAAACAAAGCAGGGTTGTTTTGAGACGAGCCAAAGCGTTCATACTTCCACATCAACAAGAGGGTGACCAATGCTTGCATAAATATGTCGTTACGTGTTTCTAGCTAATACTGACTAATTACATCTCATCAGGTTTCCACATCAGGAATTATTTTGTACCCCAAGACGTTCATACTTTCCACATCAGTAAGAGCTTGAAAAATGCTCCGTAACTTTGCATGAGATACACACAAATTGTAAGAAACACGCCAAGAGGCCAATTCATGATGTTAGAACAGCGGGATTAGTTCAAAATGAAACCAATTAATTAGAAAGCTTCGGTGAGCAGGTTCAAAATTGTGCTTGAACCTGCTTGATGTTTAACGAATGACGACCTTGGCTGGACCCCCATATGGCGGAAACTAAACCACATTATTCGAAACTTACAACAAATGCAAATTCAGTACAAAGATACCGACGACACCACACATGCCTACCCAAGGCCTGTCTGTTTTCCAGGCAAATCATCTAAACCAACAAAGCACGTTGATCGCGCTCAGTTGACGAGCAAGCAAACTTGATCGAAAACATGCGAATCCGATCCCGGCACTGCAGGAGCCCAGGCATGCAACTTATTCATCGGAGTAGCGCAGGCTGGGGAGAATCCAGGTCTCCCCGAACGTTTCGCCCAGCGGCACGGCCTTGTCAACCCGCCCATCCTCCATGCTGTACCGGCACAGGAATCGGTACTGCCAACCCCACGTCCACTTGACGTGCATGAAGTAGACGCAGTCCCTCCTGAGCCCCGCCGCGTCGTTGGGCTCCATCGAGAACCCCTGCCCGTAGTCGTCGATGAAGAGCACGGCGTCCCCGATGGTGTCCACCTTGGTCCACGCGGCCTGCTTCCCGCCGGCAGCAGCAGCAGCAGGCACGTCGAGCTGGTACACGTTGAAGTAGACGTCCGTGTCCGCCGCGGCCTGCGTGCCGCAACGCGGCTGCTTGACGGCCCTGAGCAGCTTCCGGCCATGCGTCGAGCCCACGAGGTAGTCGCCGCGCGCGCTGTGGAACTTCTCCCCGAGCGGCCGCTGCACCACGGCCTCGACGGCGCGTGTGGCCGCGTTGATGGCCAGCGTCTCCATGGTGGCGGTGTCGTTGGCGTAGAACCTCCCGCCGTGGTACGCGTTGGCGCACAGGTTCTTGCGCCGGTCGAACACGCTCCACCCCGCGTCGTCCACGCCGGGGCGGAAGTACGCGAAGTGCCGCGTCCTCGTGCAGGTGTTCACCACCACGCACCCGGCGCCGTCGTCCGGCACCACGGTGAAGACGCCGCGGACCTCGTGCTTACTCCACTTCAAGTACGGCGCGGGCGGGAGGGCCCGGCGCTCGCCGGTGAAGGGGTTGTACAGGATCGTCGTGGCGAGGTCGACGGTGGCCACGGCGTGGCCCTGGAACGCGCCGGGCGCGAGGAGCAGGGAGCGGCGGCCTTCCACGCCGACGTGGTACGTCCGGGCGGAGCTGTGGGAGTAGAACCTGAGCCGCGGCCGCGCCAGGACCCCTTGCGTGCGGTGGCCGTGCTGGACGATCCACGGGAGCTGCGGCGGCGGGTCGGACACGAGCGCGGCGTCGCGCCACGCGGTGCAGACAGCGCGGAACCGGACGAAGTCGCCCGTGTCCGGCAGCTTACGGTAGATGAGGCGCAGGAGCTCCGGCAGGAGCTGCGACCACAGGACGTCACCCCTGTCCACCTCCTCCTCCTCCTCCGTTACCTCGGCCATGTTGTCGCTGTCGTCCGTTGCCTCCATGGGCTCCACCATCAGCGCGGGGTTTAGCTTTTATAGCGCGGGTTAATTTACGAGCACTTTGTTAAGCGCGGGCGGCAGGTGGTAGCTAGATAAGCATCAGCAGACTAGCTGGCTGGCTCGTCTATCGCATCCCGTCCGCCGGATCGGCGCGTTGCGGAGTCTGGCCGCCGCCCAGGCCACGTCGCCCGCCCGGGTCCCCGTTTCGTCACTCTGGTTTCCGGTGGTCCTCGGTGCTTATCTATCACTCTCGTCACTTCAGTCCCCACCGCTCGCTACGGACGGAATATGCTCATGGTCCCGCCGCGCGCATATCGTCTGGGTTCTCACGTTTTGCAGCGCCGGGCCGCTGCGTCCCCGGCGAGGCGAGGAGTGTTGTGTTGCCGTTGTCGCGTGCCCGCCACGCAGAGTTTTTGCGCTTTATTTGCTGGACTGATGGAGTGCGAGGCTGGAAGGCTGACGTCTCTCCCAAAAACAGCCTAATGGTGGGCTGGGTGGACAAGTTTCCGGCTTTGTTTCTGGTGCGGGGATGATCTGTGCAGCATTATCTACTGGAGACGTGTCGTTGTGGACGCGTTTGTAGCTTTGCAAATCTCTCAGGATTCACTGGGCCAAAAGTCGCTCCCGACGCATCCATCTTTCAGGAAATTCACTGGAAGCAACAACAGCATGGTCACTGAGTAGAAGCAGTCTATTCTATTGAAGCTGTCAACTCATCAAAGATTGCGAGTTTTACCACTGATATTCTCAGGGCCCGAACAGATATCAAAACTTCCTATATAGTAGAGATGAAAAAGGAAAGGAAATGTTGAGGAAGATTCACCTGTTCCAGTCGCAGACTTTAGCCGGTATGTGAAAAAATATTCTTTGAGGAAACAAGAAACAAAATCGATCATCTTCATTCTTCAGTTCCAATTTCCTTGAATATTAGATGGACCGCCATGGAATCGTTCAACTCCCAATCAAACTAATGGGCCAACATCGGCGCCTTAGCACAACCGAACTCAACAAGTTAGCCCAGCACTACCCAAATCACGCCACCAGCACATTTGACTAGGCCACTTTCCCAGCACTGTTTTCTGAAGCACATCAGGAAAGTCATATTGTGCTCAAAAAAAAAAAAAAAAAAGGAAAGTCATATTCACTGAAAAGCAATGCCAACTGCCAAGAGAACAAAGCTGTACCCAACGGTAGGCTAGACAACGCGATAAGACTAGCAGTATCTCATCTATGACAGCATTTGTTCGAAAAGATCTGTCACAGCAATATATATTTGTTGGCCTAATCCTTGAAGGTCGAGACGCATCTACATAACAGGGATATCAATGGATCATCATGTAAAAGGGCTAGAGGAGGAGCCCACTTTGAAAAAGAAATGTACTGCCACTTGAGTGTTGAATACTCAGTTTTAGGCCGATCAAATGATGGTATGACCGGGAAAGTGGCGCCTCGAGTCCACGAAAGCCGTTCAAATGGCTGAACGTCCACAGCTCTTATCCAGTGACAGGAACAGCTACGGTACAGGGTTTGACGGCTAGACAGTCGACAAACAAAAAAGGAGGTGAGACAACATCGAAGAAAGATAAGAACAGATCTTTCAGGTAATAAGGTCATAGGACCCATCGATCATCAGCCGGGGGATTCTGATAGTGAATGAGAAGTTTCATTACGCTTTCTTCCGTTAACGATGGTTCTGTGTTTGCTTTCAACTGAAAAGGAAGGCATGAAGCATTGCAACAAACAACGTTTCAATGACTCCGAAAAGTTTCTTGCCAATAAAGATTGCACTATTATCTTTTACAGAAATCAAGTTGCTGCTGAATCGAACTGCCTAGTGTCAAGAGCGGCATTGTTCAACATTTTTGGAGATGAAACAGACGCAAGTTGAAACAAAATTGTTCTCTTCGGGACTAATGTGTTGCTTGCTTGGAACGTTAAGAAGACTGACACGGAAGGAATATTTTTGACAACGCGCAAGTAACATAAGTCCTTTCGATTGATTGGTCTCATAACAATTAATAACACTCAAACATTAGATTACGAAATTGATAACTAATACAACTCGCCCCAATTGCTTCGCCATATTGGTCACATACCAATTAGTAAGACAGACTTCAGAAGTAAGATTTTGACAAGTACTAATATAAGTCGTTCCAATTGCTTGGCCATATGGGCCAACTAGTCCCAATTGCTTGCCTGACAATTAACAGGACGACATCAGCAATCAACAAACATTAAGACTCTAAAAAAGAAAAGATTTCCATGAACTTAAAAATCATGTCCTTTCATCGAATCCATCGTGCATTGCAGGAGGAACATCAAGGACACGGACACTTACATAGTATAGATTGCTACAAGGAGCAACGGGGATCTGTAATAGCAAAAGCATACAGATTTTTCCCATGCTGCTATACAAGCCATTCATACACTCCATCTGAATCGTAATCTGCTAGGGAAGAATTCGGCATCATCACAAAATGCACGCCCAGATCAACAAATGGCTGAAATGGGGCTTCCTCCTCTGATCCACTTCTCTGTACACCGGAGCGCGACCAAACGTACCTGTAACCAATGCGCCGAGCGAAATAATTCTTGGCGCATTGCAAAAGGTTGGAGATCAAACGCTGGACGAGTGGAAGATCTGCAGCAGTGACGTGTAGGTTCCGAACACGGCGAGCGCGAGGCCAAGCACGATCAGCAGGACGTCGGAGAGCACCCCTGACCAGCCCATCTCGGCGCCGAACACCTTGAGGTGGAACGAGGCCGGCAGCACGAACCCGAGGAGGACGCAGACGCTGCCACCGACGAGCGCCAGGAAGTCGGTGAAGTTAGGCACGTACATGGCGGACAGCCCGACGGCGATGACGAGCAGCCAGCGGAGCCACCAGCAGTAGCGCTTGCCGTGGAGCAGGCGCTCGGCCACCTCGTACACCGGGTGCATCATCACCGGCATGGTGAAGAACAGGTTGATGCACAGCCCCAGCTGCACGGCGGCCGACAGCCACCCCGCGCCGAGGTTGGTGGTGATGATGTCCCTCGTGGCGTCGCCGAACGCAATGTACCCCATCGCGCCGAACAGGCCGTACATGACGGCGATGAATGCCATGGACAGCCCGAGCGTGATGCCGAACTTCTTCTTGTCCGCAGCCTCCGCCTCCAGCGGCAGCACCATGCCGATGCCCTCGAACGCGTACACGGAGACGCCGAGCCCGTAGAGGAGCGCGGCCGGGCCGCCGAACGCCACCACGGGCGGGGGACTGGCGAGCCAGGCGGAAACGTCCTGACCAAGGACGACTCCCATGGCGCCGAGGTCGACGACGTCGGCGAAGATGCTGAGCGGCGCGAGAAGCGTGAGCGTCTTGATGGAATTGAGCCCCAGCTGGAACGGCAGCATGGCCCAGATGAAGAGCGCCTTGGGGGAGAGGAGGGCTGAGGAGGACGGCGCGAAGATCGGGTAGAGGTGCGCCATGGTGTTGGAGATGAAGATGAGGTATCCGACGCAGAAGCTGGCCTGGCTGAGCACCAGCATGGAGTCGACGGCGAACCGGCCCTGCGCGCCGAAGACGGCGTCCCCCAGATCCCCGAACGAGGCGATCTTAGGGTGCTCGTCGGCGAGGCGGCGGCGGCACGCGACGAGCAGCATCATGCAGTAGAAGGTGAGCGCGGCGACGGCGAGGAGCAGCAGCGTCCCCGACGCCCACCCCGTCTGCGAGAAGGTGTACGGCAGGCCCAGCACGCCGGCGCCGACCACCGCGATGAAGACGTTCGCGAACGTCTTGGGCTGCGACGACAGGCCAATCTCCCCGCCACTGTGGTGTGGCAGCAGCGGCGCCGAGTCCAGCCGCGACGACGACGAGCTCGCCCCGTTCCCCGTCCCCATCCCGAGCCCCATAGCAGCAGATTCGCCCCAAATCGGAACTACAGACCCACCACAGGCGCGACAATCCGTTGAGATCGCCTCCTCCTCCTCCCCTTCTCCGGCCGCCGGGGTGCCACCTGAAAAGCGAGAGATCCGGTGATCCGGCGACGGGGAAATTGAGGAGGAGAGAATGGCCTGCTGGCTGGCTCCCGATGCGGCGATGAGGGGACGAACGGAGGAGGACGGCTGCGTTTTGGGAGCGCTCGCTCGGCCGGCCTCTTTTGTAGAGCGAACGGCGTGCCATTTAGGGAGAAAATATCATGGACCGGGTCCATGGGCTTGTTTGTCTTCCATCGGCTTGTGGGCCCACATGGAAGCGTATGTCGGCAGCTGACTGTAGAGATTTTTGGCGGTACCGGTGTGGCCGGCTCGTGTGAAACCATACAGGCTGGCATTTTATCTGATTTTTAGCTCGTGTTTCCTCCCGTTTTTCCTGGGATTTTGGCGTCCTTTAAATTTGTGTGCCGATTCAGATGTGATTCAAGCTACTAACTGTGACCTCGCGGAGGAAAGTGACACTAGTCACGCAGCGTATGTGCTTTACTTTTCGGTGATCTTTTACATCAGCACTTGGCTAAGTTGGTTGGTAGTAATGAGTTTACCAACACTTGCCATGTTTTGTTACACTTACACAAGGCTTTCGTTGCGTGTAGGTGCGAGTTCGTAGCCGTGTGATATAGGAGTGCCTTCACTTTGATACCTTCGTTGATAGGTACGGAACGAATATGATAGTCAGTGCGGCTGTCCTATGATAACCAGTGCATGTCTACACCTCTAGATCAAACAATACGATGGGCTTATATTACTATTAAGCCAATATGGTCGAAATTAGATATTCGGATGGTGGTAGGGGTGGAGAAATTGGTTTGCACAACTTCAGCGCACGGCTTTGAAACGTGCAACGTCAGTCGTCCATTCGTGTCGTGATAGGATACAGAAGTATACTAGTAGTACCTCCACAATTTTCTGATACGTCATGGCAATTTCTCTCAGCCCTTGACTTGGCCTAAGAACGCAATTTACAGTAATTTTCTATTCGTATATGCTGAAAAATCCAGATCGCTTAAATATTTCAGGCATGCACGACGAAAGAAGAGAAGGTCGCATGTGCTTTACTTCTCTGTCCACATGTGCGATCCATATCTCAGGCACATGGAAAGCTACTGCTCCAAAGCGTAAATCATGTCAGCCGGCCGAGGGTGGCCGTGTTCTTTAGCACATCGTGCCTACCTGCGAATGATTGGATTTCAGGTGCCGTGTTACCCCTCGCGTCATTTCTGCACCTCAGTCAGCTTACCAGCTTCTACCTCGTGCTACCCCTCGCGTCATTTCTGCACCTCAGTCAGCTTACCAGCACCTGCGAATGCTGACTGGTGTTGCCACAGTAACTGCAAAAGCCACGGCCCTATTGCCCTCACGTCGGCACGGCTCGATGGCAATGCTGCTGTCAGTATCAGGCCAGTCTATGGCATGGCCGGACAAAAACTGCAATTAAGCTGGTCCTGGTCTTGGGGTATTGGCAATATTTTTCTAGGGAAAAGAAGTTTAGCCGGCTTGACCATGAGAGGGACGTCTCTAGAGCATGCGATTGCATTAAATAATATGTTTCCCGACGTTCGTTCGCCTGTAGTTATCCCCAGAAGGTGGCGTTCCATGTTGAACAGGTATGGCCAAGTTCGCCTTGTTGACATAGGACCTTTTTTTTTTCGAATGACATAGGACGTTTTTTGTTAGATTAATTCTAGGGATACTACTCCTACTTGTTAGTAGCACCTTGGTTTGTTTATTGGAGCATCTCCAACAACTTGAACACATTCCGATCCATCTGGTTTTTAAGTTGGCAATTGTTAATGGCAAGTGTGAGGTGTAGCATACTCAGGGAGTGTTAAAAAGATGGCACTGCACATGGCTGTAGAAATTCAATCAGTAGTTACACCTTTATTTGCCACTTTAACGTAACACTACTAAATAATTACATGCAATGGCTCGATCAACACCATGTCTACGTAATGACTTGTTTGTTTTCTGAAGCCAATCAATATCTGGTGGGGATACTCTCCCATTCCACACCAAATAAAAATAAAAAATAAAAAGCTCCCGGCGAGGATCGAACTCGCGACCTTTCGCTTACGAAGCGAACGCACTACCACTATGCTACGGAAGCAGTTCGGTCTGGCTTCGTTAATAGATTTACAAATTTATAGATATCTCTACCTCGTCTTCATTTGCCTTTATACGCTTGTAGACATTAGACACAGTGTGTTCACAGATCTTCTTTAGAGTGCAAAAATTGGCAACATACAAGCATACCCTGGTATCTCGGTGGCCAACCCCCGAAAGCCAACAGAAAAGAGCTACCCAGCATTTGCCGCTGGTTCTCTGCATTCTGAAGTAACAAATTCTTTGTTGCTGCCGTCATTTGTTCCTGCTTGCTTCCCTTTGGCTTTGGTTGACGAAGCACGCCTACAGAGAGCGCCTGAGAAAGGTCATCCAAGGTAGTCGCTCTTCTCTCAAAGAGGACACTCAGAATCCGCGTGCTAATACCCACCCCAAACTAGGAGACTATTACAAATAGGATAACATCATCATTCGTCTGGCTAATCAAATGCCAACAGTCGCACAAATACCAGAACGAACAAATCTAGATATATGTTGGATGCATGTTATGAAACACATACAGGACAATGTTACAACATTACCCAAACTATCAGGGTTAAAAAAAGGTACCCAAACTATCGCAACAAGTCTAACACGTATTCCATTATTATTAATCAAAGAAGGTTATCCACTGAACGCATCAAATTGAATATGCCGTTCATGGATAAAGAAAACGTCAGCTCAATAATTTTTAACGAATGACTAGATTTTCCAATCTGAAACTAGCAACTACCAATAGATTCAGCTGACAACCCACACACATAAATCAACTGTTACAAACTGATCCACCGTATGAATGGAATTGATTCACACAACCACAACATTGCACGAACGCCATATGCAGGGCACACAATGAAAGGAAGCTTGTAACACCAAATGTAAAACACAATTAACTCAAAGCTAACAGCTGATTAGTGTCATTAGATTAGTGAACCAAACAGATCCAACAAGTTTTAACACGAGTGGTTAGCAAAAGAAAAGCAACAGAGCAGCTACCAGCACTCGGCTTTTTCTTTGCTAATGCACTAAACTAAGCATAACAATAGGTCCCCTTCGTACACACTATTCCCAGCAAAGATAGCAAAGCAGTAATCTAATCGGGGACCTCACACTCAATTTGCTATCTGATAACCATGGGAATACTATCTACTCATCTTCCTCGTTGTCCTGCAAACAGTAAACAGAAATTGGTCATTATTCACAAGCAACAACAGTAGTTTATCATGAGAACTGAAAGCATACATCAGCCACGCAAGTTTATATTTATACCTCGTCACTGCCGGCTTCATCATCATCAACCTCGGACTTTGTGCCCTCCTCGTCCTCAGTCTTAGCCTTCTTTGAGCTTGTACTCTCCTGAAGGAATAAAGAAGTCAAATCAGGATACGACAAACAAAAATAACTTTTATTATAATTGAGCAGGCACAACTGTTCCAAGATTACCTTCTTATCGAAGTTGGCCTTAGTCTTCTCATAGTCCTGCTTCTTTTGCCCAGCTTTCTCCTGGTATGGTGCCTTCTCCTAATCATTTGTTATACCAGAAACAGAAACAACATTGTCATTAGTAGCTACAATACAAGCCATGTATACGTGAGCTTTCCAAGATCATACTAGACCCACATGCTTAAACAAATAGCTACGAATACAATGGCAGAAAACGCTCCCCGTCATTTAAATAGAAAAAAAAAGAAGAAAAAAAATGTTTGGACAAATAGAGGGCCCTCAGGCCGTCACATGCACAATACAAATAGATGCGCACTCTTATTATTAAGTTTTAATTTAGCAACTCTTCATGTGCAACTCAACCTATTCATCCAGATATACTCAAAAGGCATATAACAATCAGATGTAAACAGGCTTGTCATGCTAAAAAAACTAATTACACACTAACACAGATATCTACACTGAGAAAGAACTAAATCGAAACAAAATGACTGATCTGAGTATAAGAAAGAACTGACTAATCTGAGTATAAGACAGAACTGACTAATCTGAGTATTTAACAGATCTACTTACTTCCTCAGACATAGATCTCCACTTCTCCCCAGCTGCCTTGCTCACCTGATCAGCCAACAGGAACAAATAAGACATGTGCAAGTTACAACAAAGGGAATACAGAGTGCAAGCCTGCAAAGTGACTCACGTTGGCGACGCTCTTGTTGTCAGGGTTCTTTGCATTGTACTCCACCCTGAATTCAGACCTGCAGGTAACAGAAACCCCAAAACATGCTCAAAAAAGGGGGACTAATCTGTAAAAATTCATCAAAAACAGAGAACAGATCTGGAGATCTAGGCTTGTAGTAACGACTAGCCGAGGAAACCGGAAGCGAGAACTCACATAAAGACGAAGAAGGCGGAGGGCGGGCGCTTGGGCTTGCCGCTCGCGGCGGCCTTCCGCTTTCCGGCGCCACCGGCGGCCTTGAGCCTGCAAAACAACCACCAAAAAAAGCACCGTTCAGCCACCGCAAACGACACCATCGATCCCCGACGGAACTAAGACCAGCGAACGGCGCGGAGATCTCACCTGCCGTCGCCCTTGCTGGAGGTGTCGGCCTTGCCCTTCATGGCGGAGACGGGCGGTGGTAGGCGCGCTAGGGTTTTGGTGGGGGACAGGACGGGGACGGCGGTTTCGAATCAGGAGCAGGGGCGGAGGGGTGGTGGTGGACTGGTGGTTGGTTTGCCTTTTTGGGGGAGCGTGTTTATGCGGTGCGTGGCCGCGTGGGTGTGCGTAAACGGGAGAAAGCAGGGACAGCGACCGGGCGGGTGCGGCATTCGCGACGCGTGGTTGCAATCGCAGTCGGGTCTGGACTCTGAACCTCGAAGAAGCGGGCCGTATGTTTGGGGATTTGTTCGCCGCACGCAACGATGTACTGGGCCGTGGAGGCCGGTGTCTTTGGCAATTGACATTGATTATCAATGGGTGGAAATACAATTTAACATTAAAACGACATTTCTTCCCCGCTTTTTTTTTAGATAATGGAAAAAAGTTCCGGCCTTGACCCCCTGTTAGGGAGGCTACAGCGCATCAATTACATCACACCTCAGCTTGCTACATTGACCGATGGGCATATGCAGGGAAGAGTAAAAGATGGTGTAAAATGAGAAAGCTTAAGCTAAAACCTAATATTTTGTGGAAAGGAATCTATAAGCTAGTGAAGTGGGAGTATGAACATAAAACCTAACTTTTATGCAATTCGTCACTCTTAAGTCTTCATAGTAGAGATTGCCCTAAAAAAAAAAGTCTTCATAGTAGAGATGACGAAAAAATGAATATATGGGCCAACCGTTGGGAAAAAGTGTTGAAAATTTGGGCACATGTCTCTTTATCTAGGTGAGGAAAATGAAAGTCGTTTGGTGAGCGGTTGGGTGAAAAGATTAGTTACTCTACATACTTGGTTAGCACTCCCAACTAACCAAGAGTAGTCATTGATTGTATTAAAAGCCAAACAACGCCAAAATAGAGGACAAACAAAATGAAGTATAGTTGTTCGATGATGCATGTCGACAGTCTGAAGGCTCCTAGATAATCTGTTCAGGGATCTTGTACTATATTCTTACATAATTCGCATCAAGTAACACATATTTTACGAACAAATTTACTTAACCTCTGGACCGTTGAAGGTCGTCAATCCAACATATTCGCAAAAAAGGTGTTGATGCAATATATTTAATATTTTTGTTCATAAACTTCTCTTTTTTGCTTGGAAACTTTGTTTGTCATTTATTTATTTTTATTCGCGTGGTACAATGATGCATAACGGCAACGAATACAAGTAGGATGTTTTTTTTTAACCGAGATTGATTTTGAGGTTCGCTTGGAATAATTTGACCACAGCCACCAATGACATGAACAGAAATGTGCATCGAGTTCGTCGGCCGGCCTAACCAAGAACAAGGCAGAGGGACGAGCTGAGCTCGTCGTTTGCTGTCATTCTGAACGTGCTCTGGCGCTCAGCGTCTCCGTGGACCGAGATACGCACCATGTGCTCCTGGCCAGTTGCACGGGCGCCCAAATAACACCCACGCCATGATCCCCTGATCCTTCGACTTCCATAACGCGAGACCTCGACGCTGCTCTGTCCACGGCCGCGGCCAACTCACTTCTTTGCTCCTCTTTTTATATTTGCGAGAAGAAGAGAAGCACGTAGCTGGAGGCTGGAGCCTGCGCGGGGCACGACTGGAGAGACAAGAAGATATATAACCATCCCCTGAACTCCGCAGGAAGACGAGAAGAAAGATCGGAGGTCGTCGCCGGCCATGGGTAATTGTTGCTTCGGCTCCGACGTGGCCGAGGTGGAGGCCGTCAAGGTAATGGCCCATGCCCATCACGCGCATCCCCAAGGTACTCATGCTTCTCTGATCATTTGCGTTCCTGACCCTGTCCTCGTCACCTGCATCATCACGCTGGTTCTGATCGACTTCGTGCCCAATTCATCCTTGCAGTGGCAATGGCCAAGCGCGTCATGGCTGCGTCTAATGCCCACGCCGTCATGAGCCCAGGGATGCCCGGAAAGTCGCCGCCCAGCGCGCCTACGGCGACAAGCAGCGGCGGTGGAAGGCGCCCGGAGAGTTCAGGCGCGTCGAACAGCGGCAGAGTGGCCAGCACGGAGGGGAGGATCCTCGATGCGGCCAACATCCGAGTCTTCACGTTCGCGGAGCTCAGGGCGGCCACCAGGAACTTCAAGCCGGACACGGTGCTCGGCGAGGGCGGGTTCGGTCGGGTGTACAAGGGCTGGGTCGACGAGAGGACCATGAACCCGGCGCGGAGCGGCGCCGGCATGCCCGTCGCCGTGAAGAAGCTCAACCCCGAGAGCTTGCAGGGCGTGCAAGAATGGCAGGTAATTTTTTTCTTGACAAGCCATTTTCATCCGAACTTTCTGAACGCCTTCTATCTGCAATTTCTGCACAAGTTTCTCGCGAAATGAGCAGAAATGATCTTTTAGTTAGTACAGTACAGGTTTACTCATGTAAAAGTCCCTTTCTTGACACCAAAAAAATGACGGGGAAAAAGCGTTCAAGCCGCGGTCCATGCGTTTAGACTTTTGGCACTCATCACATTTACATCCGTGAAGCATATCCCAAGGCATTAGACTCTGTTAGGACGCGTTCACATGGACAGATCACAAGTTCTGAACAACTCTCAACTGCTTCTTCTTGTGTTAATCTTCCGGAATTCCCTGACAAACGTGTGAAGCCACCTCCAAAGGACAAACGTAATAACAAATTCGAGTTGACATTGGTGGTTGGCTCCGAGATCTGCACGCAAATGTCATACTTATCAGCAGGCACGATGCTCGCCTAGTGATTGGCACGTTTGGTTTGTTTATCATCTCGTGATGCAAGTTGTGCATTGTTTTTTTTGCCGTTTGGGGCTCACGACTGAATTCGCATGCAGTCCGAGGTGAATTTCCTGGGCCGGCTTTCGCATCCCAATCTGGTGAGGCTGCTGGGGTACTGCTGGGAGGACAAGGAGCTGTTGCTTGTGTACGAGTACATGGCCAAGGGCAGCCTGGAGAACCACCTCTTCAGAACCGAGCCACGCAGTAAGTTGCACATCTTCTTTCTGAACGAATATGCTTGTTTCAGTCGCCCGGTTGGGTTGACTTCGATCTGTTGCGGTGGTACTGAATTATGTGGATCATGATATGTAAGGACACACACAAATTGATAGCATCATTGTGCTGTAGCACATGGACAAGTTGGTTTGGTCGGGTTTTTTTTCTTTCCATGGAAGGTTTGGTCGTGTTCCATGGAGACAGAGATCGTAGTAGTAGTAGCCAGCTCGTTGTTGAGTTGGAATGTTTGCCGAGGTCAGAATTTGTCGGTGGTAAGTAACACATTCTTTTTTTTCCTGTGGAACCAGAGGGCGGAGGTGCCGCGCAGCCACTGTCGTGGAGCCTCCGGCTGCGCATCGCGATCGGCGCCGCCCGCGGGCTGGCGTTCCTGCACTCGTCGGAGAAGCACGTCATTTACAGGGACTTCAAGGCCTCGAACATCCTCCTCGACACGGTACGCACGCGAACTCCTCCCCACATTCACTGTTAGATCGATCGGTGCGCCATGCAAAACACATGGAAACGGCGAACCACGTTTGCATCACGCAGCACGCGCCTTGAACTAACTTCTCCTGTCCCTGTCCGCGTTTGCTTGCTCTGCAGCAATTCAACGCCAAGCTCTCCGACTTCGGGCTTGCCAAGGACGGTCCCGCCGGCGGCAGCAGCCACGTCACCACCCGCGTCATGGGCACCTACGGCTACGCAGCCCCCGAATACGTCGCCACAGGTACGTGACATGCAAGCCACACCCGTTGGCGCACGCAGGTCAATCACCAACCAGAGCGTGTTGCACGCGGTGCTTGTTGTGCGCATTTTGATAACATTTTGGTCTCCGGATGGCATTGCCCGTGCAGGTCACCTGTACGTGAAGAGCGACGTGTACGGGTTCGGCGTGGTGCTGCTGGAGATGCTGACGGGGCTGCGCGCGCTGGACACGGACCGGCCGGCCGCGCAGCACAACCTGGTGGACTGGGCCAAGCCGTACCTGGCCGACCGCCGGAAGCTGGCGAGGCTGGTCGACCCGCGCCTCGAGGGCCAGTACTCGTCCCGGGGCGCGCAGCGGGCGGCGCAGCTGACGCTGCGGTGCCTCGCCGCCGACCACAAGAACCGGCCCTCCATGAACGAGGTCGTCGCCGTGCTGGAGGAGATCGACTCCATGTCCCGGACCGCCGCGCGGCTGGACGGCTCGGCGTCCCCGCGCCCCGCGTCTCGGAGCGGGCAGAGCCAGCGCCCCGGGTCCGTGGGGTCGGTTTCCGACTGGGCTGGCCCGGCGCATAGCCACCCGTCGCCAAGAGTTCGATAACACGTGCAAAATGAAATATTCTGTCGGTTTTGCCATTGCGTGGGAGAGCTCAGACATTTTTGTCGCTGTGGCCATGCAAATATTTCTGCATTGTGTTTTTGTAAGCAAGAAGCTATTTCTTTTTTTTTTTGTATAAAAGAGAAAAGTAGTAAGCCTTTCCAACGATTCCAATTCTTTGACACTAGCCAATCAACCCGTGCAGATGCACGGGGCTAGCAAAATCATGGTTTGGTTGGAGTTTTGTTTGCATTCCATGCTTGTATACAGACAATGTGTTTGAGTCAAAGTTTTATTTTGATTAAAAATTCAGTTAGTACTGAATTTTTAATTTTGGCCCCACGTTTATTATGGACAAAGATAGAAAGATAGAAGAGAATGTCACGTAAATCCATCAATTAAGATATGCTAAACTTAGCTGGATATTTTGCTTCTTTAACATATACATGGATCTGTCTGAATCCGATATCTTTTTGTATGTACTACAAAGCTAACTAAAGCCATGATTCACATATTTGAAGAATAATTTTATTGTAAACAACAATAGATACCTATACAATTCCTCAAGAAATATTTCAACTGCTGCAGAAATTGAGCAAAATATTATATTTCTGCCAGGCTAAATTGTTTCATCTGCCATGGAAAAACACCAATAAAAGGATATGATCGACATCGATGCATAATATACATATAAATATAACATATATTGATCTAGTAATGTTCTATATATATAGAAAAGATATATATGTTTGATTTAATGAACAAACTGTATCATATCAAAGTCGTTAGAATAAAAGCTACCTTGTTATTCCTTCAAAAAAAAGTTACCTTGCTAAGAAAATTCATCCTCCTGCATTGGACTTGGTCACTGCTTTCTTGGACATGTAGGGGTTTTTTATCATTCAACATGATGTCCCCTTCATCAATTGATTTCATTTTAGAATGCATACAAAATGAATGGATAATAATAGCAAAGGAATCAGAAACACTCACTTGTGTGCACTCAAACAATTAACAAATCCTAATGCGGCAGAAGAGGAGGGATCGATGGTCTTCATTCTGTCTATATTTGTGTCTATTGTCCTCTTCATAATTTTTCTTCGCTCGTCTTGCGTCTGCCTCTCCCTGGCAACACAGCAAGATCGTGAAGCATAGTAGGAGCAGCTGCATCACAACAGGGACAAACCCAGCGGCATCGGATCTGGCCTGAACCCGCCATGAACATGTACAATGGCAGCCACATCTTCCGTACTGCTGCACCTTGTGATCAGACGGAGCTGAGGTCACATTTGGCCACCGACTCCTTTGCGCCGTTCTCGCCTAGCGTCCATGACGTGTAAGTGAAATCGCTCATGCTTCTGTCCGTGCATCCAGCCCTACTGCCTGAAGAATTATTAGGCAAGAAGAGGAGAGGAAATAATAGATGGGATATCTATTCGTCCCATACTTCACAACTTCAGCGATGCGTGAAGCCAACTTCCTGCTGTCAGGCAAAAATAATATTCAATGTACACACTAAGGCTGGTAGAATGCCCTGATCGATTTTATAACCTGGGTCAAGAGAGTAGTCGTATCTGAAAGAAAATTGATGCCACGAAGGAATCCAACAGCTGCAAACCCACACATATCTCCAACCACTATGGTTCGGCCATTAAGCTGTCATCTCCAGCTTAATTGATTCCCCTTCTTTTTCCTATTCACCACGATCTAGGAGAGCTATGATTTGTTTGCATATGCAAACGTAACAGAAATTAAGCAAAAGCCGACGTAGATCATGTAGTTACTGTCGTCGAGGTCGACATCCGTAGAGACCCTGAGGATTCGGTCGGGGCTGCATCGTTCGAGCGGTGCTGGCAATGAAGACTGGCTCCGTAGTTAGCTCTCGGTGGAAGCGCGGAGGGCAGGGCATCAGGATGGAGGACGCGAAGGAGACGGAATAGAGGTGGCGGCTGTTGCAGTCGATGAAGGTGAGGACTCGGAATTATAGAAAGATGACACGAAGGAGACGGAAAAGAGGCGGCGGCTGTTGCAGTCGGGGAAGATGAGGACTCGGAATTATAGAAAGATATATGCCATCGATTTGAGGGATTCATGATTTGTGAAAACAATATTACACGTATATCTTAAAATTAAAGGTTGAATGTTTTGCTTTTTTGCAGTAATTTCTAGGATTTTTCTCCGATTAACGTGAAGGCCTCAAAAGGAGCCTCCAATTAGTAAATATAAGATTTTTGTGGTAATTTCTAAGATTTTTCTCCGATTAACGTGGAGGCCTCAAGAGGAGCTTCCAATTAGTAAATATAAGATAAGATGCTCACGAGTAAACATCTTTTCACATAGCGTTTTCATTGAGAATCATAATTTGATTGGAGTAGGTACCAATCAGATAGGCAACGACATAGCTTAGCTCCCTTTTACATCATGCCCACTAAACAATGTCTTGATCAATATGTAGATGTTTACGGCGACTTCATTAATTTCAAACCACGCAAGAGTGACTTGTACACGATCATAGATATAGTGCGTGAACATGAGTATTGTGTTTGTACAATGTTTTAGGAAGTATCATGTATGATTACGAGTTCGTGATCAAACATGTGTATTTGGCTATTTGTAGGTTTTAGAGGATGCACATACCTAGTTTTGAATCCAAGTTCTTCTTTTTTCACCCAACCCGAGCACGATTTACAACAAAATTGTTGAGCGGCCGATCTAAAGTTAATTTGGTGTTCGATCATCGTTTTTTTCCAATTTTTTTATGCTCGGTTACCGGTGAATTGTTTGGTTTACGTTACTATTTACATGAAAAAACATATTACTCGATGCTTAATTCATTGTTATAGCATTCGACCATTTTTTGAGTTAGCATAACTATTTATTCGACACATCCTGATAGCCTACATACATGACTTCGCGTAGTCTATCCCGCGAGGTGTCAGGCAGTGAGGTGTGCAAGACGCCCATGTGAACCATCGAGCTATCATTGAGATCCCGTGAGGAATTTAATTGAAACTACCGAAATATACCAAACTAAATTGTGCATTTTTTTCAATTTTTTATAATTTGATTGTTAATTTGAGAAAACCGATCAACCGAACCAATAAACCCAACTGACCGAACTCCAGCCATACCTTCACGCATGTCTCGCGCTGACTTGCAAAACCTGACTTCTCAGCCGGAGCCGTGCCGTCCCGGAAAGTTATCGACGCCACATCAGCCCCGCCCTCCTCTTGGCATCCGCCGGCTCACGACCAAGAGACGCCGGCGCAGCTCCGCTCCCCCACTCTCGCGGAATCAAAGCAGGGCGCCTCTAGTTGCCGCGCTCGCCGCCCTCCGTCAAAACCGCTTTGGTTCGATCTTCGAATCGAACCGGCTGTGCGGAGTTCGCGCGGCCGTTCAGGTGCTTGATTCGCCCTCCTCTTTAGCTTAAATTTTTTACATCGCGGCTAATACTAGCCCCCAACCCGTCTAACTAGTTTGTTTCTTTTCGAAACGAGATTACCCGCCCCCATCCGAAGACGCGGGTCAAACTAGTTTATGAGGCGTGTAATTCGAGTGGAATTTTGGAAGCAAATTCGGGTGGAATTTAGTCTTCCCTTTCCTTTTGTCGCATGAGGGGGATTCGTGGGGAATTTAGATGCCCTTTAATTTTATCTTACCCTAAGGACTGCCACTGGGATCCATATAGGCTGCGGACTATGGACGGCCTAGGTGATATTTGTTCGTGGATTCATGCTTCAGGAAATGAACGAGCTGGGTTTACTGGTCGAACTCTTTTGTGAACATGGGCATACTACTTGAAGATTTCTGCTGAAATGATAGCACTATCTAAGCACTGAATTCGCTAGGTTTGAGTCTTTTGACATGTCATTTGGTTGTTGGCATGCTTATTTGTGCGCGGATCATTTTAGGATAAAGAATCCATAATTTCGCCAAGTTGCGTTTCATATTTAATTTGTCGTTCACTAATTATCATTTTCATTTCATTTGTACGCAAGGGCAGTCTAATAAGCTATACAGACAAATAATCTCATCCTCCCCATCATTGTTCTATGAATGAACTGATCTGAAATACTTATGAACTTGTTGAACTTTTGATCATTTACACTCTTTTCAATATTATACATTCGTTTTGCAGATACTAAACTTTAAGCACAGCTGGACTGAAAATTTGTTCCTGCTCTTGGCATGCTACGACCGATAGTTGGCATCTAGCTATATGATGCTGAGGACTAAGAGCATAGGAGTTCAAAGAAGTATTATCAGCTTCCATGAGGGTCAATCTTGGGCTCCTTTTGCCCTTGACGGCCAACTATGCAGCGCCCACATGGGCCATACTGATATCAGGATTCTTCATGCTGCTTTCTGTTTCCCTCTCGATGTACTTGATATTTGAGCACCTCTCAGCGTACAACAATCCAGAGGTTTGTTTTGCTTTTATCATATCATGCCATGTACAGTACTGTTTATCCTGTTTGTGAGTAATAAAATATCTGTCTTATAATGTGTGCTTTGTTACAGGAGCAAAAATTTGTTCTTGGCGTTATCTTAATGGTCCCTTGCTATGCAATTGAGTCGGTAGTATCACCAAACCAACTTCCTTCTGGTTTGAAGCAACTAGTTCTTCTCCTTGCTTATTTGATGATCTTTATACTCCTCTGCAACAGTATGTTTCGCTGGTAAATCCGGACACTAGTGTCTACTGTGGCATTTTACGTGATGGCTATGAAGCATTTGCTATGTATTGCTTTGGAAGATATATTACCGCTTGTTTAGGTGAGCAATTTTCTGAGAAATTAACATCTTGCCACCCTCATTGGTTGTTACCTGCATATTGTTTATGCACTTATAGGTCTGGCCTATCTTTTCTGTTGTAAATCAGTGGCATCTATTCTGTCAAGCATGTATTTTTCCTTTTGAGGGCAGATGGGTATGAAGTATGCCTGAATCCTGATCGAGTAATTTGGTCCTGAAATGAGGTAGATTATTTATTTCTGTAACTGATATCAAATATCCATAACTGGAAACATGTGGTTCAACCACATAGATAGGTTATATTTCTAAACAACTGCCCTAATACATTGTTCGGATGGGTCCCCCCCCTCCCAGCTGTATTGCTATGTTGGCATCAATGGTTCAATCATGTAAAAGTTGCTCTGCAGAAGTTCCAAGGAATCCCTCGTGAAGCCCCAAAAATTTGTCAGTTCATGCAAAACAACTAGAACCCTTATTCATCCAAGAACGAAAGGGCTTTCATTAGGTTTTGGCCAACACCATCCTTTACTCACCTATGATTTACTTCTCGATAATACAGAAGTAGAATTAACTTTCCAGATTTATTATACGGAACTGATTCAGTTTTCTACTCCACTGCTCTTCATTTATATAATTTATGTGTTTGGTATAGTTCGAATAGGTTGTCCATTTTGTTTTCAGTTATTGTTGCTTGTTTGCTGCATTTCATTATTTACTGCAATTCTAAATATAGGTGGTGAGGATAGGACAATTGCATTTTTGAAGAGGGAAGGCGGCGAAGATTCTGGGGAGCCTCTTTTGCATCATGCCTCCGAAAAAGGAGTCATTCATCATCATTTTCCAGTGAATTACATATTGAAACCATGGAGACTTGGAGTCCGTTTTTACCAGATTATCAAATTTGGTATATTTCAATATGTATGACTCCTTGTCATCTAGTTGAATCAGAACAGTTGAATTTTGCAAGCAACTTTGGTAAAGGTACTTTTTACGTGTGCAGGTGATTATAAAGACACTCACGGCTATCTTATCTCTTATTCTTCAACCTTTCGGTGTATATTGTGATGGTGAATTCAATTGGGGATGCGGGTGAGATATATTTACCTTTTCTTCATCAGGGTGATATCGGAAAGATTTACTATACTAGTCCAGAAGGAAAAGAATAATCCATCCCTCAGTGGTTAAGTTTCATGTAGATTTCAAATAGTTTATTTTGCAGAATCCAAGGAAAATTGATAGGTACTAGGAATGCATAACAATTCCTTTTCCTTTGTCATCTTGATGACCAATAGTCTACCTGTATGACCTGTATAGTCATTTCTTTATCCTAAGAAAGTACACACATCTTGGATTCCACACCTTTGCTGTAATAATAAATGACGGTGTCACTAGTCATAAAAAAAATCTGCATGTTATCGGTTGTTTCAGCCGCACCTTATAAATTCTGTTCACTTCTCTATCCTGCAGATACCCTTACTTTGCTGTAGTCCTGAACTTCAGTCAATATTGGGCCCTATACTGTTTAGTGGAATGGTACACAGCTACTAAGGATGAATTGGCACATATTAAGCCTTTGGCTAAATTTCTTTCGTTTAAGTCAATAGTATTTTTGACATGGTGGCAAGGTGTGATAATTGCTATTATGTATTCTTTGGGCTTGGTTAGAAGTCCGTTAGCACAGAGCTTGGAGTTGAAATCAAGTATCCAGGATTTCATCATTTGTATAGAGGTACCTTACCTTTTCAAGTTATACGTGCTTTCAACTTTTTTTCTTGTTTCTCATTGCATATCTGCCTCCAGGACAGATGGGCATCGCATCAATAGTTCACTTGTATGTGTTCCCTGCCAAACCTTATGAGCTGTCAGGAAAACATTATTCGCCTGAAAACATTTCTGTACTTGTGGACTACGCCGCCTCTGAACCTGTGGATCCTGATGAGATAAAGGATATCACTCGACCTACCAAAATTAGGTATCCGCAGGTGGAACCAGATGAGATAAATGCAACTAATATAAAAGAAAGTGTTCGCGACTTTGTAATTGGCAGTGGAGAATATGTGAGCTCTTATATGCAAACTTACCTTGGAGCAGTTTAGTATTTTTCTTTGTCAATATGTTTGTAATGTTATCTGTTTGCTTTTACTAGGTGGTAAAAGATTTTAAGTTCACTGTAAACCAAGCAGTACGTCCAGTGGAGAAGCGCTTTGATAAAATGAAAAAGAACATCAAATTTAGGCAAAGCCAGGATGACAATTGGGTGAGTGCCTCCACACCGGAGAGGACAATTCGTGGTATCGATGATCCTCTCATAAGTGGGAGCACCAGTGACAGCGGGATCACCAAAGGGAAACGACATCGCAGAGATTCAAGCTCGGCTGGTGCTGTAGACAATTGGGAAGGCAGTGGTCAAGCGCCCGATGGCTATGTCATACGGGGTCGCCGCTGGGAAATCAAGAAATTATGATCCTGTTTTTGTTCTCCTGCGGTGAAGGTGTGGAGTACATGAGCTGCATTAATGCTGGTGAATTTTGCTACTAGCATGAACTCCGGTTGTACCATACACTACAATACTACATTGCTGCACCATTTGTGTGATAAATTGTGTACATAGCATAGCCTTTTCTGTCTATACCTGCTGACCTTAGCCACTAAAAGTGTGCTCAAGTATTTTACATTATTCCATTTCTTTCTTTTGGAAAGTGTGCATATAACATTTCCTTTTCTGCCTATATTTCCTTCTTGTTGTAAAATGTGGTTCTATCTGTTTTTATTTTCAGATGATGCTGAAATTCTGAAACAATAGTGTCTCTATGTCCGGAGATATTTCGGGCATAAATGTACCATAGACCAAACTCCAAAAAGCTGTACTCTTTCTTTATGAACCGAACGAGCAAGGGTGGGGACACATCTCAATCCAATGTTCAGAGTTCAGACATTTCTTTCAAATGGGGTTCATAGCAGAACCGAATAAGACTGAACCTGGAAGTGGAAGATTATTCATTTAAGATCCTGCTTGACATTATTAATACTGCATGCATCCTCTTAGATGCGAAGTGGTTTCTATCTATACTGGATACAAGAATTTTGTGATCAAATTTTGAACGTGCCGAATGGGTCACAACAACATCCCATACCTTTTGGTTATTTTTCATATGCTTTCAGTTTCAGTTTCAGACATTTTCGGTAAGAATCTGCTTTGCATTCGAGGACCAATTATCAATTCCAGGGCCAAGCTCGCTCAAGCATGCGGATCATGCCCGGCAAAACGTTCACCCTTCATGCAAGGCGTTGTTCTTCCATTGGGATTCTCCCTCAAAATCGAAGGATTCTGAGGGGGACGGCAAGTTTTGTCATGGTTCTGGGTTGGTTCGTCAGGGATCAGAATCCCTTGCAGGACAGCAGAATGCAGCGGCGTATTGGCACGCAGCAAGCGCAGCAGAAAATGGCATTTCTCCGTTGCGTCTTCCAATCTCGGCTGTATCCAGTCCGCTTCCTGCACCGGTCAGCACGTCACCAACCAAATCCGAACGTAACAGCGGCAGCCGGCCGGCAGGCAACCAGCCGATCGCGCGCCATGCGCCGTCGGGGCGGGCCACCTTCCAAGCGGCACGGCGGATCCGCCTTCTCGTCTGCCGTGCTCGGGCTCGTCCGCCATCTGTTCTTTTGGACATTACTTGGTTCTTTTGCCAAACATTGGTAACTTTCTTTTGACTTAATTAGATTTAGCCTACTCGATCAGATCTAGCCATTTCTAATCACGTGATTTTCTGTTCTTGCCGAAACCTGCCCATTTATCGGGTAACAAATTCATAAATACAGCACAACAAAGAACTTGAAAGCTTTGATTCTCACAAAGCAGTACGTATATAGCTTTGATTCGCACTCAGGATTCAGCTATCTTGCATCAGGCAAGAACGAATATAGCATTACAAACTTTGTGCACCGCATACCACTAAAGCGGGCACTGCACCTATATGTACCTGCTGCTACTATAACAGACTAACAGTATATAGTACCTAATCTGACAGATGAAGACGAGAAATTTGTCCGAACTACAGACAAGCCTAGATTAATTAACAAAACTCAAGAGTCAGGATTTCTCCAACAACAAAAAATTCCAGCGAGCATCATTTGCATTCTACGTTGATGACACCAGTTCAGGAAGTGCTCATATACAGTCTTGTTCCCTGTCCTATGTTACATCAGGCTATGAACCCTTAGCATTCTCTCTGGGCACTCTTTCCCCCTCAGCATGTCTCAGGATCTCCTCGAAAGCTTTCATGGAACTGGAAGCAAAGCTTTCCAAGGCATGAACAACACGCCCCAAACTTGCCTGCAAACTGCTTGCTTCAAGGTGGTGCTCCTTGTATGTATGTGCGCTTGGAAGCAGGCTTTGCCGCACTGGAACCAGGGCTAGTTTCCTGTTCAGCACATCTGCCTCCTTGTTAATCTCTAGGGTCTTCCTTTCCAATATCTTGTTCCATTTTTCTCTTTCCCGGATTGCTATAATCTGTTCTGTTTGTTCAACAGTGTGTTGTTCCAACAGCTTCCGGACACTAGACACAAGAGCTTGAAGAGAGGTAACTACTTCCTTCTCGGAAATACGATCCATAGCTTGAGACCAGCTGTTGCAGATGACAAATACAAGGGGAGCACCCACTCTTCCAGGGGAAGGAGGAACTCCATCAGCTTTCTCATCAGCCTTATAGTTAAGACAAAGTGCTAGCCATCCATTCAGTGCTTTTACGAAACTCCTCTGCGCATTGACCCAACAGGAAAAACTGACAATCCACTTGATCAACTCTAGCTCAAGCTCCATTGCTAGTTCTCGACTGCTTCCACGGGAAACAAAATCCAAGTCTTTCGCATCTGACATCACTTGACACTGTATCTGGTAGCAGTCCAGTTTGTCTTGCCACATTCTCACAAACCTACAGAGAGGGCTATCAGTTTTTGGATGTGCACAAGCTTTTGCCGAAACAATAGAAGTAATACTGTGTACAGCATTTGAATTATCAGAAGCTCTATTAATGACAAAAGCATACAAGAATCCTGGTTATTCAAAAAATAGGTATCTTCAAATTTATTGAACAACCCTGAATATAAATAAATGCTGGACAATAAGGGCCTGCTTCTAGACAAGTGATAATTGACGTGTGCTAATTGCCATGCCTTTGGTTTATGGTGCAGCATCCTGAAACTAAGAGTGACTAAATGATTGTGCATAGTACTAAACAAGCAGACAACCAGCATAAAGGAATAATAATAGAGGACCAACACTAAAGTATTTGCCCAAATATGTCAGTGTGAAAGAGCAGAACATACCCTCGCACTAAGGCGTTAATTTGTGGCCATAATTCATCATCCCTAATTCTGTTAATCTTCTTAGAAACCTTAGTAATTACTCTCACAGATATTCTGATTTTTGTTGACAGTTTCCTGAGCAAATTCCGAGTCTTGTCGATCTTGTCAGTTTCAGCACCTCTTTGATCCAAGAACTTCAGACGTTTTGCGTTCTTGGCAAGCAGCAGGCGCATTTTCTCTTCAGCCTGAAAGAGAAGAAGAAACTGTTAGAGTGAACGCACTAACCAGATGAACCCAAAAGCTTAAGCCAATGGGAGAAGGTAGGCAATTCACTTATACACTTCAACACCCCCACTCACGTGCAGCCAGTGATAAAGGCGCAAACGTGGAAATAAAGGGATGCAGGCACAAATAATGCTTTTACCAGGATTTGAACTCGAGACCTCCTGGCCCTGATACCAAGTTAGAGTGAACGCACTAACCAGATGAACCCAAAAGCTTAAGCCAATGAGAGAAAGTAGGCAATTCACTTATATACTTCAACACCCCCACTCACGTGCAGCCAGAGATAAAGGCGCAAACGTGGAAATAAAGGGATGCAGGCACAAATAATGCCTTTACCAGGATTTGAACTCGAGACCTCCTGGCTGTGATACCGTGTTAGAGTGAACGCACTAACCAGATGAACCCAAAAGCTTAAGCCAATGGGAGAAGGTAGGCAATTCACTTATACACTTCAACAGAAACAATGATCAATAGGACATACAGACCACCATGGGTGAGCATTGCAAGTCACGTAATATCTTTGCCATAAGAAAGAACAACCTGCGTACATAACCGTTAAGATACAAAACTCAAACAGGCATTGTTGCACCAGCAAAAGACAAACATACCAACTCAAAATTGTTCTATCAAACGGTACCAATATCATTTGCAATAAACAAGATAGCTTTTAATGCATCTAATCTTAATGCTGGAAGCTGTTATTCCCAAGGGTACTTCCTTCGGGCTGTTCAGTCCCAAGAAAGGCACTTTCCAAGGTGGTACAAGATAGGCAGAGTTCTTAAATAAAGTATGCGTTGGATAAGATGTTTATCTTTGTTCATATGTGCGTGCGTGTCCATTCCAGCTTAGCGATTTTTACAACATGCAAACTAAGGTAACAAAATGAACGATACTCTTTCCTGTGTCAAAAAACTTGTCGTTTAGGACATTAACACAGTCTCCAAAACACAACTTTGACTAATACTTTTTATTGTAAAATATTTATAAAATATAGTTAAAGTGTACTTTTATGAAATCATATTTTAATACGAATCTACTCATATCATTTTTACATTTCTAAACTTAATGCATAAAAAAATATTTGAAGTCAAAGTTTAAAATTTTTGACTTAGGACAACCTCAAAACGACAAGTTTTTTGAAACAGGAGGGAGTATTACTCTCACAACTCAATTAATGGGACCACATTTGCTTCCTGAACTGCCTCACTCTGAATAGCGATTTCATGACCATTCAACTATTCAGATTGATTACTTGATAGTCTACTCCAGCATAATGCTGCATCAGACTAAATTAGAGAAAACCTCAATGATAAGAGCAAATTCCTTATTTGCCATCAAAATTTTAACTTTTTCCTTATTTGCCATCGAAATTATGTCATTCCCTTATTTGCTATCGGATCAAAATTCATTTCCCCTATTTGCTACTCATGTCACTTTGGCTAATAGAAAATTTTGCTCGCGTCACAACAGTGTTCATGCCACAGTACAAAAATAAGTTTGTCTCAATGTGTACTTTATGCCAAAAAAAAGTTTCAAATTTTTCGGATGAATATTTAAGGTGATTTTGCATAAAAATAAAATATTGCCTCTAATATTCATCCGAAAATTTTGAATTTTTCTTTGCATATGTTATACACCGCGACGACTCCATTTCGCTACTGCAGCACGAATAACGCAGCACGGAAGCAAGATAATCTAACCATCAAAGTGATTAGAGTGGCATATAAGGGAAGTAAATTTTGATCTGATGGCAAGTAAGGGAAATGCATAATTTCGATGGCAAATAAGGGAAGAGTTAAAGTTTCGATGGCAACCAAGAGAAGAGATCACACACCTTAACCTCGTGGTACAGTTTCTTCTCCCAGATGTGGAGCTTTCTGTAGCGTCAATGACAAGCTTGTTCCTCCTATCACCTTCTCCTCTGCCCCATCCAAGAGCTCAACAGGACCATGGTCTGGATACGGCATGACAACAGCTGACACCATCCGAGATGAAACTGCATCCAAACAAAATTAATCAATCAGTGCCAACAAGTGCAGAAAACATGAAAGTGTAGGGAAGCACAAATGTCTCACCATGGTAAACTGAGCTCCGGTGATGGTGCCTCCGCCTCCCGACCTCAAGAATCGGCGCAAGAGTCCTGACGGCGTCTGAAGCTGCAACGAACTGCCGTTTGATCTGGCCGGCAACGTCTGAACCCTCAACAGGGCCCCGGGCCACAGCCGGCGCGGGCGCGGCAACATTCCGCTGCGTCGTGGCCTGTTGGTGCGCCACGTTGACCCTGCCAGTCACTTCCTTATCGACGACAGAATTCTCCACTTGGTCGGCTTCGGCATTGCTGACGCCGCCGAGCGAGCTGCGTCGGCTGCGGGCGCCGCTCCCGGGCCCGGAGTACTCGCTGTCCACCTGCTTGACGACGACGGCGTCTTCGTCCTCGAGCTCCGGGATGCCTTCCTCCTCCCGCACCTCCCTTGAGCTCCTGCTCGGCGTGTACGCCGCCGCCGCCCCTGCGCCGCCGGTGTCGTAACAGTAGTTGTCGTAGACGTCGTAGTCGGCGAAGACGTTGAAGAAGTCCCACGAGCTCTCCCTCGGCGGCGACGGCGGCGGCGGGGGCGCAGCCGTCCTACCTGCCTTCATCGGCTCGCCGCCGCCGTACGGGTGGTAATACTCCGGGTACACGCGCGCCGACGGTTCGGAGTAGCCGAAGTAGACGCGCTCCGGCGGCGGCGCCGCGCGCTGCTCGACGACGGCGACGGAGGCCGGGGGCGGGCGGCTCCGTCCGTAGTAGAGCCGCAGCGATCCCGTCGGGTAGACGCCGAACGGGGGCTCGGCCGGGTAGCCGTAGCCGCCGTAGCCGTAATGCGGGTACGGGAGCGCGGTCGGGGGCTGGTGCGGGTGGTGGTGGAGGTGGTGGTCGCGGCGGGGCGAGGACGACGCGGAGCTGGACTCGGAGTCGGACGACGGCGCGAAGTCGATGTGCGACGAGGAGTGCGGCGGCGAGGAGCCGGGCCGCTGCTGCTGCGCCTGCAGCGGCGGGGGCGGCGCGTCCACGCCCTTGCCCGCGGCGGGGAGCACGAGCCGCGGCTGGGAGGAGGAGGAGGAGGCGGTCATGAGGAGGTGGAGCGCGGCGGCGACGGACGCGAGCGAGTCGCCGAGCGCGCCGTGCGCGTCGGCCAGCGCGTAGCGGTGGCGCACGGCGGCGGCGAGCAGGTCGGCGCGGCCCCGGCACAGGGCCACCGCCTCCTGGTCGTCCAGCTTGGACCCCTTGCACCCCATCGCTCGTTCGCAGGTCTGGAGCTCGCTTGCAGTGCCGCCTTAAAACCCCAAACCCTGGCGGTGGCGCGGCGCCGCCAGCATGCTCTGGTCTGACGAGAGATAGCGATGGGGAAACAAACGCAACGCAACGGTGCTGACGCCGCGAACGTACCGAGGCGGGGGATTATAACGTGGGTGGGGAAGAGATGGATGGATTTCACGGCGGGCGGTGTTTTGGTGGAGACAGGAGTGCGAATCTTCTCTTTGGTTTGTTTGTTTGCGCCCGTTGCTTTTTCCGGGCTTGATGTGGCAGGCAGCAGCCAGCCGGCTTTGTTGCCTTGCGGTTGCGGGTGGGGATGGCCGGATGGGGAAGACAGACAAGGCCGATCCCTTCAAGCCCGAGTGCCGGGAACGTGACGGGGACGACGAACGCCAGGGAAGGAGAAGAGAGAGGCCGGGCCGGCAACACGAGGCCAAGGCCGCCTTCTCCTTTTGTCCCCTTTCGTTTGGAGCTTTGCCGTCGCAGGAGGCGCGGTTTGGTTGCAGGCATTGACGCCCGTCTTGATGGCTCTCGCGCTCACCGCCACGTACGGGCTTGACCGGTCTCCATCAGTCACCGGATCCATCGCCCAGGCGCGGCGCCAGCTGCCGAGCGATACGCTTCGGTGGTGGCAGCCAGGAGGACTTCTTTCTTCGCCGCGCCGTTGGGTCTTCCTAGACCGTACACGGCGTTTCACTATCACTCGGATGTTCATTTGCAGGCACCACTGTCCTTACTAGTACAGCGCAAACACCGGTAAAACATCACATTTTCGACAGCTAAGAAATTATTCATGTTTCTCGACCAAAAAAAAAGTGGTACTGAAATGTTTTCATCATCAACCAGTTGGGAAGTAGTACTGTAGCAGTACGCGTCTGAAAAAACGGAACCAAACGAGGAAAAAAGAAAGTCGCCACAATGATGGCCGGAAATGATCATATAGCAATGACAGGCCTGCTGCTTTCCCTTTTCTTTTTCCTCTTTTTACCGCCCCATTCCTCTCTTTTTATCCTCCACATCCCCCCATTTTTTGCCACTGTTTCGCTACTCCATTTGGGATGGAGTGGAGTGGAGTGGACCCTGCACCACGCCGATTTCTTCGGGAACGGCAAAACGCACCGCGAGGGGCCGGCCGAGGATCGCATCATGGGAAAGCAAGCAACATCTCAATGCAGTGCAGCGCGCTCCCCTTGCGCAGAGACGGCGAAGGATGATTTCACACGGGCTCTCTGAAGCATGTTGCAACTTCATGGGGACCGCGGCATCTGCCTGGTTTTTTAACTCCGTCAACCACTGTTCTCTGCGGTTTCTTTGTTCAATCATTTTCTGCACTGTTTGGCCTGGCACGGTCGAGCGTGCGCGGCTTGCTGAGGTTCAGTCGTACATCACTGCTGGTGGTTACACTACCTCGCCCACTAGCCCTGCTACTGTATGGTAGTATGGTAATACTACGTGACAGCCCGCTACGTCCACGTCCATGGACGTTTGCAGTGTGCTGTAGCGGCATTACATTTCGAGGAGGACGGGACGGTAAAAGACACGGCGAACCAAAGTTGTCAGACAATTGTAGCATGGTAAACGGTCTCTCTTTTCTTTTTACTGCGAAAAGCATGGCAGTACAATCTTTGCATTGCAGCAGAGGCCAAGCTATCAGAGAAGGGAACACGATCCAGGGAACGACGAACGCATACCGTTACCATGACCACAGAGGTGTACTAGCGTCTTCTACTAATTGTACACTTCCCTCTGGTTGTTTTCCATTCATGCATGCAGCTTGGAGGCAGGCAGTCAAAAGTCTTTGCTTCGATCCCCTTGCTCAGGCGCTGGTAACGTGCCGCCCTGCAACTAGATAACGAGCCCCAGGAAGCACTCGACGGTTCGTTGAGCTCTCGGGCCCTCTCGCTGGTTTATTGGTTGGTGGCGATGCCGCGACGGAGATGGACGTCGGTGACATCAAGACGTGTTGGGAAGCGAGACAAACAGACGGCACGGGAGAGAAGGCACCACAGGCGTGCGCCGAACCAGGGAACGACGAATACCGTTGTGACCACGGACATGGGGTGTCTAACTTTTTTTCAAAAGAGCATGGAGTGTCTTACTGATTGTACATTTCCTTCTTGTTGTTTTTTTCTGGCACATGAATTCAATCAGGGCATTGCATTAAGTAAACATTATGTTATTGAAGCAAGATTAAAAACAGTTACCACACGTGCATTCTATGATCAGCTAGCGTGTTAAACAATTACCAATTTCCCCTGTTTAGGCAAAAGAATGATCAACACAAGATATTTTAGTTCGTTCTGTTTTTGTCAGGATCCTTTTGTTGCCCTCTTGTGTAGAAAGCAGACGTATTGACGAAGTATACTTGACAACGCTACGTGGTTTCATCGTTACACTAATTTAACACCTTTACTATACCGACATGTTGAGCACTTGTTTGATTCATGGCCACACACGCCACATGTACCATGCTTTTTAGCCAAACTTGACTAAAGTGTTAGACATTCATTTTCTCCACCACACTTAAGTCATTGTGCATGGAAATATAGCCCCCCCCCCCCCCCCCCCAAAAAAAAAAATCAAGCCACGGTTGCGAAAAGGTACATCCGTCCCCCTATCATTTTCCCTATTGTTTTCATAACTCTAATTGTGGAAGTGTACTTTTATCCCTGTATGATTTCACCCATTGTTTTCATCACTCTAATTGTGGAAGGATACTTACGTCCTTGTATGATTTCGCCCACTTCACATTGTATGACCGTGAAGCAAAAAAAAATTGGCATCCATCCAACCTTGCATTTCTGCAAAGTTTCAGCTTGGGTAGACTTCCAATCAAGCCTTGCGGCATCCATACATTGTCCGTGCCCAGAATAACAAAAATCATAACATATAATGACATAGATCATTTTGTAAAAAACGGTAGCAATTTTTCTTCCGTGCTGAAAAATACAAAAAGCATCTTTTTTTTCTTTTGCGACTAATACAAAGAGCATATCATGACATAGATTATTTTCTAAGAATGGTAGCATTTTTTTCTTTATCTCATTGCGCCAGTTCACCGCATTTCTTGTTTGACA